>CM044323.1:17292500-18496179 GCA_024291935.2 Okapia johnstoni | reverse complement strand
TGGGGACAGAGGAAGTTCAATTGGAATCTAGGAGATACAAATTGGGAGTGCTATTAAGTACCTACCCTTCAAGACAGCCTCACAGCAAAGAATTACCTTAGCCACAGTGTCACTACTGCTGACATTCAAAAACCCTGCTCTAAATTAATAGCAATGGCTTTCTCTGGACAGTCAAAAGGAATCTAAGAGAATTTTGGAGATGCAAAGCAGAATTTCCACTTTATTTGTACTATCTGTACTTCCATTAAGAAACTGTATTAATACATTAGTGGCTCAGTGGTGAAGTATTCACCAGCAATGCAGGAGATGTGGGTTCGATCCCTGGGGTCAAAAGATCCCCTGGAGGAGGTAACGGCAACCCTTTCCAGTATTCTTGCCTGAAGAATTCCATGAAAAGAGGAACCTGGAGGGCTATAGTCTATGGGTCATTAGGAGTCGGATACGACTGAGTGAGCACTATTAATACATTTAACAGATAAGGTTTTAAGAAATGAAGTTTGAAACACTACAGGTGCCCAAATGTATTGCCAAATTTGGATTTCACCTTAAGTCCGTTAATGTAAGAAATGCTTAATAATTCTTTAAGCAAGCTAGTGACAAATGATATTTAATGGTGTACTGAGAGTAGCACCAGCAACATTCAGCTTCTCTAGGGTGAGTGGGAGTTTCTGGAATGTAAGTGGGAGACTGCTAATTTCCTTCATTATGCTATAATTTTGTTCTATAAAGGAGGCTGATGGATTTGCAAGGTAAATTAGGGAAACTTCTAATATCTATCTGGAGGCTTTGTTCATTGGAAAAGACTTTTCAAACCCTGCTGAAATTTTTGTAGTCTCTATACCTCTTAGGGCTTGTACAGAAATCTATTTAGAGTCTCTATACTTGATGGATAAGACCCTCTCACACTGTTACTCTTAAGTGTATATGTATTTGTTCTTTAAAGTATATACTTGAGTATTTTTAGTGATGAGTCATCTCACAGGCCCGCTTCTCATATTTTTTATTATAGAATATTGCCAGCAGATGGAAGGCTGAAGGAAATTCTATCATAAACATTTATGTAGCTACCAGCTAGGATGAACAGATATTAAAAATTTGCCATTTTGGACTCATGTTTCACTTCTCAATTGATCTCTTTCTCTTTAGAGAATACAGCATGACAGGCAAAGCTGAAGATTAATTTATTCCTCTACCTCCCCTACCCAGAATAACCCCTGTTCTGAACTTGACACATAGCCCTTCACCTATGTTTTTATTCTTTATAAAATGTAAGTATAACTTACATTTATCTATCACACACACATACTTGAACTTGGTTTGCTTTTAAAGTTTAGGTGAATGAAATCCTTCTGCATGGTTTCTTTTCTTTCATGAAATGCTTATATCAATTCATATGAGAACAAGGAGTCCTAGTTCATTCATTTGAAATGCTACATGTATCATATTCTATCATGGGAATCTATCACTTTAGGTATCCATATTCTATTTAGTTTCCTTTTTAAAAATATTATAAATAATGCTGCAGTGAACATCACTGTTTATAGTTCCATGATTATATGCATGGAAGTTCCTTTAGGGCAAATATTTCCAGAAATGAAACTGCTAAATAAACCATAAGATATGTACATCCTCAAAGGTATTAGATAGCAGATAAACACTTTGCCTTTCAGAGTGTTTCAGTTCACTTATAGTTTCACCAAAAGGGTATACAAGTTTCTGTATTCTTACAAACACCTGATTCTTTTTTCTTTATTCTTCATTCTGTTGTTAAGCCTATCAATTGAGTTTATTTATTTTGGTATATATTTTTTCAGCTTAAACTTTCCCGTTTGGTTCTTTAAAAATTTTTAAAGTTCTGTTCTGAGACTTTATTGCCTTACTGAGACTGTCTATTTTGTAATGTTTTTACAGCGTGTTTGTAATCCTTGATACATTATTGTGAAGACTGCTCTAAAATCTTTATCAGATACTTCTAGCATCCCTGTCATTTCCCCATTGGTATCTATGTATCTCTGCTATCTACCTATGCATCCTCCTGTCTATCTAGTGTCTTTTGATAGTATCTTTGAGGTCTTCCCAGTTCTTTGTTGACTAGTGATAGTGAATGAATCTTGGATATGTTGGATTATGTTATGACACTCTAGATCTTACTTAAACCTGTTTTTGTTGGCATTTTCTCACCCTGATACATCAGGGGAAGGAGAAGGCACGACCTCATTAGTGTCAAACATGATAGAAGTCAAGTGTCCCAGTAAAATTCTCTTTATCAATTGAAACCTAAAGGGAACAGTTTCCTGATTACTGCCTGACAGTGGTAGAAATTCTGGATTTCCATATCTTGTAGCTGGCAAGAACAGGAGCATCTCATTACTTATTATTTCATTTTAACATGGCTTCTACTGACACCACAGAAATGATGGCTTCACTATAACTGGAGAGAAGTGGAAGCCCTGACTCTCCACAGGCCTCTTTGTACATTACCGCAGCATATGATGGACTCTTCACAACTTTGGGTGAAGTTGGGAACCCCAGCTTCCCACCTAGTCTACACCGACAACATGAGGGGGTTCTTGCTCCTGTTTAGCGGGAATAAAAGTGACTGTTCCTGACTCGTTCTTCTCTGACACATACCTGGAGAGTGACATGTGTGCCTTGTTACTGTCTGGAAGAGTCAAAGTCTAGGCACCCCCTTGTCTTTTGCTAGCATAGGTGTAGGTATAACCACAGTTTTTTCCTATAGTGTTTGGCTGGAGTAGAGTGTTCTTACATAAAAGTTTTGTGTCTTTCTGAGCTGTCCTTCTCTGGTCCTTTTCCTAGAGAGAGAATGTATTTTTTTGGACTGTCCTCGTTGCGTATTCCTGGCTTCTTTAGTCCATATCTTGGATATATTAGGCTACGAGGAAACCCAGGAATCACAGTATCATGCTATTCCTCAGTTCCTGAAGTCCCAGTCAATCTACTTGCTTATCTCCACTTTTGAGAGTTTTCTTATGTTTGTTTCACAATAATGTTCAGAAATTTTTGGCTGCATTTAGCAAGAAAAATAGGGAAGTACATCTGTTCTGTATTTCCAGAAGTCTTCTTTGATTTTTTAATGTTATACTAATTTTGGAGTCATAGAATAAACCTTACTTGGCCATGATGTGTTATTCATCCCCAACATACTCTGATTCGGTAATCTTTATTTTTATTTTTTGGTATTTTTAATCTGAGTTGTCAAGAGGATTAGCCTATAATTTTCCTTTTATGTAATAAGTAGTCTTGTTGGTTTGTGTGATAAACTTTGTACTGGCTTTATAAAACAAGTTGAGAAGAGGATTCCTCAACTTTTCTCTGGAAGATTTTGTCAGAAAGATATTTTTCTTTACAGTTTTGAAAGATGATACTAGAGAAGCCCTCTGTTTAAGGGGTTATTTTATGGATTAAATCTCTTCAGCAGATACAGAACTGTTCAGATTTTAAATTTTTCCTCCGTTAGTTTTGGCATGCTAGGCTTTTCTATGCTTTTCTTCAATTTCTTTTATATTTTTAACTTTGTTTACATAAACTTATTCATACTAATCCTTTTATTTCTTTGTAATTTCTTTATGATTTCAGTAATCTCTCCTTTTTCTTTTCACTAATGATTTAAAGATAGGCTCGATAAAGGACAGAAATAGTATGGACCTAACAGAAGCAGAAGATATTAAGAAGAGGTGGCGAGATTACACAGAAGAACTGTACAAAAAAGATCTTCACGACCCAGATAATCACGATGGTGTGATCACTCACCTAGAGCCAGACATCCTGGAATGTGAAGTCAAGTGGGCCTTAGAAAGCATCACTACGAACAAAGCTAGTGGAGGTGATGGAATTCCAGTTGAGCTATTTCAAATCCTCAAAGGTGACACTGTGAAAGTGCTGCACTCAATATGCCAGCAAATTTGGAAAACTCAGCAGTGGCCACAGGACTGGAAAAGGTCAGTTTTCGTTCCAATCCCAAAGAAAGGCAATGCCAAAGAATGCTCAAACTACCGCACAATTGCACTCATCTCACATGCTAGTAAAGTAATGCTCAAAATTCTCCAAGCCAGGCTTCAGCAATACGTGAACCATGAACTTCCAGATGTTCAAGCTGGTTTTAGAAAAGGCAGAGGAACCAGAGATCACATTGCCAACATCCGCTGGATCATCGAAAAAGCAAGAGAGTTCCAGAAAAACATCTCTTTCTGCTTTATTGACTATGCCAAAGCCTTTGACTGTGTGGATCACAATAAACTGTGGAAAATTCTGAAAGAGATGGGAATACCAGACCATCTGACATGTCTCTTGAGAAACCTGTATATAGGTCAGGAAGCAACCATTAGAACTGGACATGGAACAACAGACTGGTTCCAAATAGGAAAAGGAGTATGTCAAGGCTGTATATTGTCACCCTGCTTATTTAACTTATATGCAGAGTACATCATGAGAAACGCTGGGCTGGAAGAAACACAAGCTGGAATCAAGATTGCTGGGAGAAATATCAATAACCTCAGATACGCAGATGATACCACCCTTATGTCAGAAAGTGAAGAAGAACTAAAGAGCCTCTTGATGAAGGTGAAAGAGGAGAGTGAAAAAGTTGCCTTAAAGCTCAACGTTCAGAAAACTAAGATCATGGCATCTGGTCCCATCACTTCATGGGAAATAGTTGGGGAAACAGTGGAAACAGTGTCAGACTTTATTTTGGGGGGCTCCAGAATCACTGCTGATGGTGATTGCAGCCACGAAATTAAAAGACTCTTACTCCTTGGAAGGAAGGTTATGGCCAACCTAGATAGCATATTTAAAAGCAGAGACATTACTTTGCCAACAAAAGTCCGTCTAGTCAAGGCTATGGTTTTTCCAGTGGTCATGTATGGATGTGAGAGTTGGACGGTGAAGAAAGCTGAGTGTCGAAGCATTGATGCTTTTGAACTGTGGTGTTGGAGAAGACTGTTGAGAGTCCCCTGGACTGCAAGGAGATCCAATCAATCCATACTAAAAGAGATCAATCCTGGGTGTTCATTGGAAGGTCTGATGTTGAAGCTGAAACTCCAATACTTTGGCCACCTCATGCGAAGAGGTGACTCATTGGAAAAGACCCTAATGCTGGGTAGGATTGGGGGCAGGAGGAGAAGGGGACGACAGAGGATGAGATGGTTGGATGGCATCACCGACTCGATGGACATGGGTTTGGGTAGACTCCGAGAGTTGGTGATGGATAGAGAGGCCTGGTGTGCTGCAATTCATGGGGTCGCAAAGAGTCGGACACGACTGAGCGACTGAACTGAACTGAACTGAATGATTTATTTTTTCTCTTTTTATTCTTGATCAGCCCATTATTTATATTATTTTTTTAAATCACTAGTTTTGGGATTTTTATTTTCTATATTTAAATTCTGTTATTTTGCCTTTATTGTTTCTCCTGTGTTTTTTTTTTTTTTTTGGTTTAATTTGCTGTTATTTTCTTTAAGTGAATGTTCTCTAAGTGAATTTCAGGCTGTTATTCTAATGTATATATTTAAAGTTGACAGTTTTACACGTATCCCACAAGTTTAACATGTTTTATTTTCATTATTAATAAGCTTAAACTAAATAATGTCCACAGTCTAATTTCTACTGAGATTTGCCCTTTAACTGTTGGGTTATTTTGAAATTATTTAACTATTTTCCAAGTAGGTGTCTTTTGGGGACTGATTTCTGGTTTCTACCGTCAGAAAACACGTTCTAAATGGCTTCTTTTTTTTTCTTTCAAATCTGTTGATACCAGCTTTCTGATATAGTATACTGTAAATTTCTTTCACCCTGTGAAATCTAGAATGTTTCACTCTCAAACCCACCTAGGGAAACACCCTGGGTCCTCATTCTCTCTTCACGACTATTTAACATGTATAAGAAGAAACATGTGCTGTGTCAGTGTTGAGTGTGTTTTTTTTATATGAGCTACTTAGTTGATATTTAGTCATACAAATCACGTGTTTACTTTTGTTGATTTCAAAATTTTGAAAATCATGAGTCTCCTTCTTTGATTATATATTAGTCTATTTTTCCTTTATTTCCTTTTATTTGTTGTACATATTTTTAAACTATACCGATGACATTTTAATTTTCATGTTATTTGGTTATCTTTGTTATTTCAAGTAATGCCTTTTACCTTAAGGTCTAATCTGTTTCATTTTAATATACCTACTCCAACTATCTCTGGATTAGTATTTCCATGACAAATATTTTCCCATTCTTTTATTTTTATCTTCTATGTCCCTGTATTTAAGGTGTGTCTCTTTTAAGTTAGAGTTTTAACATTTTAACCATACCGGTGACTCTGTCTCTTTTTTACCTCCTTATGAAATATTTCATCCATTACATTTGATGTATTATCATTTAAATTGATTTAAATCTGTCATTTTACCTCTTTATATAGTTTTTTTTTCCTGCTTTATATTATTTTCCCTTTATTCTACTTTTTGTTTTACCTAATCAAACATTTAAATTTTTTTCGTTTTTCTCTTTTGTTTGTTAATTATAGTCTTTTTGCTATTATTTCAGTATATATTCCATGGATTACATGTGTCTCAGACAATTCTAACATAATTAATGTCTCTATCCAAAATGATTGTTCCCTTGCTTGTCTAACACCTGTTCTTCTCAAGACTGAAGAGTACTAGAGAAAAATGGGGATTGGAAACAAGCAGGGCCCTATGGATTCCTGGCACAAAAGTCTTCCTTTGTCCCATGTTTGTTTCTTGTTTGCAGGAAATAGGCTTCATTCAGCCTCCATGACCTTCCCTGAGTTCCACAGTCAGGCTCACATAGTTGCTATTTAGGGAAGGGAGGAGGTGCATAGACAAGGGAGGAGCAGTCAAGTAACAGTAGCCTTGGGGAAGGGTCCTGATTTCTTAACAATGGATGCACATTACAATATCTTTGAACTATTTTGTAAATAGATCCTGAAACCCCACCAGGTGGGAGAAGTTAACTGTATATTCCCCCAGCATGTAGACCCCAGCAAGTAGACTTCCCTGGTGGCTCAGATGGTAAAGCATCTGCCTACAATGTGGGAGATCAGGGTTTGATCCCTGGGTTGGGAAGATCCTCTGGAGAAGGAAATGGCAACCCACTCCAGTACTCCTGCCTGGAAAATCCTATGGACGGAGGAGCCTGGTGGGCTACAGTCTGTGGGATCACAAAGAGTCGGACACGACTGAGCAACTTCACTCACTCACTCACTCATGTAAACCCCATACAGGTTTGGAACAAGAGGCTGATGATGCTGTCTCCTAATTACATCACCACCAACCAATCAGAATGTCCATAAGCTGATCACACTCTCCTCTTTGAACAATTACTCTAAAACTCTTCACTACCAACTTCAGGTTGGGACATACAGTTTTGAGGACATTTGCCTGCTGTGGCCAATTTTGCTTGGCAAAGTAATAAAGCTACTGTTTTCTACTTCACCTGAAACTCTGTCTCCAAGAATTAATTTGGTGTCAAGGTACAGAGGCCAGACTCAGCACCAGTTGTTCCTGAATTCCAACTGTTGTTTCTTCAGCCTTGTGAGACTCTAGAAAATTGCTAAGTTTCCCAGATCATGAGATGCTGCCTTCCACTCTCCTTCCTATGGCCTCAGCTCTGTGCCACTTCAGTTCAGTTCAGTTCAGTCAATCAGTCGTGTCCGACTCTTTGCGACCCCAAGGACCACAACACACCAGGCCTCCCTGTCCATCACTAACTCCCAGAGTTTATTCAAACTCATGTCCATTGAGTCAGTGATGCCATCCAACCATCTCATCCTTTGTCGTCCCCTTCTCCTGCCTTAAATTTTTCCCAGCATCAGGGTCTTTGAAAATGAGTCAGTTCTTCGCATCAGGTGGCCAAAGTATTGGAGTTTCAGTTTCAACATCAGTCCTTCCAATGAAGATTCAGAACTGATTTCCTTTAGGATGAACTGGTTGGATCTCCTTGCTGTCCAAGAGACTCTCAGGAGTCTTCTCTAATACCACAGTTCAAAAGCATCAATTCTTCAGTGCTCAGCTTTCTTTATAGTCCAACTCTCACATCCATACATAACTACTGGAAAAACCATACCTTTGACTAGACGGACCTTTGTTGGCAAAGTAATGTCTCTGCTTTTTAATAGTCTGTCTAGGTTGGTCATAAATTTTCTTCCAAGGAGCAAGCATCTTTTAATTTCATGGCCGCAGTCAACATCAGGAGTTATTTTGGAGCCCCCCAAAATAAAGTCTGTCACTGTTTCCACTGTTTTCCCATCTATTTGCCATGAAGTGATGGGACCAGATGCCATGGTCTTACTTTTTCACTCTCCTCTTTCACTTTTTTCAAGAGGTTCTTTAGTTCTTCTTCACTTTCTGCCATAATGGTGGTGTCTTCTGCATATCTGAGGTTATTGATATTTCTCCCAGCAATCTTGATTCCAGCTTGTGCTCCATCTAGTCCAGCATTTCTCATGATGTACTCTGCATATAAGTTAAATAAGCAGGGTGACAATATACAGCCTTGACGTACTCCTTTCCCAATTTGGAACCAATCTGTTGTTCCAGGTCCAGTTCTAACTGTTGCGTCTTGACCTGCATAGAGATTTCTCAAGAGGCAGGTCAGGTGGTCTGGTAGTCCCATCTCTTTCAGAATTTTCCACAGTTTGTTGTGATCCACACAGTCAAAGGCTTTGGCATAGTCAATAAAGCAGAAGTAAATGTTTTTCTGGAACTCTCTTGCTTTTTCGATCATCCAATGGATGTTGGAAATTTGATCTCTGATTCCTCTACCTTTTCTAAATCCAGCTTGAGCATCTGGAAGTTTACGGTTCACGCACTGTTGAAGCCTGGCTTGGAGAATTTTGAGCATTACTTTGCTAGCATGTGAGATGAGTGCAATTGTGCAGTAGTTTGAGCATTCTTTGGCATTGCCTTTCTTTGGGATTGGAATGAAAACTGACATTTTCCAGTCCTGTGGCCACTGCTGAGTTTTCCAAATTTGCTGGCAAATTGAGTGCAGGATTTTCACAGCATCATCTTTTAGGATTTGAACTAGCTCAACTGGAATTCCATCATCTCCACTAGCTTTGTTCATAGTGATGCTTCCTAAGACCCACTTGACTTCACATACCTGGATGTCTGGCTCTAGGTGAGTGATCACACCATCATGATTATCAGGGTCATAAAGATCTTTTTTGTATAGTTTTATGTGTATTCTTGCCACTTCTTCTTAATATCTTCTGCTTCAGTTAGGTCTCTACCATTTCTGTCCTTTATTGTGCCCATCCTTGCATGAAATGTTCCCTTGGTATCTCTAATTTTCTTGAAGAGATCTATAGTCTTTCCCATTGTTTTCCTCTATTTCTTTGCATTGATCACTGAGGAAGGCTTTCTTATCTCTCCTTGCTATTTTCTGGAACTTGGCATCCAAATGGGTGTATCTTTCCTTTTCTCCTTTGCCTTTCCTTCTCTTCTTTTCATAGCTGTTTGTAAGGCCTCCTCAGACAACCATTTTGCCTTTGTGCATTTCTTTTTCCTGGGGATGGTTTGATCCCTGTCTCCTGTACAATGTCATGAACCCCCGCCCATAGTTTTTCAGGCACTCTATCAGATCTAATCCCTTGATTCTATTTGTCACTCCCACTGTATAGTGATAAAGGATTTGATTTAGGTCATACCTGAATGGTCTGGTGGTTATCTCTATTTGCTTCAATTTAAGTATGGATTTGGCAATAAGGAGCTCATGATCTGAGCCACAATCATCTCCCCATTTTGTTTTTGTTGACTGTATAAGCTTCTCCATTTTTGGCTGCAAAGAATAAAATCAATCTGATTTTGGTATTGACCATCTGGTAATTTCCATGTGTAGAGTCTTCCCTTGTGTTGTTGGAAGAGGGTGTTTGCTATGACCAGTGCATTCTCTTGGCTAAACTCTATTAGCCTTTGCCCTGCTTCATTCTGTACTCCAAAGCCAAATTTTTCCATTACTTCAGATATTTCTTGACTTTCTATTTTTGCATTCCAGTCCCGTATAATGAAAAGGACATCTTTTTGGGGTGTTAGTTCTACAAGGTCTTGTAGGTCTTCATAGAACAGGTCAGCTTCAGCTTCTTCAGCATTATTGTTTGGGACATAGACTTGCATTACTGTGATATTGAATGATTTGTCTTGGAAGCCAACAGAGGTCATTCTGTCATTTTTGAGATTTCATCCAAGTACTGCATTTCAGACTCTTTTGTTGACTATGATGGCTACTCCATTTCTTCTAAGGAATTCTTGCCCACAGTAGTACATATAATGGTCACCTGAGTTAAATTCACCCATTCCAGTCCATTTTAGTTCGTTGATTCCTAAAATGTCAATGTTCACTCTTGCCATCTCCTGTTTGACCACTTCCAATTTGCCTTGATTCATGGACCTAACATTCCAGGTTCCTATGCAATACTGCTCTTTACAGCTTTGGACTTTATTTCCATCACTTATACATTAGTAAATAACCTTGAGGGGAAAATGTCACAGATCTACTGACGGAGTGTCTTCCTTTTTTCTGTGATGCTAAATCCTCAAGTCCTGGCTATCTTTCTAGCTCTCCAGTACCTTCCACATATTAAAAAGCTATTGTGGATACATTCTTCAGTTCTTATCAGGAGAACTGATCTGCAAAAAGCTACTCCACCATCAGTAGTAATGGCAGTCCTTTTTACCTTCACCTAACTTTTCTTTAGAGTTTACACAAAGAATTTTGGTGATTCTGATTCTAAATAAACTTTCAAATTTGCATTTTCAGAATCTGTGATGTGTTTGTATATAATTGGAGTAATTTCTAAATGATCAATGACCCTTTTCTGCTATAATATTTTCAATAATTTGCTACATTATTTCATCCAATAAGCTTTATATTAAACTGTGAAGAAGCCAATTTTATTGCTGGGCAGTCCAGATTATCAGAAAATTACAGTTGCTAAAGAATTAAAATTTATAATGTGAAAGAATGAAGCACACCAGAATTTACTTATTCAAATTAAAGTACCTCCCCTTTATATAATGCTTTGGAAGTCTAAACACTCTTTCTAGTACTTCTATTTGATGTTTGATGCTTTTTTGGAATATTTGAAATTACTTTTAGAATATATTCTTACAAACATGCTTAGTGGCACAAATATTTTTTCTTGGAGTTTGACATTAAGTTATATAAGAAGTCAATAGTCATCCAAGCCATATCTGCTAATAATATAAGAGATCAAATTTAGAATGCTTGGAAGTACAGTCTACTAAAATGAAATGCAGTGAAAGTTGCTCAGTTGTGTCTGACTCTTTATGACCCAATGAACTGTACCCTGCCAGGCTCCTTTGTCCATGGAATTCTCCAGGTCAGAATACTGGAGTGGGTAGCCATTCACTTCTCCAGGGGATTTTCCCAACCCGTTGATTGAACCCAGATCTCCTGCATTGCAATAAAATTCGTTTCTATTTTTTATGGTCTAATTCATCAACTTAAATAAAAATTAATTGAATGCCTATTAAATGCCAAACACTATGTTCAGTGCCACAGAGAATAGTGTGATACGGGTAATGGATTGTATAACTGATAATTATCTCAAACAGTAATTTCAATATATGCAGTTGTTATATATGCATACATACACACAAACATATTATACACACTTAAATTCCTACCTATGCTTGCATGCAAGCCTGTGTATACTTGTGTATATGTGTATAAAACTACTATACGTTCTCATGTATTTTTCATATCGATTTTTTATGTTTGTCCCATTAGTTAGACTGTCAACTTTTCAAGGTATTTTTATATCTCCTGACAGTGTCTATTCTCGTATTTCATATATACTGAGAACTTGATTAGTGTTGACTGACTGATTATCTATAAGTCAACACTTTTAAATAATAAACTCAAAATTGCCATAAGCACAGGAGTTGTTTTATTATAATATTTCTTGCTGACAGTTGCTTCCCTTCTTATAATCTATGAGTAAAATATTTGCTGTGAATTGCAATGCCTTAACAGAAATTATGACAAAATTCTGATAGATGGAGCCCAGGCATCAACAGGGAAAAAGAACTAGCTTGTGGTTCTTAAGAAACTGCATAAATCAAAGAACATGGGAAAACCTATTACAATGAGTACTGATTGACTCTGACCCCATATGGTTTAGTTCCATATGGGCTACTTATCTTAAGGAAAGGGTAGGTTAATATGCGCACATGCTTGGCACATGAGTCATTCCACACATTCATATTTTAAAGTACTTGTATTTCTTTTTGCAGTGAAACGTGCTTTAAAAAATGCATTCTGCTTTTCTTAGCACTTGACTCTTAAAATAAAAACAAAAAGAACAAAATGGAACTATAAAATGATATTCCAGAATAGTTGAGGTTAGGTTATAATAAATTAGATACATCTGTAGGAAGCAACAAAAATAATACTGTATTTTTGTAGTTCTCTAATGTAGTAACTTATTTGGCATTTTACACTGAGATATGAATGTGTATTTCAGAGACTATTTCTATGATCACACATTACCCTATATTTTTTGTGAATTTGTGTGCCTCTGTAGTGATGGAATAAGTCTAAATCCTTAATTATTCCACTGACTATATCACCCTTTCCTCTCATATATGTATAACATATATGGATATCTAAACCACAAAATACAGAAGAAAATTTTTAGATGATGATGTAACTTCCAAAACAAAGCATTTGCTTCTATTTTGACAACTGTAACTATGGGCTGAACACAATTGGGGAAAAGTTCTCTACCAAAATTTAATAAGGTAAAGAAAACCTATTTACAAAAATCATACAACATGATATTTTAGGATGAGTATTTGAAGGTGGATTACATGTCATCATGCCAGAGGTATATCATCAGAAATCAGATGGGTTGCAAATGGGGATAAAGTCTGCAAGGAAACTAGGAAATTACAAATGATTTAGGAATAACTGAGGCAGTGTGTTTACATATCTTATGGGTGATAGGTAATCAGTCAGTCTGTAAATTTTCATCCAGCTCAGAGTATTGTCTATCTTTCAGGACACCATATTGAAGATTGCTTCAGTAACAAATGAACCCAATCTCAGTGGCTCATAGCAATAAGTGTTTATTTCTCACGCACTTCATGAACACTGTGGTTCAGGTGTAACGCAGGTGCATACCATTTTCACTCTGGGTCCCAAAAAGATGGAATTCCCTACTCAATATTTCTTGTTGTGAAAGAGGGAAGAAAGAACATAGTGAAGCAGGTTTTCGCTGTTACAGTTTCTATCTAGAAGTGATACAAATTCTGTTAAAATTTTATTAGTCATTAAAATCAAATAGTCAAGACATAATTGAAAATGTAGGGCTGTATAATCTTGCCTTATGGAGGGGTAATGGACATTGGTCCTGGAGGAAAGCTTGGCACCCCACTCCAGTATTCTTGCCTAGAGAATCCCCATGGACAGAGGAGCCTGGCGGACTACAGTCCATAGGGTCACAAAGAGTCAGACACGACTGAACGACTAAGCACAGCACAGCACAGTGGACACTGGTGAGACTAGGGTTATAAGCAGCCCCAAAAGCATCTGTGGAAAGACTGACAGTAGATTGAGCTGACTGAAGACACAATTAAAACTATGCTTTAGAAGGATTTATCTACCTGCAGAACTTAGGAAGAGACAGAGCAGGTATAAGAAGATCTTTGCTCAGATATTAGGGCTAGAATAACCATGACTATATAAGTCAAATATACTTATTTGACTTGAATCCTGATTACTGGGCAACTTAAATTATCCAGAAAATTTAAATCTGAAGTTTTTTAATACTGAACTTCCTCATCTGTAAAATGGGAATACAATAGTACTTATTTGATATATTTGCTTGCAGCGGAGAAGTTGCTTAATTTTCTAACCCTTCATCTGTTCCTCTGAAATGGGGATATGAGCGTCCACCTAAGAGCATGGTTTTGAGGATTAAATGAGTTAATAGTGTGGCAGGCTCTATTTGTTGGCCAGCCAGTATCAATTCTGCAGTTTTGCCTTTCTGTTAGAATCACTTATGGGGATGTGGGGAATGTGGTGATTTTCTCAGACTATTTCATCTTTTTGCTTCCCTGAATATAGGGATGACCACTTGATATAGTCACGGCCAAAGAATTTTGACTGATGACCGAACATCATTTCTGGGGAAAATATTGATTTGCTGATAGGTGAGATAGAGTCAACAACAAATTCAGTTGGTATAGCAACGAAAGATCCCACAGCAAGTCTCAATGAAGATCAAAAATTCTGCATGCCACAACTAAGACACAGAGAAGTCAAATAAAATTAATATATAAAATAAATATTTTTAAAAAATAAAAATGACTCAGTTGGCATACACATTTCTCCTTTCCCCCTCTTTTTTCTTTATGCCTTTTAGCCCAATATGATGCCTGGACCTTGAATAGTTTTCTCTTCTGTGTGAGTAGAAAATTCACATTTTAAAGATGATGGTGCAGAGAGAACCCAGATCTTTGATGACTTTCTTGACTAGCTAGATTGAACTCTAAACTTTTTGTCAAGTGAATAAAATAAGCCTATATTTGGTTCTACCACTTTAATTGTATGCTACATTAACTGAGCACAAAGTGCTAGACAGCATATCATATATTAATATATATGTATATACATATCATATATATGTATGTGTGTATATATATATATATATATATATATATATAATTGCTAGATGCTACTATTAGGCCTGGCATGTTGCAGTGCATGGGGTTGCAAAGAGTCAGACATGACTTAGCAACTGAACAAAAACATCATTAATGTATTGATATTATGATTGCTTTTTAATAGTGAAAGATATTATGACTCTAACTCAAAAGTACAGGAAAACTGGGGGTAAGAAACAACTAAATAATTGATATATAAATGTAGAATCCAAAATACTTGGCAACCAATGGTTCAAGAAAAAGCAGCAGGAGCCAAATGATAGAAAGACTTAAAATTGGAAATCTGAGGCTCAGATAAAGACATTAATAAATAGTTACCAGTTTTTAAGTGTTACACATCCAAGCACTTTGCTGGTGTCAATTATTGAACAATGGTGCCATTAGCAGACATGAAAGTAAGGGTAATGCGGTAAAGAGAAAATGATCCATTTCACTCTGGGATGTGGTGATTCTAACAGGACTGTCCAATCTACAGGGCAGGAGGAAACGTATATATGTTTCTTGGCAGAGTAATTGGGATTTTGGATGTTGGGATTGGGCATGAGCTGTCTTTGGAGAGACTGAAGAAAAGAGGAGAGGTGGGAGCTCCATGGAAAATTCTGAAGAGAGAGAAGAGAAGAGAGTCCAGAAGAGAACTTGTACAGCTAAAGTATCCAAGGTAACGTCTTTCCAGCAAAGCAGACACTTTGGGTGGTCTTACTGCCATAGATGTAAGCTGCGAAGACTAGCACCCATGTAAACTTTAACAAAACACTGTTACAAATGGTCAGGGAATGGAATATTCTGCTGAAAAATCACAGTACTAGAGAGGAATCACCCCTTGTTTCAACTTCTGCTAGTAAATATGATGTAGTGAGCCCTTTATCCTTATTTAAACATTATGGATCTCAAAGTATGCTTAGACAGTCTTTCTGTGCATTTTTAATATATGTCAAGTATCTATAAGTGGCAAACTTTGGGAGATCTTGGGGATTTAAAGTGGTTGTTGGGAACTAACATATAACTGATCTATTTGTGTAATGATTACTTAATACAGCACAGTAATTTGAGATGAAATTCCAGTTAAAGAAGAATATTCTGGTCAATGTGAGTTTTATTATTTTGAGAGTATTTTTCCTTTAGTGCTTTCCCACAATTTTAACTCTAACATAATGATTGTGCCCAATTATGTTTACTCCATAAATAACTACATCTATTAACTTTTATAAAAATGAGTTAAACCCATTTCCTCATAATCTCTTTCTGTGCAATGTATTACTATAATTTAAAACAGAGTATTTGTGATTGTGTTTTAGCAAAATAATTTTATAGAGTAGAACTAACCCAAATTCTGATGGAGACATGACAGTATGTTAGTGTTAAAAAGTAATTTTTCCAGAGTCTCTAACAGGCATCATGCCTGGCGATGTGCTATCTGCTAACTGCAGGTTGAGATACCTCATCAGCAAGTGTTGTAATAGGTTGGAAGTGCAAGGAGAAGAAGGGATTCATTTTCACTCTTTCTGTCTCGTTGAATAAAATGATTCACACTCCTCACAGTTCCTGTGGGCTTCACTAGCGGCACCTTATAAAAATAGAATTACTAAATCTCAGCCCTGGAAACAATTTCAGGAGAGGTCACAGAAAAGCCGTCTTACCTTATAGGGAATCTTTCATATATATTTATGCCTCTATGGATTTGAAACTTCTGGAAGGAGTTAACTCACAATTTCCATATGTAGCCCATTTCATTTTAATTTGTATGAAATGGCTTCCTCATTTAAAGCTAAAATCTGCCTTTCAGTAAATCGATAGCAGTAATAATAGGATTAACAGCTACTAATGCTTGCATTTGTTGAATATTATATTTATTTGCATCTAACAGAATCCACTACTGCTACTTTCAACAGAAATAGTTTTTGAAATGGAGATTTAGATACTGACAAGCTTAGAAAGGCAAGTGGAATAAACTGTAGGCAAGACTTCCAGAAATAGCTCCTTGAACAGACCCGCACAACTGGCCTTCCAAAGGTGCTACTATCTCCATCACAATTAGGAAGAGAAGAGCAAGCAGAAATCACAGTCATACCAGGACCACACCATGTCACACAAGACCTAACTCAAAACAAAAACCCAAAGCAAAGACAAGCAAGCCATGCACCTTACCTCTGTCTACATCTACCCAGCACTAATTCCTTCCACTAGCCCACATATGTCATGGTCTCCAGACTTCTTTTCTTTTTTTCCACCTCTGCTTCTGGCAACCAGCAATTTGCTCTGTTCCTACAAATACAAAGGTCTATTTCATTTTTTTTTCTAGATTCCACATCTAAGAGAATATATTTGATAATTTTTAACTAGAGAAACAACAGAGCAAAGTGATGCCTTACAGGTAGAGGTGGGGAGTCAAGAAAGAAAGGACAGCGTCGCAGGAAAGTAAGTGGGACACAAGAGGATGCTCATGTTCCTGGTCTCAGGCGAGTCCCTGGGACAGCTGCCAAGTGTGGGTGATCGGCTTCATGGAGGAAAGAATTCAGGACTGGGCCACAGTAAAGAGAAAGAAAGTTTATTCAGCGAGATACACACTCCACTGTTAGAGTGTGGGCCATCTCAGAAGGTGAGAGACCCAGATTTAAAAAAATTTTTATTCTCTTCTTGTGAGGGCACTCAAGTGAGTTAGGCTATTTTACAATTGTGGTGGGTGGAGCCAAATTTAGGAGGAGCTGATGCAGCCAGTTGGAGAACTAATACTTTTTGTATGTCCTATATAGATTGTTTAATTTTTTGTCAAATTTTCAATGTTAGAGAACCTGTAAGAATAATGTTTGAAGGGAAAAACAGGAGATTGGGATAGATGAATATAAAGGTTATGAATGCATTGTTCTTTCTGTAGTTCCTCTGAGGATTTCAGTCTTTTCTGATGGCATTGATTACAATTTTTATCACCCTGCTCAGTAAGTGGTATTATACTAATTTTAATTATGAATAAATAAAGGATCAACAAAATTAAATGGATTCCCAGAGATTACATACTCAATGACAAAACTGAGAATTAAGCTAACTCATATTCCCTCATAACCACTGCATTTTTGTCAAGGAAGGAAGAGAATAGCCCATTTTTTTTTTTTTTACATTAAAGGAAATGAAGATACCACACTCTGTACACATCAGTTCAGTTCAGTTCAGTTGCTCAGTCATGTCCAACTCTTTGCAACCCCATGAACCGCAGCATGCCAGGCCTCCCTGTCCATCACCAACTCCCGGATCCACCCAAACCCATGTCCATTGAGTCGGTGATGCCATCCAACCATCTCATCCTCTGCCGTCCCCTTCTCCTGCCCTCAATCTTTCCCAGCGTCAGGGTCTTTTCCAAAGAGTCAGCTCTTCGCATCAGGTGGCCAAAGTATTGGAGTTTCAGCTTCAACATCAATCCTTCCAATGAACACCCAGGACTGATTTCCTTTAGGATGGACTGGTTGGATCTCCTTGCAGTCCAAGGGACTCTCAAGAGTCTTCTCCAACACTACAGTTCAAAAGCATCAATTCTTCTGTGATGTACTTAATAAATTTGACAAACAGAACAGATCATTCTTAACATTCCTTCTCTTCTCTATGAGAAGAAAATGACCTTAAGTGAAACAAATAATTGTTGTTGTTCAGTCACTCAGTAGTGTTCAAGTCTTTGCAACCCCATGGACTGCAGCACACCAGGCTACCCTGTCCTTCACCATCTCCCGGAGTTTGCTTAGACTCATGTCCATTGAGTCAGTGATGTTATCCAGCCATCTTGTTCTCTGTCATCCACTTCTCCTCCTGCCTTCTATCTTTCCCAGCATCAGGGTCTTTCCTAATAAGTCAACTCTTCACATCAGGTCACCAAAGTATTGGAGCTTCAGCTTCATCATCAGTCCTTCAAATGAATATTCAGGGTTGATTTTCTTTAGGATTGACTGATTTGATCTCCTTGAAGTCCAAGGGACTCTCAAGAGTCTTCTCCAATGCCACAGTCCAAAAGTGCCAATTCTTCAGCACTCAGCCTTCTTTATGGTCCAACTCTCACATCCATACATGACTACTGGAAAAACCATAGCTTTAACTAGATGGACCTTTGTTGGCAAAGTAATATCTCTGATTTTTAATATGATGTCTAGACTTGTCATTGATTTTCTTCCAAGGAGCAAGTGTGTTTTAATTTCATGACTGTAGTCAACATCTGCAGTGATTTTGGAGCCCAAGAAAATAAAGTCTGTCACTGTTTCCATTGTTTCCCTATTTGTCATGAAGTGATGTGACCAGATGCCATGATCTTTGCTGTTTGAATGTTAAGTTTTAAGCCAGCTTTCTCATGCTCCCCTTTCACCTTCATCAAGAGGCTCTTTAGTTCCTCTTCACTTTCTGCCATAAGAGTGGTGTCACCTGCATATCTGAAGTTTTTTATATTTCTCCCGGCAATCTTGATTCTGGCTTGTGCTTCACCCAGCCAGGCATTTCACATGATGTACTCTGTATATAAGTTAAATAAGCAGGGTGACAATATACAGCCTTGATGTACTCCTTTCCCAATTTGGAACCAGCCCATTATTCCATGTCCGGTTCTAACTGTTGCTTCCTGACCTGCATACAGTTTTCACAGGAGACAGGTAAGGTGGCCTTGTATTCCCATCTCTTTAAGAATTTTCCACAGTTGTAGTGATCCACACGGTCAAAGGCTTTAGCATAGTCAATGAAGCAGAAATAGATGTTTTTCTGTAATTATCTTGTGTTTTCTATGATCCAGTGGATGTTGGCAATTTGATCTCTGGTTCCTCTGCCTTTTGTAAATCCAACTTGAACATTAGAAGTTCTTGGTTTATGTACTGTTGAAGCCCAGCTTGGAGAATTTTGAGCGTTACTTTGCTAATGTGTGAAATGAGTGCAATTGTGTGGTAGTCTGAACATTCTTTATCATTGCCTTTCTTTAGGATTGGAATAAAAACTGATCTTTTCCAGGCCTGTGGCCACTTCTGAGTATTGACCTAACAACTGCAGACATGAAAATGTTACTTGAACTTACTCAACAATGATGGTTACAAAAATAATTATAGGAACAACAAAAAAGAAAAGAAAGACAAGGTGAAGGACTAATACCCTTTGATTTCATTAGTATATATCTTTAAAAAGAGAAAATATTATACATTATATTGGTTTGCACTTAAGAATAACACAATTTCAGCTTTTGAAAATTAACTTCTGCAAATGTGTCAATGATTTAATTAAAAATGATCTTTTCTTATTTATGTTCAGTAGACAATATAGCTGGATTTGTGGTTCTATCTTTACTTATGGTTGATCAAAGCATACTTTTTAATAAATTTTTATTTTGAAGAGTTTTTCACATAAAGCACAGATAGGTTAATGAGAAAACGCTCAGACATAAAGATAGCATCTTGTCAGAAATTCATGAAAATTTTATTAAAAATTTCATGTTTTAAACAAAAATAAAACTTCAAGTGGTCCCATAGAATAAGAGAATAAAAGCAATGCAGGTTCTGTTTTTTTTTCTCTTTTCCCCCAAACCCTATGCCTTTGCTTTTTATTTAAAAATCTACTATATCAAGGCAGTAATGTAGAGTTGCATGGGAGCAGTTGACAAAAACTGTGCCCAAAGCAAGACCAAGACATTACAGAGTATTATGAACTTATTTTTGAAAAAAGTGTGTATATCTGAGTCTATGTGCTTCAGGGACTAATTATATAACTGGGGTTCTCCACTTTTCTCAATGTCCAGCTTCCTCTTATTTCTTAATGAAAATTTGTCCACCTGAAACACTGTATTTTCTAGCCTCCCTTCCGAGTGACATGATCATTTAATTAAGTTTTGTTCAATTACACACAAGCAAAAGTATATGCACTGAACTGCTTCTGGGAAGATTCTTTAGAAAGGAAATGGAGTACATTTTTTTTTATTTTCTTTCATTCTTCTCCCTGTCTGCAGACCTGACAGCTAGAGGTTGAGGAGCTGGAGGTTGGACCATGAAGAGACCTTTTTTTTTTAATTGATCTATTCTAAAAAAATTTTTTTATTTAGTATTGGAATACTGTTTATTAACAACCTTGTGTTAGTTTCAGGTGTACAGCAAAGCGATTCAGTTATACATATATACATGTATCTATTCTTTTTCAAATTCTTTTCCCAGTTATGTTATTACAGAATATTGACCAGAGTTTTTTGTGCTATACAGTAGGTTCTTTTTGGTTGTCTATTTTAAATATAGTAGTGTGTACACATCAATAACAAACCCAATCTGTCTCTCCTCTCCCCACCTTTCCCCTTTGGTAATCATACATTTGTTCTCTAAGTCCATGCATCTGTTTAAGTTTCGTAAATAAATTCATTTTATAAACAGCTCATTTGGTTCAATATCAAACAAAAAAAACAAATGACTCAAGAAAAACAATGGGCAGAAGACCTAAATTGGCATTTCTCCAGAAAAGACATATAGATGGCTAACAGTCACATGGAAAAATGCACAACATTACTGATTATTAGAGAAATGCAAGTCAAAATGACATATGGTATCACCTTACACCAGTCAGAATAGCCAGCACAAAATCTACAAACAATAAATGCTGGAAAGGGTGTGGAGAAAAGGGAACCCTCTTACACTATTGGTGGGAATGTAAATTGTTGCAGTCACTATGGAGAATATAATGGATTTTCCTTAAAAACTGAATATAGAGCTACCATATAATCCAGCAATCCTAATCCTGGTCATATATCTGGAGAAAAACATGGTTCAGAAGAATACATGGATCCAATGTTCACTGCAGCATTGTTTACAATAGCCAAGACATGGAAGTATCGTAAATGTCCATTGGCAGATGAATGGATACAGAAGATGTGGTACAAATATACAATAGAATATTCACATGCACATGCTCATGCTCAGTCGTTTCAGTTGTGTCCGACTCTCTGCAACCCACCAGGACTGTAGCCCACCAGGCTCCTCTGTCCATGGGATTCTCCAGGCAAGAATATTGAAGTGTGTTGCCGTGCCCTCCTCCAGGCGATCTTCCTGGCCCAGAGATCAGACCCACATCTCTTACGTCTCCCGCACTGGCAGGAGGGTTCTTTATCAATAGCACCATCTGGGAAGGCCATGATAGAATATTACTCAGCTACAAAAAAGGAGGAAGTAATTCTGTTGCAGCAACCTGGATGGACCTGGAGATCATCATTCTAATTGAACTAAGTTGGAAAGAGAAAGACAAATGTCATATGATATAGCTTATATGTGGAATCTAAAAAAAAATGATACACATAAAGAGAGTCTGATGGTAGAAGCCAAGGATCCAAGATTCCAATAGAGTAGAAGATTAAAGGACTAGAAGCCTAGATCCTTAATAAATGCATGCAGCTTCCATTCTAGCATTTGAAGGCCTACCTGTACCAAGAGGAAATATATACTTTCGTATTTAAGTCACTATATTTAAGGTCTCTGTTGCTCACAGTCCAATTACATGACCTAGCTGATATATATAAATATACACCTCTTTTGGCTTCCCTAGTTGTTCAGATGGTAAAGAATCTGCTTGCAATGCAGGAGACCTGGGTTCAGTCCCTGGGTCAGTAAGATCCCATGGCGGAGGGAGTAGCTACCCACTCCAGTATTCTTGCCTGGAGAATTCCACAGACAAACAGAGCCTGGCGGGCTACAGTCCATGGGATCGCAGAGAGTCAAACACAACTGAGCAACTTAAACTTTCACTTTTCAGAGTGAAAAGTACATTTTCTGAAATTATATTGTAATTTTTAGAAATGTTTAGCTTCTGGAGTTGCCCCAGCCAACTTATTATCACTCTGATGTTAGACATTTACAATGAGGTAAAATTAATAGTAATAAGATTATTATAAACATTAAGAGATATAATGCTGATCCTAGAATATGGTATGTGCTCAGTAAATATTTGATCTTATTATTTTTTTTAAGAAATATATACACTAGTGAAGTCACTGCTTTTTAGTAAATCTCCCATGGCCAATGAACTAAAGTCTGATACTGCATATTTTAAAGGACATTTTCAACAAATCAAATCCAAATTGTGAATATGAACTTATAAATGAACCTCAGATGTGATTTCTCATTTAAATTTGTCAGCTTGATGCTATAACTTTGCTAACAACTGGAAGAAAATCTCAAGGATTTTTCAGAAAACTATTCTGAGGATCACATCTGTCTTGGCAATAAGGTAAGTTAAGCAAGTCACCAAATGTGAAAGAGAAACTCATATTCTGGCTCAGCATTTGCAAGAGATTTGTTAGTTCTAGTAATTTGCATTCTCTTTTATATCTTCTTATGTATCTGGAGGTAGAGTTTAATTATTCTTTTTCAACCTTAATGTATTTTAATTTTTTCCTACCTGTTGCACCAGCTAAGAATACCTCGTGTTCTGAATAAAAATAATATGAGTGGATGTTCTTGTCTTATTCTTGACCTTGAGGGGAAAGCAATCAATATTTACTAATAGGACATTACCTGAAGGTTTTTGTAGATAACTATTCCTAGATTGAAGAAAATACATTCTATACCTAGTTTGCTCAGTTTTTTTTTTAAAGAACGTATATTGAATTACTTATCCTTTGAAAAAATTGTAGCTCTTTTTGAGGAATACTTGACAAAAATTAACTGCAAATGTTTAAGGTGTACCATTTGATGAGTTTTGACAAATATATGCACCCATAAAACCATAACCACAATGAAGATACCAAATGGATATAGCACTCTCAGGTTTTCCCTTTCCATTTATAATCCATCCTTCTTTTCACTCCTATCCATACATAGCTCATACAGAACTAGTAATATGCTTTCTTTCACTATAGCTTAGTTCAGATTTTTCAGAAAGTTATATAAATGGAGTCACAGAGCATCACTTCATTTTGGGGGAAGGCTTTTTGTCTGTTCGGTTTTGGCCTGACTTCTCTTATCCTGCATAATAATTTTGAGATTCACCCATATTGTTAATAAGTATAAACAATTAATCTATTTTTATTCCTGAGCATCTTTTGTATGAATATACCACAATTTGCTATCCATTCATCTTTTGAGAGAGATTTGTTTTTTGCCCAATTTTTAGGCACTATGAGTATTTGTGCACAAGTCTTTGTTTAGATGATAATTAATTCTCTTGAGTGAAGACTTAAGAGTAGAAAGATTGGTCTCTGTAATATACACATATTATTTCTTTTTAAGAAACAGCCATCTTTTTTTTTTTAACAGCGGTTATAGCATTTTACATTCCCACCAGCAGTGCATGAAAATTCCAGTTGTTCAACATTCTCACCTATACTTTGTACAGTCAACCTTTTTAACTTTAGACGATCTAATGGCTATATACTGTCACATCATTTTTAGGTTTAATTTGTATTTCCCTAGTGATTAATGTATCATCTTTTCATGTACTTCTTGACTGTATCTCTTCTTTTCTTTCTGTCCCTGTGCCTCTCTATTTCTCTCTCTTTGGTGAAGAGTCTTTTCAAACTTTGTCTTTTTAAAATGTTTTGATTTGTTTGTCTTAGTTTTTAGTTAAAAGAGTGTTTTATGTATCTTAACTCCTTTAGCTGATACATGTGTTGTGAATGTTTTCTTCCAAAGCTATGGCATGTCTTGTTTCTGAGATGATGTTTTTTGAAAGACAACACTTTAAATTTTAATGAAGTCCAATTTCTTTTTAAAAACTCTTTTCTAGATTTTTAAATGTTTTCTAGATGGAAGATAACCTTGTAAATTCTAAGACTGCAAAGATTTTTATCCTATGATTTATTTATAGAAGTTTTATTGTCTTAGATTTAACATTTAGGCCTATGATCCATTTTGAGCTGAAATTTTACATGTTGTGAGGCAAAGGTCGATGTTCATTGTTTTTAAATGTATGTATATTCAGTTGATCCAACACAATTTGTTTAAAATTTTTATTTCTTTATTAAGTTGCCTTGGCACATTTGCCAAAAATATATTGAGATATATAGATGTATGGGTCTGTTTCAGGGTTTAATTATTTTCCACTGATCTGTATTTCCAGACCACTAAATTGTCTTACTTACTCTTGACTTAAATCTGAAATCACATATAATCCTCCATACTTATTCTTTTTTATTTCAAATTTTAAGTAACTTTTGTTATATATAAAATTTTAATATTATTTTACCATTTTCTTTAAAAAAAAAAAACTTCTGAAATTTTAACTGGCATTATATTGAATCCATGGATCAGTTTTATGAGACTATCTGTATATTAATCCATGAACTAAGTGTATCATTAAGTATTAGTTGTTCAGTTGTGTCCAAATCTTTGTGACCCCATGAACTGTAGCCCACCAGACTTCTCCATCCATGGGAGTCTCCAGGCAAGAATACTAAAGTGGGTTGCCATTTCCTTCTCCAGGGGATCTTCCCGATGCAGGGACGGAACCCGGGTCTCCTGCATTGTAGGAAGACTCTACCTTCTGAGCCACCAGAGTTTTAAAATTTCTTTTAGCAATGTTCTATGGTTTTCAGTAAAGCAATTTTGAATGTCTTTTTTTCAGATTTATTTCTAGGCACTTTATGGTAATAATGTCATCTGGAAATAGGGAGCATTTTCTGCTGTTGTTAAGTTAAAATTGTCACTTTTTCTTGCTACCCACTTCTATGGTAGCCACCTCCTACTCCTATGTTCTGCTATACATAAAATAGCTTCATAATTGAGGATTAAGGTATGTAGTCATTAATTTTGGTCCTATAATAAACAGACTAAAGATCATATAATTACCATGTAGACTAAGAATATTTAATAATCATATTATACATAATTATTATGGTACACAGAATGGGGTAGAGTTCTATTTTCATTTTGAGAATTAGCATTCCTCCTACACTAATAAATTAAAGAACTGGTTTTTCACTAATTCAACTACAGCTAAACTAAAACTCTTAATTTTTCGAACTGCAACAACTTCCTTCTGATTATTCTTGCTAAATAGTACCATCTTCAAAATTTCAGGCTGATTTTCATTGAACAATCTTTATCTATAATTTCAATGTCACATGTATCCTGGGACTGCTGACTATACATGTTCCTTGGTTGCCTCTTTGATCTTGAGGGAGCCTAGGAGATTTTGAACTGCATTTCCATCTAGCACTGCATTTGTTCGTTTTATATATGATATATGGTGTCATTTTACACATAATCCAGGGAAGGACATAGAAAAGCCCTTAGCACTTACCAAGAGCTAGTATTGTGTTCATCTTTATCTTTCCAAGTCTAAAGTGGAGAGTGGGGAGGTGACATTCAAACCAAAGCAAACTTCTTATTTAGCCACTGTACCATCAGGGAAGTTCTGTCAAACTTCTATTTAATTGTTCAAATTCCATTTAACAAGTATTTTTTTCCATACTTGTATAAGTAGTTTAGAACAATTCACTACTCAATTAATATAATATATAACATGTGCGTATTTATACTTATATATACATATTATATATTTATAGAAGCAACCCATTCTAATATTCTTGTCTGGAGAATCTCATGGACAGAGGAGCTTGGCGGGCTACAGTCCATGGGGTTGCAAAGAGTCAGATATGACTGAGCAACTGATTGATGATGGCGACTATGCACATACATTGTAATATATAAACATCACATTCGTATAATTCTAAATTTAATGCAAAACTGGGGGAAAACAATCAACACTCTTTCACTTCCAAAACTTGTTTCTCACTAAATATCTAAAGAAAAACTTTAAATTAAAAATAAACTATATTAATATGACTTTTTAAAAGGTTTTATATACCTTTATTTACTGTCAATATAGATAAAATTGGATGGCTAAAGTAATTCCATCCATTTAATTCAGATGATTTAGAATTCATTTATTCCTTCATTATTCCTTTATTTACTCATTTATTCAGTGTCTATTAACCATCCTCAATAGACCAGATATTTGCCAGACTCTGTGGTTCCTGAAGTCACAACATTATCTAATATAGCTGATAAGAAAAGCCAAATAGCATTTTAAAATGAGAGATTACTGTTAACAAGATAAAAAATGACCTTACATAATTCTTTAAATCCAGATTGATGGCAGACTGGAACATTCTGATAACCTTGATAATGTGGGTAATAAAGAACTTCTATTTTTGCCCTATTGGATTCTGAATTTTCAAATAATTAGACTATGCCCATGGTTTCTAGACAGCATTTCAGAGGGGGTGAAATATTTATATAGTTCATTGAAAATTACCATTTTAAATAAATTAACGCTTCAAAAAATCATGTCATCTAAGATCAGAATGAAGACAAAGATTGTCACTTTGTCATCTTTTTGTCACAGATACATGTGTAGTGAGTTTAGTAACTCATCTGTCATCTCCTTATGGACTGTGGACTGTTTCTCGCCAGTGGAGAATGCAAATCTGAAAATGTCAACGTTGGTTGTCCTTGCCTTTGGCTTACTTGGTTATTAGTAACTCTAATTAAACAGGAGCACCATTTTCTCTCTTTTTGTGTTTCTCCTCAGAACTAGCAGGGAGGTGCCAGTGGCCTTTTATGTTGTTTGATGCTGACTGGCAAAGTAACACGTTTCTAGATTTTGACAATCCAAACTAAATAAATTATAACATTTGAAGACTGGATACCTTTGTGGTGCTTTCTACTATTTTTAAGGTTCATATATGACTGGCAATACTATTCATGTAATGTGTGCGCTCAGTAGCTCAGCCGTGTTCGGCTCTTTGTGACCCCCTGGACTGTAGGCTGCCAGGCTCCTCTGTCCATGGGATTTTCCAGGCAAGAATACTGGAGTGGGTTGCCATTTTCTTCTCCAGGGGATCTTACTGATCCAGGGATTGAACCCTACTCTCTTGCATCTCCTGCACTGGCAGGCAGATTCTTTACCACTAGAGCCACTTCTTGTTTTGTTTATGTAATAGAAGCCCCTTTTTATGTGTAAGTGATCAGCTAATTTTAGGATAAACTCTCCTGTTTTGTTAAATATTTAACCCTATGAAAAAAACCCCATATGTATCTATATAATCTGTTGCAGCATATGTTATTGTTATATTTCAGTCTCTAGGGAAATTATAAGAGCAGACTCCATTCCTCATCTGGTTCTAAAAATATCAGAAATTTTGGTTTAAGAAGAAAAAAATTACTAATAAAAGATTCATGGTGTTCAATATACTTTGACATGGTTGGTATTCAGAATGTTAGAATAGATGGCCCTTCAATATGAGTAATTCAGCATGAAGGAAACTTGATTATATCCAAAGCTATCAGTCAATCAACTTCTGGTAACAATTGCCTGCCTTATTAGTACATATAATAGTGTCTAGGCAAAATGAACAGTTTAGGTCAAACACATAAACCTATGGAAATTTGGAGATGAATACTTGTTTTCCTGATAATTTATCATTAGTATTTATATCACTTCTTAATGTACATTTTTCTTCCAAAAAGCAAGCATCTTTTAATTTTGTGGCTATAGTCATGTATACAGATGTGAGTTGGACTATAAAGAAGGCTGAGCGCCTAAGAATTGATGCTTTCAAATAGTGGTGTTGGAGAAGACTCTAGAGAGTCCCTTGGACTGCAAGGAGATCAACTCTGAATGTTCCCTGGAAGGACTGATGCTGAAGCTGAAACTCCAGTACTTTGGCCCCCTGATGTGAAGAGCCGATTCACTGGAAGACATCCTGATGCTAGGAAAGATTGAGGGCAGGATGAGATGGTTGGATGGCATCATCAACTCAATGGATGTGAGTCTGGGCAAACTCTGGGCGATAGTGAAGGATAGGGAAATTTGGTGTGCTGCAGTCCATGGGGTTGCAGAGTCCATGGGGAAACAACTTAGTGACTAGACAAATACATGGAATGTATATTTTGCAGAAATTGGGGCATGGAGTTAAAAAAAAAAAAAGAAAAAAAGATGCCTGCTGCACTTGCCAGAATGCTTATAACAGTTGCTGCATCCTGTGCACATCTCTGTGGAGGCAGCATGAGGCAGGACCCCATACCAAGTCCTCAGAAATGGGCTAGGTTCTAATCTAGACTTCCAAATAGCATGGTTTCAATAACTCCTCTAACACCCCTGAGATTCAATTTCCTTGCAAATAAAATAAGGACAACTACTTTTAAAAAAAATGTTGTGACATAATGAATCAACAGAATATGGTCTCCTCTTGTGAATACATGCTTTATGGTCATGAGGCAATCATGTTAGTGTTAGATGGTTATATCTGAAGAAGCTTTGCCATCATTATTCAAATGCGTCCCTCTTTGTCCTATTAACTTCCATTTCACAACTTGGTTACATATTCTTAACACGAACAATGGGAACTGTGATTATATCTTTATATGTGTATCTGATTAACTTCACACAAATACTGAGGCTACACAGGCGTTTTATTGCTGCTGCTGTTTACAGGCTTGTCTCTAGCTGTGGTGAGCAGAGGCTACTCTCTAAGTGCAGTGTGTGGGCTTCTCATTGTGGTGGCTTCTCTTGTTGCCGAGCACAGACTCTAAGTCATGTGGGCTTAAGTAGTTGCGGCTCCTGGGCTCTAGTGCACAGGCCAATAGTTGTGGCTCACGGGCTCAGTTGCTCTTCAGCATGTGGGATCTCCCTGGACCAGGGATCGAACTGGTGTCCCCTGTATTGCAAGGCAGATTCTTAACCACTGGACCACCAGGGAAGCCTCTGTTGTTGTTATTTTTAACAGAGATTTGTCAGGGGTACTTTCAGGGCTAGATTATAAACTACCTATGGGAGGCAACTTGTCTTATTGAGCTCTCTATCCCGAGCAGCAAGCACGAAGCTGGTTATATAGCAGGTGCTCAATGTATGTTTGGGCTGCAGTAGGGGCCATGAGTAGCTCTAAGGGTAGCAAACATCCATGGCAGGTTTGTGTAAAGTCAGCACCAACTGTGGGCATCTTTGAGGACTGAGATGCATCTTCTTATTCTCCATAATACTTTTTGCAAGATATTCCAATGAATGTAAAGGATCAGGAATGCAGAGAGAGTTTATATAATAGTAAACATTATTGTCTGAGTAAATCAGAGACTTAGAAAAGGGTTTCACAGTTTCATTGACTAATCATAGCATCTTTTAGTTGGAACTGACTTTCTCTTCTTCTATTTTAATACTTCATTTTCACATGAAGTGAGAAAGTCTATTTTAAAATCACTTCAAAATTTCCTAACACAATCTGGAAGTTATTTTGGAGATGTGGCATTCCCAGAAGAATAAAGTTGATTGAGTAAATGTTAAATGAGTGTATTAAGGAAAGTGGATTGCTTTAAAGGCACTTAGGTGTCACCACCATTTTGAAATGATCATTACTTAGAGTTATAACTCACTTGTTTTACAAGTTAGGTTAATAAATGTGTAAAATATGAGTCACTAATAAGACTTTTTTGCATATCATTTAAAAGAGAGTTGATGACATGTGCAAACAGTATCTGATAACTAATATATATCTTCTTAGAGACTTTCAGTGACAAATACATTGTTAGGAGTTAGATGCCATTTACCAAGTTCAAAAAAATAGCTACTTTTCAGTGGTCACCTAGGACTGTTAAGGAATAAGGCCAGATCACTGGGAACACCATGTAAAAGACATATCCCAGTGGTCATCATTAAAGAGTCTACAAATAGCAAATGCTGGAGAAAAGGGAACCTTCTTACACTGTTGGTGAGAGTGCAAATTGGTACAGCCACCATGGAAAATCGTATGTAGTTTCTCAAAAAATAAAAGTAGAGTTGCCATATGATCTTACAATCTCACTCCTGGGCATATATTCAGAGAAAACTATAATTTAAAAAGATATATGCACTCCAATGTTCATTGCAGGACTATTTACAACAGCTAAGACATGGAAACAACCTGAATGTCCATCAAAAGATGAATGGATAAAGAAGATATGATATATACATAAAATGGAATACTTTTCAGCCAGTAAAAAGGATGAAATAATGTCATTTGCAGCAACATAGATGGACCAAGAGATTATCATACTAAGGGAAGTTAAGTCAGAAAGAAAAAGATATTAATATATTATACCATATAATATCACTTATGTGTGGAATCTACAATATGACACAAATGAACTTATTTATGAAACAGACTCACAGACACAGAGACTTGTGATTGTCAAGGGGAAGAGGGGGTTGGGGGGATGGACTGGGAGTTTTGGATTAGCAGATGCAAACTATCATATATAGAATGGATAAACAACAAGGTCCTACGGTATAGCGCAAGAAGCTATATTCATACCTTGTGATAGACTGTAATAGAAAATAATATGAAAAAGAACATACATATATATATATATATATACACACACACACACACACATATACATATACATATGTATGTATAACTGAATCACTTTGCTATACAGCAAAAATTAACACCCTAAAGTAACTATGCTTCAAAACAAAAGATATACCCCAGTAGTCTGACCCCAAAAGACTTGAGACTTTCTGAACTCTGTATGAACTTTAGCAGTGATGGTTCTCTCTAGTTGCACACTAGAGTTACTGGGAGAATTTTACAAAAAATTAACATATTGGGGCATTTATTACACCAAATAAGAATCTTTCAGGTTGAAGATCAGGCACTAGTAATTTCCAAAGTTCCCAGGTTAATGTATAGCCAAGACTGAAGACCACTGATTAAGCTAGTATAAGAATAGCAAGTTCATGGCAACTAAGTGATCATTTTTCCTATTCCCTGATATAAGACATTGTCAATACATCTAAACATTTATTCCTGCTAAAACCAGATTCAGACTCAGAAACGATTTTAACAGTTTTCTCCACATAAGCAACCAGGCACGACAGTTGAAACAGTGTGTCATCTCTGAGAAAGGTTTGTGCTAAGTACTGGGTGCACAGAAGACATTCAATAAATATTTAGAGATTAATCAAAGACTGTCCCAAACATCCAATTAGCATATGCCCTTATACCTAGTTTGTTACTGACCTAACCTGGGCTAGTGTCTGTAAGCAGAAGGCAATGTATTCCTTTTTTGCCTTAAAAATTCATGGGCCTGCTCCAAGAGCAATTTGTGGTCATGAAGTTTATTTTAAAATAATCTCTAACCTAAAGTGCAATCCTATCCCATATTTCTATTTTAAACAATTAAATCAGTAAAATAATTAAACCTGTGGTATTAGTAAATAAGTAGCCACTATATTTAATGTTAATGTGTTAAAATGTATAGTTCAGCAAAAGAAAAGATGTGGGTTAAATAGAGGCATTCTTTCCATACTACATATATGATTTCTATGTAAGAACTACTGAGTTAACCTAAAATTATGTCATTGTACAAACAGGGCCATTTTCCTCTGCCAAAGAATGAATGTAGCACCTCAAAAGCACAAAATATAGAAGCAATGTCCTCAAGGTGTTGTCCACTGAAAGATTATCTGTATAAACTTGCTCATCCTTGAACTTAGAAATCCTTACCCTCAATTTTTCAGAAGTTCTGCTGTTTTGCATTCTCAAAATAACAATTACTTCTTGTATGCAGTTGTATTCTGTATATCCTTAATAACTTCTACATCAATTATCAAAGTCTCCTTAATTACCTGCAAGTACAGAGGAAGTTTGCAAAAGCTCTCATTAACATTTGGAATACGAAGTTCACTAGTGTCCTCTTGATTGGCAGCCTTTATCAGACAATGTGGTGGGAACTCCTCAGCTTTTTCTTTTCTATGAAGAGAGCCTTTGAGGAAACCTACAAGTCTTTAATTTAGAACGGCTATTTAGCTGCAAAAAGGAATTTAATCTGATTTATATGCCTGGAAGCATTCTTGAGACACTCTTCAGCACAAATGCGGACTCTGGATACACCTGTTTTTTGAGATCTGGCAAATCTAATGTTCTATAATTCACTTTAAAGTGTCCGATCCAAAGGAAGCATCTCTATCACATATTTGAACCCTCTATGAAGTTAGCAGATGTTGAGAAAAACTTCAAATTCATTGCAGCCCTCCTGTTTTGGAATCCTAATATCTATAGCTGAAAGGATAACTGTAGTGCAGACTACCCTCAGGCGTTCTATGGCATCTCTTACCTCATCCACCACAGCAGTCACTTCGGAGAGAGAAATGTCTCTGGCCTTCACTGCCTTGACAGAGGCTCTGTCAACCAAACCAGCCCCTGCTGGTTTGCCATGGAACGTCAGCTATTGAATTCAGAGAATACTATTTCACCTGCACCTACTTAGAAAGAAGTAGCAGGGTGCTTTGACATAGGTAAAAGGTACTTGACATTGTTTGCCAGTGAGGAGAATGTCATAGCGAAGTCATCCTCGGGGAATCAGTTCTCTACAGGTTGCTGGAGAGATGTTGAAAGGAGATTTGAGCAGTTTGTTAAAGATCTGAAGAGCTCTGCTTCTAGCTGTGCTCCTGTTACTCACAATCTGGAAATCTGTGCCCAAATCCCATGTAAAAATAATTTATGTAGGACTTGTACAGTATTGCTCTTCTTTTTTTGCTTGTTTCCACTAAACAGTCATATGCATATGCCAACACAATTATTATCATTTTTTCATATTGCCTCTACTATTATAAAGGAAATATTTTAATTTATTTCTTAAAAAGTTTTATTTATTTATTTATTTGGCTGCACCAGATCTTAGCTGTGGCATGTGGGATCTAGTTCCCTAACCAGCGTTTGGACTTATCTTAAAGAAAAGACTTATTTTAATATGTATGAAATGCTCCTATATATATTTCAAATCTATAAATTAAATTATTTAAATAAAACAGTGTTCTCAACATTCCACATCAAATGATAATATGATTCACTGGGGATATGCATAGCATTCTTTGAAAATAAGTGAAATAAAGTAAATCATTCATTTTATTCTTTCTCCATTTTTTTCTGATTGATTTGATATTTAAAAAAAATACTTAGAGAATATCACTTTTTATTTATATAGGTAAAATACAGCACACTCAGGCACATGCCACAGCAACTTGATCAAGCCAGTGAGAAAAAATTGTTTTGGATACCTCAAGTGTTTAGCATTACTATTCTTCCTTTAATAGAACTCTTTAGTTCATCAATATAGGCAATTTATATATTTGAGTGAAATGCCTAAATAGCATTTCCATCCGTGCTGCTGCGCTCCATGTTTCTCTTCTGTCCTTTCTAACCTTAGTACGCCCAGATAGAAGGAAACCTGTATTGAACTTTGTCAGAACAAGCAGCTATCTGCCATCCCTCCTAGCTGGTATAAGCCATCACCTTTTCTCATTATTCACTGCATGAAGGTGGTTGTCACAACCCAAATAGGACTGGGGAGAGGGTGTGACATTTGATGCACTGACGCCTTCGACACAGCCAAACATTCTCATATGGATCAAACTGTGAATTAGGGCAGCATCCCTTCCTGAACACCAGATGGCATGTTCTGAAAATGTTCTCTGAGCAATTATTTTTGAGGACAGTGTTAGTCTAAATGAAGGAAATGCTTTACATGGTCATTTTATTCTTGGTTGTTGTTGTTTAGTTGCTAAGTCGTGTCCAATTCTGTGACCCCATAGACTGTAGCCCTCCAGGCTCCTCTGTCCATGGGATCTCCCAGGCAAAAATACTGCAGTGGGTTGCCATTTCCTTCTCCACAGGATCTTCCCAACCCAGGGAAAGAACCCTCGTCTCCTGTATATCCTGCACTGCTGGTGGATTCTTTACCGCTGAGCTACCAGGGAAGCTCTTTTATCTTGGTTCAGTTCCATTCAGTCGCTCAGTCATGTCCGACACTTTGTGACCCCATGGACTGCAGCACACAAGGCCTCCCTGTCCATCACCAACTCCCGGAGTTTACTCAGACTCATGTCCATTGAGTCGGTGATGCCATCCAACTGACTTGGTAGCACCCTATAAATGACAGTAAAGTATAAAATATATAAATAATAAGAACCTCCTGTATAGCATAGGGAGCTCTACTCAGTGCTTTATAATGACCTACATGGGAAGGAAATCCAAACAAGAGGGTATATATGTATACCTGTGGCTGATTCACTTTGCTGTACAGTAGGAATTAACACAACATTGTAAAGCAAGTACATTCCAATAAAAACTTTCAAAATTACAGAAGTCTTGATAATCCAAAGTATTCAGAAAATCTTTTTTACTCATCCTTCCTCATTTTAATATTTATATGAGAAACATCAATGGTATCTCCATCAGTGACACTATATTCCATGTTAAGAAAATGTGTTATATAAAATATAGAACTCATAAATTCAAATGATTATATTGCCAAGAAATTTGTTTTATTGAGGTTTAATCTAAATCTTTTTATAGCAAATCTCCCACACACTTTTTTTTTTTCATATAACTTGAGTAATGAAAACTTATTGTGTAACTTCTCAGGAAGATAAATAAATTGGATATACTGTGGTCAGAATGTTTTTTGCTGTTTAAAGTGTGGGGAGAGTGAATTGAATGATCTACTAATTTTTCTACAAATACTGGATGACATCACTATTTATACTTTTTTTCACTATTTTTATTTTGATTGAATTTTGATTGTCCATATTTCTTTCAGATATAGGTGTTGAAAATTGTAGTCAACCATATACTTACATTAGGAGCATAAATATCCTAAACATTTAGAAGAAAGTGTTTTTCTTCTTGAGATAGATGTCTTAACTCTGATTTTCATGTTGGCTTCTTAGCTGATTCTAATAAACAGATCTAGAGAGTCCATTCACATATAGATAACATCACTGTTGTCCTGTGGTACCTGCAGGGGATTGATTTCAGGACCACTAGTCTCAGGAGAAGGGAGGACCAAATGCTAATTCTTTAATTATAGTTCCCAACCTCATTCTTTCACTCTGGGAAATTTAGACAAAGAGTGACGGATTGGAAGTCTTGGTCCAAGAATTTGTGTCGCACTGCCTTCAAATGTAATCAGCTCTGGGAGTACGTTTTGTTGGTCAAGTTGGCAATCATAAGATGAGTACAGATGAGTGACTTAAATACAGTTGCATCATTTATTTAAAATTTGATTCCTTGAAGACTGAGCTTATTCAGTGATAAAGGCAAGCCATAACCAAAAGGATCTAAATCACCGTGTTCACGAGCTCACTGGTGTGTGAGGCTTTAAGAACACAACGCCCAGGCTGATGTTGTCACAAGCTGATCTGCCACAGATCTCGAGTGTCAGTGACCCACGTCACTTGTCATTTACATCACGTCCACAGTGCACCAAGAAAGGTTACCAGGCGGACTCCCAATGTCACTGAGGGGACTGATACAGCTACTCATTCCTTCTTCTCCAGCTCTTGGTTTCAAACAGCTGGGTTTTTTTTTGGTTTTTTTTTTTTTTTTTTTGCTTTACTTCAATCATCTGCAGTACACCCACTCAGAGCAATTAATTATCTTTGGCTCCTTTGAAATTACACTCCAATCAAGTAAATATAAAAAGACAGAGTGTTACAAAAAATAATTCCTATCTGGTCCTCTCTTCAGGTTCCAATTTAGTAAACAAAATATGATTTGCTTCTTGGACGCGAGTTTAGCAGACATGGAGTCAGGCTGGCTCCAGGCTATTCTGATAAATGTCCTGCTCTCTTTCCGGGATTTTATGATGTCACATGATGATCTTTCAACTTATTGTTCCCCAAGCATATGGTAGCACAGCCATTGTGTAGGCCAGATGCATGATTCTACTTTTTTAAAAAAATGTGTCTGCCTCTGAGGTCATGTGACCTTATAGATTTATCTCATTCTCAGGAACATTGCAAAATCCCAGCCAAAAAATACCTTAAGGAAACTTTAAAGCAGCATTGTATTTTCAGAATTTTAAAGACTGTGATAGGCAAAAAAAGGAGCTATATAGCTTTGCTTATGACAGAACAAATACCCAGAAATGTAGGTGTTATGCTTCATGCATTTTAATGTTGGATTTTATTATACTGGTAACATTTTTATCATAAGACTGATAAAAATGTGAACTATTTTCTACACCTAAGAAATGACAACCAAACAGAAATGTCAGAATGAACTGGATTCTACCATTAACATTAATGTAATACCACCATTAGTATTTAACAATTAATAATTTATAATGCCTTTATCATATTATTGGAACTTAGGTTAAGTGACTTGCATCAGATCACACAGATTGCAAATCTAGAGTCACAAACAGGATAGAGCTTAGAATAGAGCTTTGAATTTAGGGTTTTTCTTAATGTGGTACCCAATTTTCTAAGTTAGTTATAATAATCCAAACAACTAGAAACTTGGGCCTGTCATCTTTTGCTGTAATTTTTTTATGTGCCATCTTTAGCACATAATTGTGCTCCTGTAGCCACAAGTAGTGTAAACACAGTGTAGTGTACCCCAACCACGGTCACACACAGCAGGTTGGAACTGGGGTTGTCCACAGAAACCAACTAATCTGACCCTATCAGAGCAGAAATGGTTATAGATTGTTTTGCAAATAACATAGATTATTTTCTTAAAATTCTGACTGATGTGAAAGGGGGATTAATTAACTCACATAATAGAGAAGAGCAAGAAGCAGATTCAGACACTGCTGGACCCAAGGACTCAAAACATGTCATCAGGATCCAGTCTCTTTTTCCTCCATTTCTAATCTCTAGCTTTCTTGGCACCTCTAGGTTTTATACCTTCACAACATCAAACACTCACTCCAGAAAGTGAATAGGTTCAAATTTGACCTAACTGTGTTTATAATGAACCTCAAACTGATCACTGAATCCCATACGGGCTTGTGGGTGCAGCCTATTCCCAAACGACATGAAAAGAGAGTGGACAAGGGGTGGACCGCTAAAGAACAAAGTGTGTTGTTAACAAGAAAGACAAGTGAATGTTATGCTGGGAGAAGAAAGCCCTGAAATCTATAGTCAAGAAGTTAAGAAGGAGCAGGAACTAATGACTGAGTTAGAACCAGAATTTCACACTGGTTTTCTCTCCCTCACAGCCTCTACAGAGAATATTACAAGGTTGGAGGTCCCCAAATTATCACTAATATTGTCATTTTCCTTGGGATTCAGAAAATGAAGGAAAATTGATGGTCTACAGGACTGGCTATGTAGTGAAAGATTGTGGATATAGTATGGATTGTGAGTTGCAATACTGTAAATTAGCTTGAACTAGATTTAACTCACGAGGGAACCTTCTCCAGTTTACCCTTGTGATAACACTGACCTTCCAATAATAAAAGAGTTACAGCTTTCCTTAGATGACAGATTCTTTCCAGAGGGTTAGGGATTAGCCTAACTTTTCTTCAAGCTTGCCTTGGCTTTCTACTGTCTGCCTTGAACCAATAAATTAAGAACGGCAGTGGCAAGGACAATCCAATCCTCTTTCCTTGTCACACTCAGGACTGAGTCTCTGACATCTGTCCACCCCACCAAACACACACACTCACAGTATTTGAGTCTCTGTTTTTCTGTTTCAATTGCTTGTCTTCTGCAGAAGTCACGTGTCAAACTGCATGGTGGCAGAGGAAATGATTGACTTTATTACTCTTTCCTGGCAGCTGCCTATGTTTTATTTCCTTTAGGGGCCAGGAAAGAGATTCATTCTCACCTTGTTCTTGGCCTCTCAAGTCTGAGTATGAGGGGAGGGCAGAGGGAAGCAGGCAGCAGCATATGTCATTCTGTTATCAAGGGATATCAGGAATAAACCTGCTCCAAATTCCGATTGCTCCCAAACCCATGAAATTAAAAGTGTTAGTTGCTTAGCTATGACTCTTTGTGACCCCATGGACTACAGCCCACCAAGTTCGTCTGTCCATTGAATTCTCCAGGCAAGAATACTGGAGTGGGTAGCCATTCCCATCTCCAGGGCATGTTCCCAACCCAGGGATTGGACCCAAGTCTCCCACATTGCAGGCAGATTCTTTACCATCTGAGCCACCAGGGAAGCTCCCCAAACCCATGGGGGCCTTGTCTTAGCATTGTGGAGCTCCTCATTAGCCTCTCTACTCCAAATTCTATCCATGGAAGATCTGTTATGAATCAGCTTTACTTAGATTTTCTCACTAGATTTATCCCAAAGGCTTTGCTTACAAGATGGTTCCAGGGTTCTAGTGTATTTGTGGTTGGAAGTGAATTATCAGCAATAAAGTTCAGGTATTTCATATTTGGTTGTAAAAATCTAAAAAAGAAAGCAGGCAGCTTTGACTTATTTGATCAGAGGATCCAAATCATCAGTCCTGGGGTCACTGGAAAATCATGAAAGTTAAACGTGGAGTCAGAATCCTGGCATTTTTTATTTGATGCTTTACTTTTTACAGTGACTGAAAGAACATAATTGTTTTGTGCCATATTATATATTACAAAAAGGCTCACAGCAGTATTTTTCACATTTTTTCCTGAACTTTGGTACTCCTCCATTGAGAGATGGAATCTCTTTCTCCTTCTCTAAAAGCTAGATGTCTCTTGTGACATGTCAATGAATAGAAGTGACAATGAAGCAGGTCATTAAAGGCAAGACTGCTTTCTCCTGGATTTCTTCCTTGGAACACATGCTCTTAGTATCCAGACACCATTTTGTGATGATGCCCGAACAACACAAAGAGGCCATGTGTAAGAGTTTCCACCACAGTCCTAGCTAGGTTCTCACTGATCAACCAGTGTCAACACCAGACATGTAAGCAACTTTCCCAGCCTTTGTGTTATCCCAGCTGAAGCCAAGTGGAGCAAAGACTAGCGCCTACCAAGCTTCCCAGATGGCTCACAGTGAACAAGTGCTGTTGTTCTAGTCTCTAAGTTTGGGGCAATCAATAACTGGGACCAGGTTTAGTTGATTTTTCAAAAAAAAAAACAGTGAAGAGATGTTACGCTCAGTGTCACGAATTTGGAATTGATATCTAGGGGGAAATACTAAACTATTTTATCAATAGTAAGTTTGGCATATTTTCTTCCTTCTTTCTCTCCCCACCTCACTTTTCCTGTCTTTCCCTTTCTTTATTTCCTTCCTTCCTGCCTCCACCCTCCTTTCTTCCCCCACCCTCCCTTATTCCACCCTCCCTCTGTCCTGCTCTCCTTCCCTTTCTTTCTTCCTTTCTTCCTTCCTTCTCTCTTTCTTTCTCATCTGTCAGGATGTCCTCTCCCCTTCCTTTTTTTTTTAAACCGGACATAACAGGAAGCAGACATCATCAAAGCTCCACTTCCTCTTTGGTGTGAATAGGGATCTTGGTTTGGGACCTAAGTGGTCTAACAGAGTTAAAAAGCCATCTTGAAGATATATTATACAATAGAGTTATTTTATAATATTTTACAACAGGAGTAAAGAAATACTTTGGTTCATGAAAAAGTGACTTTTTCCCCTCAGATTATTTACTTATAGAGTTTATTGGTATTCCTTCTTCCTCTGATATTTTTTTTAACTTCGTAAGATGTTACCTCTTATGTGCATTACTGTGGAATCTCCAAAAAGGATTATCTGGAACATTTTTCAAAAACATAAAAATGAATCTGTAGGACCAAATACATTTATCCACCCATTCATGAATCTGTCCCTAAGTACATATGTATTGAGTATCTACTATGTGCAAGGTACTGGGGACCCAAAGGAGAGACTACATAACCTGCCATTACAAATCTTTCAGTTTCATAAAAGAGACAGAAAAGTAAAAATATAAACACAATGGTTGATTAATTTGACACATGTTTAGAAAGCTCCTATTGCTTTCCAAGTAGTATGTCAGAGTCTGGTATTAACAACAGTAAAGAAGTAGATATAGCTTCTGTCCTATGGACCAGGAACTAGAATAGAAAAGCAAATACTCTAAGTCCCTGACATATGAACCTTCAAGTTGTGATCTTTCAAAGATGCAAACATGCATGTGAACCCCTGTTTTCAAGGTATTGTACTGTAGTACTGTACTTTTTAAGGTACTTTACTATAGATTAAAAATGTTATTTGTGTGTGTGTTTGTTTTTATGGATGTATTATTTGTATTATAAACTTACTACAGTACAGTACCATATAGCCAATTGTGTTAGTTGGATACCTAGGCTAACTTTATTGGACTTACAAACAGATTGGACTTATGAACAGGCTCTTGGAAAGGAACTTGTCCATATACAGGATACTTACTGTAACAACACCCCTGTAGAAGCCAATCAAGGGTTCAGGGAAGGTGTCTCAAAGAAATGAACTAATTGTTGTTATTCAGTTGCTAAGTCATGTTCAACTCTTTGCAATCCTGTGGACTGCAGCATGCCAGGCTTTCCTATCCTTCACTATCTTCTGGAGTTTGCTCAAACTCATGTCCGTTAATTTGGTGATGTCATCCAACCAGCTTATTCTCTGTTGCCCCTTCTCCTCCTGCCTTCAGTCTTTCCCAGTATCATGGTCTTTTCCAGTGAGCTGGCTCTTTGCATCAGGTGGCCAAAGTATTGGAGCTTCAACTTCAGCATCAGTCCTTCCAATGAATATTCAAGGTTGATCTCCTTTAGTGAAGTGAAGTATAGACTGAAATTTGGAGTCAGTGAGGTGAAGGCAAATGTGGGAAGATCACACAAGTTATAGAGGAGAGCAAGTGTGAAGATTCAGAGGTAAGGGAAAAAATGGCACAAGTATTCGAGAAACCAAAAGCAGTTCATCATGTGTGGGGCGAAGAGGATGGCGGGAAAGAAATCTGGAGATTTATCTGTAGGGTCCAACTGTGAGAGGGAAACCATCCAAGCAAGGGATGAAGCACCATGAGAATAATGTGACACCTGTATGGAAACCCTTCTGGCTACAGATGCATCAACATGGAGCAAACCTAGAATCAGGGCCTTGTGAAGTGGCTATAGGGACAATCTTGATCAGAGATGATCATGGCTTGGATGAGAATATTAGCAACAAGACTGGATAAAAGTGGAGATTTTTGAAATTTGGAGATATAATATTCAAGGCATGTTTATTGACAGATTAAATATCAGGGATGAGGACTATGAAAGAGAATAAGTTTCAGGTTTCTAGACGGTACAGCTGGGTTGGTCTTGGTTCCACAGAGTCAGAGGAAGGCCTTTCTTAGGAGGGACTTTGGATCTGAGAATAAGATAGTGGGTGCAGTTTGGGTCACATTGAGCTTGAGGTTCCTGTAAGATATTCAAGATTAAATGCCTGCATATATTTAATATAGCCAAGTAGGGGTTCAGTATATAGATCTGAAACTTAGCAAGAAAGACTGGACTGGAGATAAGACTAGGAACTATCAACATAGAGGATATTTCAACATACAGAAGCCCTGAGAGTGGAAGAGATGCCCCAAAGTGCAAGTACAGGGTTAAAGAGAAAGGCCTGGGACAGAATGCCAAAGAACACTGACATTTAGTGGGTATGTTGGATATCTCCATGGCACCACTGTGGAGGAAAGAAACCAGGAGAATACAGCACCTAAGGAACCAATGCAATGCAAATAAATTTATAATTAAACATTTAGAAAATCTATACGTTTTAGGAGCATCATTGGCCAGAGGTGCCAATGATGGCACCAATTTGGAAATGTGGTCTCTGTTAAAACAGTGGTGTTGGAGGTAGAGAAAAGAGATATTTGGTGATTAAATACGTGAGACTTAGAAATGGTTGGGATGTGAGGAACAAAGGAGAAGAAAAAGTAGAGAATGAACTCCCTGGTTGGTCCAGGTATCAAGGAGAATGGTGGAGGCTTCCCTACAAGTCAAGGCTTATCAGTGTTTGTTCACAATGAGCAGTTTTAAAGAACACACACGCAGAGTGTTTATATATCTCTGTGGGTCCTTAACAAAGAGACAGTCTGTTTTCAACATGGCCAGTTCTCACTGTGTGACCTTTGCAGTGTTAAAAGAATTACACAGCGAGATACTAGAAGGTGCTCTGTATAAAGTGATTGGCAAAACTGCAGGTCTCAAAATGACATGTTTCCTAACAGTTTTTCAAGTCGGCTTTGGGTGTTTAATATTGCAACCAGAAGAATACAGTCTGTCTGGTTCTCTTCCAAAAACTAAGTGGAAATGCACAAAGACAAAGGGATTATTTGTGATTCCTCCCCACAGCTCATCCTTCACATACTAATTTTGACTTGGTAAAGAACTACTGTGACATCACTTTGCTGACAACGGTGCATATAGTCAAAGCTATGGTTTTTCTAGAAGTTAGGAACAGATGTGAGAGTTGGACCATAAAGAAGGCTGAGTGATGAAGAATGGATGGTTTCAGATTGTGGTGTTGGAGAAGACTTGAGAGTCCCTTGCACAGCAAGAAGATTAAAGCAGACCATTCTAAAGGAAATCAACCCTGAATAATCATTGGAAGGACTGATGCTGAAGCTGAAGCTCCAATACTTTGGCCACTTGATGTGTAGAGCCAACTCACTGGAAAAGACCCTGATGCTGGGAAATATTGAAGGCAAAAGGAGAAACATGCAGCAGAGGATGAGCTGGTTAGACAGCACCACCAACTCAGTTTCAGAACATGAATTTGAGCAAACACTGGGAGATAGTGGAGGACAGAGGAGCCTGGCGTGCTCCAGTCCATGGGGTTGCAAAGTCAGACATGACTTGGAAACTGAACAAGAACAAGAACTTACTTGACCCTAGAGCCAGACAGTATTCTGAGCTTCTTACAATACTGACTCTCTGTCACATATTTGAGGCATAGACTTCCTTTTCCTGCTCTCTGTCTCCCTTCTACTCTTTCTTTTCCTTTTCTCCATTCCCACCTCCTCTGCCTCTCAATGATTGTAATGTATTAATGTTGTAATATCAGAGGCTTTAGGGAACAAGACAGAGCAGACGAGAACCTAGACTGTCCATACAGAAGGAGATGATAGATGGCTGCTGGCCTGCAGGTCAAAGAGCATAACCCTGAGTGCAGCTAGTTTTCTTTCTGTTCAGGTGGGAGATTATTGGTACTCACACACCCACAGTGTTGAGCACATTTGCAAGGACACATTTAGCTTTTAAGACAGCTTCACTTAGGCATTCAGTGCAGTCAATTAAGCCAGAAACTGGTTTAGCAACTAAGTACATAAAGTGTTCTAACCTGTTTGTGCATAAAGGTCAACTTTGTCACCCAAGTCTTAAAGAAGGGAAGAATTTTGCCATACCATCACCAGACATTCAGAAAACTTTGCAAACCATTACTCGATTCTATGAATAACAAGTATTCCAGTGTCACTCATTTTAGGATTATTTCCCTTCTGGATTGGATATCTTATTGTAGTCTTTTTTTTCTTTTTCCTTTTTCAGTCACACCATGCAGCATGTGGGATATTAAGTTTCCTGACCAGGGTTTGAACCCACACCCCCTGCAGTGGAAGTACAGAGTGTTAACCACTGGACCACTAGGGAAGTCTCTCTTACTGTATTCTTGATCACTGTCCATTTTCAAAATAAAAAATTGTATTAAATTTCATGAAAAATGAGGAAAAACAGTGTTTTGCACAATCTCTTTTCATTATCCATTATTCACTTGACATGTTTATATGAATGTCCTTACAAAGAACACTTAATGATTTTAATGGCTTCCCTCTATTGCCAGTTAAAAGGCTTTATGAGAAATTGTTTTTTATCACTTCTTTGTATTCCTATAACTTATCAGGCTTTCTTTTCTCTACTGCTTAAGTCAGTCCTTGGCCTCTTTCACCCATTGTCCCTTCCAGACTCAGTGGTTTTCTAAGCACTCCATGGGAAGATTGTCATGAATTCCACTGTCTACAGAGTTCACATTGCCCCACAACTGAACTGAGTAAACATTACCTTGAAAATTAGCAACACATTATGTTTAGTGGGTGCAACAGAACTCTCTTCCAGAAAGTCTACAAAATTTAAAATTGAAAACTGTGACTGTTGGAAATTAAAAAAAAAGAGAGAAAGAAACAGAAAATAAAAGAAAAATTCAAGCAATGGAGGAAAAAAATGAGATGTGAAACACCTTGGATACATTTGAGAGAACCTAAAATATAAGTCAGGTAAGTAAACATTTGGCAAAAAAAGTTGTTTACCCTGTAGATGACAATATTTACTGGCATGAAATATATTGCTATTTTGGATCTGATCACATGGGAAATGGAAAGGAAATTTCTAGTTTCCATTGCTGCTACTATATTGGAATAACTTATTCATTTATTCATGTGTTCAACAAGTATCTCTTGAACGCCTATTCTGTCAAGATGCTGTGCCAGGCACTGGGGATGCAGCAATGGACTGGAGAGTCCTTGCCTTCATGGAGCTTAGAGGAGTCAACAGAAATTAAAGAAATAACTACACAAAGTATTTTAAGAGGCTGATAAATACATAAATTAGAATTTTAAGAGAGTGGTATTCAAAGAAAGTGAAAGTGTTAATAGTTCAGTTGTGTCTGATTCTTTGTGACCCCATCAACTGTAGCACTCCAGGCTCCTCTGCCCATGGGATTCTCTGGGCAAAAAGATTGGAGTGACTTGCTATTTCCTTCAACAGGGGATCCTCCCAACCCAGGGATTGAACCCAGGTCTCCTGCGTTGCAGGAGGATTCTTTACCATCTGAGCCACCAGGAGACAAGGCTGAGAGTGGCAGGACAGAGAGAGACTCTCCATTGGCAGACAGGAGACCTGTATTGTGGTCTGCGCTCTGTCGTGGACTCACTGAATGACCTGAGGCAAGTTGCTTTCCTGTTTTCCCCACCGAGCAGTTGAGAGTTTCTGACCGGAGTCCCCATGCAGCCCCTGTCTGGCTGGGTGTCTCGAGTGCTATTGGGGTAATGTAAAAATACATTCTCACTTCCCTCACAGCCCACATTCAGCTCATTAGTAAAAACTATCAGCCCTCCTTCCACAATATATCCAGAATGGCACTCCTTCTCTATCCTGGTCCAAGCTAGCATGCTCTTTCACCTCTGTTATTACAGGCACCTCCTCATAGTCTGCTTCAGCCCTCACCTTCCTTACTAGTCTATTTTTATGCACTTCTAAAACATAAATCAAATCCTGCCACTCAGTGCAAAGGCTCTGATCTCAGAATAAAAGCCAAAGTCATTAAGGGGACAATGACCAGTCTTTAAGGCCCTTCATCAGCTATTGTCACTTCCTCTGCCCACCACCTCTGTGACCTGAGCGCCCACTGTTCTTACTGCCTACTTTGATCTAGAACACTGGCTCCCTTGTTATTCTTCAAGTACAAGAGGCTTGCTCTTGCCTTAGGTTCTGTTGTATGCAGAATTCCATGATGGTTCCCCAAGATTCCCGATGTCCACACACCATCTGCTAACTATCTAATCAAACACAAATTTAGGTCCTGCTATGAAAGAACTTTGCAGGTATAACCAGAGTCCCAGATCAGCTGAACTTTATGTTAGGAAGGTTAAAAAAAAGTAAGAAAGATTATCTGGGTGAGCTGAACCTAATTACATGAGCTTTTCAATCTGGATCCAGAGGTAAGAGAGAGAAAATCAGAGATTCACAGTATCAGGGAGTTTTGGCATTTGAGGAGTTCTCTGTTGCTGGTTTGGAAAAGAAGGGGGCTCTATGTGGCAGTGGATAAGAGTGGACTTCTGTTGCTAAGAGCAGCCCCCAGCCATCAGCCAGCAGGGAAAGGAGACTTCAGTTTGGTCACTGCAAGAGACTGAATTCTTCCAAAAGCCTAAATCATTTGAGAGGATGTTGAGTCTCAGATGACACAGCAGTTCAGCTAACACCTAATTTATGCTGTATGAGACCCTGAGCTGAGAACTCCGTCATACTATGCCCAGGCTTCTGAACTATAGGAGTTATGAAATCATACATGCATGTTGTTTTAAGCCACTACATTTATTTTAATTTTTTATTCAAAAAAACGAAACTAATACAAACTCTTTTCACTTGCTGTTCTGCTTTCCCAGAATTCCACCCCCCACCCCCAGAACCCCAGATATCCCTCTGCTTGCTTGCCTACAGGTTTCTAATTACCATCTTTCCAAAGAGGTCTTCCATAATACTCAGGCTTTTGACATGCATATACTGGGTAATTTAAGGACTTGAATAAAGTAACTAAAAAGGTATAAACAGGTTATGGAGAAACTACAGGGGAAAATGTGGTACCCTGGGATTAATGAGGAGGGGCTCAATGGGAAGAAACAACTATGGGAATGTGGCACATGGCTATAGTGAGGACCCTCCTGCCCCCTAACAGCTCACAGCAATGCCATAGGGAGCAAACAAGAAAGTCATAGTGCTCAGTGACTCTCCTTTCTCCCTTTTTATTCTCCAACACTCTCACTAGAAACTAAATATTACAGGGCTAGTCATAGGGCAAATTTTTGGCCTGCTTTATCCCCTGGGCCTAGACCAGTGCTGGAAGAGTGCTCAGCATTCAGCACCCGAGTGGATGAGTAAGTAGAGGTGCAGCAGTGTCACAGTAGATTAGGAAATAAAGACAGACAAAGAGACGTTCTTTTTTGTTTGTTTGGTGTTTAGCTTTTTTTTACATTTCCCTCTGGTTTTCTTCATCTTTTTTTTTTTTGGTGGAATAGTTGCCAGGACATGGAAGCAACCTAAATGTCCTTCAATAGAAGAATAGATAAAGAAGATGTGGTACATATATACAATGGAATATTACATAGAGAGGTTTTGAGCTAACATTTGAGCTGATACTTAACTAATAAGAAGGAACTGGCCCAGAAGAGAGAACAGAGATGAAATTCCAGATGGAAAGAATAACAAATACCCAGGCCCTGGGGAGGGAATGCTATGTCTGAGGAACTGTGTGACAGAGGCAGACACATGTGGAGTTGGAGGGTTGGAGGTGAAACCTGATGTCAAAAAGGTAGGCAGGGACCACATCATGAGGGGTCTAAGAGATCATGGTGAGGGATTTACATTTAATTTTAAATACATGAGCCAGATATTACAGGGTTTAAGACTGAGGAGAAAAGAGACATTGTGTGCTTTACACTTTTAATACTTAAGAGAAGAAATTAAAAAATAAGGAAACAACTGAATAACTGATTGTGAGCTTGCTTTTTGCTTCTTTAATTTACTACATTTACTCCTTAATGAAGCATCTTAACAAACTTTCCCAATTTTTATTTACCCACATCATTAAATACATCAAGTATTTTCCTATACTTGACAGGGGGCTTCCTGGGTAGCTCAGCTGGTAAAGAATCCACTTGCAATGCAAGAGACCCTGGTTTGATTCCTAGGTTGGGAAGATCACCTGGAGGAGGGCATGGCAACCCACTCCAGTATTCCTGCCTGGAGAATTTCATGGACAGAGGAGCCTAGTGGGCTACAGTTCATGGGGTCGCAAAGAGTCAGACACGACTGAGTGACTAACACAGCATAGCACATACCTGACAGGAGAGATCATGTGGGCTGGACTACAGTATTTTAAGTTTACTGCTCAAACTCCCCCCAAGTATTGCCTTTGGTACTGCATAATAAAGGCAAAGATGCCTTCTTTTTTTTAAAAAAAATTATATTGGAGAATAGTTGCTTTACAATGTTGTATTAGTTTCTGCTGTGCAACAAAGCAAATCAGCTGTATGTATACATATATTTCCCTTTTTATGGGTTTCCTTCCCATTTAGGTAACCACAGAGTATTAAGTAGAGTTTCCCACGTTATACAGTAGGTTTTCATTACTTATCTATTTTATACATAGTAGCATGTATATATGTCAATCCCAATCTCCTAGTTCATCCCAACTCCCCATTCCCCACCTTGGTGTCCATATGTTTTGTTTTCTACATCTTTGCAAATAGGTTCATCTGTACCATTTTTCTAGATTCCACATATATGCATTAATACACAATGTTTATTTTTCTTTTTCTGATTTACTTTGTATGATAGTATCCAGGTCCATTCATATCTCTGAAAATGGCACAATTTCATTCTTTTTTATGGCTGAGTAATACTCCATTGTATATGCATACCGCTTCTTCTTTATCCATTCCTCTGTTGATGAACATTTAGGTTGCTTCTATGTCCTGGCTACAGTGCTATAAAAACCATTGGGGTGCATATATCTTTTGGAATTATATTTTTCTCTGAGTATATGCCCAGGAATGGAACTGCTGGGTCATATGGTAATTTTATCTTCAGGGTCTAGAAGAATGCTAAGTTCATTGCCTGGACCATAGTAAATGCTCAGCATTTGTTAACTCTTAGGACATTTTATTGTTAGCCATTATTGATACAAATGAGGAGTGACTTAACAAGAATAACTAGATCCAGATAGTCTGGAGTCAAATCCCAGCTCAGGATATTCCTAGTGATACAATAATAGCAAGTCTTCAACTTCTCTGTGTTTCATTGTGTAATCTGCAAAATGGCATGGATAATACTTTTTTATTCCTAAGTTGATGATTTAAATGAGGTATCTGTAAAGTACCTAGCACATAGTTATAATCAATAAATTTGGGCATTATTCTTGGCTGTTAATAGATATTGCAGGTGGAACATGGTGAATTAAGAGGGAAAAAAATGGACAGTATTTTATTTCTTCTCCCATCTACTCACTTCTACCCACAGGAAACGTCCTGACATTGGTGATTTTGGAAGCTTGCTGAGAGGAGAAAGGAGTTCTCTTAGAAGGAGATTTGGTGGAAGGAAAGGCTAAGTGGGAAAAAGGTAGAAATCCATCAGAAAGCCTGGAGTCCACTGCAGACTGAAAGGTCTGGTTTAGTCTAGGAGTGGTGAGCACCAGTGCCCACTCCCATAAAGCACCACTGCAGAGGTGATGCAGTAGCTTGGGGATGCTGAAACCTCAAGCATAAAAGATGCGGCTGATGGTTTTGTTGAAATAGCTCTGGGCCTAGTTATGGACATAGAGTACCCATCTGCAAGTGAGACATTTATATGTTAGCGGTTACAGTGATTAGTTAAAGATAATAGGCACTTCACCTATTTTCCAAACACTGCATAATGACTACGGATGCTGACAACCTAAGAAGACTAACTGACACTTTAAAACCACAAGTTGAATTGATTTATCACTCTGGTTAGTGGGATCTCCAAGTCATATTTAATTTAATGTAGAAAAATAGTGCAGTGGAATAAAATTAAAAGCTAAAAAATTTTAAGAATGATGACAATGTAGATGATTAGTAACTATTCAAAGTGAATCTGTGTTACCCATTTTTCTATATGACATTTCAGACTTTAAGTCAAAATCATTATTGTAGACTGATAGCCATTGTTAAGTCTAAGAATAAAAGATTTCTGGAAAAAAGGGGATTCAAATAGAGCTAATGGATATGGAGTCTTTCTTTCCATCTAATCTTTTTATCATAGGATCATGAAGATGGGAGGGATCTTGGGAGGCATGGTAATCTCTCTACTGTCTCTGAGAATGGCTGGGAGCAATTTCTTCCTGGTACTTTCCTCTGGGATTATTCTGTTTGCTGAAATCTGCTTTTTTTCTTTATAGGTTTGTAAAATACAACTATTATAAGCTGAAGTGCAGCTCTTTTGAAGTGTGTGTGATTCAAGTTGGCTTTTTAAATGACTGTTTCTGAAATGCAGAGATGCATAACAAAATTAACAGTGTTTCCATGGAAAGAAATACTGAATGTTCCTTGGTTACCCTGGGCATCTTTGAAAAACTGGAATGTGTTTACCGCGAGTGGCCGTCTCCTGAGAGACATGCATCAAGCAGTGCTCTCAGTGGTGGGCTGGTTTGATGACAGAGAGGCGCTGTTGTATTTGAAGCATTTCAGCAGTTTAAGAAATTAAAAAAAAAAAAGTTGAGTTTACTTGTACTGATGAAGCAGGCATTGCTTTCTCTCAATAACTTCTGATCCAGTTGATGAAGTTTGGGGACTGCAGATCTTAAGACTTAACTTTCCAGCTCCTAGATTATGTAGAGTAAGGATCAGTGCTTCTGCAGACTTAAGGAGGTATTATACTGAGGAAGTATAGCAGAGTGGAAAAGGATATAGGCTGAAGAGTCAGACTGTTTGGATTTGAAATTCAGCTCTACCATGTTTAAGCTGTGTAAATTTTCATTCCCAAGAAAGCCAACCCTGACATGGGCATTTAAGTTGCAGGTAGTTAATCTGGAAAGGGATTCCAACCACAGATGAGGGTGCAGGAAAAATGAGACAAAATAGGAAGAGAAAGTCAAAGGAGGTGTGTTAATTACTGGTTAGTGCTGTTAGGAGCTCAATCTAGACAGAGTCTCTTTGAGGCTCCCTGTGTAAAGTGATTTGTAGCAATAAAATTAAAAGACACTGCCCCTTGGAAGGAAAGCTATGACAAACTTAGACAACATATTAAAAAGCAGAGACATCACTTTGCTGACAAAGTTCTCTATAGTCAAAACTATGGTTTTTCCAGTAGTTAAGTACGGATGTAAGAGTTGGACCATAAAGACGGCTGAGGGGCAAAGAATTGATGCTTTCGAACTGTTGTACTGGAGAAGACTCTTGAGAGTCCCTTGTACTGCAAGGAGATCAAACCAGTTAATCCTAAAGTAAATCAGTCCTGAATATTCACTGGAAGGACTGATACTGAAGCTGAAGCTCCAACACTTTGGCCATCTGATGCTAAGAGCTGACTCATTGGAAAAGACCATGATTCTGGGAAAGACTGAGGGCAGGAGAAGAAGGGGCAACAAAGGATAGATGGTTGGATGACATCACTGATTGAATGGACATGAGTTTGAGCAAACTCCAGGAGATAGTGAACGTCAGAGAAGCCTGGCATGCTGCAGTCCATGGGGTTGCAAAGTGTCAGACTCGACTTAGCAACTGAATATGGAGGGATGGGGAATCTAGATCCAGTTCTCATGGACTGAGAGACCCTCCTTGAGATGTTAAATCCCAGGCTTTGCCTGACTGCCCTATCCAGGTGGTGCATAAGCTCCTAGAAAACCCATAGGCAGAAAAGGGAGGAAGAGGGAGGCTGACACATGGATAGTGGAGCTATTAGTTTGAGCAGATGAACCTGGAGGTGGGTGAGGGTATATGGGACATGCAACAACAGTGTCTGCTACAGAACTTCACAAACACGAGAGGAGGATTTATTGAAATTCAGTCAATTTGTGAGGAAAATTACATATAGCATATTCCACCCACCTCAAGACATTACCTATGGATAATATAATACTGTGGTGGAGATTTGAGGAATTCTGACCCAGTCTCCAATGCCACTAACTTGTATAGTGATGGAATAAAAGTCAACCAATTAGAAGTGTGACACCACTGATTTTTCATACAGTAGATGCAGAGTTGGACATGACTGAGCAACTGAACAACAACAGCAGATTAGGAACTGTCAGACAAGCATGGAAAACGTGACAAGCAGTTTCAAAGTCTGTTTAGCTCAGGATGTGAAAATGAAAATGCCATAGACTGGGTGACTTAAACAACAAACATCTATTTCTCACAGTTCTGAAGACCAGGAAGTCCAAGATAAAGATGCTGGCAGATTTAGAGTCTGGTGAGACCCCACTCTTGGTTCGTAGATACCCATCTTCTCATTGTGTCCTTATATGGCAGAGAGAGGTCTGTGTTCTTCATTCCCTTTTAAGGCACAAATCCTATCAAGGAGGCTCCACCTCATGACCTCATCCAAACCTAATCACCTCCCTAAGGCCCCACGACCAAATAGCATCACAGTGGGAATTAGTCTTCAATGTATAAATTTTGAGGAGACACAAAAACACACAGCAGATTCTCCCAGATAAGGCTTGGCAATCAAACTATAAGGCAGATCTTGAGGTTTTTTAAGGCTTTTGATACTTTTCATCAACATCCTAAATGGTGTTGTTTTGAAATGAAATGATTAGGAATCATGGTTTTGGAATCCCTGTCCCTGTAGCTCTGCTGGTACTGACTACGCCCTTGGCCCCAAGGTCTAGTCTGTGCCTGAGGTCTATTCCCTGGGTCATGTGATTGGTGCTACATTAGATATAATAGTCCAATAAAAATTGGCTCCCAAATTCAGCTGTTCCCTGTTGTACTGACCTGAGCATAGATGGCCAGAATTTAAAAGATGTAACAATAACAACTGCATTGAGGGAAGAATTGTCAATTTTCCTATTGTAATGCCACCTCATTATTCCTATCCAAATGGCATAAAGCAGATAAAAGATACACAACTCTGATTTCCTATAAATGTATAAATTGGCTGCCATAAAAATTAAAATAACAGAGATGGATTCCAAATGTATCTGTTACTGCAGGGTGAAATGGGGTGATGGGGAGGAGAATGGCATTCTTTCCCCTATTTATTTTATCCTATATTATAGCAAGATCTTGTTCTGTAAAAAAAAAAAAAAAGCACAATATTTGCTCTGCAAGCATAAAAGCTTTAAAAATAAATAAATAAAAGCCCAATTTTTAACTACTCTTTGTAACTTTAGGGATGCTTGTGCGACAGATATGAAAAAAAAAAAAAAAGAGGCAGAGTTAATTCAAATCACCCAGCTTCCCAAGCACAATTAAATTGTTCCTGATTGTGAGGTAACATCACTCAGTCTGCAAGTCAGTTAGTCTGGATTACCCAGTGTTTAAGTGAGCACTTCTGCTGGCTATGTGGACATTGTATATGGGCTGCTGCTGTTGCTGTTTAGTGTCTCAGTCATGTCTGACTCTTTGTGATTCCATGGACTGTAGGCTGCCAGGCTCCTCTCCTCTGTTCATGGGATTTTCCAGGCAAAAATACTGGAGTAGGTTGCCAACTCCAGGGACCTTCCTGACCCAGGGACTGAACCCTCGTCTCCTGTGTCTCCTGCACTGCAGGCAGATTCTTCACCACTGAGCCACCAGGAAAGCCCCCTAAGCAAATCCTCCAGTTTTGCACTAGGTGATCAGATTCCACCAAAATGGACTTTGAAACTGAGTAACAGAGAAGGTTTTCTTCCTTAATGTTATAGTAAATCTGTATATAAATACATAATGAAAACTTGTGTTATGTTTTTTAACACAGGCTATTTTTACTCTCATGCACAACGAACTACGTTGAGAGAAAAAACAACTTGGACAAATCTCAAAATCTAGTGTTTTCCAACATCGTTCTCCCCACTCCATTTGCTTTTTCTCTCCTTGGAAAACTCAACTTTGTCCCTCAGGATGTATTGCTACGTTAGAGGTAAGATTCTCTGCTTCGGAATCACCCACATCTCCCCCTCTGCTCAGTAACATTCTGTGCACACTCTTTTAACATTATGATTTAAAATGGGCAAAGATAAGTACCAGTTTTTATCCCCTATTTCAATGAGTGATCTTCTTGAGGACACAATTAGTGTGTTATTTACTTTTAAACATTTACATCTAACAGTGTTTGACTCGGAGTAATTACTCTGTCAATATTTGCAGTATTTGTTGGTTAAACGAATACATAAATCCCTGGGATGCTGTCTGGAGCATTTAACTATTCCTGTAAGGTAACTGTAGAGCACAAAATACAATATCTCAAAAGTTATTTCCACCTCTACTTCACTAAGGTAACAATATAACCATGTCATGTGTCCTTCCACAACTTTACATACTGCATCAGTTAACTGTTGCTGTGTAACAAATTACCTACAGATTGGTACTCACAAAACAAGAATATTTATTATATCAGACTTTCAGAGAGTCAGGAATCCAGGAGTGACTTAGGTGGGTGGTTCTGGCTCAAAGTTTCTGCTGAGGTTGCAGTTAGGATGTTGGCAGGGTCCTTGTAAGAGGAATCCCTCACACAGGCTCTGGCCCCAGTTCCTGGCTGGTTCTTGGCAGGAGGCCTCAGTCCCCACCATGGGAACCTCTCTGTGGAACTGCTAGAGACTAATCACAATATGGCCACTGGCTTACCCCAGAAAAAAACAGTTCTTGCTCTTTAGATCAAGGCATAAACTTCAATTTCTTTTATGACTTAGCCTTGAAAAATCACACAGCATCCCTTCTGTACTTTGTTGGTCACACAGACAGATTCTGAGGGAAGGACTGACACAATAGCATGAACACCGAGGGGCAGCCATCATTGGGAGCCATCTTAGAGACTGGCTGCCACCCATATAGACAATTTTGGATATTGCTTTTATCAAAATATAATCATGCTATATATATTCATTTGCATGCTTTTCTTCACATAAAAATACTTTACTTCCCTTCCTACCAGTCTGGTAATCATGAATCTAATTCTCTTCTTGTATTATATCTAACATTAGATTCAATTTATTCTGCCTCTATTGACTCAAATTGTTTGCAGTTTTCCAGAAAAATAGTAAACTAATAAATATTCTTATATGTATATTTTTACATTCATTTCTATAGAAACTCCCAATAGTGGTAGCTTGTTTGATCAAAAATAGGTATTTTGCTTTTTTTACTTCCAAAGACACTGCTAGATTTCAAAAGAGGAACAGAATTTACTTTTGTGCACCAGTGATGCACAAAAGGAGGAGAATGGACTCATGTATATGTATGGCTGACCCCTTTTGTTGTCCACCTGAAACTATTACAACTTTTTAACCTGTTATACTCCAACATGAAATAAAAAGTTAAAGGGAAAAAAGTAATCATTTCCCTATATCCTCCCCAGAATAAGATTATTGTTTAATACATTTTACCATTCTGAGGGGCAGGAGACATGCTACCTTGTTTTTCAACCATATTTATAGTCTCTTTCCTTTCAGTGAGCTTGAACATCACTTGTTATGTGTATTAGCCTTACATCTTTTCTTTCCTGAAAATTGCCAACTAGCAACCTTTTCTTCAGAGATTTGTCTCTTTTTCTCATCAACTTATAGGGAGCTTTTGGTATTTGCACATACGTAGAAATTTAATTATTTCTGGTCTGGGAAGTTCATAGTAGAGTGTCCTTAAAAGAAGAATAGGTTTACATTTTGTCACTTTTTCTGATGGGATATACCTAACACCCCACTAGGATTCACATGGATCAAACATAAACAAAATATTGAACATTTTCTTTGTAGAGAACTTAAAGATTAGGTGAAAAACTGGCTGGAGACATTACTAAATGAAACATTCTGTCCCTGAAAGTGGTGAATTAAGCAGTCTGTTGACTTTAAGATTACCTTGGAGATAGATCACAGAATTTGAAATGAAGCCACTCAGAAAGCAAAATTGCTTGGGAATAAAAGGCAATAATTACTATCACTCTTTCTGCAACTAGTGAAATAAAAAAGGAAAGAAAAAAAAAAAAACCTCCCACTTTAAACCTTGAAACCTCAGCAAATATCTAGAGACTCTTCAGATCATATTTTATGATCAAAGCTGCAATCCTTAGGGTAAGCAAAAACTGCAAACTTCCCTCTCTCTGTGTTTTTAAACCCAAGCTACTTTGATTACTTTTCTGTCTAAACACAATAAACACCCTTGACCTTGAATTATACTGTTAGGAAATAAAAGTCTGGTGTCTGGAAGAGCACAAAAAATGAATTCCTTGCTCTCTGGCATTTTAATGAACAGTGTGAACAGTAAAAAATCAATAAAGATAGTATGACAAGCTGTGATTAAGGGATTTTTAGATAAAACTCCCAATATAATCAATGTTTAATATATTGGGTATCTAAAAGCACATCTTTTGGGCTCCTGCTTTACTATTTAGGAATCACTTTGGGCAAATTAATGGTAGCAATTATTTGGGAAAGAGCAGACAATTTTTGTTTAATATTCCCAACAATGTCTTAAGGATATCCTTAGATTTTTAAGTTTTTACTTAGGAAAAAAAAAAAAACTTTAAACTTAACTGGGGCATACGCAGGTAAGAAACACCGTGGTTTTAATTATTTGGCAAATATATTCTTTCACAGGATAGTTCCTGATATATTATCATTGAAGATCAGTATGCTGTGTGCTCAGTCATGTCCGACTCTTTGAGATCTCACAGACCATAGTCCACCAGGCTCCCCTGTTCATGGAATTCTCCTGGCAAGAATACTGGAGTGGGTTGCCATTTCCTTCTGCAAAGATCAGTGAGATATCATTAATAATCCCTCTTTCCTATGCTCACCACTGTGTCACCACAGGACAGCACAGAAGCTTGGATTATTTTTCTCTATTATTTGCTGTCCTTTCAGTGTCCCAACAGAAAACAGATGGTGCACCCAAATTAGGAGAAATCCAGGGGTTGGTATTTACAAAGGGACCATTAATTAAAACAGTGTGGAATATAAATTTAATAGTCTAAAAACTTAGGGTTTAAATGTGGAGATGCTGTTACTCATCACAATGTAAATGCATGAGCTCAGGGAGTAGGACAGAACTTGCAAGGAGGGAATGCTACAGAGAAGGAACCCCAGAGAAAAGCAGTGGTCTCAGGTTGAGACATACAGCAGGCTGGAGGTGACATCATCTGGAGGTGACATCATCTGGAGGTGACCAGGGATTAAATAGCCTCACCTGACTTTCCTTCCTTCCTCCAATATCCCAGAAGACATGGGAGTACAGGGTTATGGTTTCTATAGTTTCAGGGAACAGAGGCAGGTGGAAAAGGCACTTGAGAGGCAGACGAAAGATGGCAAAGTGGGGAGACTTGTACTTGTCTTCGCACCACTGATATTAGACTTGGCCTTTGTGTTACTCTGGCCAATTACATTCGGGTAGAAGTGATACATACCACTTCTACACAGAATCTTTAAGAACCACCATGTGTTTCCCTAGGCTCTTTGCTTCTGCCTTCACAGAAATACATGTGTGGAGGGAACTTCCATCAGTCTGAGTTCCTGAGTGACTTTGTTCACCTGAGCCTTCTTCCCAATCATCAGTGGAATAAACTAAGGAAGAAATATACTGAGTGGTTTAAGACTTTGAGATTTCTGCATTGATATTACTGCAGTATAACTTTGCCCATCCTGATAGGTACAGTAGGTTATTCAACCTCTGAGTCTCACTTTTCTAGCCGTGAAGGCAATACCCTAAAATATATTTTAAACAGCTTCCCAAATATAAGAAAAGCTATGTGAATTCTAGCAATTTTAGGATGCAGGCTAGCACATCTACTTTTTTTTTTTTTTAAGATAGCAAATCTGGGAGCATCATAATATTTAAAACCCAGAGTGAATTTAAAGGAAATTAAGTTTTTGAAATAACAAAGACTTTTAACTTACTGTTTAACTTCTTTTGGGCTGTTTTGAATAGGTTATGTTGAAAATGTGTGTGTGCAAGCTCTTTTTAAGGCTAATTTCAAACTCTGATAGGATAGCATCTAACTATACACAATTGCACTCATCTCACATGCTAGTAAAGAAATGCTCAAAATTCTGCAAGCCAGGCTTCAGCAATACGTGAACCGTGAACTTCCAGATGTTCAAGCTGGTTTTAGAAAAGGCAGAGGAACCAGAGATCAAATTGCCAACATCCGCTGGATCATCGAAAAAGCAAGAGAGTTCCAGAAAAACGTCTATTTCTGCTTTATTGACTATGCCAAAGCCTTTAACTGTGTGGATCACAATAAATGGTGGAAAATTCTGAAAGAGATGGGAATACCAGACCATCTGACCTGTCTCTTGAGAAACCTGTATGCAGGTCAGGAAGAAACAGTTAGAACTGGACATGGAACAACAGACCGGTTACAAATAGGAAAAGGAGTATGTCAAGGCTGTATATTGTCACCCTGCTTATTTAACTTATATGCAGAGTACATCATGAGAAACGCTGGGCTGGAAGCAGCACAAGCTGGAATCAAGATTGCTGGGAGAAATATCAATAACCTCAGATATGCAGATGACACCATCCTTATGGCAGAAAGTGAAGAAGAACTAAAGAGCCTCTTGATGAAAGTGAAAGAGGAAAGTGAAAAAGTTGCCTTAAAGCTCAACATATAGAAAACGAAGATCATGGCATCTGGTCCCATCACTTCATGGGAAATAGATGGGGAAACAGTGGAAACAGTGTCAGACTTTATTTTGGGGGGCTCCAGAATCACTGCTGATGGTGATTGCAGCCATGAAATTAAAACACGCTTACTCCTTGGAAGGAAGTTTATGACCAACCTAGATAGCATATTTAAAAGCAGAGACATTACTTTGCCAACAAAGGTCCATCTAGTCAAGGCTATGGTTTTTCCAGTGGTCATGTGTGGATGTGAGAGTTGGACAGTGAAGAAAGCTGAGCGCCGAAGAATTGATGCTTTTGAACTGTGGTGTTAGAGAAGACTCTTGAGAGTGCCTTGGACTGCAAGGAGATCTAACCAGTCCATCCTAAAGGAGATCAGTCCTGGGTGTTCATTGGAAGGACTGATGTTGAAGCTGAAACTCCAATACTTTGGCCACCTCATGCGAAGAGTTGACTCATTGGAAAAGACCCTGATGCTGGGAAGGATTGGGGGCAGGAGGAGAAGGGGACGACAGAGGATGAGATGGTTGGATGGCACCACTGACTCGATGGACATGAGTTTGGGTAAACTCCAGGGGTTGGTGATGGACAGGGAGGCCTGGCGTGCTGCGATTCATGGGGTCACAAAGAGTCGGACACCACTGAGCGACTGAACTGAACTGAACCATAAGTTAAATTACTACAGTCTCTGGTGACTGAGGCCCTTCAGTGCCTTCTGTACTAGAGCTCATTTTAAGAAGAATGCTTCTCATCCAGGATGCAAGGGTGGAGGACTCAACTCTCATGTAGAGAGGCAACTTTACCTACATAGAGAAAAAAAAATGTCCTGCTTTCTTGCCACTCTCCAGTCTGCTTTTATATTGCTGGTTGTGGCAGTTCCGCAAGTGAGCTTTGAAGATCTTTATGGAGAAATGTCTGACATCCTGGATGTTTTGATGCTCATCTATTTCCTCACTGATAAAATGGGAATAGATATCATAAGGGTAATTTGAGGGTTAAGTAAATATCTATTTTAAAGTTCGTAGAAGAACCACACCTTGCAACTAGTAAACTCACTAACTGGTAGCTATGCTGCTGCTGCTCCTATAGCTGCTCCCTCAAAAGTGGGGGTTCTGTGCTGACTCTTTTGTGTGTGTGCATGGCACTGCCATTGACATGTGCAATGGCAGCCTGAAAAGGATGGCCTGCTGACATCCCCACACTTGAAATGCACAGTATGAAGGGATATCATTGAAATACCATTTATGGATCTAGTCTGACCTACACTTTCAGCCGAATCTTGGATGTCTGCCATACTGAATCATACTCCTAAACATTGATTGAACATCTTTCAAAATCCACAAACTTCTCAAGGGTCATCTGGAAATAAAGATGAATAAAGCAAGTCACTAATTGGTAGGGGAAAAATACAAGGCATTTGATTTCTGTGATAAATGGGAGAAAATCTTCAGTTCAGTTCAGTTCAGTCACTCAGTCGTGTCCGACTCTTTGCGACCCCATGAATTGCGGCATGCCAGGCCTCTCTGTCCATCGCCAACTCCCGGAGTCTACCCAAACCCATGTCCATCGAGTTGGTGATGCCATCCAACCATCTTATTTTTTGCAAAGTTGAGTGTATCGGTGCTTCTTGTTGGCGAGATCAGAGACGGAGTTCTAAAATATACTCTCAGGGCCTCTTGCATGTTAGTGGACTTGGTTTCCAGTGGGCTTTCAGCTTGACACCTTCAAAGTATCACCACTTATAGCACAGCAACTCCTAAGCTTTTAATCACTGCTAAGTGACAAAGCAGGATGCTCACTAAAAGCGGAGGTGCATTTCAATAGCCCGAGATTTGGTTTCACAATGTTGTCGTGCAATACTTGGAATAGAAGGACATGCCTTGCTAAAGTAACTTATTAGATCATAAATAGACTTATAATAGTCATTGGGACATACATACACAGATGCATATGCACACAGACTCACACACATTCACATCCCTTATCTCAGAAAGAATTAAGTGGATGGCGTGGGGAGGGAGGTGGGAAGGGTGCTCAGGATGGGGGGACACATGTGCTCCTGGGGCTGATTCATGTTGATGTATGGCAAAAACCATCACAATATTATAAAGTAATTATCACCTAATTAAATAAATTAATTTAAAAAAGGAATTAAGTACAGGTCTATTTACAATTAATTTTAAATGAACCTGAAACATGGACACATGTTTCCTACTTTGAATCTCTGATAGATTTAAACCTACATGAAAAACAAAACAAAAGTCTTTGTTTTTCTGAGAGGAAGAATGGTTTTTACTGTTTACGACAATACAAGTAATGTTTTGAAAGCAGGAAAGTGATCCAGCTTTTCTAAGCATTTTGTTCTCTGAATATCCATTAGGTATTTGGGGAAGTTTTATTAGACCTACTCTTAGAGATGCCCAGTGCCCTAGTTTGCTTTACTTTAAGGGAGATATTTTCCTTTGTGCTTTATCTGGGAATCTGCGGGTCATCAAGAACCAGCTGTCAATACTGTGTTGCACAAAATCAGGGAACAAATGTGTACTTGGGAAGATACAACTTACTATGTTTTATAGAAATGGAAGATAGAGCTGTAATATTCCAGTTAAGCTAGTCTGTGCTGGGATAATGCATCAACCCTCAAAGCTCAGAGGCTTAACTCACAAAAGTGTGTATCTGGTTCATACAATGTCTGCTTTGACTCCAGCTGCTGTGGATTGCCCATCATCAAGCAAAGTTCACATCTGTTTCTATCTTGTAATTCCATCTCCTCAAAACTCTTAGCTTTCAAGATTGCCACTGTTTTCCGTGGCACCTGGATGTTTTCATCTAAGAGGATGCCTGCCATTTCATCCTCTTAGATGGTCTTTCATCTCATTCTCTTTCTTGGCCGTAGTCAAAGTTTACATTAGACATATGCTCTTCTTGGAGGCCACTTGGCCTTCTCATCCCATGAGAAGTGGTGGACCAAGAAGCATTTTAAGTTTGATGTTCACAGGTCTTTTTTCATTTTTAATTAAGATTTCTTTGACAACAAAATTATTGGAAAAAATCTTACAAAGCTTTTCTTCCACTCTGCCAGTGACCACACATAGGATTTGTTTACATATTTTCTTAAATCATTATTTCTTTGCTTTCTCATCCCCATGTTTCTCAATTTAAGTAGATTATTGGGCTTTAGATGGTCAGTTCTGAACTTGACCTTTTTTCATCCCAGAGAAATCCCCTCCCCAGAGCAGCTTCCTTCCAAGAAGTGGTATTAATACATGGCCCCTACTTCCATCACATTGCTCTGCCATCTCAACATATTGCTTCTGATTGTTGAGACAGAGGAACAGAGAAATGGGAGGATTCTTCACATGTTTCTTTCACCCAAAGCTCCTCAGAATTATCTGTATGGTAGGCTGGGAGGTATAGTGTTCTGAAAGCATAGGGAGGAAAGAAGAATTGGTTTAAATTCCAGAGTCATCAAATGTCAAAATAGGGTGAGGTTTTTTGTTTTGTTTTTGAGGTAATCTAGTCCTATGGTGCTAATTTAGATATGAGGAAACTATGATGCTAAAAAATTTATCAAGAATTGAAAGTGTTAATGACAATGATCCAGAACTAGACCCAGGTTCTCTTGAAGTTCAGTCCAGGAGTATAGTTACTGTCCACCTAATCCAACCATTGTTTCAACAGTTTCTATGCCATTAAAACTAAACAGCTGGATTTGCATTTCAAGGTAGCATATATATGTGCATATTGGTCATTCTTTCTCACTCATTTATTCAATGTGTTTGACCTTGTGTTCGAAGGAAAGGAATATGTATATAAATCCCATCCACTTTGTCTTTAAGGAAAAATCAGAATGTTGGAAACAGAGATGAGTAAACAAAAGATATTAATAAAATATGCAAGTACTAGAATAAGCTGTACACTGACCCAGGGAGGTAGATCTCTCAGAATTTGATATGGAGGCTTCCTAAAGTGGTTCAGAGGAATCACACACACTGAATATGATTATTTCAGTTTCCTCTAATGGAACCAGACATAGATGTCATAGTTTTTAATAATGTGCCTTTGGCAGATTGCTATCTAAGCCTTACTTTTCTCAATCATAAAATAGAGCCAATAACCCCTGCCTTGCAAGGTTGATGTATGGAACAAATTGATACATACAAAGTGAAGGTGAAAGTGAAAGTCACTCAGTAGTGTCCATCTCTTTGTGTATGGTCCATAGGATTCTCCAGACCAGAACACTGGAGTGGGTAGCCTTTCCCTTATCCAGGGGATCTTCCCAACCCAGGAATCGAACCCAGGTCTCCTCCATTGCAGGCAGATTCTACACCAGCTGAGCCACAAGGGAAGCCCAAGAATACTGGAGTGGGAAGCCTATCCCTTCTCCAGGGGATCTTCCTGACCCAGGAATTGAAACGGGGTCTCCTGAATTGCAGGTGGATACTTTACCAACTGTGCTATCAGGGAAACCCGCTTTGTATGTTAGTACATACAAAGTACTAATCAAAAATTTAGCATTTGGCAGGGATTCAATAAATGGTACCAATTATTGTTATTCATGATTTTACTTCCATATTCAGATTCATAATACCTGAAATGTCATACTTAGTACTAACAGTGGATTAACTACGTTAATACCAAAAATAATTGTAGTACCTAGAAAGGATATCCATTCTGTAACTCACAAAGACATCCCCATACCTCCTGCACAACCACTGCTGCCATTGTCATCATCATCATCATCATTATAACATTTATAGAAATAATAACAGCTGATGGCATGGATGCAGGACTTCTATATTACAAGATATTGTACCTTACATGTCTGATCTCATTGAACCTTCATAGAGGTTCTGTGAGGTAGTCGATATTATCACCACTATTGAGAAATGGAGATCCAGAAGTCTGAATAACATGCTCATAATGCTGGGTAGGATTAGGGGCGGGAGGAGAAGGGGACGACAAAGGATGAGATGGTTGGATGGCATCACCGACTCGATGGACATGGGTTTGGGTAGACTCCGGGAGTTGGTGATGGACAGAGAGGCCTGGCATGCTGCAATTCATGGGGTCGCAAAGAGTCGGGCACGACTGAGCGACTGAACTGAACTGAACTGATTGATGGAAGACCTATTAATTTATTCTCATGAATGATGCTTTAAATGTTGTCTAGTACCAACTGTGAGATATATATATGTGTGTGTGTGTGTGTGCATATATATATATATATATATATATATATATGAATTCATGCATAAATATGAGTGAATGAAAGAATGAATGAATATAAGATCTGGAATACAGAATACATGAAATAGTGTCATAAAATACAAAATAAAACAAAAATAAGAATAATGACTATGAAAGAATGCTAACATATAAAGAAACAAGAAACTCCAAAGACCCGAAATATATTTCACACATTTCAAGGAGCAATTTGAACTGACACCAGGGTCCAATGGATCTGGTATTCTACTGCAAATCCACAGATAAACTTTGTATTTGCAATGCTTTTTCTTTGCACTCAACAAATATTTATTATAAGAGTACTAGGCCAGGAGCTTACAATATAATGGAGGGGATTAAACAAGGATACCAGAAACTATAACAGAAGACAGATTAAGGTAAATGAAGTCAGCTAAAAGAAAAGCAACCTGTTATCATAAAGCCTCAAAAGGAGGAAAATGTGTATTTGACAAGCTGGACCCAATGAATAATACCGTTTTTTCAACTTGTTCTGTTCCACCACCCATAGAAGGGAGTGCTCATCCAACCATGTACCTTCCCTAGGTGATGATATTCTTATTCAAGGCTGAGAAACAGACGTAGGCAGTGGACTCTGCTTACTCCCTGGCCTCCTGTCCTGCCATTTTCCCCGTTAGCTTCTAAGATCTTGCTCCACTGGTCATCTTTGGTTCCTGAACTCTACCAAGCTCCCACTTCTCACCCATCTTTTGCACATTCCAACATATGGCCAATCTCTCTCCAATTTCCCCATTTCCTCCTTTCACTTGTAAATTCGACTTATTACTTTATATCTCAGGTCTAGATTCACTTTTTAAATTTTATAAATTAATTTCTCTTGGAGTATAGTTGCTTTACACTGTTGAATTAGTTTCTACTGTACAGCAAAGTGAATCAGATATATATATATCCCCTCTCTTTTGGATTTCTTTCCCATGTAGGTCACCACAGAGCATCAAGTAGAATTCTCTGTGCTACAGAGTAGGTTCTCATTAGTTATCTATTATATACATATATACTGTATCAATAGTGTAGATTCACTTCTTTAGTGAAGCCTTCCCTTCTCCAGTTCAACTCAAGTGCTTAAAGCATAGCTTTGTTATTACTTTGTGGAATATGTTCACTTCCCTCAGAGCTCTCATCTCCAGTAATAATTCGCATGCTTGTAATCAGTGTAAGAGTGCTCCCCAGGTGGCTCAGTGGTAAAAATCTGCCTGCCAATGAGAGAGACATGGGTTTGATCCTGGGGTCGAGAAGATCCCCTGGAGAAGGAAATGGCAACCCACTGCAGTATTCTTGCTTGGGAAATCCCAAGAACAGAAGAGCTTGGCAGGCTCTTGGCAGGCTCTTGACAGTTTATGGGTCACGAAAGAGTTGGACATGACTTAACGACTAACAAATAGTAACAATAAATGTAAGGGTGGGCTGGACTATATAGGACACAAACAGGGAACTCCTTCATAGAGACCACCATATAATGTTGGGAGATGTAGAAATTTATCTCAACCATTTGCTGCTCAGTGGTAGAAAGTTTGGGTACTCATGCTAGACGTTTCCATCAACCTTCATTCACCATTTCCCCTACCCTCTCCAAGACCCACACCTTCCCCTCCCAGCTCATGTCCCATTCACTTCCCTTTGCATTCTGCTGTGAAACAACCAGCAGGTCTTCTTCTGTTCCTTCCTCTGTGGGTCTCTTGGACACCTTTGGCTTCTGTGTCTTGTCTCACACTGTCCAGTGCATCTAACAGCTCTTACTTCCATCTTCACATACCCTATGAAATTCAGTTTTTGGTTTGAAGTCATCTGATTAACATCCTTCTAAAATCCCTAGGGAGAATGAGCAAAAGACAAGAGTACAGAACAGCATGAAAAACTAAGATGATCAGCCAATGTACAGCACCAATCTGGAGGCAATGTTAACCAAATAAAATGAAAGTGTGATCATTTTGCTAATATGTAGCTCCAAAATTATAATTTTTTTTTGACAAACATGTGTAATTTATATCATGCCATTGGTTTGACGTATGTGCCTTTCTGACTATCCACCCAAATATTTGGGTTAGGTTTCCAGAGAGCCTTTAACCTAGAGGTAGCTCATAAAATGGCAGATGAGTAGATTACCTTGAAAGTAAATTTATTTGAATTCAAGAAATTGATTACATAAAAATTTTTAAATGTGCCAAGTTCAATTGTCACTAAATTACTGAAGAATTACTCAACCCACATATTTCATTTGATGTTTTCAATTATAAAGGGGAAAAAAAAAACAATAGTAAAAGCTATCAGATATATGATTTGTACTTTAACTCCTTTATCTCTCCTGTACTGCTTTCAGCTCTTGACCAAAAGCCTTAGATTCAGATATTTTTGAAAAAATGCTGAGGGATTCCAGCTCCTCAGAGGAGATGCCCCGATGATTGTTTCTCTAATTAGAATTGCCACTTTAAGATCTATGGTAGTTTTATTTTAATGTTGTTAGAGGTAAATTATGGAATTTTCTTTAAAACCACAGTTTGTTACATTTTTGGATGATTTGAGGTCTAGATCCATTATATACAGCAAAGATTTTGAGAAATGAAAATTGCAGCTTAAGTTAAAAATACATCAGTTACATTTCTCAACAGTTCCTTAAATACAGTATGTTAATTTAAAAGCTGTGCTGCACAATATTCTCTTCAATTGTGTTATTACATGACAAGCATTGTGAGAGCATAGTAAACTATTGAATGAGTAGTGGGTTGAATGTGCTGATGTGCTCAGTCGTGGCCGACTCTTTGTGACCCCTTGGACTGTAGCCCGCCAGGTTCCTCTGTCCGTGGAATTTTCCAGGCAAGAATACTGGAGTGGGTTGCCATTTCCTTCTCCAAGTGGGTTGAATGGTGGCCCACAAATATTTGTATCCATGCCCTAAGCCTTACGACCTGTGAATGTGACCTCATTTGGAAAGAGAATCTTTGTAGATATAATTAACAATGTGTAGATGAGGTTTATTATGTGCTGCTGCTGCTGCTAAGTTGCTTCAGTCGTGTCTGACTCTATGCGACCCCATAGATGGCAGCTCACCAAGCTCCTCTGTCCCTGGCATTCTCCAGGCAAGAATACTGGAGTGGGTTGCCATTTCCTTCTCCAAATGTGGGTGAACCCTATATCCAAACATGATTGTTCTTTTTTAAAAAAAATATTTGTCTATGTTGGGTTTTAGTTGTGGTACACTGGCTCAGTATTTGCAGCACACGGGCTCTCCAGTTGTGGCACGTGGGCTCAGTAGTTGTGTGGGCTTAGTTGCCCCTTGGCATATGGGGTCTTAGTTCTCCCACCAGGGATCAAACCCGTGTCCCCTGCTTCGGAAGGCAGATTCTTAACCACTGGACTGACAGGGAAGTCCTGAAAAGTGTCCTTTTAAAAGAAAGGACTGAAGAGAAGGAGTCCCATACACAGAGGATAAAGCCAGGGGGAGACAGAGGTAGAGATTAGAGTAATGCAGCCAGGAAGAAGGTCTGGAGGCAACAATATCTGGCGAAAGTGAGGTAATTCTCCCAAAAACCCTCCAGAGGGAGGACAGTCATGCTGACACCTAGGTTTTGGACTTCTGGCCTTCAGAATCATGAGAAAATAAATATCTGAATTTTTGTAATCCATTAAGTTTGTCGCAATTTGTTATGGCAACCCTAGGAAAGGAATACACTACCTACCTATTTTGTACACTGTTGTAGTCTTTGATTTCATTTGTTATTATAGGTTATTATATTTATAATACATTATAGGCTATTCTACTTATAATAAAATAATACTAAATAGGCTGTTATATGTATGTATTTAAAAATGATTTTGTAGCTGGAATAAATAATAGTTTAACATGTGAAAAGTGAAAGTGTTAGTTGCTCAGTTGTGTATGATTCTTTGTGACCTCATGGACTATAGCCCACCAGGCTCCTCTGTCCATGGAATTCTCCAGGCAAGAACAGTGGAGAGGGTTGCCATTTCGTTCTCCAGGGGATCTTCCTGACTCAGGGATCGAACTCATGTCTCCTGCACTGCAGGCAGATTCTATATAACCTGAGCCACCAAGGAAGCCCATGTGCACATCTAAAAATATTTATAGAATGTCTACTATCTACCAGACCCTTTGCTTACATGTGGCCCATCACACACATGTTGGAGAAACTAAGAATTACTGCAGTGTCACTGTATTGCCCAGTAGTTAAGAAAATCAGTTAAACTGGTACCTTCTGGATGGATCTCTTGCTAGCTTATTAGTTTTTATTTTACAGAAACTACTGCAAGGAGATCCAATCAATCCATCCTAAAAGAGATCAGTCCTGGGTGTTCATTGGAAGGTCTGATGTTGAAGCTGAAACTCCAATACTTTGGCCACCTCATGCGAAGGGTTGACTCATTGGAAAAGACCCTAATGCTGGGTAGGATTGGGGGCAGGAGGAGAAGGGGATGACAGAGGATGAGAAGGTTGGATGGCATCACCAACTCTATGGACATGGGTTTGGGTAGACTCCGGGAGTTGGTGATGGACAGAGAGGCCTGGCGTGATGCAGTTCATGGGGTCGCAAAGAGTCGGACACGACTGAGCGACTGAACTGAACTGAACTGAAAAGAAAAATTAAGAATCATAATGTTGGCAGACAAGGAACAGAGACACATGCCGTCACTTAAAAGGCACTCACCATGCCAATCAAAAAACTCATTATTTGACATCTATGGATATTAATGTTGGAAGCAACTAGTTAGACTTCTGTCCCAATACTTATTCTCTTTATTTAAAAACTGTAACTCCTAAAAACACTAGGGCAGGAAGGAAAAGTTATCAAACTATATACTTTCTACTCTACAAAATGTGTACCCAATAATTAAAACATCAGCATGAGAACCAGAGAACGGAAGCACATTATTAATGTGGGGAAGAAGCAGATTTTTATTTTTTATGTTATATTGTATAGCCTTTGAGCATCACAGAAAGAAGCAGTGAGTAAGGGCTTTGGTGAGCAAAAGATGTTTACACCAATTCAGATTAGTCATATTAGATGAATACTGAATGAGGAAGGGATACATAGAAAATCTGAAAAGGGATTTGAAAATGTATTGCTCAAGTATTTCCTTTGGGCAGAACACTGTGCTAGGTGTGTCAGTTTTGAAATCTTCCTAATGGCTCATGATTCAGTCAAATTACATGTCCTACATGAAACATTTTCTTTTTAAATAACGTCTGTGTTATTACACAGAAGTAATTATGATCTACGTAACTAGATCTGCAAGACTCAGTGTTACTCAGCAAAGAGAGGGAATCAGGAAGTCTTGGCTTGGGTTCTCATAATGGATATATGTCTTTTCACAGCAACCCACCCTTCGGGAATATATTACTCTCTCACTACATGTGATCCATGAGGTGGTCACTGCAGTAACCTACAATTTTATAGTAAATCACACACAGCTAAAATATCTGGGAGCTATCTATTGATGTTTGCAATTGACTGTGAAGTGTGTAAGCATGAGAAGGTTTAATGCAGAAAGGTACAGATGAATAGATATGTAAAACAAAATCAAGATTAGTAAAATACTAACAGTAGAATGTAGATGGTCTGTATTTTTATGTTCACTGTGGAATTTTTTCAAATTTTCTCTATGTTTAAACTTTAATCTTGGAAAAAGCTAATTGTGCCTTTTGGCACGATTTTCACTGTAAGTTATATTGCTTCTTAAATATCTCATTTCAGGAGGGAAAAAGAACTGAAATTTGTTTCAGAATGAAGCTCCTGGCATCAGCTAATTGGCCACAAACGGCTAATTCTTATGGAGAAGAAACCACCTGGTATTCTATTTTTTTTATTTATGACAAAGGTAGTATTGATATTTGTGCAGATGTTGCAAACACTTAACTTGGTCACTACTTCCTGGTACTTTTTCAATAACCAGCCGACCCAATTTTGATGACTTCATCTGCAGGTATGTTTGAGGAGATCTAAATAAGAACTCTTGGGTACCTAGTAGGGATCCCAGGAACACACACAAAAGCAGCCTTTGGCAGGACTGCTTTACCTCCAGAGAACAACTACACATATGTCTACAGTGACTGTCTCTTTAAAGTGCAATGACAGGACTGTTCTCTTTGAAACATCACCTCTTCTGGGCACTTATGTACAAAATTAAGTTCTAGACACACGGAGTTCAAAGATGAATCAGGCATTCACTTTGCCCCTTCAGTTCAGTTCAGTTCAATCTCTCAGTCGTGTCTGACACTTTGCGACCCCATGAGTCGCAGCACGCCAGACCTCCCTGTCCATCACCAACTCCCGGAGTTTACCCAAACTCATGTCCATCGAGTTGGTATTGCCATCCAGCCATCTCATCCTCTGTCGTCCCCTTCTCCTCCTGCCCCCAATCCTTCCAAGCATCAGGGTCTTTTCCAGTGAGTCATCTCTTCACATGAGGTGGCCAAAGTATTGGAGTTTCAGCTTCAACATCAGTCCTTCCAATGAACACCCAGGGCTGGTCTCCTTTAGGATGGACTGGGTGGATCTCCTTGCAGTCCAAGGGACTCTCAAGAGTCTTCTCCAACACCATCAGTTCAAAAGCATCAATTCTTTGGCACTCAGCTTTCTTCACCGCCCAACTCTCACATCCACACATGACCACTGGAAAAACCATAGCCTTGACTAGACGGACCTTCGTTGACGAAGTAATGTCTCTGCTTTTTAATATGCTATCTAGGCTGGTCATAATTTTCCTTCCAAGGAGTAAGCGTCTTTTAATTTCATGGCTGCAGTGGCTATCAGCAGTGATTTTGGAGCCCCCCAAAATAGTCTGACACTGTTTCCACTGTTTCCCCGTCTATTTCCCATGAAGTGATGGGACCAGATGCCATGATCTTAGTTTTCTGAATGTTGAGCTTTAAGGCAACTTTTTCACTTTCCTCTTTCACTTTCATCAAGAGGCTCTTTAGTTCTTCTTCACTTTCTGCCATAAGGATGGTGTCATCTGCATATCTGAGGTTATTGATATTTCTCCCGGCAATCTTGATTCCAGCTTGTGCTTCTTCCAGCCCAGCATTTCTCATGATGTACTCTGCATATAAGTTAAATAAGCAGGGTGACAATATACAGCCTTGACATACTCCTTTTCCTATTTGGAACCGGTCTGTTGTTCCATGTCCAGTTCTAACTGTTTCTTCCTGACCTGCATACAGGTTTCTCAAGAGACAGGTCAGATGGTCTGGTATTCCCACCTCTTTCAGAATTTTCCACCGTTTATTATGATCCACACAGTTAAAGGCTTTGGCATAGTCAATAAAGCAGAAATAGATTTTTTTCTGGAACTCTCTTGCTTTTTCGATGATCCAGCGGATGTTGGCAATTTGATCTCTGGTTCCTCTGCCTTTTCTAAAAACAGCTTGAACATCTGGAGGTTCACGGTTCATGTATTGTTGAAGCCTGGCTTAGAGAATTTTGAGAATTACTTTTCTAGCATGCGAGATGAGTGCAATTGTGTGGTAGTTTAAGCATTCTTTGGCATTGCCTTTCTTTGGGATTGGAATGAAAACTGACCTTTTCCAGTCCTGTGGCCACTGCTGAGTTTTCCAGATTTGCTGTCATATTGAGTGCAGCACTTTCACAGCATCATCTTTCAGGATCTGAAATAGCTCAACTGGAATTCCATCACCTCCACTAGCTTTGTTCGTAGTGATGCTTTCTTAGGCCCACTTGACTTCACATTCTAGGATGTCTGGCTCTAGGTGAATGATCACACCATCGTGATTATCTTAGCAGGATTCATAAAATGTTCTAACCACATTGCTACCTTAGAGCAAGTGTAGTGTTACTTGAGCCACAAGTAGAAAATGTTATGAAAATGATGAGTAAATTAATGATAGGAATCTATATGTAGGACATCACTTTTTTTCCTCCATCCTCACCCTTATCTTTGGGAATTTCCATCCCTTTTACCCATATGTCCTCTCCAAAGAGTGTGGGGAAATCCTCTAAATTTTCATGTAGCTTCTATTAGGTTAGTTTTGGGTTTCAGTGCCCAGGTTATTCTTGTACCTAGAAATACATAATTACAATCCTTTATTGTTTGCGAAGGGGCTTCAGGGATCAAAATCAAACTCTTAATTCACATAAAGTGAGGAAATAATCCTTTGAGGTGAAACAACTTGCTCAGATCACATAGGATCTTCTCTGTCTTTCTAATTGTGGTACCCAATAATTGAATGACAGTCCTTGACGTTTCAGAGTAGAACTGAAATCTATGAATGGACGTTTTAAGTAGCTCTAACATTTAAATTTCAGATATAAATTGTAACGAGTTATTTTGAAGCATAGTCCTTAAAATTATTTCTTTTCATGAATCCCTCTTTAATTTTTCCATCTTAAGTATGCAAGTATTTCACTTTTTTACCCTGTTTGACACTGCAGACTTTCTACAAATGGTTCATCTGACACTTGATTTTATTTTCAATAGATTTCACTTCCTTCAGTCTTGTTCCTCCCTGATTCCTTTTTCTTGAGGCAGTCAGGTATATTTACATTTATTTATTTCCCTAAAACTTTTCACTGATTTCCCACCTACTTAATAGAATTTAAGTTTAGCTTGCAATACCATAGAAGACAAGGTTACAGCTTATCTTTTTTTCTGTCTCTCCCCATGCTTCTCTCTCTTTTTTCTTTTTTATCAAATATATACTTAGTTTCTGCTACGAATGATGGTCTCAATAGATGCTGAATCCATAGAGATTTAAAAAAAAAAAACAGAGTATATTATTACGGAGAAAATCCTAATCTTTTTTGAAAACTTAAAGATAACTTAATGGAGATGTAAACCATTTACATGGGTTGGAATATTGTAAACAGCCTAATACCGTAGAGAGATCAATTTCCTCCAAGTTGATGTATAGCTTCAATTCAGTTCCAGCAACTCTCTCTCTTTTGTTTTAATCTTTGTGGAACCTCGTAAAAAGATACGAGACTTCATACGTTAAAGCAAATGACAAAGAATCTGCAAGTTACACCTAAAGACACGTTTGAAAGATCTTAGTAAAATAAAAAAACAAAAAATAAACACAGCTTTAGTAATAAAAGGGATAGAAAATTGAAGAATGGAATAGAATGTGATCCTAGACAAGGCCCCACACAAATGTGGAAACTCAATGTATGACATTGTTAAAATGTTGTTGGATCATTGGCAGAATAATTTACTCTCTAATAAATGGTGCTGAGACAATCAGTTATCTGTATAGAAGAAAACAGAAATTGGATCCCTACCTCACACTGTGTACAAAAATCAATTTTACCTAGGGGAAAGGCAGTTTATAAAACAATATCTTGGAGAATATCTTTATGATCTTAGGAAGTGAAGAGTTTCTTAACTAATCTTTCAATGCTTCAGACCATTAAGAGAAGGATCAGTACCTGTTTGTTTTAATATTAAGAATGTAGCATGAAAATAGAGTCCATAAATACAAGAGAAGCCAAAAATTGGGAGAAAATATCTAATATCTCTAACACATATAACCAAAAAAAAGTATCTAGCATAATAAAAGAAATCAATGACAAAAAAACACACACCAATAGAGAAAATATTAAATATTATTCTCAGAGTAGAGAATTACAAAAATGTAAATTGAGAGCCTAAGGAGATATCACATATTATGCACCCATATTGACAAAATTAAAGTCTTCCAAAGAGCTCCCTGTAAACAAAGCTGGAACAATTTGAGCAACAAAATAAATAAAATAGTATTAAATTATAACTAAGATTTAAAATAATTATAGATAAGTCTATACTGATACATATCAATAACCTCAGATATACAGATGACACCACTCTTATGGCAGAAAGTGAAGAGGAACTAAAAAGCCTCTTGAAGAAAGTGAAAGAGGAGAGTGAAAAAGTTGCCTTAAAGCTCAACATTCAGAAAACTAAGATCATGGCATCTGGTCCCATCACTTCATGGGAAATAGATGAGCAAACAGTGGAAACAGTGTCAGACTTTATTTTGGGGGGCTTGAAAATCACTGCTGATGGCCACTGCAGCCATGAAATTAAAAGATGCTTACTCCTTGGAAGGCAAGTTATGACCGACCTAGACAGCATATTAAAAAGCAGAGACATTACTTCGTCAACGAAGGTCCGTCTAGTCAAGGCTATGGTTTTTCCAGTGGTCATGTGTGGATGTGAGAGTTGGACGGTGAAGAAAGCTGAGCGCCGAAGAATTGATGCTTTTGAACTGGTGGTGTTGGAGAAGACTCTTGAGAGTCCCTTGGACTGCAAGGAGATCCAACCAGTCCATCCTAAAGGAAATCAGCCCTGGGTGTTCATTGGAAGGACTGATGCTGAAGCTGAAACTCCAATACTTTGGCCACCTCATGCGAAGAGTTGACTCACTGGAAAAGACCCTGATGCTTGGAAGGATTGGGGGCAGGAGGAGAAGGGAATGACAGAGGATGAGATGGCTGGATAGCATCACCGACTTGATGGACATGAGTTTGGGTAAACCCCGGGAGTTGGTGATGGACAGGGAGGCCTGGCGTGCTGCGACTCATGGGGTTGCAAAGTGTCGGACATGACTGAGTGACTGAACTGAACTGAACTGATACTGATACATGGGACTTCCCAGGTGGCTCAGAGGTAAAGAATCTGCCTGCAACTGTAGGAGATGCAGGATATGCGGGTTTGATCCCTGGGTTGGAAAGTTCCCCTGGAGTAGGAAATGGCAACCCACTCCAGTATTCTTGCCTGGGAAATCCCATGGAGAGAGAAGCCTGGCCGGCCACACTTCATGGGATAACAAAGAGTCAGATACAACTGAGCGGGCACGTGCACACACACACATACATTGGAAAGAATAAATAAATGCATAAAATAGAGAAATTTCCCACAAAGAAAAATTCCAAATGATTTATGTAGATACATCCCCCTCAAGGAATTACAACATGACTCTAAGAGTATGATATGGAAAGGGTAATTTTCCAGTGCATAAATCTGACAAACACTACCTCAGCCAGGTGATCAAGGTCAACATCAAGAATGAGAAGTGATCCGCTTCACATATGACAATATACATGTTTCAATGCTATTGTCCCAGAACGTCCCACCCTCACCTTCTTCCTCAGAGTCCACAGGACTGTTCTATGCATCTGTGTCTCTTATTCTGTCTCGTATATAGGGTTACCGCTACATCTTTCAAATTCCATATATATGCATTAGTATACTGTATTGGTGTTTTTCTTTCTGGCTTACTTCACTCTGTATAATGGGCTCCAGTTTCATCCATCTCAATAGAACCGATTCAAATGTATTTTTTTTAATGGCTGAGTAATATTCAATTGTGTAGCACTGGGATGACCCAGAGGGATGGGATGGGGAGGGAGGTGGGAGGAGGGTTCGGGAGGGGGAGCACATGTGAACCCATGGCTGATTCATGTCAATGTATGGCAAAAACTACTACAATATTGTAAAGTAATTAGCCCCCAACTAAAATAAATAAATTTATTAAAAAAAAAGAATGAGAAGTGATGTTGATAGCGTGTGCTATTGATACGATGTTAGAAGAATGGCACTTTACCTCTGTGGTCTCTTCCCAATAATGCATAGTCCCACTGTAATCATGAGAATATATCTCAGACTATTCCCAATCAAGGGATAGTCTACAAAATATCTGAACAGTATGCCTTCCCCCAAACTGTCAAGATCACTAAAAACAAATAAAGTCTGAGAAACTGTCTAGCCAAGAAAAGTTTAAGAAGAGTTGACAAATAAATGTAATACAAATGGCAAAGTAATGAGTTTCCTCATTAGATATTTTTTCCTACTCAAACTTGCTTATATCAATTAGATGGGAAACCTGAAAGAACTTTTCGGCCAATCCAATATTTTTGAAGTGCTAAAGTGACTTCTTAACTCACTCCAAAAGCCCAAGGATTGCCCTTGCATGCCTTCCTTCTTCTGTGGGAACAGGAAATGCATCAAGAGCCTCAGCTATGAATCTAATAACTAAAGAAACACACTTATGTTTGTAGGCAATAATTCATTCTGGTGTTTTGGAAAGAGAGAAGAGATGCTTCTAAGTAGTTCAGGGAATAAGCCTTGGCTGATAATTCTTTTAAGATGATAACACTATGTTCCTGTACTTGACGAATGAGGATCGTGCCCATGGCACTTAGATTTTCCAATAATGGCAGGTTTAAAGCCAAATGGAAATGTTCTTAGAAAGAGAAACTTTTAAGCAATGAAATGGGGAGGGCGTGAGAAGAAAAAAGTGAGAGCTATTAGATATTTTAATTCTCTAATATCCATTTAGATTGTTCTTAAGTTTCTACAATGGAAGTTGTTTGCATCTGCAAGAACAAAGATCATGCCTGAACTGCACAGCACCTGTTTGCAGAGTCACACATCTGTTCCTTTGGTCCAAAGGTAGAGCACCAAGCCTGGCCTAATCAATCACTACCAGATTCTCCTGATCCAAAGTGACTGTTACTTTGATTCCCATATTCCAAAGGGGATCAGACAAAAGTGGTAATTAGCTGATTTGTTTATAGATGGCATATAACTCAATTCAAATCTATGCATTATAACAAAACTGGCTAGAGTTTCTGAGAAAGGGCTAAAAGAGCTAAGGAAGTATAAAACCTGGAGCTGATGTGGCCAGTTGACTATGTTGAAAGAGGAAACAGAATGCAACCTAAATTGAAAAAGGCAAATGAAAGAGATGGAAGTGTAGCCAAACATCACTGATATACTTTGAGTCTTAAATTAGTTGTACCTGAAGGTGGAATCAAAAGGCTCAAGAAAGACAGCATCCTAATAGATATTTTTTATCTCATCATGGCAGGAGCAGGAACTAAAACAAATGGAGAGTCTAAGCAGCCTGAGAATTGGACAAGATGATCCATCGTTGAACTTCTGAATATTTGGTTCTAGGCCTGAGAAATAGAATGAAAACTCTACCCATTTTCATGATTACATTTGCTCTCTAATCTCCACTTGGACTGGTGGAGCAGACAGGCAAAAAGCTACTGTTTTCACAAAGCCCTTTCTCTTTTAACTTCTTAAGTGAGAATAGGAATTGTTTCAGTGCATATGGTAAAGGTATGCACCAGGGTCTTAGGAATCTGTATTGTTTTTCTTGATGTTAAATAAGCATATACTGGATGCCTTCTATGAGTCAGGAACTTCCGAAACCCAGATAAAACTGTAAAATGTACCTCCTCTCTGTTCTCAAAGAACAGAGACCATGGTATTAGTGACTAGAAGCATGCGTTTTTGACTTCAAATCTTTATGGGCTTCACCATTTATTAGCCACCTAACATCTCTACCCTAATATCTCAGTTGGTAAAGAATCTTCTTTGTGTTTACTTCATCTCAACATCTTATTTACTGATAATGTGACATTCAAAAGGGAAAGTACAGAACCTCCTTTCCAAACCATACCATCAGTATTACAGGTTGTTACCAATGTACTGGGGGAGTCAGTGAAAGTGGAGCCTGACTTTTTAACTTTTACCTGTACTAAGGTCATTATCTATGAATTTAATAACTTCTTCTTGACTTTCTTTGTGACTTCATCCCATAACTGTGGTGCATTCAGAGTACAGAAACCTAGTGTGGCTCATCTTGGCTGTGAAACCGTGTCTGAGTTTTGCTTGGGCCTCTTGTGCCACATCTGTGTCCATGTCTTGGTAATACTTAATCAACACTCTAAGACCACTCTCCTTGACATCCACCTACCAGGAGAACATACCTATTAAATACTCCATCTCCCTGCTGCTTTCAGGACATTTCTGTTATTCTGAAAGGTACTGCCTTTCATGTGCCTGTGCTCTGAAGGAGAAGCTGAGCCTAGCTGGTCATCCAAGTGCCAATTCTGAAGTTATTATCTGCTGCCCTGAGGCAAGAGTGGCTGGCAGCCCCTGACAGCAGCCCATTCATGGGGGCTCCAGGTTGCCATAATTGGCTTTCTTGCCTCCACTCCCTGCCTTAATGAGGATATGCTATGTTGGGCTTCAACCACCCAATACTTTTCAGTGGGGCAAGTGTCACTCCATGTAAAGTTGAGCAAGCAAAAGCTTCAACAGCTGAGCAGAGGAGTTTTGAATACAATGAATTCTTTGGAGGCTGGAGCTGGTTGTCCTAGTGTAAAAGTCACAGCTGCTAGCTCAATGTGGGGCTCATACACAAGGAATCAGGAAATTTTGCTTTCAACATCAATTTTAGTCACTGGTGTCCATTTTTCTTGATTATCAAGATTTGAAGCTGTGTATGATCTGTTTTCCTGGCTCCCACTGTATATTTCATTCAGTGCATCAGTTGAGACTTTTTCTGAAATTGTCACCTTGGCCAAAAAGCTTATGGACATACTATTTTAATAAGAGTAAATATTTATTTAATGCCTTCTTCATTCCAACCAGGAATCTAAGAGTTTTAGCTCTATTAGCTTTTTATGATTCATAGCAACTCTATGATGTTATAGTGAACATCATTCCAGTTTGCAGATGAGATTAAGAAAATCGAGTCACATAAATAGGAGATGGCCCTAGGATTGAAATTTAAGTAGTCTGCTGTCGGCACCAGTAAACTGAACCACAAAGCCTCAAAATGAAGTGTAAGGACTGTGGGCTTTCACATCCCTGATACTAGTCCACCTGCGGTGCCCCTCATTTCCCCCACAGCCACATCCTCCTCTCAAATTTCCCTCGTATGCCAACCGTTTCCTCAGCTATAGCCAAATGTACCTCCTGGTACAGCATACCTGACCCAGGATACCCCAATCCATTTCTGTGTCAAGACTTTGGAATAAGAAACACAGTGAGTTACACGAGCCCATGGGGGAGTCACAAGATCACATAAAGATGAGGTTCCTCTCCAAGATGGCGAGGCCAGAGGACCATGAAGTCCTCTCCTTCTAAGATGACACCAAATCTACAACTACATATGGAACGACTTCCCCTGAAAAACAAACAAACAAAACAATAACAACAACAACAAAAACCCCTAAGAGCCAGTGGAGTGACTCCTATGCATCACATGGGGCAAAATGGAGTTGTCCTGGAAGCAGGTGGCAGAGGCGGGGGCACCACCTGGCCACTAATGCCATCCCAGTGCCAAGACCCACAGTTAGAAGGAAAGTCGGCACCCAAAGCTTCCTGAGGACTCGACTTTGAACTCCACATCGAGCACCCCAACTTTTAAGATCTACACCTGGGAGACAAGGCTCTAAAACATTCAGCTTCGAAAATCCGTGGGCTTCGGTGTCCAGGAGACACACAAGGGTATGCGGATCTGAGAAAGGCATGCAAAGGGCTACTGCCCGGACTTACCCGCCTCAGGTCCGCGTGGAAACTGCGGTTGAGGAGAGCCAGAGGTCCTGTGGGAAGAGGACCCTTTGCTGTTTCGGAGCGTCACCCTGAGGGGCAGGTGTTGATATGACACACGTCGAGGTCCCGCTGGCTGAGCAGCCGTGTGGAGGGGGCCGGTGGGCGGGGTCATCTTCCCCACCCCAACCCGCCATACACGGGTCTCCTCAGCGCCTGCCCGGAACTTCCCACAGCAGCACCTGTGAGTGCCTCTCCGGTCCAGACTGCCACCAGGGTACCCACGTACATTGTTTGTTCTGGTGACCCAGTGGGGTCCCACAGGCTTGTCACCCACGAGAGAAAGTTCTTCAACAGCTGCCACCTCCAGGGCAGCGCAGGAGGCGACAGAGCAGGAGCTGAGTCCTTCTCTGTGAAAGAGGCCTAATTTTCATCCCCGTGCAGCCTAACAGGCGGCTTCTAATTAGACACCTGGTGAGGGCAACTGTGATCCTTTCCAGAGACTTCCCGAGGCTGTTCTCTGCACTCCCTCAGCTGAGGTGCTCCATGCACCACCCTGGGCAGGGTGTACACACTCTGGAGCCTCACAGGACTGCAGCCACCAGAGCCCAGACTGAGGACTGAAACACACCTCCACTTTTTTTTTCCCCCGAGAAAGAGGCCTGTTTGTGAGAAGCTCCAGCCTGAGGGGAAGCTCTTACGTCCAGCCTCCCCGCGCGAAGAGGCTGCGCTGCCATCTTGGCGCCCCCTCCGCCCGCACGGCTGTCCCGGGCGCCCCACACAGGAGCTTCCACACTCGTCCGGAGCCCCGGTATTTGTCGTTGCTGCCCTGGAGACACCTCCAGACGCCTGGTTCTGGCGGCTTCTGTTCCCGCCCCCACAGGACCGTGTCTGTGCGTTTGTAGAAGAGCTGCCGCCTGAAGCTGAGTTTCCTGTCAGCCCCCCCTCAGGTGCCCACTGAGACCCCCGCCGCCCCCATCAGGATGCTGACAAGTCTGGTCACAGCCTCACCCACTGGGAGCCCGAAAAATAAAATAGGCCGCTGGCCGGTCAAAAAAGCTGAGAGACGTCCACAAGCCGGGGCCGGGCTGCAAGATAAGGTCCATCGGCGCGACACCTCCTTCCAGACCCGAAAGGTGGCTGCTTCATCTCATGCACAAAAACCAACCCGGAGAGTCCAGCAACATGAAGAAATGGAGGAATATGTTCTAAATGGAAGACCACATGGAAAAGGGGCTGGAGTGGCATCTTTGTATTTCAGAAGCACTGGCAAAATGCATTTCCGGGGAGAAGTATCAGAAAGGAAATAAACAATGTTCCAGTGGCAAGTTTCACAAGATAGAAAAAAAAGGGGGATATAAACTCCATTTTCACCAGCACCCTTAATCCTAGAAAAGAGAAGTTGATCTGGGAGAAGAGAATGATGCGAATGTGCAGAGATATGAAGAGACAGGAAAACTATGAAATCTTAGATTACTTCCTGGAGAAACTCCAGCTCTCTTATGAGAGTCAGCTACACCTGCCCTGCTTCTCGCCATGTGGGTCTCTGTTTCCTCTGAAGACGTCAAATAAAGTCATCTCGACGTTAAACCAGCTGAAATGATTGTTCTCTTCAGCCACAGAACATCAGACCAAAATATTCAGGAGAGAATTTGGTAAGTAGCTTTATTTGATCCCTGTATTCCATGTTGAGGTTAATTCTCCAAGATTAAGAAATGTAATTATGCTATATATTTTCTTGGTATTTAGTGGAATATTATGTTTTCAGGTTTTGACTTCTACGTTTTGGCATGTTTACAGAATCTTGGTTATTTTTGGACGCTCAGTGTTTATTTACCTTGTTACCAGGGTCAGTCTCAGGTTTTAGCTGTCTTCATTTCAATCCTTCAGCTTGGGGAAAGTGGAATGCCCAGTTCAAAGGGAAAAGATTATTAGGGATTTACACAGCTCTAACCCAGGGGATTTGATGAAGGACAAACTATTGGCCTAAGTCAGCTCAATCAGTAAAAGAGATTAAAAAGTGTAGGGAATATTGGGATAAAAATGCTTACACTCTGGCTGACAAAAGTGAGTCAGCAGGGAAGGAGCCCTAGGATCACCAGAGCTTACTTTTTGGCCTCCCTTAAGGGAAAAGTCTAGGAAAAGAATTCTTCTAGATGAAGGGGGAGATTAAGAAATGTTGATTGAGTCCTTGTAACCAGCCATGCCTGAACCTGTATTTTTTCCTGGATTAATTTATTTGAGCCATGTTTTTTAATTTTTTCTTTTCTATACCATTTAATTTGGAGGCATTTTCACATTATATTGGACAATGTGAAAAGAAAGATGTGATGTAATGTATATACTATGACTCCATTATCATAATATAATCAATGTCAAGATACCATCTCCCTTTCCCTTCATCCTCTGTCTCTTTCCTCATCTATCCAATTATGTATGGATGCACATCAGATTTTTAAACACTGGTTACTTAGGGGTGTATATTGTTGCAGGTGGAGTTAGAGGAAGACAAGAGAGGTGGGGATGGTCGTGAGGAATCATCCTTTGATGGTACCTGATTTATGCAAAACCACATAGACATGGATAGAAACATATGATAGTATCATCAATAAAATGTTGACAGTGATTTGCCCAGGTTGATGGGATTTTAACTGATTTTTATATATTTATACTTTAATATATTTTAGTATTTTAGCAATAAGATATATTCAAAAGAAATATGAGCTATACACAGAAAAATATGCAATGTACTATTCAGCATTTCCTAATCTTTAATCAACTGTTAACACTTAAATTTATTAATACTCTTTTTGGTAACATAAGTTTAATAATGCTTTAAAATGATTCCTTGGAAAATGTGTTAATCAAACACTGGAGGCCACAGAATTGAATGCACTTCTTTATGGACTACATGTAATATGAGTGTATAATGTCAATTTCTATGAGAGGTTATTTAGCATTTCCAAATTTACTGGACCATAGAATGCCCCAAAGAACTTGCATAATATGGAGTACATTTTGGGAAATACAGAAAAATCAGGAAAGGAAAGAAATACTAAGCCTTCAAAGTCGTATATCCTGTAGTCACATCCAAAGATAATATAGTTGCTTGGTGTGCGATCTTGAATTAGTCATGTGCCTTCCTCATGTCTCATTAGTCTTATAAACCTCCTTCCCAGGGTCACTGTAAGAATCTTTTGCAATAAATGTGATGTCATATTGAAAACAGTCTGTGAATTTGTGGGTTACCTATATCATTTTCTCTTATGATATGTGTTCTCCAAACCCACAAAATAATGTAAACAATTTCAGTGCATTTTGTGTTATTTTTTATACCCTTCCCTACTGTGGCTACCACACACACTCACATATATACAAATACAAATATATTCACATTTTTCTGTTCCATTTTGAAAGAACAACCATTGCACTTTTTATGTGGGCACAAAACATAATTTACTCTGAGACTGAAAAAATTAAAACCCCTTAAAGAAGTCACCCTTGTGAATTAGTGGAGAAAGGGAAATGACAAGAACAGTTGTATTGTTTATGTCTAATAAAGCCAAACAAAAACATACTTAAATTAGGCAAAAAGGGAAAGTTATTCTGACTCTGAGTTGCTCTATCAAACCAAAGCAACAAATGCTGTTGGTCCCCCTTGAGTGGCATGAAATACACCTGGACACCTCAGAAACAAAGAGCAGCATCCTCTCTGCTTCCTTACACATCATCTTTTTTCCTTCCTTCTCTGGAAAGCTTCCTTTGCTTTGCTCTGTAAATGAGGGAGGCTCTCAGTGTCTGAGTCTCCATTTCTTTAATTCAAATGATGAAGAAAGACATTTAACTCTGTCAGCTCCGAGGAGAAATTCCCAAAGGAGTGGTTTTTATTGGTTGGTGCAGTTTAAGTCATTGTCCAACCTGATCCAGTGAGCCATAGGCATATAGCAACAAATGGCATTAGCTGCCACTTATGCCCACCATATAGGTGGGTTGGTACAGAGCCCAGGGAACTGTGTTTGTGTCCTGTGCATCCACCCCAAAAGACACAACTCCAAGAATATTGGAGTGGGTAGCAATTCCCTTCTCCAAGGGATCTTCCTGACCCAGGGATAGAACCTGGGTCTCCTGCATTGCAGGCAAGATTCTTTACCGTCTGAGCCACTCTGCACCCTTCCAAAACTGTGAAGTATTGATAAGATGGAGCTGGGGCTGCAATGGCAATCTGGATCCTCTACCCTAGTTCACATCTCCCCAAATGTCTATAGAAAACATGGTTAACTAGTCACTGTGGCAGTGGTACTGGAGCAACAACTAGCTAATAAAAAAGGGAAATAATCCAACATCCGTTTTATTTCGATTTTCAATGTATTTTATGACTTATTTTGGCAAAAGTATTGGTAGCCTATACTATTCAAATTAATGTACATTTGCCATCCTTCAAACCAAGTACATAATACCATAGGCATTTGTAGTAAAAAATAGAGTTGTGATTTGTGACAAGGGATCTCTAATGTAAAATTAAAAAAAAAATCATTGATAAGGTGCACTTACTGAAATAAATATATTGAGTGCCTATTATATGCCAGGCATGGGGCTTTACATGCAATATCATATTTAACCTTTACAATAATCTTATGAGGAAAGTGCCATTTTATTCCCATTTTGTAGACAGTGAAACTGAAGCTAAACTCTTAGGTAACTTAATGGATTTTAGTACTTGATGGATTGGAACCCAGATTTGTTTGCGTTTGGTTTGGGTCTAGGTCTGAGGCCTTGGATTCTGTATGACCTTAATAAGTAGAAAGTTTATTTTCAGATAATTGATAGGCAATTGAAAGATGATTGGTTTGAGGGATAGTGACCTGCAACTCTGCAAAATTGGAAAAAAACTCTCAGAACTCAAGTGAGGCCTACATAGTACTTGTTACAAATATGTTGCCCTTGGTCACTCTTCCACTGACCCAGTTTCTGGAAAGGCTAAGCTTTGGCCTTATTGGCTAATATCTGCTCTTCAGAAAATTGATAATTTATTTCCTTCATTGCTAACAATTGGACAGGGGAAAAAAAAAGGCAAACTATAATTTGCACAAGAAGCTTCTACTGCAGATGATCCTAATTTGGAATCAAGTAATAGTGTGAAATAAAAACAGATGAAGGAACAGTACCCAACCTAATAGTTTTGTGTCACACAAGAACGATAACTTAGAAATAAAACCAGATTCATTGTGTGAGGTTCAAGTCTAATTAGGTGAAGCTTTGAGATGTTATGGAAACATTCCTCAGGAAGTATTAACATCAGAATATTAGAGTGTTGTGTTTTTTTTAGTGCTATCTTAAAGCAGTCATTCTGAACATAAATCACTTTAAGGACTTTGTTCCATATAAACAATTGGTTCTGCTCCTTTAGTTCACAGTGAATAATATAAAATGTTAATAAACCTTTTAAAACTTCAGAACTAGCAGTATATTCAAATAATACATTTTGTAGCCAATGATATTTAGGAGGCTAAATCAGACATTATTGTTTGTATTTAATGCTAATTGATCTGCTACAAATGCAGAAGTCCAAACTCTATTTATATGGATGTTCAGTTTTATATTTAAATAACTTTTAATGCTAGCTAGTTGGTTTTTTTTCCCTGTGATGAAATTATCAGAGTTTTAAATTCAAGGGATTTACAATCATAAAGGAAATTAATAGAGTACTTACATTTTCCCCCTAAAAATTATACTAATATAGTCCCAATGTAGTTGAAGCTATGCCTTTTAATGGAGCACATATTAGATTTTTTAAGAGTCTATATTCAGATCTCCTGGTGTGCTAAATAATGTATAAAATTACCTACTGATTATCTATGAGTAGATTATTTATTCAGTAGAAACTCTGCTAATTTAGTATAGCAGATAGATTTTTCTTTTTTCTTCTTTAGTTTTTTGAGCTCAATAAGGCACAGACTTAGAGTAACCAGGTACATTTTTACATTAAGTAAATGCAAATTCAAATATAAATTATCTTTAAGTTATCTTCTTTTGGAACCATGGTACCTATAATTATCAATATTTGTATATTCAAATGGCAGCCAGTATTCTTGTATTTTTAAAAGCTTCTCTCACACCAAAAACTATTTAGATACAAGATTGTACCCAATATAATTTCTCCCAAACTTACTATATTAACTAACTTGCCTTTTATATTTATTCTTAAAATAAGTGTCTAGGATATCATATTGTTTGGACACACCTTAAAAGTGTTCTAGTATCAACATCAGCGTGGGAGGAGGGTTCTCCCACACCACCAGACCAGTAGAGTGTCTGAGAATTTAAATCAATTCTGACACTATCTACTTGAAGATAGCATCACATTCAACAGGTTAAGAGTTCAGACCTACAGGACTGCTCGCTCGCCACCCCCCCCACCCCCCACACACTTCAGATGCAGGTGGCAAGACAAGGTGCTACCTGCCTTCTGACCAACCCACTACTGATCGGAGGTTTTAGTGCCCCCTTCAACTCAGATTGCCAGTTGCAAAGTCAGGTTGTCACCTGTACATCTAACTAACTGGCTATAAAAAAAGGTTCCCGTGACCTCCTCCTCTGATTTGATTAGCTAGGGTGGCTCCGAAAACTCAAGAGATATGTCTTACTTTCTGGATTGCAGATGTACTAAAGAAAGATACAACTCTGGAACAGGCAGATGGGAGAGATGCACAGGGCAATGTGTGGGGAGATGGTGCAGAATTTCCTGACCTCCCCAAGAGTCATTCTTTCAGCACCTCTGCTTGTTTCCCAACCTAGAAGCTGTCTTAACCCAGTGCTTGTGGGGTTGAGAAGCTTTAGATCCTTAATGGAGGCATTATTTAGAGGCATGATTGATTAAATCTTTGGCCATTGGTGATAGAATTCAATTTTCTAGTCCCTCTCTCCTCCCTTGAGGTTCTGGATCAGAGAAAGAGAATGAAAGTTCCAGTCTTCTAATCACATAGCTGGTTCTGCTAGCCATCAATCCCTATTGTAGTCACCTAATTAACATAACAGAGATGTCTTTATTGCTTTCAGCCCTTAGGAAACTTCAAGCTTTTTAGGATCCCTATGCCAAAAATTGGACAAAGACCAAATATGTATTTTGGTGCTCAGGACTGGCAGCCCTGCAATATACCAAAGCAGCACAGAGAGACACTGACTGTCTGAGAGCAGGAACTGAATCTCCCATGTGAAAGGTGCTCTCCAGGCTTCTGGAGGTAGAAGGATACCCTTATTACCAGAGACAGGGAATTCAGGCGTATAAGCCTACACAGTAATTTCCAAACATATGAACCTTCAAGTGGTCAAATTCCAAAGATGTGAATACGTGTTCACACGTCTAATCACGTGTTCATTCATGTGTCTGGTGTACATTGTCACATGCATACATCCTCTACAAGTGGCTGTGTTTTTGTGTATTGTAGTGTAAGATTAAAAAGGTTTTCTTTATTTTTTGTTTTTTATATCTTATTTGTATGAAAAGTATTATAAACCTATTATAGTAATGTACTATATAGCCAATTGTGTTGGTTGGGTACCTAGGCTGACATTGTTGGACTTAAGAACAAACTGGATTTAGGAACGCTGTCTGTACAGATTTCATTCATATGTAGAGGACTTACTGTATAAACAAACATTGTTACTTCATTTCTAATTTACTATCTAAGCTGAAACCTTGCTTAAATTTCTTACTAATTAGGCACTCAAACCTAAGTTTCTTTGTCCTGTCAAATCCTTATAAATTTATTGTTTCTTTGTGTAAAAAGATATAAGAGCTGCCTGCTTCTGGTTACTCTCTGAGCTTCATTTTATAATCACAAAAAATTAAATTGGCTTTTATCTTGTTAATATGTCTTGTGTGTTAGTCTACCCACAAGAACTCAAGAAAGGTAGAGGTGGACACTTTCCCCTTCATGACAATTTATTATTATGTATCACAATATAACATACACATACAAATAAAATCCCTGGACAAAGGGATGTTAACTCTTAAAACTGAGAATTCACTGAATAATTCAAAGCTATGATCTGAGCCGTAAGATTTATAGACTTTTCAGGAAATGTCATCCTATCCTTTCATAATGTGCTTTTCTTGGAGTATAGTTGCTTTATATTGCTATGTCTATTTCTGCCATATAGCAAAGTGAATCAGTCATATCCATACATACATTCCCTTTTTTTTGGGTTTCCTTCCCACTTAGGTCACCACAGAGCATTGAGTAGAGCTCCCCATGCTATACAGGAGGTTCTCATTAGCTGTCTGTTTTATATGTAATAGTGTGTGTGCTAAGTCACTTTGATCGTGTCTGACTCTTGGCTACCCCATGGACTGTAGCCCTCCAGGCTTCCCTGTCCATGGGTTTCTCCAGACAAGAATACTGGAGTGGGTTGCCATGCTCTTCTCCAGGGTGTCTTCTTGACCAGGGATTGAACCCATGTCTCTTAGGTCTCCTGGGTTGGTAGGCAGGTTCTTTACCACTAGTGCCACATGGGAAACCCATATATGATATGGGATTGATGTATGTACACTATTACATCAATCCCAGTCTCCCAATTCATCCTACCACCTCTCTTTCCTTGTTGCTATCCACACGTTTGTTCTCTATGTCTTTGTCTCTATTTCTCTTTGCAAATAAGATCGTCTGTGCTATTTGTCTAGATTCTAGGTAAAACATTAACATACAGTATTTGTTTTTCTCTTGCTGACTTATTTCACTCTGTATGACAGTCTCTAGGTCCATCCATATCTCTGGAAATGGCGCAATTTTGTTCTTTTTTATGGCTTATAATATGCTTTGACTTAAGTTTTATTTTTTAATTTAAATTTTATTTTTAATTGAAGGATAATTATTTATAATATTGTGATAGTATCTGCCATACATCAACATGAATCAGCCACAGGTATACACATGTCCCCTCTCTCTTAAACCTCCCTCCCCAGCTCCATTCCCATCCCACCCTTCTAGGTTGTCACAGAGCACAGGCTTTGGGTTCTCTGCATCATACAGCAAATTTCCACTGGCTGTTTTACATATGGTAATGTATGTTTCAATACTATTCTCTCATGACTTGGCCATTTTAAAAGAGCAATTCCAAGTTATTTAGAAACTAGACACTTCTAGAAACATATTAATATTGAAGAAAATACCTGAGGACTCTGTTCTATGACTGAGAACAAAAGACATGTTCCTGTCAAAGATGGCTTTATTTTGGCAATTCATCCTGTGGAGAATCCAGAATCATTCCTCAGTTGTAAATACAGGAGTCTGTCATCAAGGCCATGGTGGCTGGCAGAGCATTGCTATCTCTTTTCACAGATGGTACTGTCCTGCAAGCTGGGTGAAATACAGGATGACTTCCTGTTTTCTTTCAGGAAAATTCAGAATATTGCATCCTAAGGTCTTTGCATCCTAAGGTCTCCTCAGCACTGACTGAATTCTGGAATTGCTAGTTTGTTTCATTGTAAGTGAAACCTTTTAGGACACAGGCTACTGTGTTTGGGAAAAAGTGTTACCTAAGACACATTGTGCTTTTTAATTTGAAAAGTGAGACATTCTGTATTTAATATCTGGAAAGTTTCTGTCTCTCATTATTACATTAGTATATTCTTGGTAACAAACAGTGAGTAACTTGGTTTCTTTGCTGAAGTCAGTTTAACAAATGTGTCTAGCTTAATCTGTTTCTGATACCCACTTTACCATCCACTGCCCCATCCATACCTAGATACTTGCTTTTCTGGAATTTCTTTACAATCTGTGATTCTTACTAAAGAACTACTACCAAATGCACAGTTAGAATCTAGGTGAGAGAATCAAGAAAAACAATGAGGCAAAGAATTACCAAATAAATCCACTAATAAAGTGAAGTTGATTCTCAACTTTCTTTTTTAATGTTTCCAAAATGGGATTCCATATCAAGGAAACTGGCGAATTTATTGTGTAAGAAACTAACGGTGAATGATTCTTTTATTTCTGTAATAAGACTCGGAAGCTGAAAAAGGCACAAATCAATAATGCAGTTAATAAGCACTGCTTTCATTTGAGAGGTTATAAACACATGATTCTTACACTTTTGACATTTCCAGAAAGTAGAATCATCTGGTTAAATCTTTGGTGGTTTTGTATCTGGCAAGACAAATTCCCTTGCCAAAGCATGTTTTAGTACAGAAAGAATAAGTAATTTTTACTTCCCTTCTCCTTGCCCTACAGCCAGCAAGTATCTGTCTATAGCTAAGAAACCGTCAATAACAGCAGTTTTCCCTCTGTGACCCAGTACATTTTCTTCTGGATATTTACATAAAGGTTATTCTAATTGAAGGTGGAGGCCTTGGTAGATATAAGAAAATCTATCATTATAGATAATAATAGTAAAAACATTTATTAAGAACTATTTGCCAGGCACTTATATCAGCTATGATTCTTGCAATTTGCAAGAAAGAGTAATGAAACAAGGAATTCGCTGCTCACAAAACTAAAAAGCAATGGGCAGAATGAGTATCAGACCACTGGACTAAAGGACTGAAATGATCTAACAAGGTCCATCTCAGGCTGTATTGGGAACAGTATGATTGAGGACTGGGATGGCTGAGGCAGCTCAGCTTCAAATCTTTGATGTGAACCTAGTGACAAATGCCACTTTTCTACATTTAGAGCAAAAGTTAGGGGTTGACTCTGATGGGCTCTTTGGCCTAGTTTTGATCATTGTGTTGGTTCCTGAAGCAAGTAAAAAATATGGTAGAATGAGAAGATTCATTTATACCTAGTTCTTATGCTTTACCCCTGGAAGAAGTGGTTAAAATCTAGCAGAAATTTATGAACTAGGAATGAAGGGTGAGTGATTCTCCAAAATAAAATATGGGATTTATTGGAAAAAATAGGTTAAATAGACGCTGGATAGGCCCAGGTCAACAGATGTCCACTTTAACACTTCATATATATCTTACAAACACAGAATTTATTTAATCCTGACAAAAACTCTATAAAAGAGTTTATAGGGACTTCTCTGGTGGTCCAGTGGTTAAGATTCCATGCTCCCAGTGCAGGGGACCTGGGTTCCATCCCTGGTCAGGGAACTAGATCCCACATACCACAACTAAGACCCAGTGCAGCCAAATAAAAAGTTTTCATTATTTTCCCCATTTTACAGATAAGATCTCTCAAGTAAACAAGTTATGGTAACATATGAGTTGTGTGGTAGAGTGGGCTTTAAACTCAGGGCTCTCTATCTGCAGAGCCTGGACCTAAACACTCTTCTCCACAGTATCACTGAAGGAATCACACATCTCTAAGTAGGATGGAGCACAAAAGCTGTGGCATCTTTAGAATATTTTTGGCAGGAATCTGAATCAGAATGTTGGGAGCCAGGGTCTAGAGAACCAGGGACATCAGAGCTAGATTTGGGGCATTGATTTTTGAGTGTTATTAAAATAAAAAATTAGAACATTCATTTAACTAAAAAATTAACGACTCCAGGAAAAGCCTATATCCGTATGACAACAAAGCTGTGGAGTCTAGAAAAGTGGGTAATGCATAGAAGATGCTTTATACCTGGAAGACTAGAAATAGGCAAGTATGAAGCTAAGTGTACACTCTCCTCCAATGTCTAAAACCTCAGTAAAATACCATTCCATTCTAATGCACCTGTGAGGAATATATACTATGCAGGGTCAGAAGGATCTTTTGGTATTTTTTAGGACCAATTAAAGATACTTTTGAAAATCTTGAGGACCATGGTAGAACACTAACTTTTCTAAGGGTGACAGTTGAGAACCTAAACCACCCACACACTCAGTCTGGGCCCTAAGAACCAAAACCACACCCTACTCTACACTGACATCACTTCACTATTTCTCTGTGTTCATTAGCATGCTTTGTTTTTCCACAACTCTCCTTCTCATGCAAATGGTTTGATTGTTTACTGCAGCAACATCCCAAAAGGCCTATCAACTTTTCAACTGACAGTTTGTACCCTAAGATTCTTTGAATTCTTCAAGTCAAAACATTCACAGTACTCAAATACTTGCTGTTTTCACTATTCTTGGACTGTTGCATCATGATTCTAGTCAAGTCTCTAGAATCTAGAATAGTGGGACATTGAAAGCCCCACTGTAAATCAGATTTCCAATTCCCAGTAAATTCTAGCATCACCTTTCCTCTGAGAGACAGTCACAGCTTTGAAAGTTGGGGTTCTGCCTGACCTCCCTAAGCAATAAATTCAGCTTGCCTTATTAATAGGTTGTTTGGATGATACATGGGGAGCCATTTTTTTTGATGTAGCCTGTAACTGTGGTTCTCCACTTAGAGGGTCCAGTGTTGTCTTCCAGAAGACAACTGGCAAATGTCTGGAGATAAGCAGAGGGGTAAGAAGGTGGTTGCTGTTCGCATGTGGTAAGTGAATGCAGGGGTACTGCTGAATGTCTTCCAGTGCACAGAAAAGGCCTCTGCAACAAAGAATTATCCTGCTCAAAATGTCAGCCGTGCTGAGGATGAAAAATCCTGATCTATAATAATTCATGGCTTGTCTGCCCAGTCTAGATGAGTCAGTTGTATTTTAGGCTACTTCTGTGAATATACATACATGCTGTCCCAAGTGCTAATGTGATGGTAAGCTGTAGGTGAGTCATTCTGAATACCTAGCACATCTCATTTTTGTCCTCAGAGGGGCTTGGCTGAATCATCAGAAGTTTTGAAATTGAGGAGACCTCCAGGGTGGCCCCCTTCAGGGCCCATACTACTGGAAATGCCAAGTAGTAGGAAGAAGGCACATGTTAGAAGAACACCTGGATTCTAGCCTTTGATCTGCTACCAGTCAGGGAAAAGTCACTTTGGTGTCATAGTTTGCATTAATGAGGACTTTGGTATCAGTGGTTTTCAGAACCCCTGATGGCTCTAGCACCCTAAGATACTATGATCTGTGGTCTGACAGCATCCAGGGCTCCTAAGAAAGGACTTGTGATCTTCTCCATGGGGACTGAAGCACACTGCATGACTCTCCTGAGAGTCAGAAACTGATAGAAGATGCCCTGAAAGGCCTGCACACTTCTAGTGTGTGGCTCTGTTTTTGTAAGTGCCCTTGAATTTTCACAGCACATATATATATTCTAGGTCAAACTTCCAGCTCTGAAATTGTAAAGGCCCCTTTATAGTCCTCCGATAGTGATAGTGAAAGTCCCTCAGTCATATCTGACTCTTTGCAACCCCATGAACTGGAGCCTTCCAGGCTCCTCTGTCTTTGGAATTCTCCAGGCAAGAATACTGGAGTGGGTAGCCATTCCCTTCTCCAGGGGATCTTCCTGACCCAGGGATCGAACTGGGGTCTTCTGCATTCAGGAAGATTCTTTACCAGCTGAGCTACCAGTAGTCATTTGAACAAAAAAGAATTAGTTCCCCAGCCCACCCCCACCCCTACCCCAACACACATCAAGGAATCCATCTCCTTGATTGAGACCAACCTAGCATGTCAAATACAAGAACACATATTTTGCTATTTTTTGTTCACTTAGTTTCTCATTCTCTTCCCCCAGGGAGAAGTAGTCCTTCTCTATGATCTCAATTTTTTTTTAAACACATATTGTTATGGTTCTGATTAGTTTCCTCTTTGGTTGTGTGGTAGATAACAAAAAATACTAAAGAAATTAAATCACTCTTTTGCAAGCAGCCTGAAGCTGTTTTAATTCTCACCAGGAAGTGATAAAGATTTCATTCATGGAAAAGGAAAACTAGTTTGGGGGAAAAACACTTTAATGGACATTTGATTTTGCTAAAGCTTATTTCATAGGCTCTTCTAGGAACACAGTAGAGACAATGAGAAGCTAAACTGTTCTGCAGGGTCAGTGGAAGTGCTGTCCTCCCTGGACGAGAACATGCTTATAATAGTAGCTGACTTTGGATTCCTACTGAACAGAGTGAGAAGGAGACTTGAAGAAGATGGGAGAGGAAATTCATTGATTTACAGGAAAATGGGTTACAGAAAAGTGAGTGCCATTTGGCCTCCTGAAAGCAGAGGTATGTCTGAAAAGATGCAGGCAAGGAGAGAATAGATGGAGAACTTCTGAGAAAAAAAGTTATGAGTAATGGACTAAACATAGGAACACCAATATAGGGTGTTCAGTCTTTCTTCAACTGAATGTTAGTGGTCCTTGAAGAATTAAAGGAAATGCTTTGTCCAAAAAAAAAATAAATAAACAAGTCATATGGTGACAATTATCACATGGCCAGAGTGATGAGAGAAAAAGTTGGATGTAGAAGTTCAGTCACAAGAGGTGAGAAACAACTGGGACAATGAAAACTTTTATAGGGATCATTCAAAGCATATGAGGAGGGCCTGTACTTTCATTAGTCACATGGCAGCAAATCATGGTCATTTGGAAATGAAAGATGGAGCCCAGAATGCTAGGACACTTAGTATCATGTGTTTCACCTCGTTTCTTTTTTCCTGTGGGACTTAAGACATGGTTTATGCTCAATAATTATCTGTTGACTTGAGAGAGAGAAACATATGAATGCAAAAAGGATCAATACTGAATTTCTAGGATCATCTCTAGTGATTAAAACATTGTCTATACTATGAAGTTATTTCTCCAGGTTAATTGGCCATCTGTATAATTGATTGTTTTCAGGACGTCAACCATACTAACGAAATAAGAAGGTATGTATAGGTATCGACTCTTACTTAGCAGATTTTCAGAGCTAAGAATGGAAGGATAAAGAGCAGGCTAGAAATAATGCAAAAGACAGAAAATAAAGGAAAAACAAGACAATTACAGTGTGAATGCATTTCTTGGGCATATCCTAGACCAATAGAAAAGGCAAAATGTTAATAAGCCGCACAAACTTGCTCTCTAGAGAGGAGTGAGTCAAGTGAATATCATCTTTAAAAACAAAAGGAAAATAACAACAACACAATAACAAAAAGAAAGAAGAATGTATGCTTACCTGAAAATGGCTTGATTAGTTGCATCATGGATAGATACACTGGAAAATTACCAATATTCTCTTGGTAGTCTAGTGAAACCTGAGACAGATCAATCCAAGCTAATTCACATCCAGTGGGCCATTAACCAGCAGCAAATTAATTACCTGACAAAATTAAGATGTCTGACACCTAGAATATCTGTATTTTATTTAACTAAAACTTTAGAATTTAAATCCTTGTAGATATTCTCTACTTGAACTTCATAAGGGAAGGGTCCATGTCCTATGTAGCCTCATAGTCTAGGCCAGGGATAAGCAAGGTACAACCTACCAGCCAGTTCTGGCTAGACACTCATTTTTCTAAATAAAATTTTATTGGAACACAGCCATGCCAATTTATTTACTTATTATCTATGGCTATTTTTGTACTGCAAAGGCAGAGTTGACTAGCTATGACAGAGACCATATGGCCAAACAAATCTAAAACATTTATTATCTGACCCTTTACAGGAAATGTCTTCTAACTCCTAGTCTAGGTCCTTGCTATTCAGAATATTTTCAGTGACCACTAGTATCAGCATCGCCTGGGGCCTTGTTGGAAATGTAGCATCTCAGGCTCTAACGTAGACCTCTGTTTTTTTTAAATTTATTTTTTTATTGAAGGATAATTGCTTTACAGAATCTTGTTGTTTTTGTCAAACCTCAATATGAATCAGCCGTAGGTATACATATATCCCCTCTCTTTTGAACCTCCCTCCCATCTCCCACCCCATCCCACCCCTCTAATTTAATACAGAGCCGCTGTTTGAGTTTCCTGAGCCATACATCAAATTCCCATTGGCTGTCTATTTTACATGTGGTAACGTAGTTTCCATGTTACTCTTTCCATACATCTCACCCTCTCCTTCCCTCTCCCCATGTCCATAAGACTGTTCTCTATGTCTGTTTCTACACTGCTGCCTTGTAAATAAATTTTTCAATACCATTTTTCTAGATTCCGTATATATGTGTTAGAATAGGTTATTTATCTTTCTCTTTCTGACTCACTTCACTCTGTATAGTAGGTTCTGTGTTCATCCACCTCATCAGAACTGACTCAAATGCATTCCATTTTATGACTGAGTAATATTCCATTTCCAAGGGAACATTTCATGCAAAGAAGGGCACAATAAAGGACAGAAATGGTATGGACCTAATAGAAGCAGAAGGTATTAAGAAGAGGTGGCAAGAATACACAGAAGAACTATACGAAAAAGATCTTCATGACCCAGATAACCACGATGGTGTGATCACTCACCTAGAGCCAGACATCCTGGAATGTGAAGTCAAGTAGGCCTTAGGAAACATCACTACGAACAAAGCTAGTGGAGGTGATGGAACTCCAGTTGAGCTAATTCAAATCCTAAAAGATGATGCTGTGAAAGTGTTGCACTCAATATGCTAGCAAATTTGGAAAACTCAGCAGTGGCAACAGGACTGGAAAAAGTCAGTTTTCATTCTAATCACAAAGAAAAGCAATGCCCAAAAATGCTCAAATTACCGCACAATTGCACTCATCTCACATGTTAGCAAAGTAATGCTCAAAATTCTCCAAGCCAGGATTCAACAGTACGTGAACCGTGAAGTTCCAGATGTTCAAGCTGGACTGAGAAACGGCAGAGGAACCAGAGATCAAATTGCCAACATCCACTGGATCATAGAAAAAGCAAGAGAGGTCCAGAAAACATCTACTTCTGCTTTATTGACTATGCCAAAGCCTTTGACTGTGTGGATCACAATAAACTGTGGAAAATTCTTAAAGAAATGGGAATACCAGACCATCTGACCTGCCTCCTAAGAAATCTGTATGCAGGTCAAGAAGGAACAATTAGATCTGGACATGGAAAAACAGACTGGTACCAAATTGGGAAAGGAGTATGTCAAGCTTGCATATTGTCACCCTGCGTACTTAACTTATATGCAGAATACATCATGTGAAATGCCAGGCTAGATGAAGCACAAGCTGGAATCAAGATTGCCAGGAGAAATATGAATAACCTCAGATATGCAGATGACCCCACCCTTACGGCCGAAAGTGAAGAAGAACTAAAGAGCCTCTTGATGAAAGTGAAAGAGGAGAGTGAAAAAGTTGGCTTAAAGCTCAACGTTCAGAAAACTAAGATCATGGCATCCAGTCCCATCACTTCATGGGAAATAGATGGGGAAACAATGGAAACAGTGTCAGTCTTTATTTTGGGGGGCTCCAAAATCCCTGCAGATGGTAATTGCAGCCATGAAATTAAAAGACACTTGCTCCTTGGAAGAAAACCTTTGAGCAAACTGGACAGCATATTAAAAAGCAGAGACATCTCTTTGCCAACAAGAGTCTGTCTTTTCAAAGCTACGGTTTTTCCAGTAGTCACGTATGGATATGAGAGTTGGACTATAAAGAAAGCTGAGCGCCGAAGAATTGGTGCTTCAAACTTTGGTGTTGGAGAAGACTCTTCAGAGTCTCTTGCATGTGAGCAGGTACAACCAGTCCATCCGAAAGAAAATCAGTCCTGAATATTCATTGGAAGGACTGATGCTGAAGCTGAAACTCCAATACTATGGCCACCTGATGCGAAGAACTGACTCATTTCAAAAGACCCTGATGCTGGGAAAGATTGAAGGCTGGAGGAGAAGGGGACAACAGAGGATGAGATGATTGGATGGCATCACCAACTCGATGGACATGAGTTTGGAGTTGTCTTGTTTTCATTGTGATTTGTTTCTAGAAGTTTTTTAATTTCTCTTTTGATTTCTTCAGTAACCTGTCGGTTATTTAGAAATGTGTTGTTTAACCTCCATGTGTTTGTGTTTCTTCCAGTTTTTTTTTCTTGTAATTGATATCTAGTCTCATAGCCTTGTGGCCAGAGAAGATGCTTGATACAATTTCAATTTCCTTAAATTTACTGAAGTATGATTTGTGACCCAAGATGTGGTCTATCCCTGGGTAGCGTCCTGCTCTGTAGTTCAGTGTGTTAGGCATTTTATGGGCCAGCCTCTCTATTGTTCAGCTGCCAATACTGGCATGTGGGGAGAAAGAGGCCACGGTGATGGCTCCACCCCCTATGCATAACTCAGCAGTATTGCCTTGCTTCCATGGCTGCCCAGCTTTCCTCCACAGGCATTTCCCATCACAATCTCTCTCCTCCCCTCCCCTATATCTGTCTCTCCACAGTCAAAAGCAGCGCTTGCCCTGGGATTGCTCCACATTCCCCAAATGCCAGCTTCAAGCCACTGCACCTTCCAGGGGACCCTCCTCCCTGTCCGGGGTATGTATGGCTGTGACAAGGACTGTCTGATTCTCATTCCATTTAGGCTGTCACAGATCAGCTGTTTCACTCTCAGCCTTAAATGTTTCTCCTCTGACTCAGACAGTTGCCCAGATGTGGGGATCGGATCCCTGCTTCAGTTCCCCCACCCACCGAGGGCAGGTCCAGTCCTACTAACACTCCTGTTTCCCTCCCTAGTTCCTTCGTCCTACCAAGTTTTGCCTGGCTCTGTATCTTCTTTTCCTCTGGTCAGGTACTTCAGTCAGCTCTCAGCTGGTGTTCTGAATGTCCTTCTGTGTGTGAAGGTGTATTCCTGATGTATCCGTGGAGACAGATATACTCTATGTCTGCCTACTCCTCTGACATCTTGTTCTCTAACTTAGATCTCTTATATCAATATCCTTATTAAAAAAAAATCCCCAGGTGATTCACGTGATGTTTGAGAAACTGTGATCTGAAATAAAGGCTGGGTCTTAATACAATAAGTAATTGTGCAATGAGCAAATAATTAGATCAATAGGCTACCTTTAAACTCAGTCAGTAGATGTTTGTTTACTCTGTGTGATGTATCCGACCCTCAGCTAAGTTTGGAAAGTGGTCAGAGAAATGGTTCTATTCCTCAAGGCATGTAAAATTTATTTGGGACCAAAAAATCTACAGATGTGAAATACAGAGAATATTACAACAGAGCACATATGATAGTATGCTGGTTGTATGTAGCAAATGCTAAGTGATGAAGCAGAAATCATATTGGAATCTCAAAGAAATAGAAAAATTCATCAGTATGAATGGCTTTGGACTGATTAGGGCAGAGTCTCAGGTGTGGTTCATAAATACAAAACTTTGGAGTGAGTTGTGCCTTAATTTATCCAAGGGCTTTTTGAATTATAGAGAAGAGTGAAATGAGCTCAGACAAATGGTTCTAAGGCTGTTAGTGAAGTGAATAAATGCATGAACACATGCATTTTTATGGCAAATAAATTAGGCTGTAAATCAAGGAACAGAAGATAGAACTGAATATTTCAGCAGTTAAAATGTGACAAGAAATACCTGAACAGCCTCCAATGAGATAATTGATAATAGCATGGTGAATTAAATATCTACAGTAGAATTAGCTATGGCAAACCTCATCTTTTTTCTACATTAAATGCTAATTTCTAAAGAATAAGGCAATTACAAAGTCACAATCCTGCCGCCTTTTGTTTTTGCTATTGAGCTATTTGTAAACACTTAATTTAGTGCTTTTGTGTCGGGTTCTTTCCTTTCAAAATAAATAGCATTTCTTAGAAAACTCAGATGCATTTTAATTACCTGAAGACAATCCTCTACTTGATGCAGTTAATAATGTTTGAGGTAAACAGAACATCCAATCTCTAGATAAAGGCCCCCACCAATTTATTTGTTTTGCATTTGTTTAAGTAGAGTACAGAGAGACTACAATATTCCATTTAGAATCTCAAAATAAAAGGCCACAAGGTCTGTTTTGTTGCTTTTATAGACACGGTGGTGGAAAAGAGTCATGGAGTACTGGTGGTAAGACAGAGTTGATTTTTAGTTACTTCTGTGCACTTGATAGCTCCTGAGTGTTTGGCTCAGACTTTTATGTCCTGAAGTATAAAATTCCAAGATTCTCAGGGTCCCTATACTGTCCCTATACTCGAGTTTGATCCACTGTGAGGACAGTAGGACTGAGCCAACAAGGAGAATGAATGAGTACATGGATAAATGAGGGGCACATTTTCACTTTGTGAATGCTCAAGTCAGGGCAGAGCTATAACTGCCATCACATTTCAGCTTCACCTCTAACCCTAAGCCTTGCTCCTAGCGTGTGTACATGTCTAGAGGTAGGGGGTTGAATAGGGTCATTTGAGATTCCTACTTCACTTGTTTTTTAAAAATAATTTTTTTTAACCATGCATATTTTGTAGTTTCTCTAATTTGAGAGTAGCAGGTATCTCTGTGGTGGGAAGAGGGATGTCATCAGGGAATATATACAAGAACTTCATTCGTTTGGGGAATTGTTATCTTTTGTGGAAACATGGCAGGTACACAGGTACATTCTTATGGCTACAGCTTTCCATTCAGAAGCTGTGGCCCTAATTTGAATACTAACATTAGAAATTAGAATCTTGAATTCTGTAGGGAATCTAAGAGATCCTTTTTGTGTCATCACATCTGTGGTTCTTGCCCACTTTGTTTAAACTCTAGAGAATGGATAGATTGAGTAGATCACAGGAATTGTATTTGTCAGCTCCTGAAGAGTTCCTGTCCAGCAGAAAGTAGAATCTGAGTGTTCTGGGCACTGACTCAGAACTTGACAGTGGGGAGAACAGTAGGTGGATCTGAACTCTTTAGTTCTGATCCTGGTGACAGTAAAATGCCATCCTTTCTCACACAAGCCAGCTTTGCCTTTGGGTATTGGTTTTCTTATCTGTGAAACTAAGCAAGTATATAAAATATAGAGTTCCCAAAACTAGCTCATCATCAGAATCACCAGGAGATAAAGCTACGGATTCCTTGCCATCATACCTCTCCCCTAGGCCCTATCCCTAAGATACCAATTTGCTAGTTCTAGATAAAGTCCAGAAATTTGTATTTTTAAATGTCCTCAGAATATTCTGATTTGAAGAAAGATTTGGGAGCCCCAGAATTAGATTATTTCACTGTTTTCTTGTATTGATAAAATATCTGTCATTGTTTGATTTCAGTGAGCTAAGCAGATTTAATGAGTGTAGTTTGTTTATTTCTATTGGCATGTTATATTGAGTTCTACTCCTTACCTGTTTTTCCTACATAAATATTTCTTAGGTGACTTAGCTTCTCAATATTCACTATCATTTCTGTAATTGTCTAACTTTCTTATCACTGAAGAAATTAAAGAATGAATGTAACATGGTAGCTATAGTTTCCTGATTTCAAAGTAGCTAGTGATTTATTTTTTCTACTCAATTTTATATTCTTTCATCTATTTAAAAATGTTTATTGGGTGGTTATTATGTGCCAGGCACTGTTGTAGACACTTGGGCTATAGCTCTTAATAATATGTGTCATAATTCCTGCCTTTATTGAGCTTATATTCTATTGAATTTACCTTCCCCACTCAAAGAGTCTAGGTGAGCAGAGGTAAAATGTGTCACTTCCAGGCTAACCCATGAAATCCTTCCACAGGCAATTCTCCATGCTCCCTCCCTTCTTAATGCTGGGTTGAGGCCTCCATGATGATGAGTCTGGATACCAAGTATTAATGATGGTGGAGCCAGGACGTAGAGCCTGAGTCCTTGACTCACTGCTTTGGGAAGATCCAGCCAGTGATGAGGAACACCCATTTTGGATTTTATTTGTATAAGAAATAAACTTTAGTTTATATAAATCATTCCACATTTTGCATTAGTCTGTAGTAGCAGTTAGTATTAACTTATCTAATACATTTAGGAGTCCCTATTAATGGCTGGTTTGGATTACACACTGGTCTTGAAACAATTACTGTTTCTTGTATGTGTGTCTCTGTTAGGGGTGTTTCTCTTACCAACCAGGGTTAGGTCATATGCTCATCCCTAAAGAAGGCTCAGTCCCTCTTATAGCATCTGGAATGAATAAGAGTGTAGGATAGGGTAGGATATTTTTCCAAAAGATTATTGGATTGTGTTAGGAAAAAAAATGGTTCAAGGTACACTGAACAGCAAGTGTTGAAGATACACTTTATATATTCTCTAAGTCCACTGAAATCTATGCTCTGTTTTATCCTGCAGCCCTTAGCAGTGCCAGCATTCAGTAACTTTGTTGAATGCATGAGTGCATTTGTAGAAAGAAACCAGAAAATCAGCTCAAAAACCTTGCCTTTTCCTCAAGTGCAGCATTATTTAAATGAATTTGAATTTTCTCCACTCTCTCTCTCCCTTTGTCCCTGTTCAAGCATAACCTAAATTGCACTTTAAACCAAGCATGGATTTAATGAGTCAACACAAGTCCTTCTGCAATCTGCTTACATTCAGACTGTGTCTATAGAATATTCAGACCTCAGGCATCCTTGGAACTAAGAAAAAAAGACACAAACATATAAAATAGCTACAACAGCAGATGATTTATAGCAATAAACCCAATGGTGGAATATAGAACAATTGACCAAAATATGTGTTCTGGCAACTTCTGTTTTAGCTTATAAAAATTATCATTAATATAATACAAAGAGGAAAATTATAGTCATTCATAAACTTGCTAGAGGCAAGTAATTTTAGTCCATTTCCTTCTAATCTTTAATCATGTGTATGTGTGAATGTATTTGTGTGTGTATGTATCTCCTTGTTAATTTGCACCACATCTGGGAATTAGTACAGGCACAATCTATTACCAGAAAAATCTTGATCTCCTTACGAGTTGACAGCTAGCTGTCCTAGAGTGCAAAGTATGGTACACAAATACTTATTTCTCCTTCCTTTGTGAAAATTTTTTCTATTGATATTGAATTCTTTTAATTAAGTACTCAGGAATCCTGTCCCAACTGGCCTTCCTTTTCCACCTCTCTATCTTTCTGCTCTTACTCCATCACATTCTCAGGGCTCCTGATCCTTCTGATCCTTTCTACATACCTTGTGTTCATGTAACCTCCTCCTGAAATGTTTCCTCTACACCAGGAAGGCAACAGTAGACACTTACAGTTTTCAGATTGCAGCATCTGTAAGGTAAACACATCAGATAAAAATTAGACTTAAAAGTTTATTTTGAGTAGTTATACATAAGGCATATGGAATAGTGCCTGGCACATTGTAACTACTTTGCATTATTATGATTGTTGCTTTACTGTTGATTTCCTTCTGCAACAACTTCCTGTTGATTGACTTTCCTCCCTGTTAATTTCCTTTAATCACAGTTTGAATGCATTATTGTTACAAAGTCTCTCTCCTTATCATGATTGACGATGATGAGATAGGATGGAAAAGGGGGCAGAAACTCTATCACGTCGTGCATTTATATTTTTATGTATTCAAGTACACACTGGATATATTATAAACATGTATTTCATGCATTTTATTTATATTTTTTGTGTGAGCATTTTCTCATTAAAAAATCTCCATGTGACGTGACAAAACTCAGCAAGGGTTATGCTTTAGATTTTTAAATAGGACTCAGAAGTCCTGTCAGCTTGAGGGTGAAAGATTGTCTATTTCAAGCCATAAGGACTAACTAAGGAATCATTACTTACCTTAGCCTTAACTGAAAGTCCAAATCATTTGCTCACTTAATTCATTTGTGCATCCATTCATTCATCTAATATTTATTGAGTCTGTATTATGTGCTGAGTACTGTGATATCTACTGAGGATACAAAAGAGATCAATTTAAGTATGGCTTCTGCCTCCATGAAGCTTATGTTCTGGAGAAGGAGTGATTCTTCAAATAATTACATAAATATAGTGGTATAGGATGCAGTGAAGGAAAAACACAGAGTGATAGGAGATAATACTTTGAGGACCGTATTTAGTCTTGGAGCTGGCATAGTGGAGTTGACAATAAGGAGGAGAGCTTTAGGGAAGTGTCTATAGAAAGAGACATTTGAACTGAGCATTAAACAATGAATAGGTATAAGCCAAAAGGACCAGGAGAAGATTTAACATAGATGGAAGACCATGTGCAAGAGTCTTGGTGTGGGAAGGAGTAAATCTGTTTGAAAAACTGAATGAAGGCCAGGGTAGTTGACATTTAGAGAGTAAGGACAGAGATAGGAGATAGGAGTGCATCTGGGGGAGGGTACATGGGGAAAAAAAGCCCTTGTTAGCCTTCTACGGAATTTTTCCTTCTATTCTCAGAGCAGAACTCTTTGAATAGTTAGACCCAGAGAGTTTACCTGTGCAAGACACTATTAGCAAAATTAAGAGAAATCTATTTTCTTTGAGACTATATGAGGTTCTATTAGGTAACCAAGGGTTATTTCCAGTATGTAAAAAATCCTGCAAGAAACCATGAGCATATCCATGAAATGGCCACACTAAACTGTAATTATAAAACCAAATGCTGAGGGAATAGATGGTAACTTGTAAGATCAGAAGTTTGACATCTGGAGTAGGAAATGGCAACCCACTCCAGTATTCGTGCCTGGAAAATTCCATGGACAGAGGAGCCTGGCAGGTTACAGTCTATGGGGTTGCAAGAGTTGGACTCAACTAAGTGACTTTCACTTTCAAAAGAAAGAAAAAGAAAAAAAATCACTAGCTAATAGTCACATATTTGGTTCTGAAGGACAACTGTTATTTGATACAATTTTGATTTCTGGAGAAGATCAGATATTTTAGTACTCATGTATAGGTTTTCTTCTTTCCTTTAGTATTAGAGGACAAATTTGAAAGCGTATTCTATATATCTATGAAAATTAAAGTGCATACCAAATGCATATTTGATCCCACAGGATTGATTTATTAGTACTTGCACGGCCTTGTGAAAAGTGCCTGATGTGCCAGGTCCCTTGGGGTCACATTCATTCTCACTGAAAGAGTAGCATTTCAGAGTCGGGAACGGTGGTTTCATGGTGAGAAGTTCTGTAAGTGATATTAAAAATATTTTGGAAAACAATTATGTTCAAAATTTTAAAGTAAATGGGAAATATATGCCTTAAAAAGACACAAACCAAAGTCTCCACTCCTTACAGACTGCTGATTAGAAGCTTCAGGGATTTTCACAACATAAATCTTTGTTTTGTGTGCTTTTTATTCAAACAGAAATTAATTCAATGATGTGCAATAAAGGTTTTCTCAAAGCAAAAAAAGAAAAAAATTTTGACCTCTTAATTGTGCCTTTGGAGAAGGCAATGGCACCCCACTCCAATACTCCTGCCTGGAAAATCCCACGGATGGAGGAGCCTGGTAGGCTACAGTCCATGGGGTCGCTAAGAGTGGGTCACGACTGAGTGACTTCACTTTCACTTTTCACTTTCATGCACTGGAGAAGGAAATGGCAACCCACTCTAGTGTTCTTGTCTGGAGAATCCCAGGGACGGCGGAGTCTGGTGGGCTGCCGTCTGTGGGGTTGCACAGAGTCGGACACGACTGAAGAGACTTAGCAGCAGCAGCAGCAGCAATTGTGCCTTTAATGGATCTAAGGAAACAAAATTAGCGTTACCTAATAGATCTTGCTGGACAAAAGCTTGATATATATAGAGTCATTTGTGAGAATAGAAGGTCATAATTAAATGGGATGCTTAGTGATGAACAAAGTTTGGGAACTACAAATGCATAGTGAGAATTCAATTGGAGAAGGGGGTTTAGAGATATTAAAGATTAGAATGTTTTAAGTGTTAAAAGAGAGGTCAACAGGTAGAAAGGAAAAGGATGAGAGCTACCTATAACCCCCAGAAATTCCCCAGTGCCCAGGGATTTCAGGATTATACATAGGGCTGATCACACAATTCTTTAGAAGAGAATGCCTTCAGGGCAAGTACATGCAGAGAAAACTAAAGGATGTTCATGGGGGTGGGTGTCTGTTACAAGAAATAGGTTAACAGGAAATAAGTCCTCATTTAGATGACTTCTGATAGGGGAAAGTTTGATGCCGTCGTCCAGATGTCTGCACTGTCTCATTAAGGACAACTGGATATTTGGAGACATCTGGTAACAACATATTAAACTGTTTTCCTGGATATGTGATTTATATCCACAAACACATATATTACTTAGATCTGTTGCCTGTGTAACAGGACATTCTCAAAAGGTTATGATTTCCTAGATCACTTTGTAGATATCATCAAATTCCTCAATTGTGGAAGAAAGTGGTTCTCATAATAATGTGTCAATATCACCTAGAGTGAGTTTTACTGAACACTTTGCTGGTTCTGCTTCCAGAAAATCTGGCTTGTTTGATTGAGGTAAAGGGCCAAGTATTTACATTTTTTTTTTTAAGTATTTACATTTTTAACAAGTTTGTAGGTGATGCTACTGGTCTAAACACCACGCTTGGAATACAATTATCCTAGAACACCCTTTATATTGGTAGTTGGCTGGGGGGGAAATGTAAGATCCAGGCAGAAGTCAGGGGACAAGTAGATAAAATCATGGGGTATCCATCAAATGCTCTTGATAGCCTTGATTCTACGAGTCAGGGAAGTTATTCAGCACAGAAGTGATTCACATTCTAGTTCAAGTTCTCCATTCAAGCATCATAAGATTTATTTTAGCAATCATTTTTGTTCTAAAAGTGCCATGTTTTAAAAATGGAGATGAACTAAAGTGAATTTTATTTTGAAAATTTCATGGACCATCACAGAGGTGTTACAAACCACAGTCTGGGAATCACTGTGCTGGTGGTGACTCAGCTTCCTGTTAAAAGAAATAAAATGCAAAACATTTGTCACAGGTCCCCAGATCTGATATTATTTCTTTTGAATCCCAAAGTCAGTGTTTTTATTTAGAAGCATTTGGATGACTTTGTTCTGAGGCATTGGACAGACAGCCCAGACAACACATTTTTGGTTTATTCCTTAACTTGACATATAAGATGTCTAAGTTAAGATGTATGAAGATAGACCTGAAATAAATTGTGTGTCCAAAAGCAGTATTGATTTTTTTCCTCTGTAGAGCTCTATTCCAACATTAGTTTAGACAAAAGAGCAAATAAGGGAGACTAAGAAAATATAGTGGCTTTGGAACTATAAATATATATCACTCTGTCTTTTGCTGTAGATCACACAGTATTCTTGTTATATTTTTCTTAAATAATTTCACTATTATTTAACTGTACAAGCATTAGCAAATCCGAGGTCCAGTTTTCATTTGTCCAATGTTTAAATAGAAGTTGATTGATTTTTAAGTTTTCCTTTATTCTTATTTTTCCTTTTAATAATATTTGATTAAAGTTAACTCCCAAGTATACCATTGCTCAGATCACACTTTGTAAAGAAAAGGTAAACATTATTCTTAGCCTCAGAAAAGTTACAATTTAGCCTGATACAACTGTGTTCTTTCTGAATGTATTTTCTATAAATGATCAAGTCAAAATTGTGTCCTTTATATGAACACAGATAATAAGTATGCTGACAAACAACTGGTTCTCTGTAATAAAGAGGTGATAAGAACAAAGGAGAACTGATTTGTAGCATTTGTTTATTTCTATGCCATATATCCCCCTCCTGTGGTGATTTCAAGCCTCCAATGTGACATTACTGCCCATAGACAGGTGTGCAGTATTATATTACTGTATAGAAGTTGCACCATTAAAAAAAAGTATATTGAAGAGCATAAGTTATGACAAACATTAAATAATTAGGAAATGATGGTTTTTGAATATTGTTACTTTTATTTTTAATTTTATTTATCCAATTCTAAGTAGTTAAATTTTTGATAATGGAGTTTATAAAAACTGGCTTGCAAAATTCCTGAAACTTTCATTGTTGGCTCTCATGAGATTGTATGAGTTGTCTCCAGTACACCATTGGTGTTCTGTCCTCCAAGCAGATGCAAAGGCAAGATGAAAGGTGCAAGGAATTTCTGGGGAGTTATGCTACTAAACAGGAGGGAGCCAGATAAGGCTGGGAGAATAGTGAGACCATGGCACAGATCTGGCTATGAGGGAAAGAGGGAGAGACTGGAGGTTGCTGGAAGAATCCTAGTCTAAGGATACTCCCTCCATCTAAGGATAGTTCAACAAGGCCATCAAGGAGTCTATGAGCCAAAGTTAGCAATTAGAGTTCTTCATGTTTTCAGGAACAGGACTAGCTTGGTATTCCTGCCATACTCTCCAGGTGGTGCTGGTGGTAAAGAACCCACCTGCCAACACAGAAGACCTAAGAGACTCGGCTTCGATCCCTGGGTTCAGGAAGATTCCCTGAAGTAGAAAATGGCAACCCACTCCAATATTCTTCCCTGGAGAATCCCATGGACAGAGGAGTCTGGCAGACTACAGTTCATGGAGTTGCAAAGAGTTGGACACCACTGAAGCGATTCAGCAAGCACTCAGTCATTGCCAGTGAGCAGCTGGTAGGAAGCGTGGACTCAGAAAAAATGCTAGGCAGGGTTTCAGAGGAAGCTGGGACTTTTGGTCGTTTTAGCTTCTTGTTTTGGAAGTCTGCCAGGCACTGTTCTATGGCTGTTATATCCTCAATACTTCTGTGTTTTATGTCTTCCTCACCTGTTCCATCACCATAGGTTTCCTTTTAATACCATGTATAATCATGTTGTGCTTCTCCTTAAGTTATCAAGTGGCTCCCAATTACTCTCAGAATAATCCTCAAACTTTCCAACAAAACAAAAAGAGATCCCACAATAACCAAAGCTTTTCTCCCTGTCCTCAGCTCTCTATACCCTCTATGCTCTGACTTCACTAGACCTCCTATTCTCCATTGTACCACTTCCACCTTGTCCATCCATCCATTCATTCATCCAAAGAATATTTTGTCTGCATCACATGTATGCAGAAACCTTTCTAGTCGTAAACAGCTTAGAGTCTCATGGAAGATAGCTTGAAACATTACACCAAGAAAAAATATTGATTGTTGATTACTTTGTGGCTGCCCCATGCATAATGCAAATCATGGCATGGCACACAGCAAAGTTTGGGTGAGTGCCTATCAACTGTTAACTGAGCAAAGTTGAAAACCCAGAGAAGACTGCTGGAAAAGACAGAGCTAGAAGAAAATGCAGATGAGTCCTAAACAGCCAGACAAAAAAATGATATAAAATAATAAAAGAGCAGGAGACAAATCCTGCCATTATTCTGTACTACTAAAGTGTGGCACTTGACTCAGTTATTTTCAATAAATTTTCTTTCATTTGCTAGGTGCATTGTTAGACATTAATTGATGCCATATACCAATTAGAAGCCTAATTGCACAATGCGACCTCCTAAGAAAACTAATTTTTCACATGGATAATTGCCATCAGGCTGGATTTGTTCTTTTTAGCACAATTAGTTGGCCTGTATTAGCAATTCAAATAATATTTCATAATTTCTTTGCTGTGCATATGAAAATTAACAAAAGAGAGAAGAGGTTTAATACTTGATTGAAAACTATACTTTTAATGGATTTGGAATGTACTTTTATTATTTAATGATAACTGTTTGACCCCAAACTTATTTTATATCTAATGCAAACCCAATAACTAAAAGTAAAACTTTCTTATTTTTTCTACTACCTTTCTTTGTGGACAGTCTAAATGAAAAAAGTTGTCTTCTCTAAATTTAGGTGATACAAGTATAAAAGATGATTTCCCTGTACTTCAAAATAGTTTTTCACATAATGTTAGATACTAATTAATTTCCATTTTAGAGTCAATCTTCCGTTGTTTGATCATTTGTGCTTAAAGGTACTTAGGATAGAATTAAATGGAAAGAAAGAATAGATAGAATCTGAGAGAGCTGAGTAGTGATTCTAACTGATCTTGCTAATTGAGCAATAGGAAGGGTACATGTATGCTCAGTCGTTTCAGTCATGTCCGAATTCTTGAGACCCTGTGGACTGCAGTCTGCTATACTCTTCTGTCCATGGAATTTTCCTGGCAGGAATACTGGAGTGGGTTGCTCTGCCATCCTGCAGGAGCTCTTTCTGACCCAGAGATCAAACCCACATCTCCTGTGTCCCCTGCATTGCAGGCAGATTCTTGACCACTGAGCCACCAGTGAAGCCCCAAGCAATAGCAAGAACAGGTTGCAAAATTTACAGCAGATTATTGTCCCAACTACTTTATATTTTTAACTTTATTCTGGATATAGTAGTTTTAGTAATCTTGAAACCATTGAAACCAATGCAGCCTTATTCCATATGTTGTGGTCAGGATGTATATTAAGGGAAAAATAATTATGCCCTTGCCTTTTAAAAATCATCCTTCTGAAGATGGTTTAGATGTCTTTAAGAGTGAATTCTCAGGGGGGGAGGGGGGAGGATAATTGAAATAGGTGAGGGAGATTAAGAAGTACAAACTTACAGTTATAAAATAAATAAATCACAGGAATGAAATGTACAGCATGAGAAATATAGTCAACAATGTTGCAGTATTTTTATATGCTGACAGATGGTAACTAAAATTATCATGGTGATCATTTTGTAGTGTATAGAAATATTGAATCACTATGCTGTACACCTGGAGCTAGCATAGTGTTGTAGGTCAATGATATTTCAATTTTAAAAAGTGAGGTTTTTAGTCAAATACTCTGACTTTTTATCCCAGCTGTATTGTTTCGCAGCTGTGTGGCCCTATAAAATGCTATGCAAGTAAAAGCTGGCATTATAAGTTATTATCATCTTAATTCTTATTGCTTTAGATCAGATACATAAATATTTTAAATAAAGCAATATGACAGTGCATTTATAAGTAATTGTGGTAAAAAAAAAATTTTGCTCAGAGTAGAGAACTTTAATTTGTACAGTGTTTAATAGTTTAGAATGTGATTTCTGTTTGAGCCCTGCCGTAACTCTAGATGATGTATAGGGCATTCATGGTCAATGCTACCATGTCACACTTGAGGAGACTGGATTTTAGGTGACAAAATTTAAACTGAAGCTTTAATAAGGGCATTTTTTGGTTTATGTAATTAAGGGTGATGTTGGGAAGATCTGGGAAGGACTCCAAGATCTGGAAGGAACTATAGGCATGAATGCTTTAAGACTGGAACTGGGAACTCAGTTCCTTTTAAGTGCTCTCCTTCTTCTGCAATTCTTTTCTATTGCAGAGAAGACTTTTCCACATGCAGATAATTTCTTCTAGAACAATATATAAATCTGAGGTGCTGCTTGGGCCTGCTTGGGTCACATGACCTCTGATGATCCTGTGATTGGCCAGGCCTGGTCATGTGCTTCCTGTGTGGTCAGAATTGGAGAAGTAGAACCAACTGATGTGAGACGTAAAATTGTTGGGAAAAGAAAACTACTGGGTGTCCAGTTTAGGGTGACTTATTTATGAGCTGTGGTGAAGACAAGATTGAGAGGCTCCTCTGACCACACACCTGCTGCTATCTCCTCTTCATCCTTGCCCATCCTCTCAAGGCTTCTTAAAACCATCGTTTCTTTGTCTCTTTCCTATTTCCACATCCCTAGCTCAGATTTCAATTATTTTTCCCATAGTCTAGGATCTAGTTCAATAGACACAACTTTCTTCACAGTAATCCTTTATAAGTACTACTGCCACATTGCTCTTTCTAAATAACATTTTGCTACTTGAAAATTCTTCAGTGGCTATGAAGGTAAGGGCAGTCTTATGCTCTTGCATTCAAGGACCTCCAGAGTATGAATATCCTTTAACTTTTTACCTTGATTTTGCCTATCACCCTCTAAAACTGAGCTAGCTATTAGGACTTAAATGTACTTGAAGCTGTTCTGTCTTCATTTTTCTCCTGGTTGCTCTTCTTTCCCCTCAAATATAATTTATTTCATTAATGCTCAGTTTAAATGTCTCCTTAATGCAAAGGAAGAACAGAGTTTAATCCAAAATATCTTATTGCTAAAGTAATCAGATTATATTGAAAGGAAAGTTCTTGGATTGAAGCTATTTCACAATCTGTACACAATCATTGCAAATTTGTAAAATAGTGATTTATTCCATTTTATAATTTTTAATTATTTTCCCAATGAGCATTACTAATTTGTGTATTTTTTGATGAAAAAAAATCAATTCAGGATTTCTATAAAACCTATATTTGTTTCTGTTATCACATTTTTTATCTGAAAAAATTATCGTAGTTTATTTTAGAGTACATTGTACCTAAGAACATATTATTTATAGTCAAAATAGGTGCCTGTGTATAGGGTAATTGCTATTTTACTGAGGATGTATTTATGCTGTTCTTTTCTTCAGTGAGTATGTTATTAGTATACTTTAAAAGTGTCAGACACTGTCCAAAGAGCTAGGGTAATGACATGAACATGATAGAGAAGATCTCTAACTCCTTGTGGAGAAGATAAGAAATGCACAAATATATTATTTCCTCTGATCCCGTAAGCTGACCTAATGCCCTTCTGAGTTAATACAGATAACAAATTCTCTCAAGCTAGTTTAAGTTAGATACTGTCCTTTGCAACCAAAAAAATGCTGACATATGTGTATATTTTTCACCAATTGTAATATGTCAAAGATTATAATGACTGCCTTGTGTATCTCCAGAGGTTTTGATAAAGGCTGAATAGGAAACTGCATCACAATGAATGACTATGTCTTTTATTTTAAAAAAAGATAGTGCTTTCATCAGAGTAGCAGTAATATTTGTTTACTGAGCTTTTTGCTTATTATAAATGTAAAACATGACTAAATACATTCAGGACATGCATTTTTAAAATCTATAGAGAATCACAAGAGTGGCTGCCTGGTAAGTAAAGAGAATCATTTTTCTATCTTCCAATTCTTAGGGTCCCTTTCCTTTCAACTTCAGACTATCTCACTTTGGGATGGCCTGGGAGATTCTGGACCTCATTGCTCCATAGTCATTTTGTTCTAATTTTCATACTAAAAACACCCCCTCCCAGGATTTTTGAATCTGTTTCCAATTGGCACTGATATTATCTCTTGCTATGGTAATATCCTCCATCTGAAGCCAGCCAGCCTCAGTCTAGCTTCATCTTTCCCACCTCTGTGGTATTAGATGAACTTTAGGCTGCATAATTTCTTCAAAGGTTAGATTGGGTACCTACTCATGCCTGGAGCCACCTTGGACTTCTTTGTCTCAATGAACTTTCTACTCTCTTTAAACAGTAATTGTATCTCCCTACCCTATTAGCATTTTCCAGATTATTTTCCGTGGGATTTTATTAGTTGTGAATGGGGTTAACTGCCCAAATATATGTAGGAAATGCATCATCTTGCATTTGGAAATCCATGATGCACATGTGTGTTAAAGATTCTGAGATGCCTTATAATTAGCACACATTTCTTCAAAGTTAACTAAGTTATCCATAGTTTATTGATCATAGAACATCCCATTTTTCTCTTACCCAGTATACATATTAACATCTCTCTTTTTCTCTACTCAGTATATATATTAGCATCCTTTAGAATCCAAGTTAGGGAGTATTAAATCATACAGAGACTCTCTGATTATTTCATGGAAATTTGTTTTGTTTCTTAATTCAATTCCCAAACTTAGTAAGGGTGAGGGATGCTTCACATTTCTCTTCTGATCTTTAACAGTGGTTAGTTCACTGGTTAAATGCAGCATGCAATTAGCTGATTATAATTGATTATTGAAAGCATGAAGTAGCATTTTATTGATTGAACAGAGATATGTTATGGAATGATTCAGACTTGGAATTTATATCAAAATTGACCACTAATTAGTCACATTGCTAGGTAAATGATCTAATGTTTATAATAACCACTTAGTCATCTATAGAATGGAGAATCTATTTATATCACTCTTGCTGTTGTTGTTCAGTCATGTGTGACACTTTGTGACCCCATGGACTGCAGCATGCCAGGCCTCCCTGTTACTTACCATCTCCTGAAGTTTGCCCAAGTTCACCTCCATTGCATTGGTGATGCCATCCAGCCATCTCATCCTCTGATGCTCTCTTCTCCTTCTGTCCTCAATCCTTTCCAGCATCAGGACTTTTCCAGTGAGTCAGCTGTTTGCATCAGATGACCAAAATACTGGAGTTTCAACTTCATTATCAGTCCTTCCAATGAGGATTCAGGATTGATTTCCCTTAAGATTGACTGGTTTGATCTCCTTGCAGTCCAAGTGATTCTCAGTAGTCTTTTCCACCACCTTAGTTTGAAGGCATCGATTCTTAGACACTATACCTTCCTTACAGTCCAGGTCTCACAACCGTACATGACCACTGTTAAGACCATCAGTCAGTTAGTCAGTTCAGTTGCTCAGTCGTGTCCGACTCTTTGCAACCCCATGAATTGCAGCATGCCAGGCCTCCCTATCCATCACCAACTCCCAGAGTTTACCCAAACTCATGTCCATCAAGTCAGTGATGCCATCCAGCCATCTCATCCTCTGTCGTCCCCTTCTCCTCCTGCCCCTAATCCTTCCCAGCATCAGGGTCTTTTCAAATGAGTCAACTCTTCGCATCAGGTGGCCAAATTGGAGTTTCAGCTTCAACATCAGTCCTTCCAGTGAACACTGCACACTCCTTTAGGATGGACTGGGTGGATCTCCCTGCAGTCCAAGGGACCCTCAAGAGTCTTCTTCAACACCACTGTTCAAAAGCATCAATGCTTCGGCTCTCAGATTTCTTCACAGTCCAGCTCTCACATCCATACATGACCACTGGAAAAACCATAGCCTTGACTAGACAGACTTTTGTTGACAAAGTAATGTCTCTGCTTTTTAATATGCTATCTAGGTTGGTCATAACTTTCCTTCTAAGGAGTAAGCATCTTTTAATTTCATGGCTGCAATCACCATCTGCAGTGATTTTGGAGCCCCCCAAAATAAAGTGTAACACTGTTTCCACTGTTTCCCTATCTATTTCCCATGAAGTGATGGGACCAGATGCCATGATATTAGTTTTCTGAATGTTGAGCTTTAAGCCAACTTTTTCACTCTCCTCTCTCACTTTCATCAAGAGGCTCTTTAGTTCTTCTTCACTTTCTACCATAAGGGTGGTATCATCTGCATATCTGAGGTTATTGATATTTCTCCCGGCAATCTTGATTCCAACTTGTTCTTCCTCCAGCCCAGAATTTCTCATGATGTACTCTGCATGTAAGTTAAATCAGCAGGGTGACAATATACAGCCTTGAAGTACTCCTTTTCCTATTGGGAACCAGTCTGTTGTTCCATGTCCAGTTCTAACTGTTGCTTGCTGACCTGAATACAGGTTTCTCAAGAGGCGAGCCAGGTGGTCTGGTATTCCCATCTCTTTCAGAATTTTCCACAGTTTATTGTGATCCACACAGTCAAAGGCTTTGGCATAGTCAATAAAGCAGAAATAGATGTTCTTCTGGAACTCTCTTGCTTTTTCGATGATCTAGTGAATGTTGGCAATTTGATCTCTGGTTCCTCTGCCTTTTCTAAAACCACCTTGAACATCTGGAAGTTCACAGTTCATGTTTTGCTGAAGCCTGGCTTGGAGAATTTTGAGCATTACTCTACTAGTGTGTGAGATGAGTGCAATTGTGCGGTAGTTTGAGCATTCTTTGGCATTGCCTTTCTTTGGGATTGGGATGAAAACTGACCTTTTCCAGTCCTGTGGCCACTGCTGAGTTTTCCAAATTTGCTGTCATATTGAGTGCAGAGCTTTGACAGCATCATCTTTGAGGATATGAAATAGCTCAACTGGAATTCCATCACCTCCACTATCTTTGTTCGTAGTGATGCTTTCTAAGGCCCACTTGACTTCACATTCCAGGATGTCTGGCTCTAGGTGAATGATCACACCATCATGATTATCTGGGTTGTGAAGATCTTTTTTGTAAGACCATAGCTTTGACTATAGTAGTTGTTGTATATTATGTTGGCATAGTAGTGTCTATGCTTTTCAGCATGCTATCTAGATTTGTCATAGCTTTCCTGCCAGGAAGCAAACGTCTTCTGATTTCATGGCTGCAGTCAGCACCTGCAGTGATTTTAGAGCCCAAGAAGAGGAAATCTGTCACTGCTTTTCCTTTCCCCCCTCTATTTGCCATGAAGTAATGTTGCCAAATGCCATGATGTTAATTTCTTTAATATTTAGTATAAGCCAGCTCTTTCACTCTCTTCCTTCACCATCATCAAGAGGCTCTTTGTTCCTCTTTGCTTTCTGCCATTAGAGTGGTGTCATCCACATATCTGAGGTTGTTGATATTTCTTCCCGCATCTTGATTCCAGCTTGTAACTCATCCAGCCTGGCTTTTCTCATGATGTGCTCAGCGTATATATTAAACAAACATGGTGACAGCAGACAGCCCTCTCATACTCCTTTCTCAGTCTTGAAATCACTCTTGTGTTCTATAAAGAGCTGCTTAGGAGAAGGCCTAGGTGTTTGATAAATATTAATCTCTTACTGTCTAAACTGCAGTGAAAAAAATTCAAACTCAGTGAAATACATTCTTTGTAAAGTGTATGACTAAAATTAATGGGATTAACAAGGTAGCATGTCTAAATGAGTAGCTGAACATAAAATAACTCAAGAATTTATTAAATATATCTATCCTTGGATATCGCCAAGATATTATAAATCCAAAACTCACGGAATTGAGCCTGTATTTTTAATACATTGCCTCAATGATACTATGTAATGGTCCATATCCTACTTTTGGGACTCCCTGATCTATGTGTGGAAATAGATATTTCTGCATTTACCACATTGACTTCCCATGTGTGAACACAGTCATAGTACATTTCTTTAACAATCTAGTCATTAAAATGCATGTGGCTGTCTTTAAATTACATATGGCACAGGAACACATGCTTTTATCTCCTCTGGTTACTACTGAGGATCTCCCAAGTGGTGCTAGTGGTAAAAAACCTGCCTGCCAATGCTGGAGACATAAGAGATACAGGTTCGATTCCTGGGTTGGGAAGATCTCCTGGAGGAGGAAATGGCAACCCACTCCAGTATTCTTGCCTGGGAAATCCCATGGACAGAGGAGCCTGCCAGGCTACAGTCACCTGGCAGGTTACAGTTACTACTGACACCCCAGTATAATGAGAATAAAAACATTGAATAAATAAAGACCTCAGGACAAGAAATGGTGAAGATACAGTAGCAGATGAGAGTTGCCAATACATATTGAAAGATGGTGCAGGGATAGAGGAATGGTCACTGATGAGAAAGAAATTCAAGAAAAGAAAGCAGGAGACTGAGGCCAGCAGAGGAAGATACTGAAGATCCTGATGAAAAGTGGCCAGTTTATTTTTCAGAAACTCAGAAAGGCTTAGAAGTTTGGAAGCACTAAGCTGTATAAAGATCAGTGCAGTTCACTTCAGTCACTCAGTCGTGTCCAACTCTTTGCAACCCCATAGACTGTAGCATGCCAGGCCTCCCTACCCATCACCAACTCCCGGAGTTTACTCAAACTCCTGTCCATTGAGTCAGTGATGCCACAGAAAACATTAAATACCAAGACTCTGGTCCTACTTCTTCATGCTGACTGACCGCACTCTTTTCCTTCCCCAGAGAAGCTCTGCAACACCAGACACAACAGATAGAATGGCTGAGGCACCAATCTGATAAAAGTGTAATTAAACACACATTCCAAGTTCTGAGATGCTCTAACCTTCTTTCCCCAAATGTCATGGCCAGATTCATTTTCCCTGGAGCGACTTCTGTCATTACACAGGTGGCACTAGTGGTAAAAGAACCCACCTGCCGATGCAGGAGATTTAAGAGACACAGGTTCAATCCCTGGGTTGGGAAGATCTCCTGGAGAAGGAAATGGTAACCCATTCCAGTATTCTTGCCTGAGAAATCGCATGGACAGAGGAGCCTGGCGGGCTACAGTCCATAGGGTTGTACAGTCAGACATAACTAAAGTGACTTAGCACAGCATAGAGATTCTTCTCTCCCCTCCAATAGAAGCACTCACATTGCTAGATCACTCTACAGTGAAATAAACTAGTCTACAGCTTGATGTGTGTGCAGTGGGGGTTCAAATAATTTAGTGCTTTCTACCTAATATTAGGTAGACAGCAAAAGACCACAAAATACTTGTGGTAAGCCTCCAATACAAGAGTGAATCAAAGCACACAATTAAATATACAGGAAAAGAAAAAGATTAAAGGTAACAAAATAAATTGCATTTTAAACTGATGGAGAAATAAGAAAGGCTCATTTCATCCATGAAATAGGAAGAGAACCTTATAAAAATAAAACAAAAAATCTCTTGGTAATGATAATTTTAGCAGCTGAGATTTAAAGTAGTAAATAGGTTGGAAGATAATGTCAAAAAATGTACAATAGAACTTCAGCTGAAAAAAGGTAAGAAAATTAGAGTTAATATAGAGGCTCTAACATCCACCTAAATGTCTTAGGAAAAAAAATGGAGAAAACATAATGGGGATTGTCAAAAAAAATAGTACTAAAAAAAAAAAGTCTCAGATCTGAGAATGATAAGGATAAAGAGAAGATCCTACTTTACAGAGAGGAGACAAGGACGTCGCAGCAGGTTCTCTACAAAAGACTGGGTATCAGGATTACACTCAGCAAACACTGAAAGATAAATATCTTTACTATTGGGCTTCCCTGGTGGTTCAGATGATAAAAAATCTGCCTGCAATGCAGGAGACACAGATTCAATCCCTGGGTCAGGAAAATCCCCTGGAGAAGGAAATGGGAACCAGCTTCAGCATTCTTGTCTGGAGAATTTTATGGACAGAGGAACTTGGTGGGCTATAGTCCATGGGTTGGAAAGTTTTGGACACCACTGAGCCACTAACACTTTGACTTTCATCTTTACTATGCTGAGGGAGAACATTAAACCCTGACATAAGAGAATGTGTTTAATGACATTTTTAAAACAAGGAGAATCTCAGACATTTTTATGTACTTGCACCTTTCTCAGGAAGCTGTGGATTGTGTGCTCTACCAAAATAAGAAGACAAACCAAAAGTAGACTTGAAAACATGGGACTCAGGAAACAGAGCATTCTCAAAGGGAGGTGTCAGTTGAGAGCGATGGGAAGTCCCAAGATAGAAGCTTCATAGAAGATCTAGAGAGAAAATAGAACTATTTGAAACAGGAGGGTGGAGGTCCCCTGGGGGAGTTCCCCAGGGGGGAAATGGAAATGATATCTTTGACATCTTGGAAAACCAAATGGAGAGGATTTTGTGTATTGCGGGAAGAAGCTGCAAGGCTATCACAAAAATATGACAGTGTTAATACAATAAAAATAAAATTCTGATCATTTATTTAATTGACAACTAATACTTTGGCCACCTCATGCAAAGAGTTGACTCATTGGAAAAGACCCTAATGCTGGGTAGGATTGGGGGCAGGGGGAGACAGGGACGGCAGAGGATGAGATGGTTGGATGGCATCACCGACTCGATGGACATGGGTTTGGGTAGACTCCGGGAGTTGGTGATGGACAGAGAGGCCTGGCGTGCTGCAATTCATGGGGTCGCAAAGAGTCAGACACGACTGAGTGACTGAACTGAACTGAACTGAACTGATGATATAAATAAATTAGAAAAATAGGTGTATGGCAGGTAGACGTTCATGCAAATGGTAGAGAATGAACTGAGGAAGGTAAACCCATTTTGTATGGTAATATAAAATTGACATCTGTTTACAATTAATAAATTCAGAAATAATGTGGACACACTATGATGATCTATGGCAGAAAAGTGGAGAGGAGTTACCCATGGTTAACTAGGTGGATGAGGACACTGATAAAAGGGATGGTTAAATGGAAATACTCACTTCCAATATATCTTTTGTTATTATTTCTTACTGACTATTAAAAATTCTGTGTGTAACTATGGTTAGAAATAAAAGTTATTTTAAACTGTTCAAGTCCATTTATTAGTAGCATCACACAACCTCCCCCCACAACCCCCCACCCCGGGAGAATAGAAAAATAAGAGGAAAAATAAAGAGAGAGAGAATCATGAAATTTCTCTTCTGCTGGGGAGGTTTTCCAAAACATGCTGGTGTGTTGATCTGTATGACACTTCACAACATTAGAGAATCAGAGGATTAGGTTTCTGTGCTGTATTTATTTTTAACTATCATAAGATCTTGTTATAAATGAAAAATACCTCAATAGAGACTCTTAGGGCAATTGTTCTTTGGAGATGGTATCTACAAAATGTGATTATCTCTAATGGCATTATCCTAGGAGGTAATAAACTGAAGCAGGGCTCCTGCTGAGAGAGTTCTTTAAGGTGATTTAGAGAGGAAGATGCATGTGATTATCTCCAGACTAATGGAGGCCAGGGTTTAAAAATTGGTCATTCCAGGCACATAATGATTCTCATGTGCTCTGAAAAGCAAGATTGAAAATTTGGTGAGGGAACAGGAATCAATGGATACAGAATGGCAAGTTGTTTAACAAGTTAAGTTTTATTGTTATTTAGGTATGGTGAGGTTCACAAATCAGAAGACAAGTGAACTGCCATTGCAAAGATAGTTTGTTACTCACAGTTCCCAAGAAGAGTGGACATGCCACAGCATGTGAGGCCACATGGAGAAGCACCAGGGTCAGGCTGGAAGCAGAGGGAGCAAGGGGGAAGCATGAGATGGGATCTTTATTGTGGTTTCCATAAGGCAAGGCAGAATAAGCAGGTTTAGGGTTGACTAGTTTGATTAATCTCAGTAGGTTCTGGTATACAGGATATATTGCTGTTTGTCTGAAACCTGGCTCTAGATGGTTAGGGCAGAGGAGTATAAGAGACAGATAGAGGAGGTGCTTTGGAGTGCAGACTCTAACTGGTTAGTTTACATGTGAAGACATACTCCTGTGTCTTCCTAGGATTGAAGAATTGGCTAGCTATGAGATGAGCAGACTCTCCTCTGTTGTACAGCCCCAGATGCCAAAGCCTCAAGAATACAGAAAATAAGAAAAATATCATTAATACAGTGAACCAGAAGGCCAACAAAGATGCAGGTGTAGGCCAAGAGGCAAGAGGAATGAATATAAGCTTTAGCAGGATGTCAGAATTAATTAAGCTTTCAACCTTTGAAGGCACATATCCATGTAGAGCAGGATTGCAGACAGGGATAATGTAGACACACCCAGGATCTCCTGAGTAAAACCTTACTGGCTCAGACATAAATCAGTCCCAAGGTGAAATAAAAGTGAGCATATTTAAATAAAGAGAATGTGAGATTGGGCAATTAAAACTTACGGAACAAAATTTGGGCACATATGGTATGCCAGTCACTGCTTGATACTGCAGGCAATTCAGATGTGAGTAAAGTGGGTGGGGCCTATTCCTTCACAAAGACGTGAAACAGGTCAAAGATGTAGGTAAAACAGCAGTTGAATGACTTATGTATTGGTGATGTTACTAACAAAGGGAAATAGGCAGAGATGGCAAATAGATGCTCTCTTCCATTCTCACACCCTTGGCAGACATCACTAATCGATTGTGATGCCCTTTATCTTTCTGTCAGATCTGATCTCTGATTTCTTCTCAACAGAGTCACAGTGTATGCCAGATACAAATGTTGTAAAATTAAAATAGCTAACATTCCCTATGTGCTTACAACATTCTTAGCAATGTAATGTTCTAAGACACACACACACACACACAATGTATCAGACAATGTATCTAATAAGCAAGATATAGTATACATTTGTATTTATGTTAATTACTTATAGTCATTTAATATAGTTTCATATTAAATTTTAAATGTATATCTTGCTTATTGTATAATGAAGTATATATGATATAATACATACACACAAAATATGTAATATACATCTTGCTTATTGTACATATATATATATATATATATTTCCCTACAATATATAGACAAGTAAGCTGGAAACAGGGAAATAACCCACCTATGTGTACACAGGCAGTGAAGGTCATGGTCTAGGTTTAAGAGCAAGCAATCTGACTTTAGAGGCTATACTCTTAAACATTATACTATGCTGTGTCCCCATATTTTATGGTACTATTTAATTTAAAAGTAGACACTGAGGAGCTTTCAGTTTCCAAGGTAAATATTAATGTAATTAGATGTGGGCTTTAGGATGATCTGCCTGGAAGAAATGTATAAATATTTAGATAGTGATGGTGATGGAAGGAAAACACTGGACTTTTTGGTGTGATTTTACCATACTATAATAGAGAAGTGCTTTATTAATTGTCTTATGAATAATTAAGAACCTCCAAATCGCATTTCCCCCTGGGATTTTATTGCATGAATAAAAATAGGAGCAAGAACTGGTAGCAATACTGAAAAAAGGAATTGAAAAGCATTTGTCATATCAATATACACTGTGAAGTGAATTCCTAAATCTCTCAACTTCCAATAACATGAGCAAGATTTGTGGCTACATAGGTGGCCTTACTGATGTTTCATTCAGAAAAAGGGATGATCCATGGGGGGTGGTGTGGTAGGTGGATCAGCCAATATTTGAATGACAGTATGTCTGCACTTGTGAATTTAATTAAGATAGAACAATCACCTATCCAAATGGAAGAAAACATGGTTCAGATTTTCTACTTGGACTAACACACACAAGAGCTCCTTTTCTTTGACTTGCCTCTAGAATTCTTCCTTGACACCAGGTGAATGAGCACAGATAGCTGTCTTCCCAGGTAATTCTAGAGGGTCTGAATTGATCTTTCTGAAGCTGTAGGTTTAACACTATTCTACTGTCACTGCCATAGGCAGCCCATGGGTTAGGCAACATTTCTAATTGGATGAGAAAAAAATACCACTTTTATTAGAATGTCACAAAAGCTACTACAATGAAGTTCACAGGATGCTACTCGACTGTGCTGTTCTTGCTCCAGGACCCTTAAGTAGGATCTGTGGATCAAGACTTCGTTCTTGATGACTTTCCTAATCTCTGCTGTCAAGTAGGTAGCAGAAGACTGGGTATCAAATGATGCTCCCCAAGTGTCTCCATGGAAGTCATTCACCATCCTCTCCATTCTGTATGTTTCCAGTGATCTGAAGAGCAAAAGTTAGCTGGAATTAAGACTTGGGATGGCAGTTTTATAGGGCTGAGGATGTTGATTTTAGGGGTTATAAGCTTTAGAAACAAACTTGTGAAAAGTGAACGCCAACTGACATGGCCAAGCATTCTAACTCTAGTCATCTCTCAATGTCCTAATAAAGGGGTCACATTCTGGGAGAGATGACAGACTCTGTATTTACCTTAGAGTGAAGTGACCCCTCCTTTCTTTTACTATCACTTTAATTTGAGGGAATTTCTAGTGGATTTTTGTAAGGATGTAATGAATTTCTGGGTATTTCTATTTGAACCAGATATGCATCCCATGAGGGCTCAGATTGTGGCTGAACTATTGCACTCAGGTGGTTTAGCACCAGACCTGCTGTCTGTGTACTCATTGAAAATGCACTGACATTGGTTCAACATATGGTTTTTGAGGACCTATGACATTCCCTTTGCTTGCTATTGTGGTCTTGCCCTCTGCATTTCACTAAGTTAACCTTACAGAGGAAATACTATTTTAACATACTTTCATTGGTCTTTAAATTGCATTTTTGAAAACTCTAAATTCAGGTAGGTAATAACCACATGCTAGTGCAAAAACCTATATCATTCAGTATTTGTAGCTAAACCAGAAAGATCTCTTTTCCATTCCTCAGAATGTCACCCCCCACTTCTATTCCTGCTTCACTCGTGGCCTCCGTAATTAGTTTGAGAGCAGGTATCTTGACTCTTGACACTGAGGGCTTATTTTGGGAAAACAGTTACCATCACAGTCCAGAAAGTTCCAGATCTGCCTACTCTATATGTAAATATAGAACATGGAGCAGGGAGGGACTGCCAACTGTTCATTACCAGTCTGCAACAAAAACAAAAATAAATAGTTCAGAAGATTTAAGAGCAATTTAACAGCCATTTTTAATGCCTTTTGGATTTAATAAACAATAAACCATGACTTGTATTTATTTTTACATTTTTTGAATATTATTTTTCATTAGTAATTTATGTTTATTGCAGATTTTAAAGGCTCAGTTCATAATAGATTAAGAAAAAGAAGAAACAAACTAATCTTTCATCACTATTAGGTTGAGAAGTTTCTTTCCAGATCATTTGTGGTTGAAATCACTACCTTAAAGCAATGCATAGTGGACATTGTTCTTTGCATTTTCACTCTTTTTTTTTTTGTTAGTTGATGTGATTTATACATTCAGCAGTCAAAGATCTGGAAGTTAAGAGTTTCTCAAAGGTAGTTTCCATAGCTCATGTACAGAACACCATAAAATAAGAGCCTGATGCTTGGAACCAAGTTATGATTGCTCTGAGCATGATAACTTTGAGCTCTTAGCTAGCCAGCAGGCTTTATGTTATTACCTATGACATTGCGTTAATGTGATTTGGGGATTACTGATTTCAGTGACTATCTTCACTTACATATTTTTTTCTTGGCAGCTTTTCTGTGAGCCTGTAAGACATTTTAGGCTATTTCTAGGTCCAGTAAATTACCTTGTACTCAAATCCAGGTGTCATTGTGGCAGGGAAATGCCTAGGGTGTTTCATCTATAAGACAAACAGTACTTTCCCTGGCCATGATGATGTTGTAGACCAAGAAAGAGAGCTGTTTGAATCAGACACAGGCACTGTCTTATCTTATCCAGGGGTAAGAGAATAGCTGATGCTTTTCTGCATGGATGGTTCTTCTTGCCCGTTTTCCTTGAAGAATATCCACGTAGAGGGAGATATACCTAACAAGTCATTGCACTGAGCTGGACATCTAGCTCCCCGTGGTAACTGTGGAGGCTTTCTCAGTGGTAGCAGTGGCAATACAAGCTACTGTTTAATGAATGCCTACTCTGTGTCATACACCATGTTACATACCTTATGTATATTCTTTCATTTAAGGTCTAGATCTCATGACATAGGAATTCTCTCATTTCACAAAGGAAAGAAATAAGATATAGAGGTCAGTGGCAAAGGTCATATTTAAAAGGAGACCTGTTGGACTTCAAAGACTCCTGTTAAATCCTGTTCTAATTTTAATGATCTACCGTGGGGTTTCTTTTTGTGTGTGTGTACCCAAATGCTCACAGCAGCTTTTGTTTATAATGACCAAAACCTGGAAAACCTGGAAATACCCCAAATGTAAATTTCAATCAACAGGTGATTGGACAAACTGTGGTTCATTAATATAATGGAATGCTATTCAGTAATAATATAAGTGAACTTCTAAATACATGCAACAACGTGGATGCAGACACTGAGTGAATCAAGTCCTAGATGAAAGCGTACATATTGTATAATTCCAATTATATGATATTCTAGAACTTGCAAAATCACTCTGTAGTTTTAGAAGTCAGGATAGTGATTCCCTTCGTGGAGGAGTGATTGGAAAGGGGCACACAGAGATCTTTGGGAGGGCTGGAAGTGTTCTATCAATATTTCTCCATCTGTCTAAGTGTTGTTGATCAGTCCTCTTTTATGAATGTGTGTGTGCTCAGTCACTCAGTTATGTCTGACTCTCTGTGACCCAACAGACTATAGACCACCAGGCTCCTCTGTCCATTGGATTTTCCAGGCAAGGATACTGGAGTGGGTTGCCACTTCCTACTCCACCTACTGCTTTTTGTACTACCCCATGTTTAATCGGAGGGCTGTCAAAAATCACTTTAGAATACCATGTTATAGCGTAGGCATATTTGAGAATCACACTGACCTCATAGTTCAGCTCAGGGTTTGGCAATCTTTTTCTGTAAGGGAGCAGATAGTAAATATTTTAGATTCTGTGGACCACACAGCCTGTTAAAACTCCTCGACTCTGCTCTTATAGCTTGAAAGCAACAATACTTTTGTTCTGGGAACAAAAGTATGTAAATGAATGGATGTAATCACATTCCAATCAAACTTTACTGCAGAAATGAATGGTGGTCCAGATTGGGCCCTGATCATAGTTTCCCAACCCTGGTCTAAATGTCTAGATATATAAAGGATGTTCCTAAGACCAGGAATAGGCATGGACTTGTCCCAGGCCAGAAAGACAATAATGACAAAGATTGATACTTTTCAGAGTTGAAACTCCCTTGAAACTCCCTGTGTCTTCTCTTTGATCACTTGGCTCCTTCCTCTGATGATTCTTACACATTTTGCCTAATGTGATACCTATTATTTTTGATATCTATGTATATATAGGAATATAATCCTATTGATACATAAAGTTGCAATATACCCTTCTATCATCCACTCAGGAAAGGTTCATTTAAGTACACATGAGTGAAGATGATGTTACTGCAGAAATAACTCTGAATTTATTCTGATTAAATGATAGTAAGGTGCTCAGAAACTTTAGAAAATTTTCATTAAAAATAATTGCTTGGAGCACATTTCTTGTCTGATTCTGACCTCTGGACACACTAGTGAATTGTGGTGTGAAGAACTCTTATGGTCTTTGGTGCCAGGTAAAAGTGTATATTGATTTTATTTTTGTCCATTCATGTTCTCTTAAATTCAATTTTTCACAATCACGTCTGTCAGTGTTTTCACATTTGCCATACAAAATGTTTTTCTAATGACTACAAATTCTCCTTTATTAAACTTAAAAGCAAATAAGCTGTCCATTCTAATCATAAAAAGTAAGCATTTTTAGTATTCAGTATCCTTAATGAATTGTCCATTGCAAATTTTCAAAGACCCTTGCTTGCACCTGGACAGGCATTAACAAAGGTGCCAATATACTTTTCTTTTTAATCTTAAAATGTAAAATTGATAAAGATACAGACCTTTAAGTATGACCTTTTCAAGTGTGAATCTGTGAAAGAAAACAGGTTTTTGGTTTGTTTTTCTTAAAGAGAGAATAAAATTAGAAGAAAGTTTGTTACAGCATAAATGCTTATGAAAGCCCATGGGATTCAGTGAAAGTATTCCTTGAATACTTACATGCTTTTATCCAGAAATAAATGACCTTAAATTCATAGAAAACCAAGTATAATCAGTGCTCCACATTTTATGTTTCATATCCAATTCTAGTGGGGGTGCTGTCACTGACTATGCTCTTGAAAAAAAGATTTTGCAGAAAGTTTTAACATACAACTTCTATCCTTAGAGTGGGGCAAAGAAGGCACAGTGCATGCCATCCTAATGGTGGTGTTTTGAAGCACTTCCAAATAGACATCCCCTCCTGAACTGGATTCAGCCTCTTATTAAAGAGCTACTTCTTTGTTAGCTGACTGTGTCTTAGTTGTCTGTGAGATTTCAATAGGGGCAGATAATTCCAAACACAGGATCCTCCTTCTCTCATCTTCCTATGAAGTAGAGACTGGCACTCTGTCCACCATGGATTTGATGGTAGCATTCTGCATCTTGCTAAAGAAAATGAGCTCAGGAAAAAGTTGCACTCAGTCTTTGAACGGATTTATTCATTGTGATTGTAGGTTCTTTAAGATTCATGGTATGGAACTGATTTGTGGTCCCTATGTTTTCCTCTTTAGTCCTAAATAAGGATCTTGGAAATAATAGGTCCACACGATACTACAGAGTTCCCTTTCTTGTTTGTTGTCTCCCCTACCTGCCCCGCCTTGCAGATTCATCTGGACATAAATATTCTAGTTGTTTTTTCTTCTGTATTTCTTACCTAGTTTGTAGACATCAGAAATATTGCCAGCATGTTTTAGTGCCTCTGAGAGACTCCATGCTTGACTTTTGATACCAAAGTAGGATTTAGAAAGCTCTAAATATTCAGGAAATGTTCCTGGGGGTGTTAGAGGGTATAATTGCTAGCTGAATTTTTTCTGGGAACTTATTTAGCCTATCCTGAATGTACTAATGTGAAAGCAAATGGCTCACCTGTTTGAGTGAAATGGTTTTTCAAGCTTAGCTAGTCCCCATGGGAGGAATATGTGGTGGTAGTATAGACCATGGAGTGTAGTTGCTAGAGTCAGATGACCTGGATTGGAATCCCATCTCTACCTCTTCCCAGTCATGTGCACTTTAGGTATGTTACTTTATCTCTAAGATTCTATTTCCATTTAGGAATATATGCCCATCAACTAGGGCTGTCCTGTAGATAAAGAGGTAAAACATGGAATGCCCTTAGAAGTCAATAAATATTTGTTATAAGTCTGGGATTCAAGAGTCATCAAACATTTTATTTTTTTTAACCAAGAGACTACACTACAGCTTAGAAATATATCCACTTAAAATTAAGCTGTTTCTTTTTGATTTCATGAGCATTAAGTTACATAAAATTTGAATCAGCTCACACTCTTAGATATTTAGCATTGGAACATTCTTGCTATTTTGATTGGCATCTGATTGTTGCTCCTCTAAAAGTATTTTCTTTTGGTTTGCCTTGGTTGTCTGTCTTTACCTGGTTCTCTGAAAGTGCACCTGCTTCCCACATCCTTGTATCCTTTGCTAATCTAACCCTTCTCTGAAGTTTTTGAAAGTTAATGCTCTTGAGTAGTAGGTCTTGGGAATCACTGGTCAAGAGAATAGATTCCTCTGTAGATTTGAAATTAAACAAAAGCAAACATGTAAACTAAAAATACATCTTGACGTGCTCCCCGTGAGCATGCCTCAATCACGTGACCTTGAGGTAACTACAGGGAAAGCTGAGAAGTGTTCCATTGAATCCCAAAAGAGGGCAATGAAATGTAGTTTAATCAACAATTAGTTGTCTCTTGCTCCCATTGTTAAAAAGAAAATGTCACATCTTAGTTATCATTCTCATCTTAATCACAGTCTCTGTCTGATTTAAAGGTTAAGTTTTAAACAACTGGTAGTTTTCTAGGTCTTGTGTAGACATTAATTGATATCTTTTAAATTTCTACATCTATATGTTTTTTTGATGTCCCTGAACACAAATTATTTTTTTGCTGTCACTGAATATACATTTTAAGCTAAACATATATTGAATGCTCCAAAACTCATTTCATAAAGCACAGATTTTTGATGGTTATGAAATGTGAGATTGAAAATTATTGATGTCAATACATAATTTTGACAAGATAACAGTTTGACTTTAAATTAATGACACCAAAAATACTGATGTATTCTAGTCACTAAGTCATGTCTGACACTTTGTGATCCCATGAACTGTAGCCCACCAGGCTCCTCTATCCATGTGACTTCCCAGGCAAGAATACTGGAGGGGGTTGCCATTTCCTTCTTCAGGGGATCTTCCTGATTCAGGAATTGAACCCACCTCTTCTGCATTGGCAGATGGATTGTTTACCACTGATCCAACAGGGAAGGCCCCAAATACTGATAAAATCATATTAGGACAAAAAAGTAGACTTGGTGGCAATCATCAGTCCAGCTTTTGTTGCTGTTGTTGTTATCTTTTCATGAGCACCTAAACATTCTTACTCTAGATGCCTCAGTAAGTTGACGAAGATTTTCTTTCAACTCTGATTGTTTCTAACCCCCCTCCCACTGTTTTATCACACTAAGTCTCTCCTTTAGTTATGACTCTGTTTGAGTGATTCTACCTACAATACTAGAAATGCAGTCTCTAAAAATGCCTGTCTGATAATGTCTTGCTCAAGTTACAATTCTCTGTGTGGTCTTCCTTCAAAATTTTCAACCCATGTTGCTTTCTTACTTGTGAGTTGCTAGAACTCTAGCCTATTTGTCCCTGAAGATAAAGTCATTGTCCATAACTTTATCCCCAGAGTTGAGCACAGGATCTCAATATGTACAATAGCTAGTGATTGGACAAATTAATGCATTTATATATTTGACCCTTATTTTTGTTTCAATTACTTGGGTCCTGTATCATTTGCTGCTGCTAAGTCACTTCAGTCGTGTCCGACTCTGTGCGACCCCATAGATGGCAGCCCACCAGGCTCCGTCGTCCCTGGGATTCTCCAGGCAGGAATACTGGAGTGGGTTGCCATTTCCTTCTCCAGTGCATGAACGGGAAAAGTGAAAGTGAAGTCGCTCAGTTGTGTCCAACTCTTAGCGACCCCATGGGCTGCAGCCTACCAGGCTCCTCCGTCCATGGGATTTTCCAGGCAAGAGGACTGGAGTGGGGTGCCATTGCCTTCTCCGCCTGTATCATTTAGGGCAGGGTAAATTAATTTGTGATCCCCAAAAATCTCAATGACTTATAAAATGAACGGTACTGCCTGTTCTTTGTGGATCAGCTGTGGTTCTGCTTCATGCTGTGTTCACTGGAGGGGCTAGGTTGCTGGAGCAGCCTCTGTCAGGAGCATTTTGGCTGTTGTGTCAGTGGGAAAAGAAACATGGCACTTACATCCTGAGTCTAGAACTTCTGCTTGGAAAAGCTGTGTATCACTTCTACTTTCTTTTCCTTAAACACAATGAAGCATCCTTTCATTTTGAGTTCAACTTAATTGGAATGTATCATCCATCCTCAGGGAGGAACATGCTAAAGAAAATTGACAAATAGTAATACAATCTACCACTGGGAGGTATACATCATGTAGCACGTTTATTTAATTGTTCTGTTCCATTTGACTTACATACCAAATGGTAGTATAAAATCATGTACAAGAGTAAGAAAGTTCCTTTTGAAAGTTAGCAGCAGGCTGTTTATAATGAATAAGTACCAGGAACTTATAGACTCATAAGTTTGAGTTGATGACATCATTTCTGTTAGCCTAAGGCAGTTTTTATAACGGCCCTCTGATGAAATACAGACACAAGGACCTTCTCGCTTCATGGGTCACCTGTGATTCAGCTTCATGCTGTGTTCACTGGAGGAAGCTAGGTTTCTTGTCCTTTGGTATGAATAACCTTGTTTCTAATTTCATGTTTTCCCAAATCTGAAGAATAGGATGTTGAACAAACTACCTTCCCTGGTGATGACTTTCCAGTCTGGTGCATTTCTCCACAGTCTACTCCCTCCTTCGATTCTTGCTGTGACTCAGACCATTTCAGAAATCTGAACATTTGAGCAAAATTTCCACAGTACAGGACAATAAAGCAATTAGATCCCATCATCATTTGTCTTTCCTTCTTCGATCTGTGTTTAGCATCTTTAGCTTTAATTTAATAACCCCATCTCTTATTATTAAATACATTTAGAATTCACTTTGTTGGCTTAATTTTTTTAAAAAATTTCCCCTTTGGAAAATCTCTAAAATATTTTGTTAGAATCTGTGGACTTTCTTATGACCACTTTGCTTCCTCTTTTTAATTCTCTTTCTCTTTCCCTCTCTTTCTCTTTTTTCCCTCTCTTCCCTTCCTCTTTGTCTCTACCTTTCTGCTTTTCTCTCCTCTCTGTCTTCTGTCTCTTTCTCGCACCCACTGTGCTTCTATCCATCTCTTCCTCTCTTTCACTTTTCTCTCATTCTTCCTTTCTTTCCCTCCTTTCTTCTTTCTTCCCTTTTCTTTCTTTTTTTCTCACTACCTCCTTCTCTTTCTTCCTTCCTTCTTTCCTACCTTCCTTCTTTCTATTTTTAAGTTTTTTACTGGCAGTTAGATAGGAATTGGGTTCAGTACAGTTTTTCCCCTAGCATTTAATACAAGAAACTTTGTTAAGGATAGTGGGTCCTTTGTCACATTCAGATCAGACTCAATATGACATGCATAAAATATGTTGGTTCTGCCTCTAGTACAAAAAATTGTAAACTAGTGGCTGAAAGGCATTTGTGGACTTCTCTAAAGAATTCAGATATGCTCATTTCTCTGACTCATTCCCAGAAAGGATGGCAAAATAATGGCTGTGCCTCTCCATGTGTACTTATTCCAAATGTCCCTGAAATAACTTACCTTTAATAGGTCCAAGCAGCTCACACATTTGCTTTCATTACTGACAATACAGGTCCAGCCCCACCTTGGGCCCTTTAAATGGTAAACAGTACCAGAGCAGAAGATCTTATAAAGCAAAGCAAGAGCAGCTGTCCTCCAGTGGATTTCAAGCGATTATTAGTACCTCGGTCCTCCTTTTTTCTCAAACTTGTAAATATACTATTGTCAGGATTTATATGCAGTTGTTCCCCTCAGCCAGATGCAGGCCCTTAATCTCTCTTTTCTGTCAGCTTTACACAGTCCATGTCTTAGCCTTAATTCATATACACATCCATTCATTTCACAGGTATTTATGGAGCTCCTGTCACCTGTCAGGTACACCATTAGGTACTAAAATCCTGTAGTTAAAGGCTCAGTTCCTGCCCTCAAGGAACTGAGTCTGGACAGAGACAAGCCAGGAAATGATCATTTTGAGTCCAGGGAGGTAGATGCTATGATCCAAGCTCCAGAGTCCTCTGAAAGTATAGAAGGAGTCACCGACTCACCTTTGGGGAAATCGTCATCCTACAAAGAAGGACCTTCCATTAGTCTGTGATGTATATTGTCATCATCATTTATCTGGCTTGAGGCAGTCTTTCTCCAATTTTTTTCTTTTTGTGTGTGTGTGTGAACCTTTCAGGCTCCATCCAAGAGCAAGATTTAATTTGCCGTTAGTATATGTATTTACAGAGAGAATTTTTAAGGCAAATGTGTCTTTGAAATCTGTCATATATACAGGAAAAGTATGATCATGAATGTATAGCTTGAAGCATTCCATGAATGTATAGCTTGAAGCATTATATATAATAAGCATGCCTGTGACCAGGACCTAGACTAAGAAACAGCATGTTTTCAGCCCCTAAGATTTCCCTTTGTGCTCCTGCCCAAGTGACACTGCCTCTCGAATGGACACAATCTTGATTTCTACCACAATAGATGAATTTTTCCAATGTCTGAAATTCACATAAGTGCAGTGCAGTCATATAACTGGTATTCTTTTGTGTTTGTCTTTTCCGAGCCAACTTCATGTTTGTGAGACTGATCCATGTTGTAGGGTTTGGTTGTAGTTTACACTTTTTCTTTGATTTGTAGGATTTGATCTAATTGTATGCTCCATTGTATGACTGTACCAGAGCTTATTTTCTGTTGAGGGATATTTGGGTTCACGGACTTTCAATACCTCTAATGTCCCTTTCAATTAAAAGCATTGACAAACAACAATAACCACCTAGATTTGAGTGACATTGCTTTCATTTTCTTATCTTTGCTTGTTTGGTTATTGCCTCCGTATAACAAGTTATACCTGTTTGTATTATTGTTTTCGTGACGATATAAAGTTTCTTTTAAAATAATTTTGATTGAAATAAATGGACTAAAATATTATTCAAATCTTTTAGTCATAATAAAAAGAATAATATTAAGATTATATCAATATCAGGGAGGTAGAATTCAAATAGACATGTTTATAAAAAATGAGTTTAGAGGCTTGATTTTTTTTTTTGTTAGAAGTTAATAATTTATGTGCCTAGCATGTAATTTTATCAATTAACATCCTCAACCAGTTGGTTTAATAATTTATCAAAGTGTGTGGCATTAATACAGGCTTGCCTTGTTACCATCCAGGAAATCAGCATGTCAAGAATTTAAACACATCTGGGAAAGAACTACAGCAAGCAGTCTGGGCAATGGAAAGAGGGACATGGCAATGCAAGGACAGAAACCACATAGGAACCAGATTGATGAATAAGTTAAAGAAGCAATGCTAACTATGTATACACTTCTTCCTGATTCTTGAGACCCTGATCTGGAAGATCAAAAACTGATTTGAATCTTATTCCCTTATGGTTTAATAAGAGTACTTGAAATTAAAATCTACTTATTATGTTCAGTTTATGCTATTAGTATATGCCATTAATTCTTCCAAGCCTGAAAGGAAAGTGTGTATTATTGTAATAGGTTGAATAATGCCCCAAGGATGTCCATGTCCAAAAGCCTCACGACCCGTGAATCTGTTGTTTTTCATTGTAAAGGAAAGATTTTTCCAGGTGGGCCCAGTGTAATCACAAAAGTCCCTAAAAATGTGACAGACAGGGTCAGAGTGAAGTGGTATGAGAAGAACTTGCCTGTTCTTGCTGCCTTTGAAGACAGGATGGGAGCCAGGAGCTGGAAAAGCAAATAGCTCTCACTCAGAGACAACTGGAGGGGTTGTTGTTGTTTAGTTGCTAACTCATGTCAGATTCTTTTGCAACACCACAGGCTCCTCTGCTCATGGGATTTCCCAGGCAAGAATACTGGTGTCAGTTGCCATTTCCTTCTCCAGGGGATCTTCCTGACCCGTGTCTCCTGCATTGCAGGTGGATTCTTTATCACAGAGCCACCTGGGAAGCCCAATAGGAAGGAATGTAGCCTGCAAATGCCTTCCTTGATTTTGGGGCAGTGAGACCCAGATCATACTTCTGATCCACAAGAATATAACAGAACACATTTATGTTGTTTAAGCTGCTAAATTTGTGGTAATTTGTTTTGGCAGCCAAAACAAACTAATACAGTTACATAAGAAGAATTGAACAGAGCCAAGATAAGGCATTGATCTCAAGGTGATAACTAGAAGTGGCTGCACTGGACTATCTCACTCCAAAACTAATACTCTTGATTGCTAACTCCAATGATCTGAGACTAGAATCCAGGTTGGGTCGTTAAATGATTTAAATGTTTTAATTTACCCATTGGAAGGGAGAAAGAAAATTAGATAGGCTTCAAAGGTCTGAGGACTGAAAAAGGAAAGTCATCACATGCACAAAAACATTTATGAATTACAAGCCTTTCTTATACACTTTTGTATAAGGTGGTATCTGTAAGCATGTTCATAATGCAGGTAGCAGAAAAGCAAACTCAAACTGGCTGAACAATAAAGGGAAATTTTTGGCATACATAATAGTAAAAATAAAAGTTCACTGCTGTTTCAGCTTTTAATTTAAACTTGATCTGTTATTACAGTGAGATCATAATTTCTTCCTCCCCTCCTGCCCTTCCTCCCTTCTTTACTTCCTTCCTTTCTTCTCTGCCTTTCTTTGTCTTGTTTACATTTAGAAGCTAGTTCTCCCTGGGTCCCTAGATGACTGTCTGAACCTCCTGTGGCTATGTATTTATTCCCTTTGACAAAAAGGCAAGAAAAAGAGAATGCCTTTGTACCAGGACTCTCAGCAAAAAAGAAAAGGGAAGAAACAGAGTTAAAAATAAAATGAAATTCACAGTAATTGAAAAGCTTAGATCACATGCTGCTACTGTCCTGTGAAATGAGAAGCCCATCTTGCCTAGATTGTAGCTGTCTCGGGAAAAAATAAACTTCACTGAAACCAAATATTGATTCTCACATAGAAATCAAGAGCCACCAAAAGGAGGACTGGTTCTTACATGACAGAGGCAGCCAAACACACAATCAGAAGGAGGAAGGAGGTTCTGCCAAGGAAGTAGAGTTGATACATCTGATATGAGGTTAATTCATTCTCATTTGGGAAGATAAAAACTGAAATCCATTGCATTTACGAATAGTCTTCTGTCAGAACAATTTAACTATGTGAGGCCGATACAAACATTTTATGGGAGTTTGATCTTGCTGCAGCCGGTAACATATGCAATGAAGGACTCTATAATTTGTTTATAGTATTCCCTTCCTATATCCTTTTTTGATCTATGTAATAGTATTAAAGCACTTCTTGGAAAACATTTGGCAGGACTCCATATAGATGGCCAATCCCTTTATTTACTTATCAGCATTATTCCTAGCCCAAAGTCACAGATTTTTTTCTATTGCTTTAAGAAAATTTCAACAATGAGAGGGTGACAATCTTCTAGATTCTATTTATAAGAACTCTCAACTCCCCATTAAACTCATAGCCAAGAAATATTAATCAGTTGCCAATAAACAGCTCTGTGCTGAAATTCTCATATGTTTCTTCTCAGAAATAACATATGCTTGAATGAAAACTGCAGAACTGTATCCTCTGGAGACAACATATTTGTTATTAAGTTTCATTACATTTCTTTTTTTGTCATGACTGAACTACCAGTTAAAATGTCAGTTAGTAGTTGGGAAGAGAAAGACTGGTTACTCTTTTCAATAGATTCCTGGTTGCTGATTACACAGAGGGAGAACTATGCTGATGTCTGTCTCTGAATTCTGTACTTGGTTGGCAAAATAACTTGATAGTTAATATGTCTCTCTGGCTTCCCTGGTGGCTCAGATGGTAAAGAATCCGCCTACAATGCAGGAGACCTGAGTTTGATCCCTGGGTTGGGAAGATCCCCCGGAGGAAGGTATGGCAACCCACTCCAGTGTTCTAGCCTGGAGAATCCTCATGAACAGAGGAGCTTGGCCGGCTACAGTCCATGGGATGGCAAAGTTGGACAAGACTGAGCAACACAGCACAGCACACAAAGTCCTCTTAACCAAATTCAAAATCAGCTTTTATTCCATTGGCTGTGTGACCACAGCTAACCTCTATAACCATGTAAAATGACAGTACCGATAATATTAATTTCACCTTGTAGGTTTGCTATAAAAAATGAGAAGATACATGCAAAGTATTGCGTACAATGCTTGGCATATAGAGAGCGTACAATGAATGTAGCAAATATTGTCATTATCTGATCCTTACACCAATTTTTACAGATGAAAAAACTGAAGTTTAAAGAGTTTAAATGATTTACCCAAAGTTTCACAATCTAATGGATGCCACCTCATACTAGTTTGCCCAATGCTTATTTCCTGAAGTAGGCATCATACACTTTTGGTACAAACTATTTAGTTTCTAGTTGCAAGTACGTCTGTCTCCCACTGAGAGCAAGATTTATGAGGAAAGGAATTGTGACAATTTTTGCACTGTTGTCCCAGGATGTAGCATAGTTCTAGTCACATATGACAGCTCCAGTAAGAATTTATTGAAAAATATATCAATACATTTTACAAACATAATTTTCCAATCAGAGAAAACCATGATTGCTTCTCATTAAGTATATAAATAATAGAAATATTAATTTTTGAAGTATTCATATTTCATATGTGACTCGTAGGCATATTCCATACAACATAAAATTAGTCTTCAGTCATTTACAGGGTTTACATCTGTTAATTTTGCACACCCATTTGCAATCAGTGGGCCCCATTGCGAATTATAGCACTGTCATTAATGAACCTTGCTGCCCCAAATGTTAACAATTTGCTCCTAAACTGAGTCCGTGAAAATTTCTGCTGACAGATTACTTTGAACTAATACTATGAAGTTCTCAATCTGGAAAAGCAGAGAATCATCACCAGTATGTGAAAAATTGCAGTGTAACATTATAGATGCAAATGAAATAAATGTTGGCAAAAATGATTATTGTTGCTTATGGGAGGATTAATAGTTTCAGTCTGCCCTGTTGTCTGTTGAGGTTTAACTTAATTCTGTGGCATGTATTAACTGAGGAAATTAATTTGGATTTAATTATTGTGTGTAGCTGTTAATGAGCTCACATTTGATGAATATTTAGTTACAATAAACCACGAGCCCAGGAGCTGTGCTTATTCTCATTTGCCGATAGGGAGTGTCTGATGAAGGAATCAGTTTGTATTGGATGGATTCCAAGTGCCGTGTCACTGGTTGTAGGTAGCTGTGATTTAGGGAGAGCTGTGATTTAGGGGCTTGGAGTCAGAAGAGAAAAAGATCTGGTTGCTGGCTGTGCTGGTAACAAGCTGTGTGTAACCCTAAGCCTCAATTGGAGAATGGTATGAGAAAGTCAACTTATCCTAGGAATTTGTTTTGAGAACAAAATTAATTTATTCATGTGAAAACAGATTTATGAACTGTAAACTTCTACTTTTAATGAATGGAATTTCTATGCTAACCTTTTCATTTATCCATTTAATGACTAATTCATTTAAAAAGTTACATAGGATTAAACAGGTGCCTAAGAAGCAGTTAAGAAAGCATCTGTTGATGAATGTAGCTTGATTAAGTATGAACATACCTTTGCCACAAATATTACCATGAATACAACAAGAAAGATGGTTGAATCTTCTTGCTCATTTCAAGAAGTAACTGACACCACAAGATTCCTGTATAACAGGACTTCCCCAGTGATCCAGTGATTAAGTCTCTGCGCTTCCAATGCGAGAGGTGCAGGTTTGGTCCCTAGTCAGGAACTAAGATCCTGCATGTCTTGCAGCCAAAGAAACTAAACAAATAAAATGTATAACCTGAAAAGTTTTGAACAGATTTATTTTTAAAAAAAATCCTGTATGGCCACAAGTTATAAGATTAAGATATGTGCATTCTGGAGCCAGACTATGTTGGCATAACCACAGCATAGTTTGTCAGCTGGATGACTGGGCTGTTTATTTCATATTTCTAAACCTCAGTCTCCTCATCTGAGAACTGCAGTCATAACACTTCAAAGGACTGTTGTGAGAGTTAAATGTGGCAATGTAGGTAAAAAGGTGTGCAGAAACGCTGCCTGGAAGTTTCTCAGTAAATGTTAACTTTGCCTTATTGAAGATTTTGCCATTTTAATAGGATTCTTTGCAGTGGCATGTGACTATTGAACTATTAAAAATGAAGACAGGTAATATCTCTGTATAAACAATGAGGATTATTGACTCCGGACCTGGGCATGTTTCATATCCATACACTCAAGTTTTCTCTTGCTGTTCTCTTCTTGTATCCAGGCCCAGGGGTTCCCTTTCAGTGACTAAAGTAATAATGTTGAGCTGTCTCATCTCACACTGGGGGCCTGTTGGCTCAGTGGGGCAGTTACAACTCTTATCTTGTCTTCGTGTGTTCTACTCATCCCTGGGATGTTGGGAAATAAATGTCTGGGAGGGAAAACATACAAAATGTACAATGAGAGAAGCTGGCCTCAAGTTAATGGAATCTGGCTTTTTTGAAAGAAAATACTTCGCTAGAGAAGCCTGCTGTATTCACTCAGCAGAGAAGCTGTCTGCCTTTCTTCATATGAAGTGTTTGATTCTCATTTTCTCACCCAGGGCTCCTCTTACAAAGGAGATCAAATTGGGTGGATGTTAACCCTTCCATGCATTTTACCCTTGGCTTGTGTGAATATGTGACAGGTCAGTCTTTGCTTTTATAGGAATATATCTATATATGTGTATACATGTGTTTATACGTGTGTGTGTGTGTGTGTATATATATATATATATATATATATATATGTATGTATGTATTCATATGTATACATACAGCCCACTCCAGTATTCATGCCTGGAAAATCCCATGTACAGAGGAGCCTGGCAGGCTACTGTTCATGGCGTCACAAAGAGTGGATATATATATATATATGTGTGTGTGTGTGTGTGTGTGCGCGCGCGCGCACGCGCGTGCGCACGTGCGCCTGCTAAGTCACTTCAGTCATGTGTGACTCTTTGCGACCCCATGGACTGTAGCCTGCCAGGCTCCTCTTGCATGAGTTATCATGCTATAGCCTCCATTGTATGAGCTAGAAAATAACAAAGAAACATTTTAATCTCCACACAAGACTTGACTAAATAGACAGATAGAAACACATTTCATGAAATTCATAATGTATATATTTATATGTTTCTGCATGGTCAGTTGTGTCTGACTCTTTTGCAACCCTCTGGGTTGTAGCCCACCAGGCTCCTCTATCCATGGAATTTTCCAAAGAATACTGGAGTGGGTTGCCATTTGCTAATCCAGGGGATCTTCCTGACCCAGGGAGGGAACCACCATCCCTTGTTTCTCTTGCATTGGCAGGCAGATTCTTTACCACTGAGCCACCTGGGAAGCCTATATACATGTACACACACACACACACACACACACACACATTTATTGTGCTCATTTCATGTGCAAGCAAGGTAATGCTCAAAATCCTTCAAGCTAGGCTTCGACAATATGTGAACCGAAAACTTCCAGATATGCAAGCTAGATTTAGAAAAGTAAGAGGAACTAGAGATCAAATTGAAAACATCCATTGGATCTGAGAAAAAGCAAGAGAATTCCAGTAAGTTATCTACTTCTGCTTCATTGACTATGCTAACACTTTTGTTTGGATCACAATGAACTGTGGAAAATTCTTCAAGAGATGGGAATATCAGACCACCTTACTTGTCTCCTGAGAAACCTGTATGCAGGCCAAGTTAGAACTGGACATGGAATAATGGACTGGTTGAAAATTGGGAAAGGAGTACATCAAGGCTATATATTGTCACCTTGCTTATTTAACTTATATGCCGAGTACAACATGCAAAATGTTGGGCTGGATGACTCACCAGGTAGAATCAAGATTGTGGGGAGAAATATTAACAGCCTCAGATATTCAGATGATAACCACTCTAATAGCAGAAAGTGAAGGGGAACTAAAGAGCTTCTTGATGAGGGTGAAAGAGGAGTGAAAAAGCTGGTTTAGAACTCAGCATTCAAAAAACTAGAATCATGGCATCCAATCCCATCACTTCAGGCAAATAGATGGGGGAAAAGTGGAAACAGTGACTGATTTTATTTTCTTGGGCTCCAAAACTACTATGGATCCAACTGCAGCCAGAAAATTAAAAGACCTGTACTCCTTAAAAGTTGTGACAAACCTAGACAGCATATTAAAAAGCAGAGATATCACTTTGCTGACAAGGCTCATACAGTCAAAGCTATGGTTTTTCCAGATGTCATGTATGTATGTGAGAGGTGGGCCATAAAGAAAGGTGAGCACTGAAGAATAGATGCTTTTGAACTGTGGTGCTAGAGAAGACTCTTGAGAGTCCCTTGGACAGCAAGCAGACTAAACCAGTCAATCCTAAAGGAAATCAGTCCTGAATATTCATTGGAAGGACTGATGCTGAAGCTCCAATCCTTTGGTCACCTGATAAGAGTCGACTCATTGGAAAAGACCCTGATGCTGGGAAAGAGTGAGGGCAGGAGGAGAAGGGGATGACAGAGGATGAGATGGTTGGATGGCATCATCGACTCAATGGACATGAGTATGAGCAAACTCCGGGAGATGATGAAGGACAGGGAAGCCTGGTGTGCTGCAGTGCATGCTTCTGTGAAACCATAACCACCATAAGCATATCCATTTCCTCCCAAAGTTTCCTACCATACCCTTTATTATTATTTGTATGGGTGTGCATGTGTGTATGTGTTAAGATTACTTAACATGGAATCTACACTCTTAGAAGATTTTAAGTGTTGAGTATACAGTATTGTTAGCTATATAGTTATATCTGTTATATAGCAGATCTCCATAAGTTATTTATCTAGCATAACTGAAATATTGTACTCATTGACCGTCATGTCTCCATTTCCCCTCACTCCAACCCCTAGTAACCATCATTCTATGCTTCTATGAATCTGACAGTTTTCCATTTCTTCCCAGAGTGCCTTCCTCCCCCTCTATCCATCTTCTTAAGGAGATGCTAAATTTTAGCTAACTAAATGCTAAATTTTACTACCTCTAGCTGGTAAAATGGGTTTATAATGATAAAGCAAATGTCTCTTTACTTTCCTCAGCAGTTAAAGAATAATTTTCTCCTTCTTCTGCATTTTTTTTTCTAGTTAAAGTGCCTGTCAAGAGAAGTAGGCAGCAGCTTCAAAAGCCGAGGCCCCCTTGGGTCTTCAGGAAGAAATGTGTGTTTGTGGACTAGAAACTCACATTGTCTTATGAATTCTGATAAGACATTAGAATTTGAGAAATCTGGAAACCAAATTCTTCTTAGTTTTTCTTCTTTTTTAACTTTATTAAAACTTTTAATTCCCTTTAGTTTTTAACACTCTACGCTACACAAATATTTAAAGTTTGTCTCCATAGCCTGCTTACCTAGAAAGCACAAATGAATGATTGTTGTGATTTTTGAGAAGAACAAAGATTGGGTTCTCAGAGGTCTAGTTTTGCTCATTCAGAAAAGACAGGACAGTCTACCTAAACTTAGGCACAAATTACAGATATTCCCACACATTTCCTTGGTGCCCACCCCTTCATGGGTTCTCAGATTTTTCTGACAATAAAAAAAAGAAACAAGTAAACAACCACAGGAACAACCAAACAAAAAACTCAGGTATGGCATTTGCTTGGAAAACTTAATTCAAAGACTTGGAAATAAAAGTGTAGTATCCTGAGAAAGTACAGTATCTTAAGAAAATTTTAAAAGACCATGATATTCATTTGTATCCTTCATTCAATCTGATACTTGCACTCATCAGATTATTGTGACAAGGGGGCTCTCACAGCCCTCCTTTCTGAAATAATTAAAAAAAAATCCAGGTGGTTGCTCATGCATTTTAAACTTAAAGCAACTGTTAAGAAAAAAATACTGAATGATATTGCTCTTCTAGTTTGAAAAACCTGAGGGAGGAGTTTCTCAGGCCTTGGGTGTGCCCTAGGAAGGATATTTTCCCGCTAATTTATTACTTTGAAATAATTATAGACTCAGAGATATCTGAAAAAAGAGTACTGAGAAGTCCCTTGTGTCTGTCATCCAGTTTCCCCCAATGCCTATGTCTCATGTAACGATAGTGAAATATAATTTCCATGCCCAGGAATTGAACCTGGGTAGCCTGGATGAAAACCAGGAATCCCAGCCATCAAACCAGCAAGGGGTAGAGGCTAGAAGCTGTTTATCCCTGAATCTTTTTCCCCAGTGAAAAATGTATTTATCATGGAGGCAGAAACTGTAAATGCAAATATAAAGTTTATTACTAGAGATAGCACAACAAATAGAAGAGCACACAGAGAAAAAGCAAGGCAGAGATGCACAGCTGGAGAGAAAGTGTGTGGGCATCGCCTCAGTGAGGAGGAGTGCAGTAAAGAGGTGGTTAAGTCATTTATATAGGTCAGTTCTTCTTGGTCTTTGTCTTTTGTCAAACAAATTATCTGGTTTCTTTTCCCACATTTGACCTACCCTGGGACTCTCCATTGAATGTGCACATACCCCTCAGCCTAGTGGACCTCAAAGTGAAGGCTCCTGGAAGAGCAAGATTGATTATGGCCTGGTGTTATTCCCTGAATTTTGACCCACAAGGAGCCTTTCTGCACATGTGCAGTGTCTCCCTTGTCCCAAAAAGGGGGTTAGTGGAGCTCCCTTAATCATTTACTCAGAGTTTCGCCCCACTTTGGCCTTGCCATGACTATTACCTTTACTGTTGCCATGACTATTTCCTTAAGGTATTTACAAGAGACAAACACTGACTACTTACCCTGTTTCTGTTGTTACTTCCATTTTGGAAGGCAAACAGGAGGCAGACTGTAAATGCCTTAACTGGAGCCCAGCTATCTGTCATCTCAGGAAATGCTAACAGTTGTTAGTATCCAGCCTGAAGTCCACTTCTTCGTGCCCTATGAAATATAAACAGAGAGCCACTTGTAAATGTCTAACCTGGAGCCTATCAAGCTTCTCTCTAAAACACAGTAAAGGAATTAGTACTGCACTTCCAGTTGCCGCAGTTTCTTCCCAGAGGAAGTAAACAACTAGGTGAGAACACAGCCTGTCTTTGACGGATAATGCAGTTGTTATGGCTGGCATTCTGTTGCAGGTAGCAGTCACAGTTCTGTCCTCTACCACCCAAGTTCCAAGAGCATATGTTTATTTTCAGTAATTGAAGGTGTCAAACTTCAAGTGAGAATAGGGAGCAGGTGTAGTAACTGGACATGGCTTGCTCTGGATATTGTGAAGAATAAAGGACATTTAAAAAAATTGGCATAAGAGAGAATGAGTGAGAGGTACTTTAAAGCTTGAGGAAATAAAAACATTTGAATATGATCACATAATATCAGATACAGGTAATGAAAATTAAAAACTGGCTTGATACCTCCCTCTGTAGAAACAGAGGAAAGGATTGAACACCAATGGTTTTGGGACTGCCACTTGGAACTTAATTTTACTTGATGGCTTAAAAGAAGTGTGGCTTTTTGTTGACTCTGAATAAAGAGAAAAAGAAATATGGAAACCTTGGGCTTTACATGTTCAATAACAGATCAGAAAATTTAGGAGCAAAACTTGGTTATTTGGCTCATCTCTCTGCCTATATATTCTGAAATTTAAATCCATGGAATTAAATAAATTGAGGGAAAAGTTTTAGCCAAATAAGGTTGTAATGCCAAAATTTGGAAAGGAGAATAAAAACAGTTGGAATACTTAGCTTGGAGAATAAAAAAGCTAAAGATATATATATATAGATAGATAGATATAGGTATAGATATATATAAGAGACAAAATGCTAATGTATAATGCATACATAGTTGCTCAGTCATGTCCAACTCTTTGCAACCCTTTGAACTAGCCCATCAGGCTCCTCTGTCCATGAGATTTTTCAGGTAAGAATATTGGAGTGGGTTGCCATTTCCTCCTTTAGGGGATCTTCCCAACCTAGGGATGAAACCCACATCTCCTGTGTCTCCTTCATTGCAGGTGGATTTTTTACCCACTGAGCCATTGGGGAAGGCCACGGTGCCTATTAAGGCACACATAAAAATCAGTCAACACTAATGAGATTAGAGCTAGATTTAAAGGGAAAACCATGAAAAGTATTCTAACTTATTTCACAACCTCTAGGCTCTTCTAGCAACAGGAAGGAATGGTATTCTTCTCAGTGAGGAGAAAAACATAAGCAGAGTCTTTTTTTTTTTTAATGGGAAAAGGATACAGTTCTGAAAAAATGTCAAGGCTTTATTTGAACTCTGAGGAGACCAAGAATGTTGCCTTCAAAAGTGAAATGGCTGGTTTTAAGCTTTTAATGAAGCTTGGAGGCAAACAGTTTATAACCCTGGAAATATTTAATTTGGGGAGGTTTATGTTAAGATAATAAAATAATTAGCTTTTCCTCATTAGAGACATGCAGAGCAGTCGGGTTGTGTGTTCTGGAAAATTGCATTTCTGCTCCTTCACTGACTTAACATGTGTGGATTGAGACAGATCAGATAGCTAACTGACAGACGCTTTACACCTTTACCTTGTTTTAACTAATTGCCCGTTCAGAGTCACTGGAGGTTCCATTTTAAATTAATGACTGTGCAGTATTAAACACAAACATGTATCTACTGAGAAATTAGGAAGGAATAACAAACTCCACCTTGCTTCTTATCCAGGCTCTCACTCAGTTCTTGGACATTAAAACATCAGGGGATAGCAAACTGTGGCCCTCCCATCAGATCCAGCCCATCACCTGTTTTTGCAAATAAATTTTATTGAAACATAGCCCATTGTTAGTGTTAGTGTGCAGCTACTTTCCTGTTACTTGAGCAGAGCTCAGTAGTTGCCTCAGACATGATTTATCTGCAAAGCCTAAACTATTTATTGTATGGCCTTACAGGGTAAAAGCTTGCAAACCCCTTCATTAAAGGATACCTACTCCCTCACCCCCTACTATATGTTATAGTAGTTCTTAGGCCAAATGTCATTTTAGCTAGAGATCTTGTTTCATGTTCTCCTTGAGGACAAGTGGAAAGTACACTTTTAGCAAATAAATGCAACTTTGGTGTTTTATCTCAGTCCTTCATATTAGTCTTACATGACTCCCAGCGCATTTGTTTGGACAGTATGTATAAGTCCATGAAATTCAGAATTCATTTTGGTGACTGATGAAACATGACTTAGTTTGGCATTCCTGTGCTTCACAATTCATGCTTTCATTGCCACTGAACTTTATTTAGATTATTTTCTAGGCTCATAACAGCTTCAGGGAATTGACAGAAAAACTACCTTGTACATTCTCTCATTTACCATAAATCTTGTTAATGTGGCATAAAGAAAAGGAAATAAATTTTAATTCACTCCTAAAACCAGAATCTTTGTATGTCCCGTCCTCTTTTTGGGGGTAAAGAAGAGGACTGGCCATGCTGGCACCTAAGGCCACTACTTGGTTCTCAGGTTTTGAGACAGAGGAAATAGAGGACTGTAGCTGAGAGGGAATCCTCCTTGCTGCCACCCCCCTCTTGCCCCCCCAAAAAAAACAGAAAGAAAAGAATTATATCTTGATGAATTTGAGAAGTGTTTTAATTTTCCATAATGATGTTCCTGCTGTATCCAAAGGAAAGATGATTTTCTTGCTATTTTTATTTTTTTGACCTACTCTACTTTCTTTTCCCCATCAACACATGCAAACTATTTAATTCAGGGAAAGTTTTAAAGAAGTTGAGACCCTAGGCATAGCATCTCCTTTTGCTTTTTATCTCTTAATCATTACACGACAGACCCTTCTATTGAAAAATTAATAACTAGCAGGATAATAAATGCACAAGAACCCCATTTAAATCTTCTGATATGTCACTGGAGTTCTAGATTTTCAGGGGGAAAATAAAAAACTTACTCTTTGAATCAATTCTGTATCTATTTGGTTGGCCAACCCAATGATTTTGACTACAAAGAGGAGGTGACTAAAGGAGTAGAGATGATTTGTAAGAAAGTAGAGATGATTTTTAAGAAAGTAGAGATGCCATTAAAGAGTTTTTAAAGAAATACTATTATTTTATTTCATCCTTTAAAAGAAATAGTGGAAACTTCCCTGGCAGTCCGGTGGTTAAGACTTTGCCTTCCAATGCAGGAGATGTGGGTTTCATTCTTGGTTGGGAAGCTACGATCCCATATACCTGCCACATTGGCAAAAAATACCAAAACATGAAATAGAAGCAGTATTGTAACAAATTCAATAAAGACTTTAAAAATGCTCCACATCAAAAAAAAAAAAAAAAAAATCCAGAAGAATTAGTGGAAATTACTATGCTGGAACTATGCTTATTGTTGAAAAGAAAAGTAGAAACATATAGGGTCTATGTTCAGTGAGCTCACAGTTTCATGGGGGAGACATGCAATCCAGGCTGAGAAATGGACCTATGTAGTAACACAGATGGTTTTGAGAATGCATATGCAGGAGAAAGAGGAGGGGAGGCTTGTAGGGTAGCCAGGGGCTAAATCTTAAAGGAACATATAGGCCTATTAAGGAAATCTGTTGTAAGTTGAAAACTGTGGGGTTTTGATATCCTATTGAGAGTGAATAGTCAAGAAGGCAACATTCAAAAAAATTGTTTGCCCGAAGGCAGAAAAACAACATTTACAGTCAACATATTGTGTTTACCTTAAATGTTTACGGTGCCCCAGTAAGTTGTACAATTTATGTGAGGTTGTCTTTATCAAGATGAGAATGGTACAACACAGAGAAAAGAAATATAAACACCTTTCATATATTAATATCTCTGGGCTTTATTTTATCATAGTCTAAATCCCACCCTGTGAGCCTAAGCCCCTCCTTTCATGGATTAAACGTGATCAATTTTCTGTTGCTTTCTCCGTGGAGACATTTAGAAGTGTCTGAAAACATTTTTGATTGTCACAGCTAAGGGGTGATATGCTACTGTCACTGCCGTGTAGATCCTGGGTGTGCCATTTTAGCTTTCTGTAGTATATAGGACAGTTGCTACAAAGAATGTTACTACCCCAAATGTCACTAGTGTCAAGGTTGGAAAATCTTGACTGAGAATTATATTTTCTGATTCCATCCTGATCACTGTCCTGTGTATGTGACCCAGGAAGTAAAAAACAGAGTTGAAGGTTTATAGAAGATTTTCAGGGCAGCCTACAAGATTAGGTGGAATTGGAATCCTCTAATTGTATAGGGCCTTCCCTGGTGGCTCAGATGGTAAAGAATCTGCCTGCAATGCAGGCGATCCAGGTTCAGTCCCTGGGTTGGGAAGATCCCCTGGAGAAGGAAGTGGCAACCTATTCCAGTATTCTTGCCTGGGAAATCCCATGTATGGAGGAGCCTGGTAGGCTACAGTCCATGGGGTCACAAACAGTTGGACATGACTGAAGTGACTTAGCACAGTATAGATCATGGCAAAACAATTCAGTCCCCCGTGGCCAGTAAACCCTGTCAGCCTCCTCTCTGTAACTTTTTAATTCTACTGTGATTAGTCATGGCAGTTGTGGAGCTTTTCACGGTAGGGAATCACATTCATGGTTCTCCTGGACTTCCTTTCATGGAAAAAAAAAAAATAAACAACAAATTGCAATTCCTGGAGGAAAAATCAGCTTAACCCCTGGGAACATCTGTGTTTCCTTGTGACATACTCCCTAGCCAAAAAATTCACAGACTTTGTCTTATGTTATGTTAGTTATGTTAGTATATTCTTGTGTTCATGGTCTTGTTATGAAAAGATTTCCCAGAATCTCTTGCCAAAGTGGGAAGTAGCTTTGTGTTTTTCTTTCTCTGGAAAGAAATGGTGCTCACATTATAGAAACTGAAGAACTGTATTTTTAATTCCCAGGAAAAGAAGAATAGCTGTTATTCTGTTCACACATATATTCCATGTAAGTCTTTGCATTTCTGATTTACCTCAAGCCAGAACAGGAAATGCTGAGCAATTAAGAACAATGGAGCAATGAAGGCACCGGGATAATCCTTCACATAGAGCTCTCAGGGAAAGTGGTGTGAGGCGTGTGAATTAGTCTTGCCAAGTTAGACAAATGGCAATGGCACAGCTGTACCTTTGTGTCCTGCTGCTGTCTACTACTCCCCAAAATATAATTCTTTTATAGCAAAAACTGAGCCCGAAAAACTTCTTGAGCTAAAATAGTTACATTCAGCATTCTATCCCCTAAATGAATGCAAAAATAATTTTGAAAGCATTTTTCTCACAGCTTTGTGTATCTTAGCTTCTTGTAAATACATTAGATTTTTCCTCATAAAAGAGGCTGGTTCTTAATTTTGGAACCCTGTGGGTGGGACAAATGGTAACCTCCAAGGAGAACAGCAGGAATCTTTCTGAGAGGAGCACACCCCAGGTCACACTCTTTTATCTAGTTGAAAATCTCCAGAAGACAGCCGTGTCCTGCCCTCATCATTTGTCTAATTTGCTGCTGTTGTTGCTCTTTTTCTCCTCTTCTTGGAAAGAATGATAATAAGTGAATGGTTCATAATTTATTTCTCTGCGTCACAGGACATTTTACAAACAATGACATCATTCTTCTTTCCTTTGCATGTTGTCCAGACTGTTAGAGACTAGTAGAATCTATCAAACGTACAGAAGAAAGGGCCCTCAGAATTCAAGTAGTCTAACTTCTCTCTCTTTTCCAATAAGGAAACTAGGTTGAGTGGGGCAAGGCAACTTACTCAGGGTACCAGAACCAATTTATAGGCAGATACACATGCCTGGTGCTGCAGCATTCTCCCAGGGCAACCCCTGCTTCTTAGATTTTGGTGACAGACTTGCCAGATAAGAGGGAAAAGATCAAACACATACAATGCTTGGGACATACTTATACTAAAATTTATTTAGTATTTATCTGGAATTCAGATTTAGTTGAGCATCCTGTATTTTATCTAGCAAAACAGACTGAGATTTTTGGGAAACTTGTGCTCTTAGTTAATTGAAACAGTTGAATATACACACCATCGACTATGCCTAAAACCCCAAAATTTCAGGACTTCCCTGGTAGTCCAGTAGCTAAGACTCTAGGCTCCCAGTGCAGGGGTCCTGCGTTCAATCCCTGGTCAGGGAACTAGACCCCACATATGGTAACTAAGACCTGAATAAATAAAATCAAAATTTTCTCTGATTATCTGTCTGGGTTTTTTGTTTGTTTTATTTTATTTTGGTCCCAAGGCTTGAGCACCGAAGATAGAGCAAAGGTTATAAAAATAATTGAGTATGCACAGGGAAACATATTCAGTTAGAAGCACTGAGTGCATCTGATGAATCCTACCAATGAGTTTCCATTGCAATGAATGCCCCATTCCCCAGTCCCATGTAAGGTAGGGGGAAGCAAGCAGTATGGTATATACTGATATGCATTCTTAAGACATTCTAAATTCTTTTAGGAATTGTATAATTATTTCATTTTTGTGCTTAATTAAAAAATTCCTGATTCTTCTTCAAAGAATATCAGTAAGAGCTTAAGAAAATAGAAGTTTGAAAAGAAGAACTGAACACATATTTATAATTCATCCATTTATGTATTAATTTATTGTATAATCATTATTCCATGTTGACACATGCTTTAACAACATGAAGATACTTATCTCTACGACAGGATAACTTGTGTTCTTAAAGCTTCTGGAATTAGTCCAATGTGAATGTGACTCTTTTTAATCTCTGATGCTTATCAGTTCAGTTCAGTTCAATTGCTCAGTCGTGTCTGACTCTTTACAACGCCATGGACTGCAACACACCAGGCTTCCCTGTCCTTCACCAACTCCTGGAGCTTGCTCAAACTCATGTCCATTGAGGCGTGATGGCATCCAACCATCTCATCCTCTGTCATCCCCTTCTCTGCCTGCCTTCAATCTTTCCCAGCATAAGGTCTTTTCCAAGACCATAGCTTTGACTAGATGAACCCTTGTTGGCAAAAATGTCTTTCCAGAAATAAATGATTTATTCCTATGCAGATGAGTTGATAGCAGCACTCATAAATTTAAACAAACAAACAAACAAAAAAACTGGTTTCTGTTCTAATGTCCTAGGTAATCTCTCCAAGTTTAACATTGTCCAACTCTTAGGAATGGAAAATGAAACTATTTGCTCTGTTTTAGTTTTGTCAGTGACTACATGTGGTTAAGATCACAAATTCTGGAGCTAGGCTGATGGATGTGATTTGGGGTAAGTCACTTAGTTTATCTATCTCAGTGCTTGTTTTCTCATTTGTGAAGTGGGGATAATAAAAGCATGCCTCATACCCTCCTTTTTAGATTTAACTGAGCTGTTATATGAAAGGTAGAACTGTTCAAGGCTCTCAATCAGCCTGATGTAATCATTAACTGTCACTATTCTTTTGCTTCCTTGCTCGTGTCTGCAATTCGTGCCTCCTAGGGCCTTTGATATTTCTTCTTTCTGTGCTCTGTTTTATGATTTTCTGTGGTTTTAAGATGAATACTGCCTTTGTGATTTCCATGTGTTTCATCCCGACAGCCATGCGCCAACCTTAGCTAAAGTGGACCTTTACTTACATAAGAAAGGAGTTTATGAAAGTTTACTCCTGTCCATACTGTTCCCATCCTGTTCCCAGCTCTTGGATTGTGTGTGGTTGAAATGTACCACATATTTACTTAATAAAGTAAGAAATAAACTTTTAAAAGCTAAAGTTTGATACAGTATTTTTCCTAGCCTCGAAGAAGCTATTACAGTTAACTGGATAGGTATCATTAAAGAAAAATCTCAGAGTTAGACGATCAAACTCTTTAAAATGCCAAATGTGGCATGTACACATGGGTAGACCCTTTGATCATTGCTTTTCCCACTTCATAAAGTTGTGTGACATCACTCGGGATGGGTTTTCCATTAGTCCTTAAGATTCTCATTTCCCTTTACTAAAACAAAAACTGACACTGAAATCAAAGTTTTCTTGTGAAGGCATTTTTGCTTATTTCTAAAGGAAGAATGGATTGAGTTTTGATTTCTTTTTGCCCATTAATCTCATAAAGACCACCCATCAAACTTATTTTTTGGGTAGGTGTCTTTCAGAACTCCTCTTATTCTATTAGGCCATTCTATTTCTCTTTTATTGCTATTTATTCTCTCAATGACTTTTTGAGATTGATTTTTAAATCAGAATTACAGAGCATACATTTTTCTGGTTGGGGCGTCACAAAAGGATTTTTCTGTTTGGTGTTTTGCTTGTTCTTGTTAGAAAAGGAAAAAAAGGGGGGTGGGGGGCTATGACAATGCACTCTGATAACATCCAAATAAGCTTCTTAAATCACTGGTGGTTTCAAGTTCAAGTTAAAATTAGCCTCAGCTTTCTTCTGATCATATCTCTCCCATTAGCTTTTGAGTAAGAGCAATGCTTGTGAGTTCTAAAGGAATGTCATTCAGGTCCTTGAATATACTTGCCTGGGCATACAACAGAAGATAGAATGTCTTTATGAACTAATCCTAACTCCATATATTTTCTTCTTTTCTAATTAAAAAGCTTAATATAATAAACTATATATGTACTTATGGTTTCTTCTCTCATCTTCCTTAAAATACATAAAATTATATAAAGTAATAATTATTACTGTATTGTTGCTAACTCCATGTATTTTCTTTATTCTACTTGATTCTCCTGCTATAAACTTTGTGACATAACTATTTTTATGCAATGGAAACATCAATGAAGGGATAAGAATTAAGGGAGCACCTGACAGCAATTCAACCTCTTTCCCAGCTGTTGTTGTTGCTCAGTTGCATCTGACTCTTTGTGACCCCATGGACCGTAGCCCGCCAGGATCCTCTGTCCATAGAATTCTCCAGGAAAGAATACTGGAGGGGGTTGCCATTTCTTCTTTCAGGGGATCTTCCTGACCCAAGGATTGAACACATGGCTCCTGCCACGTCTCCTGCGTTGCAGGTGGATTCTTTACCACTGAAACTAGAGAGGCCCTAATTCTTCAAGTTTATAACATCATCCTCTTTAAATACTTTGGTGGTGTTTAAACTCTTTCTCTAACTCAGGATAGATATGATGGCTCCTGTGTGGTTGTTTCTTAGAATATTTATGAAGGCTCCTCACAAATATTTTAACCCTTCCCTTCCATGAACATACAGTTCCTTTCCTCCTTTGTGGCCTTATCACGTGTTTTTGACATTTGATCAAAATTGATGTGAAGACCGTTTAGAAGTGAGTACATATGTCCTCATATTCTCTTCTCCCTCTTCTAATATATTTGTCAAATGTCCAGAAAGCGGCCGTTCTATAAACTGGGTCCTAGAAAGCAGTGATGACACAGAGCAGAATGCCCAGCGGGCAATGATGAAAGAATAGCACAAATGAACATTTGTTGTTTTAGGCTACTGAGATCTGGGGATCATTTGTTACCACAAAATAATCTACCCTATTTTGACTGATATATTTCTGCAACATCCATCCCCTTTTTTCTCCTTGGTAGCAGCTGATTTTTATTTGTGATTTCATGTGGTTTCCAAGAAATTGACTTTTCCCATACTTTAAAGCTAGAGCATATGACTGGGGCTAGAACAAGTGTATATTCAATACACTGATGACAAGAGTTGATTCAGGGTTGGGCAGGTGATATAAGGCTGTATAATTAAAATGCAGTTAAGGAGATGTGTCAAGATAGTTCAGTTGAAGCTGATTCCTTTACTGTTCATTGTGAAAGAAGAACCATGCTATTTCTGGATTTTCTGGTTTCTTCCTTGAAATATTGAAGGGATAGGTTTTAGAATGAAATGGATACTGTAGAAGATAAAGACAAAAGATGGAGAAAGCCAAGTCCTTGGAGATGTCATTGAGCTAGTGAGTCAAGGCTTTTTGGAAGTTATTCATTATAATAATAATGTGTGCCTAAGTAGTAATCCTAAATTAATTTCATTATTTGCCCTACTTGAGCCCATTTTTCTGATACCTGGAACTAAAAAGACTTCAACTGACATGGTGTTTGGCTGTAAACTCCCTGATGTGATGGCTTTGAAAGGTGTATAACTTTAACACTGACCCACAAAAACCAGCTTGTGCTCAGTTATGGCTTCGAGAGAGAACTAGAAGGGTGGAGTTAACAAGGATGGAGGACAAGGGGCCATCACACTAGAGGCATCATGGACGTGTGTGTGTGCTCCATCGCTTCAGTTGTGTCTGACTCTTCGTGACGCTGTGGATTGTCGAACATCAGGCTCCTCTGTACATGGGGTTCTCCAAGCAAGAATACTAGAATACTGGAGTGGGTTTCCATGCCCTTCTTCAGGGGTTCTTCCCAATCCAGGGATGGAACCCACATCTTCTCATGTCCTGTATTGCAGGCAGATTCTTTACCACTGAGCTACCAGGGAAGTACCAGTGGCAACATGATGTCAAAAGGGAAAGAAAGTTGTATGTTCAAATCCTATGTTTGCTATACATCAAGCGTCCCACCTAAATGAAAGGCATTCTCTCATTTATTAGGAATGTTGCATGTCTGTGTGTGTGGACAATTACAAATGCTAGATAGACAGCTGGAGTATAGTTTAAGTGAAGTATTTTTAAAGAAAGAATTCCATTATGTGCCCAGTCTTTGTATATCAACCTCAGGATGTTGTCTCTCCTACTTTCTCTACCACGTCATCAATTGACCATTTTGTCTCTGCTTGTTCTGCAGGTCTAAGTATAAGGTAAGTGCACCTAGAGCAGTTGTGATTACAAGTGGTTCATGACCATTTCTTTCTAGTTTTTCTATCCCCTCATACATGAGGTGGTGATCATCAAGGAATTCCAACCTAGCAAACTTAGGTCCCATTAAATTTAGTGGAACACATCCCATTCAAAAGCATAGCTAGGAAAATTTGTCATTTATTTTTCTCACTTTGACCTTTATTGTAAAGTCTTTAAGGAGGGAACAGAAAAGGAAGGGAGAGCATAATTGTGCCATAATAGAGTGTAGTAATCCTATGTTCATTTTAATTAACTTGACAGTCCCATAGGAGCCATTCAACCCCTCAGAGTCATCAGAAAATCCTATCATATTTTATTTCTGTTCTACAATAGCATAGAGATTGTTTTGCTTATCTTATGGGATCTGAGACATCATACACAAGGGATATAAAGTACTATTTAAAATTAATCATTTTGAAATACAAAACATTATTGGGAACAGTGCTATTGTTCTGAAGATTTATTAACTGGTTGGCACATAGTCATTACATGCAGAGTCACACTGGGTTTTTAAATTTCATACTAAATGCTTTTTTTTTCAAAGTTATTATTAGAGCATAGCTAGAGTTCAGTGCATGTTAAAGTAAAACAATGTGATGAGGCATGTTTGCCTGACATCAGTTTCCCAAAGATACATCCTTTTAGAAAGTTATAAATGAATACATTAGTGAGGAGATTCAAGAGCCTAAGAATAAAGAAAAAAACAGTTAGATTTTGAGAGTTGAGGTCAGAGAGATCTATGTTTGAATCCTGGATATGCAACATGGAATCCTAAGACCTTGGGAAAGCCACTTACGTCTCTCAACTTTGAGTTAGAATATGTTTCCCATTCTCTTTCTGTGAGTAGAACTTCAGTCTGTCAGAAAGTTCTAGAGTCACAGTCAACAGACTTTTTCTGTTAAGGGACAATGCCTTAGTCAGCTTGAGCTGCCATAATGATAGCAGATGCCTTAAACAGTTATTTCCCACAAGCTCAAAATATGAGGTCAGGGATGTCAGCATGGCTGGGCTCTTGGTGAAGGTCCTGCTCTTGCCTTGCAGATGGTCACCCTTCTTGCTGTGTTCTCACATATCTCAGAGAGACAGGGAGAATGAGAGAGGGAGATCGAGCTCCAGTCCTCATTCTGTGCTTGTAAAGGCACTGCTCCCATCACAGGGGCTGTACCTCATGACTGCATCTAAAAGTAATTGCTCCCCAAAGACCCTCCTACTAATACTACCACACTGGGAATTAGGACTTCAGCATACGAATTTTGGAGGTAAACATTCAGTTCACTGCAGCCAGATAGTAAATATTTTTTGGCTTTGTGAATCACACAATCCCTGTGGCAACTCTTCAATTCTGCCTTTTAGTGCAAAAGCAGTCACAGGCAATATGTACACCAGATGAGCATAGCTGTGTCTCAAAAACAATCTGAGTAGGGACACTAAAAATGAATTTCATATAATTTTTATGTGTCAGAAAATATTAGATTTCCGTTTTGTCTCTACTATTTAAAAATGTAAAAAATATTCTTCACTCATGGATCATTAAAAACAAAACAACAATAAACAAAACCAGTTAACAGCCAGATTAGCCCCCAGGCCAGAATTTGCTTATTTCTACTCTAGGAGATTTTAGTCTCTCCCGGTTAAAGGAACTTTGACCTCTGAGTCACCACGTGGAGGAAAACTGCCTACAAACTAAGAACATTTTTCTGATTTTTCTGTGAGAAATATCTAGTATAAGAAGCTCTGAAAGTATGGATTTTTTGTGTGTGAGAGCTTCTAGCATAACCTTATTTAACATAACACCTCCAAGGAATATGAGAGGATAAAATAGAAAAACCTGGATGAAAACACTCAGCACAGTGCTAGCACATAGTGGGGATTGTTTACTGCTGTGTTCTTGGATATATAATGCAGGTTGAGTCCATGTGAAGTCGCTGAACTCGCCAACTCTGAGACATGGTTCCAGGGTTGAGAAGTTCACATGTCAGGTTAGTGGCAGATACCTGCTAGAGAGTCTCCCCAGTCTTAGAAATATCCTAGAGTGTAAGACCAGATTGTCTTAAATCTTAAAATAAGATTAAAAGCTCACCAATGGTGACCTTATGATCCTATAATTCAAGGGTCCCCAACCTCCAGGCCATGGACTGGTACAGCAGGAGGTGAGTAGCAGGCAAGGGAGCAGAGCTTCATCTGTATTTACAGCTACTCTCTATTGCCTACATCTCCCCTCAGTCCATGGAAAAATTGTCTTCCATGAAACCAATACCTGATGCCAAAAAGGTTGGGGACCAGTGTTATAATTCTTTGACAGAATGCCGCCAACAGGTCAAGCTCTCACTATAACATTCAATACATACACACTGACCCATCTTTGTAGCTAAGTTTATATTCAAAATGTGATTAATGAGAATTTTATACCATGGAAAACAACTGTTCTTTGTGTGAAGCAGAAAACTCAATTAAATCATTTGTATTTTTCAATGTAAGACATCGCTTATTATAAAATTATATTTAAATAGGATTTATATGTGAAAAATATCTGGAGCATTTTCTAATCACTTGCATCATACATATTCTTACAGATGTCATATTCTCACCATTACCATCAAATGTTATTTAAAATCACAGGTCATTAAATGCCTTATGCTACTTTTCCTGACAGGCAGAGTTTGAGGTCTTCATTCTCTTTCCAAACCAATCATACTAGGTCCATCAGAAAATTCCAGTCTTATTCTTAGAGCTTATTGTTTTACTTATTGAACTATAGAAATTAGTTATCTTCACAATATATTTATAAAACAACAATCAGAACATGAGTTGGGTACCTTTACATATTACATCTATTTGGGCCTTTCTGCTCTGCTTGCCTATAAATTTAACAAACTCAATTTATATGAATAAGTAAAATGAAAAAGAGAGCTCTAAACCTAGAGTCAGGTGACTTGATCTTTTGGTCCCCTTGTTACTCAGTGTGTGATTTAAGGAAAGTTATGAACATCTTTGTGCCTGTGTTTCCTTACTTAGAAATTGGGGACAGTCACAGCTACACCGGAGGTTTGTAGTGAGGATGAAATGGAACCATGCTTGTGAAAGTGCTTTGTAAATGGCGAGTCATCAGAATGATGTGACAGCTGTTTTGCATTAAAGACTATAAAGAACCTGTTTGTTCATAAGGTTTTCCTTATTTCCTTCCTGTAGCAATGAATATTTTGTTTTTCAGAAACTAATTCTCTCCCTCTTTCTTTCTCACCCACCCTCCCTTTCTCAATCCACCACCCATTCTAACTCTTTCCCTATATCTATCACACACACACGCTGTGATGATGTTGTTCTGGGAGAAACCTTTTGCCCATTTTGTCCACTTCTGACCATATTTCCTCTTTCTATGTGGGTGGAGTGAGGAGAAATCTGGATAGGGATGTTGGAAAATGAGAACAGCTGACTGAACATTGGCATGCATTCACTGAAATTTTATCCCTTCTGTGCAAATCTGGAGAATTTGGTTTGCTAATAGGAAAAATTTAGAGTAAAATAAAATAGTTTCTTAAACAGTTTTGGAAGTTATTAGTTTTAAATGATATATGTATTGAGAGATGCAATAAGAGGTGGACGGCCCATCAATTCTTGAGCTCTTCTGAGAATTAGATGTTGACAAGATGTCTCTTTCCCCATCCTTTCTCTACATCCTCATCTTCCCCTCAGTTCTTGTAAGTGCTAACTTTAATGTATCTCCTTATTCACACTTTCACTGATGAAATGGTATTTGGTAACTTTGAAATTAATAAATTGTATTGAATTTTTCATTAGGTATAAAGGATGTCACATAGGTTAGTTTAATGTGAAGAAAGGTCACCAGATTAAACTCAATGAAAGCTGCTTTTAGCTCTAAACAACCACTCAGAAACCCAAATGGTTCAGGCAGAGAAATGGTTTGCAAGGTATCCCCAACACTAGGGTTGCATGAAGAGACATGAGCTCTCATTTGCTAATTTCAAAAGGAAGTCCTTCATCTGAGAAGCCTATCTCCAGTGATCCTAAGTCACATAAATCACAGCACTCACATCTGGGTCAGTGCACTGAAGGACGTGCTTCCTCGGGTCACTTTGAAAACTGGTGCTCTTAAGGTGCCTCGGCTATAGGGAATCCTTACTGATTCAGAATCCTGTTTAGTTTTCACTTGGCTCTAACAGCCTCCCACAGCTAAAGGAAGTGAAGATACTGTATCTGTCCTCCTACTCCAATGCCAGAGCTCTCAAAAAACTTAGTATTTCCACAGGTGTTATTTTGGACATTTGTGGGTGGACTTTTTCTCCTATTTTTTTTACATTAATGAGTATGGAGAAGCATTAATAGATAGAGGCCAGGAATGTCAGATGTTTTTCAGTGGATGGAGTTCAGTTAAGTTCAGTTCAGTCGCTCAGTCATGTCCGACTCTTTGCAACCCCATGGACTGCAGCATGCCAGGCTTCCCTGTCCTTAACCAGCTCCCAGAGTTTGCTCATACTCATGTCCATGAAGGAGGTAAGGCCATCCAACCATCTCATCCTCTGTCGTCCCCTTCTCCTCCTGCCTTCAATCTTTCCCAGCATCAGGGTCTTTTCGAATGAGTCAGTTCTTCGCATCAGGTGGCCAAAGTATTGGAGTTTCAGTTTCAGCATTAGTCCTTCCAATGAATATTCAGGACTGATTTCCTTTAGAATGGACTGGTTGGCTCTCCTTGCAGTCCAAGGGACTCTCAATAGTCTTCTCCAACACCACAGTTCAAAAACATCATTTCTTTGGTGTTCAGCTTTCTTTATAGTCCAGCTTTCACATCCATACATGACTAATGGAAAAATCATACTTTGACTAGACAGACCTTTGTTGGCAAAGTAATGTCTTTGCTTTTTAATATGCTGTCTATGTTTATCATAGCTTTACTTTCAAGGAGAAAGTGTCTTTTAATTTCATGGCTGCAGTCACCATCTGCAGTGATTTTGGAGCCCCCAAAAATAGTCTGTCACTGTTTCCATTGTTTCCCAATATTTGCCCTGAAGTGATGGGACTGGATGCCATGATCTTAGTTTTCTGAATGTTGAGCTTTAAGCCAACTTTTTCACTCTCCTCTTTCACTTTCATCAAGAGGCTCTTTAGCTCTTCTTCACTTTCTGCCATAAGGGTGGTGTCATCTGCGTATCTGAGATTATTGATATTTCTCCTGGCAATCTTGATTCCAGCTTGTGCTTCATCCAGCCCAGCATTTTGCATGATGTACTCTGCATATAAGTTAAATAAGCAGGGTGACAATATTCAGCCTTGACTTACTCCTTTTCCTATTTGGAACCAGTCTGTTGTCCTATGTCCAGTTCTAACTGTTGCTTCCTGACCTGCATACAGGTTTCTCAAGAGGCAGGTAAGGTGGTCTGGTATTTCCATCGCTTTCAGAATTTTCCACAGTTTATTGTGATCCACACAGTCAAAGGCTGTGGCATAGTCAATAAGGCAGAAATAGACATTTTTCTGGAACTCTCGTGCTTTTTCAATGATCCACCAGATGTTGGCAATTTGATCTCTGGTTCCTCTGCCTTTTCTGAAACCAGCTTGAACATCTGGAAGTTCATGGTTCACATATTGCTGAAGGTTGATTAGTTTTTTGTAATTGTGGTTTTCATTCTGTCTGCCCTCTGATGGTGAAGGATAAGAGGCTTCTGGAAGCTTCCTGATGGGCGAGACTGGCTGTAGGGTATCTGGGTCTCACTCTGATAGGAGAATCAGGGCCATGCTCAGTAAATCTTTAATGCAGTTTTCAGTTGATGGGTGTTGCTGTTTTCCCTCCCTGTAGTTTGGCCTGAGACCAAAGTATGGTAGGGTAATAGCAGTGATGGCAACCTTCTTCAAAAGGACTTGTACCAGCATGTCACAGCTCCCAGGACTGTTGTATTCAGTGCTGCTGACCCCGCAGCAGGCCAGTATTGACCCATACCTTAGCCAGAGACTCTTGGACACTGACAGGAAAGTCTGTCTCTGTATCTTTTGGGGTGACTGCTCCTTTCTCCTGAGTTTTGGTGTGCACAAGGTTTCGTTTGTGTCCTCCACGAGTCTGTTTCCCCAGTCCTGTGGAAATTCTGTAATCAGATCTCACTGGCCTTCAAAGTCAAATTCCCTGGGGATTCTCAGTCCTTTTGCTGGATCCTCAGGTTGGAAAATCTGTTGTTGGCCCTAGAACTTTTGCAATAGTGTGAGAACTTCTTTGGTGTAATTGTTCTCCAGTTTGTGAGTTGTCTGCTGGGAAACTATATGGTGGGGCTAATGGTGACTTCCTCCAAGAGGACGTATGCCACACTCTCTGCATCCCAGGTCTGCTGTAGCCAGAGTCCCTGTCCCTGCAGCAGGCTGCTGCTGACCTGTGCTTCTGCAGGAGACGCTCCACAAAAGTGCACTCATCTCACACACTAGCAAAGTAATGCTGAAAAAATCAGCTAAGCTTCAATCGTATGTCACCCGAGCATTTCCAGATGTTCAAGCTGGATTTAGAAAAGGCAGAGTAACCAGAGATCAAATTGCCAACATCCATTGGATCATAGAAAAAGCGAGAATTCCAGAAAAAAATCTACTTCTGCTGATTGACTATGCTAGAGTCTTTGGCTGTGTAGATCACAACAGACTGTGGAAAATTCCTAAAGAGATGGAAATACCAGACCACTTTACCTGCCTCCTGAGAAATATGTATACAGGTCAAGAAGCAACAGTTAGAATTGGACATGGAACAACAGAATGTTTCCAAATAGGGAAAGGAGTACATCAAGGCTGTATATTGTCACTCTGCTTATTTAACTTATATGCAGTGTACATCATGCAAAATTCCAGGTTGGATGAAGCACAAGCTAGAATCAAGATTGCCGGGAGAAATATCAATAACCTAAGATGTGCAGATGACACCACCCTTATGTCAAAAAGTGAAGACGAACTAAAGAGCCTTTTGATGAAAGTGAAAGAGGAGAGTAAAATGCTGGCTTAAAACCCAACATTCGAAAATTAAGATCATGGCATCCGGTCTCATCACTTCATGGCAAATAGATGGGAAAAGAATGGAAACAGTAAGAGACTTTATTTTTTTTGGCTCCAAAATCCTGCAGATGGTGACTGCAGCCATGAAATTAAAAGACGCTTGCTCCTTGGAAGAAAAATTATGACCAACCTTGACAGCATATTAAAAAGCAGAGACATTACTTTGCCAACAAAGGTCCATCCAGTCAAAGCTATGGTTTTTCCAGTAGTCATGTATGGTTGCAGAGATATTACTTTGCCAACAAAGGTCCATCCAGTCAAAGCTATGGTTTTTCCAGTAGTCATGTATGGTTGTGAAAGTTGGACAATAAAGAAAGCTGAGCACCAAAGAATTGATGCTTTTGAGCTGTGGTGTTGGAGAAGCCTATTGAGAGTCCCTTGGAGTGCAAGGAGATCAAACCTGTTAATCCTAAAGGAAATTGGTCCTGAATATTCATTGCAAGGACTGATGCTGAAACTCCAATACTTTGGCCACCTGATGCGAAGAGCTGACTCCTTGGAAAAGACCCTGATTCTGGGATAGATTGAAGGCAGGAGGAGAAGGGTATGACAGAAGATGAGATATTTACATGGCATCACCGACTCAATGGACATGAGTTTGGGCAAGCTCTGGGAGTTGGTGATCAACAGAGAAGCCTGGTGTGCTGCAGTTCATGGGATTGCAAAGAGTAGGACATGAGTGAGTGACTGATCTGAACTTAACTGTACATATTTCCTGTACCCCTAATTTCCCATGTTTCTCACTGTCCCTGCCAACTGGTGACTTTTTGTATCTCTCAGGTCATGGCATGGACCACAGCATATCTGACTCGTGGTTAAGTGGTCAGTAGAACAACAATGCCAAATCTAACTCCAGCACTACCCAAACAAGAAAAAGTCGGTCACTTGGTCTGATATCGCACTATCAAATGTATCAGGATATGCACTTGATAATTGACATTAATTCTGTTACATCAGAAAAGGTTCAGAAAAGATAAGGTGGGACATGCTGTTGATCATTTACGTTTAGTCTTTGTTAAGGTGAGCTCTGCTTACTACTCTTTTCAGCACTGCTGGGTAATTCCTGGCAGAACCTGGAAGTACTAGGTAATGGTATTTCAAAGCCTAGGGTTGTTTTAATGCAGCTCAAATCAACAGTGCTTTGTTTTAGAATAACTAATCCTGGACAAATTCCAGGGCAATAAATCCTGAGTACACTGGGATGTACAATTGTTGTGCTTAGACACAGTGTGAGAGAGAAACAAAGCCTTTCCCTTCCCTTGAGCGCCACCCACATCAAAGATGGAAGATGGAAAGTCATTTTTAGCACTCAGTTTCATGATGCTTTTGTCCTTTGTTATTTTCTGTGGTTGCTACTCTAAAAGTACTTTATTGAACCTAGAGATCAAAAGTCAGCCTAAGAGTTATAGGTTTACCATACAGTAATCTTTCAAGGACCTTTGAGAAATCGGCAAAAAAACAGTATGCACGTCACCACTTCCTGCTTCTACAGGTATGAAAGACACTCCTAATTAACCCCTAATAGATCTTACACTATCCAGGACTGTCTTGCCTGATGTTTCTTTCATAAATATATATATACATACATATACACACACACTTTTGCAATGTATTTCTGAAAAAGTTGTGTTACATCAATTTTGTTAAATCATACTTTAATTGCACAAACACTTCTCTATTTAAATGAATCTCACTGTGAATATATTTGCAAATAGTCACTAATTAATTTTCTTATTACGTAACTTGCTTAAAATTAATCCATTATGCAGAAATGTAACTATAAGTAGTGTATATTGTTATTAATCAGCCAGGTAGAAGGGGTCAAAGAACCTTCCAAAATGATCAGAACCTCAAACTGTGCTTCTGCTAGCACTTCTGAATGTATCTCTAAATTTCTGAAAGTCAGGCACTGGCTAATATTTTCCCCAGCTGAGAGCAAAGCAATATATTCTTTTTACATTAATTCTCTACTCATTCAGGGCTTTAAGCTTGATAAAATGGCATTTGATGAGAAGAGTAAATATTAATGTTTGTATTTATTCCTTTAATGATTGTTTATCTTATGAATTCCATCATTTATCAACTAGACATTTAGCACAATATTTAGCACCAAAGAGAGAGAGAAGAGTCAGTGTCTGGAGGATTCCACAGCCTAAGGTAAATGGGAATGATACAGACAGTTTTGTAAATTTTTACAACTATTTTGGAAAGGGATTTGATAATATTTCATGATCATCTATTAGTTTCTAGGTCCTTGGGGCATACTTCAACATGTTTAATTTTTAGAAACACTGAAATTGCAGAAAATAACCCATTTTTAGGAGTAAGAACTTTAAGATTAGTGGTGTGTAACCTTCTTGCCCAAAGCCATTCAGCTGTGAGGTACAGTAGTGATAGTAGTGGGGAATAAAGCTTGCATTAAAGTTCATTTGATGATAAAATCCATGCATTTTTATTAACCTAATTAGCTTTTTTCTATCTGATAAGATAAAGATGCAAGATTTATCAACAGTTAACATCTGTCCCAGAAGAGTTTATCATATTTCCATCAAGAATTAGCCAAACAAGGAGAAATAAAATTTAAGAGGCCTGGGATGAAAAGCTTCCTGAGAAGGCCAGCAAGGGTGGGTGGGTGTGGGCACTGGACATCTAACATTGATGTAAGATTGTTTAGCAGGGAGAGCCAAATAGACTCCAGAGAGTCTACTCAATTCAGTTCGGTCGCTCAGTCGTGTCTGACTCTTTGTGACCCCACAGACTGTAGCTCGCCTGGCTTCCCTGTTCATCAGCAACTCCTGGAGATTGCTCAAACTCATCTCCATTGAGTCGATGATGCCATCCCACCATCTCGTCCTCTGTCTATTCACAGAATTATTTCTTCCTGTTTTCCTTCTCCCTTACCTTCCTCTCCCTCTCTCTGGCTAGGGACTTTCTGATTATTTTCCACTCTACATTATTACAAAATAGAATGTAATTTCCCATGCTACACAGTAAATCTGTGTTGCTTTTCTATTTTATGTATAGTGAGTGCATGTGTGCTCAGTTGCTTTAGTCATGTCTGACTCTTTAGGACTCCATGGACTGTAGCCTGCCAGGTTCCTCTGTTCGTGAAATTTCCCAGGCAAGAATACTGAAGCGGGTTGCCATTTCCTCCTACGGGGGATCTTCCCATCCCAGGGAGTGAGTCTGTGTCTCCTACATCTCCTGCACTGCAGGTGGATTCTTTACTGCTGAACCACCAGGGAAGCCCTTTATGTATAGTTGTTTCAGCTGATCTCATGCTCCTAATTTATCCATCCTCTCCTTCCCCTTTGGCAACCATATGTTTCTTCTGTCTGTGAATCTCTTTCTGTTTTGTATGTAGATTCATTTCTGTTATTTTGTAAGTTCCACATATAAGTGAATATATGCTATGTAATATATACATATTTGTCTTTATCTGACTTTCTTCACTTGGTGTGATAATTTCTAGGTCTATCCATATTGCTGCAAATGGCAGTATTTCATTCCTTCTTTATGACTGGCTAATATTTCATTTTATATGCATACACATCTTAAACCAATTATCAGTTGATGGACATGCGGGTTACGTGGGTTGTTTTCATATCTTGAAAAGTGAAAGTGAAAGTCGCTCAGTCATGTCCAACCCCTTGCAACCCCATGGACTATACAGCCTATGAAATTCTCTAGGCCAGAATATTAGAGAGGGTAGCCTCTCCCTTCTTCAGGGGATCTTCCCAACCCAGGGATTGAACTCAGGTCTCCCGTATTGCAAGCAAATTCTTTACCAGCTGAGCCACAAGGAATTATGGTAAATGATGCTTCTGTGAACATTGGGGTGCATGTAAGTTTTCAAATTAGTCAGTCAGTCAGTTCAGTCACTCAGTCTTGTCCAACTCTTTGTGACCCCTGGATTGCAGCTTGCCTGGCTTCCCTGTCGATCACCAACTCCTGGAGTTGCTCAAACTCATGTCCTTCGAGTCAGTGATGCCATCCAACCATCTTATCCTCTGTCATCCTCTTTTCCTACCGCCTTCAAGCTTTCCCAGCATCAGGGTCTTTTCAAATAAGTTGGTTCTTCACATCAGGTGGCCAAAGTATTGGAGTTTCAGCTTCAGCATTAGTTCTTCCGATGAATATTCAGGACTGATTTCCTTTAAGATTGACTGGCTTGATCTCCTTGCAGTCCATGGGACTCTCAAGAGTCTTCTCCAACACCACAGTTCAAAAGCATCAATTCTTCAGTGTTCAGCTTTCTTTATGGTCCAACTCTCTCACCCATACATGACTACTGGAGAAACCATAGCTTTGATTAGACAGACCTTTGTCAGCAAAGTAATGTCTTTGCTTTTTAATATGCTGTCTAGGCTGGTCATAGATTTTCTTTCAAGGAGAAAGCATCTTTTAATTTAATGACTGCAGTCACCATCTGCAGTGATTTTGGAGTCCAAAAAAAATACAGCCTGTTGATGTTTCCTTTGTTTCCCATCTATTTGCCGTGAAGTGATGGGACCAGATGCCATGATCTCAGTTTTTTGAATGTTGAGTTTTAAGCCAACTTTTTCACTCTCCTCTTTCACTTTCATCAAGAGGCTCTTCAGTTTCTCCTCACTTTCTGCCATAAGGGTGATGTCATCTGCGTATCTGAGATTATTGATATTTCCCCCGGCAGTCTTGATCCTAGCTTGTGTTTCATCCAGCCTGGAATTTTGCGTGATGTACTCTGCATATAAGTTAAGTAAGCAGAGTGACAATATACAGCCTTGATGTACTCCTTTCCCAATCTGGAACCAGTCTGATATTCTATGTCCGATTCTAACTGTTGCTTCTTGACCTGCATACAGATTTCGAATTAGAATTGTAATCTTTTCCAGATATATTCCCAGGTGTGGGATTGCTGGAAGAGATCTCCATGCTGTTTTCCATAGTGGATGCAACAATTTATATTCCCACTAACAATGTAGGAGTGTTCCCTTTTCTCCAAATGCTCTCCACCATTTATTATTTGTAGGCTTTTTGATAATTGCCATTACGACAGATGTGAGATAATATTTCACTGTAGTTTTGATTTGCGTTTCTCTAATAATTAGCAGTGTTGATTATTGTTTCATGTGCCTGTTGGTCATCTGAATGTTTTCTTTGGAGAAATGTCTACTTAAGTCTTCTACCATTTTTAATTTTATTTTCATATTGAGTTGTATGAGCTGTTTGTATATTTTGGATATTAATCTCTTGTGGGTTGCATCATTTGCAAATATTTTCTCCCATTCTACAGGCTGTTTTTTAATTTTATGATTGTTTCATTTGGCATGCAAAAGGTTTTAATTAGGTCCCATTTGTTTACTTTTCCTTTTTTTTTCTTTTGCCTTGGAAGACTGATCTAAGGAAATATTGCTATGATTTGTGTCCTAGAATATTTTTCCTATGTTCTCTTTTAGGAATTATATGGTGTCATAACTTATATTTAGATATTTAAACCATTTTGAGTTATGAGGCTGTCTAGCTTTCCCAATATCACTTGTTGAAAGTACTGCCTTTTCCTCATTGTATATTCTTGCCTACTTTGTCATATTAATAGATTAGTTGACTATAGGTTTGTGGGTTTATTTTTGGGCTCTCTATTCTGTTCTGTTGAACTGTATGTCTGTTTTTGTGCCAATATCAAGCTATTTTGATGACTGTAGCTTAGTAGTATTGTCTAAAGTCTGACAAGGTTATGCTCTTTTTCCTCAGGATGTTTTGGCAGTTCTGTGTATCTCATGGTTCCGTATAAATTTTAGGGTTGTTTGTTCTAGTTCTGAGAAAAAGTAGTGAATATTTTCATAGTTATCACATTAAATCTGTAGATTGCTTTGAGTAGTATGGCCATCTTACCAATATTCTTCTGATCCAAGAACATGGGATATCTTTCCATTTGTTTGAATCATCTTTAATTTTCTTTATCCTAATATTTGGGATGTGCAGATTTACAGGTTTGGAGCCTCAGGTGGGAAAGCTGTATCACTCTATATGGTTTTTTATTGTGAAGACCCAGGCATATTCACATGTTGACTGTGTTCCAAGAGATCAAAAGCAGAAACTTCAAGATATCCTTAGGCTTAGGCTCAGAACTTATCCAAAGTCCCTCCTGTTTCATTCTGTTGTCAAATAAAGTCACAGGGCTAGCCCGTATTGTATATGTGGTGGGGAAATAATACCTGATTCTTGATGGGAAAAACTGCAAAGAATCTGTGGCTGTTGGCAATATACAACACTTTTGGATGGAGAAGTAAATATTCCTGGTCTATTATTAGTGATTGCCAATGGCAAATGTCTTCTTGAATGCCTAGCTAATCTGTATCAGTTGTCACTTCCAATAACCTTAACACTGAAGAAACTCTGAGAGCAATGTTTCCTGTGCAGAGCCATGAGAAGTTTTCTACAAAAGGAAAGACATTTGTTACATTAAATTTCTAGAACTAGCCACATTACAGTTGAACCTCAAACATGGATTCACATTTTAACGAAGTTGTTTTCAAGCGTTAGACATTGAGGAAATGTTACTGTTTCTGTAGCTATGTTCTTTGAATTATAGAATTCAGGCATAGTTCCTACACTAAATTTACATGACTTTTTCAAAGGGGAAAGTTTAATGGTTCTGTGAACATTGTCTCCTGAAAATTCTGAGAAATCCATAGAGCTTCAAAATCATAATAAAAAAATAAACACACGTTTATTTCCCAAGATCTTTGGAAATCCAAGATTGAACATTGTTAGATATCCCAGAAACTACTAGATGTGATTACAGACTTGGTCATTATTTCTTTTTATTTTCCAGTTTTTTATGGCATGAGCCCCTGATTACTTGATCACCACAAGTTTGATTGTCCGAATAGCTCCCTAAGAGTATCTTGTAATTAGTGGGGCAGTTACTTGAAAGATTACTTAATGTGTGTTCCCAAGCACTAGTCAGCCCTATGTTTTGAATCATGTTCTGTTCCATGTTCCACATTGCCAGATCTTTTAGAGAGACCTCAAGAGTCAGACATGACTGAAGCGACTTAGCAGCAGCAGCAGCAGCATCACTTGCACTGGCCACTGTGAGAATGCCAACATTTCTACTAAGAATACCATTTCCAGAGTGTTTCCAAATTCCCAAGTTTGTGGATATCAGGAAAGTGGTGGGTTCTAGTTAGAGATGGAGAGATGGATGTATTTGACCACTATGTGACATGTTTTGCTATCTGGGCTTCATAGTAGCTCTGCTTGTGGAACCTAGAGTTCCTTTTAAGCATTTACTTTAACTCCATTCCACTAACCTCCGTATTGTATTGCTTAACTGTCCAAGAATCTTTGACTCAACAAATTGAACACTTACTGTGGCAAGCAGGCACTGTCCAGGGTGCCAGAGATGGAAGTGAACACAATATTTCAAATCTATTCAATTAAAAGAGAAAGAGACAGACAGAAAAGACCCTGCCTTCATGAATGTCAAGCTTACTCCTCTACTTCTCCTCCCTGCCCTAAGCCTGACTAAAACTTTCTTATGCTTATGAATAGATATTAAAATCTCCTGAGGAGTACAAAGGGAGATGATGGAGATGGTTCGCTGCAGGAGTCTCTAGCTGTGCCTGCCAAAAATGCCCTGTTAACATTTACAGGACCTCAACTAAAGAGATTTACAAAGGATATATTTATGTAATGTCAAATACATTGGTTGAAACTTGAAAAGTTTTGACTTGTTTTGTTTAAAAGACTGCTAGTACTCAGCCCAAGGACAGAGGAGCCTCGTGGTCTACAGTCCATGGGGTTACAAGAGTCACGACTGAACGACTAAACCACCACCACTCAGCTTAAATGTCCTCCCACACCCCCCACCCCCACCCACACTCCCCATCCCCCACCGCTTAGTTTGAATGAATGCACGGGCATCAGGTAATCAAGTAGGTACAGGTTTGGGCAGTTGCTTGAATTGAAACAGAGAACTTGAAATACCGAACATACAGCTAGATTGCATTTTTCGTTTTCCATTTGGGCACCTCAGCATTTTGTTGTTAAGAATCAGGGAGTGAGTCTAGCATAACTTTAATACAAGCTACATGCTTTATGTCTCAGAGCAAGTTACATTCATTGAGTTATGTAGTGTTTGGATGTAAACTTAACAGTTGGGATGAATTTATATGAAGTCTCTCAAAATAGTGGGATCCATAAATATTTTAAAATAAGAAACATGAAAAGGCAGAACATTTGACTTGGAATTAGGAGGGAAACAGCAAAGTTTTCTATATGAGATAATTGTTTCTGAAATAGGAAATAGAAGATAAGTTCTTTTGCTATGTATTTACATATACAATCAGTCCCCCAATAAGAAGGTGAAAGCTTTTAATTTTCAGTTTTATTCATTTTAGTTGCCATTTATTGTGTACTTAATACCATATACCAGAATTTAATGTCTAAAGTACATTGTGTACATCTCCTTATATCCTCAAGTAAATGAAGACATAGATACTAATATTCCTGTTTAACATAATGAGGAAACTGAAGCACAAAGAGGTTAAGTGACTTGACAAAGATTGCACAGTCTGCTAGAAATAGATATTTAATTCAAAACAGAGAACTTAGGTTTCTAAGCCATTTTTTAAAAACTCCCATCCAATACTACATTCTGAAATATTTCCAGAGTTGAGGTAGCATCTTTGTATCACAAAGGATGATTGGATTTCGAATTCTGTATCCCTCAGCTTCAGTTCTCTTATCTTTAAAATGGGGGGCAATAATACTTGCTTTAAGAATAAAAATAAGGGATTTCTCTGGTGGTCCAGTAGCTAAAACTCTGCACTCCCAATGCAGGCGGCCACGGTTTGATCTCTTGTTAGGAAAATAGATCCACATGCTGCAATTAAGTGTTCACATGCCACAACTAAAGATTCCCCATGCTACAACTAAACAGATCCTGCATGCCTTAACTAAGACCTGGCACAGCCAAAAAAATCAAAAATAATAATTTAAAAAGTAAAAATGGAACAATGTATTTGCAAGAGCAAATGCATTTTTCTGGTTTTCCTTGGTGGCTCAGCAGTAAAGATACTGCCTGCAATGTAGGAAATGCAGGAGATGCAGGTTCGATCCTTGGGTTGGGAAGATCCCCTGGAGGAGGGAATGGCAACCCACTCCAGTATTCTTTCCTGGAGAATTCCATGGAGAGAGGAGCCTGGTGGGCTGAAGTCACAAAAGGTCGGACATAACCGAAGCAACTGAGCACAAGCACATGCATTTTTCTAGTAACATTCACAGGACCTAAAAGTAGTGTAAGATTCACAAATATTTATTGACTTGAATATGATATAGAAACTATTTCATACTATTTTTATCCAAGTTTCAAGGGGATATTGAATAAAATTGCACACATGGTGGCCTTGCACATTTATGCTAAATATGAAGTGAATGTAGTGAAACCACAGGTCAGGAATGCCAAAGATAATCCACCCCACCAAATGCAGTGAACTATATGAAAAGAACTGCTTCAAAAAAAAGATGCAATTATTTAATAATATGTATATATGAATAATGATATTTTGGGCTATGCTTTAAACAAGGGTATGTGTGCATATTCCAGGGATGAAATAATAATATATTTTTCAAACATTTCCTGTTTATGGCCACCTATTTATGCCCCTCCTATAGCAGAATTGTAGTATTTAAAGCCTGTTTCATATTTTAAGTCAAATGGAGTCTCATTACTATAAAATTTTTTATTATGTAATTTTGCCCAAACTACTAGACAAGTCTGAGCCTTGTAACATAAATTCAGACTATTAATAGGTTAGCTCTCTGTTATAACAGATGTTTGTTGTATAAACTGGAGCACAGTATACTTGACTTGATTCATAACCATGCCTTATAAGAAATGATGCAAGGTACCAGTGACATTTTTGCCAAGACACACACTCTTGTGTCTTGGGGGACACAAGAGTTTTGCATAGATATTTGAAGCATTGTCAAGTTACAAAGAGAATTTGGTTTTATGTGGCCACAAGGAGTAAAATTAGGGTGATGGATGGAAGCCACAGGATTACAGATTTTAGCTGAGTACCAGAAAGAGTTTTCTAAGTGTTTCAGCTCTCCAAAGATGCCTCAGAAAGTGGTAAATTACCAGCCTCCAATCTCTGGATGTGTTCAAGCAGAAGGGATTCTAGCAGCTATAGGAAGGTTGGCTTTTTGGTGCTTCAGGCAGGACTTCTGGGGAACCTCATGCCAAAGCCAGAAGCAGATGAAAGGCTTCTTCACTTTGCTCACTGTGGAAAAATCTTTGTTACAGATCTTACACACCCACTGGTAAAGCTTGCATCTCTTTTAGGTGTTTCAGTTAATATGGAAAACATGGTAACTAATCCAAAGAGCTGGTATTTGGTCTTGGCTATTGAATCTCTTGCCTTAAAATATAAATCCTTCACTAGTACAAGTTTTCATCTCCTTTTATGAACTTTCCTGATCTATCCAATCTTTACATATTATTATTCCTTAGAACTTGGTTTTTTACCTCTTTTTTTTTTTCCTTTCAGACACCTTTATTTTTTTTTTAATTAGTTTATTTTCTATTTTTTAACTTTACAATATTGTATTTGTTTTTCCATACACTGACATGAATCCACCATGGGTGTACATGTTTTCCCCTTCCAGAACCCCCCTTCCACCTCCCTCCTCATCCCATCCCTCCGGGTCATCCCGGTGCACCAGCCCCGAGCACCCTGTCTCATGTATTTTACCTCTTTTCTGACTCTACCTTTTTACCACTGGTGAACTTAGACCTCCATGGCTTTGAACACTGCCTATACCTGAAGACTTACGTGTTCACATATTTTGAGTTTGAAACCTATGTATCCCACTGTCTACTTGACATCAACATTTGGATGTCTTAGAAGCATTTCAAACATTGTACATCCCAAATCTGTTTTCTAGTAATCCTCCAGTAATATTGTTTCTCTGTGTTTATCCGTCTTAGGAAATGGTGCTATTTAAACACTTAACATAGGAAACATGGGAGTCCCTTTTGAAAGATTCTTCTCATTCATTATCCTCATGAAGGTTTTAGTTCCAGGTGAGATATGGAACTAAACACACACTCTTCATTCTGGTTTTCCCTTTAACACCTTCACCAGACAACTGTGGTAGGCTTTTAACTGCTTCCTCTGATTCTGCTTTACCCCTCGCCCACGCATATCCTGCTCTTCCTTGCCTTCAGTGTATTGTTTATGACTTAGATCCAAGCATGATCTTTGCCCTTCTGCTGAGTTCTTCAGCTGTCTTTTTGATCTGCCCTCCCTCTCACTCATGGCATTTCATTTATTCTGTTTCTTGTCCTCAGCTTCTCTCCCCAGCTTAGTGTCCTCTCTCCATTCTGTGTCTTCCTACTCACCCTTCAAACCTTAGTATGTCACATAATCAATTCATTGTTTGCTAAACCCGCAGCCTAAATCAGTTCCCTCTGTTATGGCCTCTCATTTATGTGCCTTATTTTTTTACATAGTGCTGCTTAATATTATTTGCCTAATTCCTTATCCTAGATAGCATATTTAAAAGCAGAGACATTACTTTGCCAACAAAAGTCCGTCTAGTCAAGGCTGTGGTTTTTCCAGTGGTCATGTATAGATATGAGAGTTGGACGGTGAAGAAAGCTGAGCGCCGTAGAATTGATGCTTTTGAACTGGTGGTGTTGGAGAAGACTCTTGAGAGTCCCTTGGACTGCAAGGAGATCCAATCAATCCATCCTAAAAGAGATCAATCCTGGGTGTTCATTGGAAGGACTGATGTTGAAGCTGAAACTCCAATACTTTGGCCACCTCATGTGAAGAGTTGACTCATTGGAAAAGACCCTAATGCTGGGTAGGATTGGGGGCGGGAGGAGAAGGGGACAACAGAGGATGAGATGGTTGGATGGCATCACCGACTCGATGGACATGGGTTTGGGTAGAGGCCTGGCGTGCTGCAATTCATGGGGTCGCAAAGAGTCGGACACAACTGAGCGACTGAACTGAACTGAATTCCTTATCTGTCTCTCTCAGTGTACTTTAAGCAATCTTGGTCTTTGTTCTAAGATCACCACCTTGCAAATAGTAAGTTATTTTGTTTTTTACAATTTCCGATCAATGAAGTTTAGTGTATCTAAAAGGGAGAATTGTTATTGGTGCTTCTTCTTGAGCACTGAGAGCTCTGTGGGGAACACTATAAGTTAGACTTGGATTCAAATATTAGTTAATTGATTACTTGATGCATATCTTTAATAAATATTTAAATACCTGAAGCCTCAGTTTACTCATTCAGAATATTACCTTTTATTGATTCTTGTAAAGATTAAGTGATTAAGGCAGGGCAGTATCTAGCATGGTCCCATGCACTGTACTGTCAAATTTTAGACACAGTGGTTCTTAAACTCTGCGTGTTAGGAAAACAGGCACATGTGTGGACACACACATACAAAAACTAAACAACACAGTGTCTAAATATTCCCCAGGATATGGTATATACTTTTCTTTACTTTCCAAATGACATCATCCAGATTATGATCCTAGATTGTTTGTCAGATTTTTTATATTGTACTTATAATTTCCTAAAATTAGTTTTAAGATATTAATTACACCTTTGGGCTTATGTTCCTTTTGCCTTCATCTTACCATGAAATATATGATAAATAAACATAAATGCTCCTGGGCTATGATTCTTTTCTGTATTTCCAACTTAAGTAATTCTGTTTCCTTTGAGGAAAACCTTGGACATCAGGACTTATGTAGACCCTATGTTAACTCATAGAGTACAGATAAAGCAATGAGACACTCTAAGAGCTGGCAAATGGGGCTGTGTCACCATACAGAGGATGCTTTTTATAATTGTCACTGAATTGATGAATCAGGGATATTTTTTAAAAAATGGTTGGGGTGATGGCAACAAAAATGACAGAGAAGTGACTTCTAAAAATTCTTTCCTCCATGAAAGTAATGAAAACACTGGGGAAAATCATCAGAAACACCTTTTTTTAGGCTCTGGATATTAACCAAAGGTGTTCAACAATCTGAAGAGTGTTAATCCAAGAGAAACAGCTTTCTTAAATAACTTCAGTAAGAACATATTAGACTCTGTGGGATTTTAATTTTTCCTGTCCTCATTCCCTTCTTCATCTCTGAAACAGCCTTCAATAATCCACAATCACGGTGAAAAATAGCATCCTGGTAGTCACCGGAGGTAGCAGAACTTGATTGGAGCTACTTCAAAATCCCATTATCAGGAAGTTGCCATTATGTGACCTGCAGTGTTTCTCCAAAAGACTCCATTCACAAAGCCATCTTTGACCTGACTCAGAGTTTGACGGTGTGTTGATCCCTTTCTTCAGAAACATTTATCCAAAAACTAAGTAAATAGATAAAAATCAGACGCAGTTGTTTAATATCTTGGGATGCCTGAGATGGTTGAACATAGTTGAATCGAGCAATAGGTTAACAAAAAGCATAAAAGGAAAAGTTGAGAAATGAGATGTCCACAAGAAACTAAAAAATTCTGCTATATTTCTCTGAATATAGAAGGTTATGTGCATATATAGACCTATGCACATTCTTGTGGCTGTGTGGATCCTGAAGACCTGATATAGTACTAAGGTCTCACCTCTGGCCAGTGTTAAGGCTCTATGTATACATGAAATAAAGGCTAAGACAGAGTAAAAATTTTGAGTGAGAATTGAGAGCATACCCCAGAATGCACAGAGTCCTTGACAAAGATGAGGAGACTTATTGCTTGTAGGCATTTGGGAAAATATGTGCACAATCATTATCTGAGCACTAAACAAAACACAGACACAGACACACACACACACACACACACACACACACACACACACATTTCAGTGGCTATATGCAACAAAGAATAGAGACTTGAAAGAATTCACAAACAACCATGCCAGTAACAAACTGTAGCAACAGTATACATTGAGGAAGGAGAAAAATCTGATGTACAGAGCTGCAACATTACCTTATTTAAAATGATCAGTTAAAAAAATTATAAGACATGTAAACACATGAGAAAGTATGATTCACATGCAGGAAAAAAAGAAGCATACAGAAACTGTCCCAGAAGAAATCTAGATTTTGCTTACAGTACAAAAATTTTAAGTCAAATTTCAAGATATTCAGAGAATTATAGGAAACCATTATAAAGTACTAAATGAAAGTATGAGAAGGGTGTTTCACTAAAGCATATAAAGAGAATCAAATTATTAAAAAATAGAAATTGTAGAATGGGAAAGTAGAATAAGTGAAGTGAAAAATTCACTATATAGGCTTAACCTTCAATTTGCAGACAAAGCAATAAATTTGAATGTAGATCAGATGAGATTATCCAATTTGAGAAACAGAAGGAAAAATGAATAAAAGAAGGTGAAGAGTCTGAGAGACTTGTGGTTTACCACTAGGTGTATCAATATATGCATTATATGAGGCTCAGAGGAAAAAAAAGAGATGGGAATAGAAGTAATATTTGAAAAAATAATGACTGAAAACTCCCAAATATGATGAATAATGTTAATATATCATCTAAGAAGCCAAATGAACCTTAATAGGATAAACTCAAAGAGATCCACAGCAGGATATATCACAACTGCACTTTTAAAAGCCAAAGAAAAACTTGAAAGCAGCAAGGAGAAGTGATTCATTATGGACAAAATACCTCAATATGGTGGACACTCATATTCTCATTAGAAGTCACTGAGACAAGAATACAATAGAATGACATATTCACTGTGCCAAAAGAAAAAAAAAAGATACTGAGCCCAAAATTCTATACCCATCATAAATGTAAGAGAAAAACATTTCCAGGTAAACAAAAAGGGACAGAATTGCCACTAGCAAATCAGTCCTGAAAGAATTATAGGAAGACCCTAACACTGACATGGACGCACACTAGCAATAACTTGAATTCACAAGAAGAAAGGAAGAAAACCAGTGAAGGAAATAATATGTTTAAATGTAAACATACAGTGTAAATGTATTTTTCTTTGTAACTTCTTTCTAAAAATCATATCTGATTGTAAAGATAATTGCATAAAGCAGTGGTTATAAAATTGTGTGTAGAGATGTAGCTTGCATGACAGTAAATGAGGGGAAGGTAATAAAAATATATGAGAGCAAAGATTTTGTTTACTATTGAAATTAAGTTGAAATTAATCCAAACTAGATCATTATAAGCTTTAATTATAATTCCCAGGGCAACTGCTAAGAAAATAACACAAAAAATAGTAAAAATTATATGGAAATGAAAACGATACACAGGGAAATAGATTTTTAACAAAAAGTAAGGCATAATGGAGAAAGAGAAGAACAAAAAAGACTCAAGACCTATATAAAATAAATAGCAAAATGGCAGGTACAAATTTTACTTACCATTAATTATGTTAAATGGAAGTAGGTTAGACACTCTAAGAAAAAGGCCAGTTTGACAGAATATTTTTTATGTGGTCCAAATACACAGTATTTGCAAGAGCCACACTTTAGATTCAAAGACAAAAATAGATCGAAAGTAAAAGATTGGAAAAATACATACTAAGCAAATAGTAACCAAAGGATAACTGGAGGTTTAGCAACAACTGTTTTTTCATTAAAATACCCTTCTTTAACTCTAACAACAGTTTTTTGCCTTTTAGTTTATTTTTCTTGATATTAATCTATATTAATATCATATTATTAAGCAATGATTACTAATTCCTGACCCAGGGATCGAACTTGGGTCTCCTGCATTGCAGACAGATTCTTCATCATCTGAGCTACCAGAGAATCCCAATTAACTGTTATGGTAAATAGTAATTATGTAATTAATATTAAATATATTAAATCACTTAACAAAAAAGCAATGTAATAATATTTATTGTACTGTTCAATTATCTGATAAGGATCTAGTATTCAGAATATATAAAGAAATTTTACAACTGAACTATTAAAAGTCAAATAACCCAGTCAAAAATGGATGAAGCATTTGAATAGATATTTCTTCAAAGATGTAGAAATGACCAGTAATCATAGGAAGGCATTTTCAAAATTATTAGACATCAGGAAAATATAAATAATGCAAGTCAAAACTACTACACTGAAATACCATTTTTAACCCATTAGTTTGGCTATAATAAGAAAGAGAGGAATAACTATTGATGATGTGGTGGGGAAATCATACTCTCATATATTACTAATGAGAATGTAAAATAAAGCAGCTGATTTATAAGAGTTTGACAGCTCCTCAATAAAATTAAACATAAAGTTTCTTTATGACCCTATTTATATACACAAGAGAAATTAAAGTATACCTTCAAAATAATTGTACACAAGTATTTATTGGCATTATTTACAGTAGCCAAAAGCAGAAACAACTCAAATGTTCATCAGTTAATGAAGAAAGGAATGTGGTATATGCAAACAGTGGAGTATTATTCAGTCCTAAAAGTGAATGAAGTAGCTATTTACGCTACAACTGGATGAACCTTGGAAATGTTATGGTAAGTAAAGAAGCCAGACACAAAAGGCCATATATTGTGTAGTTCCATTTATATGAAATGTTCATAATATGCAAGTCCATAGAGAAAGTGAGTAGACTAGTGTTTGCCAGAGACCAGGAGTCCATATGGGGTGTCAGGGATACCAAATGGAGTTTTGGGAGCATAATCTTGTGAATATACTAAAACTTACTGAATTATACTTTTTAAAAGAGTAGATTTTATGGCACAGGAATCTTGTCTAAATATTTTTTAAAAAGCACTAATAAGCAAAAAGATGCTAATATGTATTTACTGTCTTTCCTGTGCCAGATACCATTACAGCTTTATCTCTCTGCTTCCCCCTGCACACATTATATAATATATGCTGGGTGTGAGTCTCAGGAAGGTGAAGTTTCATGGTTAAAGTCACATTAATCATTGTAGGAAATCACAGAAACATTTCCAGAATTCTGCTCCATTCGATTCTTCAGCATGTTTAATAAAATGAGGTATCCTGAAAGTTGATAAATATTTAGCTAATACTTGATAAATTCAGTGAAAGGAAACAAGGAAATTTGCAAATGTTGACAACTTGGCCATGGATTGTATATATATTAAATAAACATGCATTGAGAATCTGCTCAAGTACAAGTGCCCCTATACATTTAACATATATTTGTTAGGATCAACAAGTGTCCAATGCTTTGGTCTTTGGAAGACCACACATCTGTGAGAACACACATCTGTTCTTCACAATCTACTGTTTGATATTATCCATTCTCTCTTGGTTGTATAGTCGCTAAGTCATGTCCGACTCTTTGCAACCCCATGGACTGTAGCCCACCAGTCTCATTTGAACATGGGATCCCATTCCCTTGTCCAGGGAATCTTCCCATCTCAGGGGTTGAACCCACGTCTCCTGCACGTTTCCTGCATTGCAGGCAGATACTGAGCCACCAGAGAAGCCCATCCATCCTCTATTAGATAGCAGGCAATATGCTGCACTGTGAGGCTACAGAGTTGAGTACATCTTCACAATTCTGAGAGATCTGATTTTCCACTTAAGAAAGAGTTTCAAAGAATGGAGGGAAGAGGCTTGGTGGCTGGAGCAAAGAGTAGAGAAATTCGTCTTTCCTTTCCTCAGTAGTGGCTTCTGATAAAAAATCTTGCAAAGGTGACGACGTGGTGTATTTCCCCAAGGTCTCCTTTATTTCTGTTTGATTTGTAATTCATATGTAGAAACATTTTGGCTTGTAGCTTTGCACAATTCAAAATAATTTATTCAAATAGAAAAAAAAATGTCCATACACAGAAAGTAGTTTTCTATGGACAACATATCAACACTTTCAAAAGAAAATATGCACGAGGATTATTGGTAGACATCTTGTGAATATCCAAGCCAGAATTTGTCAAGGACCCTTAGCCAATACCTAATTCTGAAAATATTGTGGCATCTTAAGTAGTTTCAGCTTTATATTTTGCTCAAGATATAATATGGTGGATGATTCCCTTGAGAGCCATTCTGAGCCATTACTTATATACTGACTCTGAATCACCAGTTCCCTTTCATTTTGAGTTCTTTCTTTCTCCCTCGGTATCATGAACTTCAAATTTGCTTGTGTTATAATTTGGCTGTTTCCTTGATCGGCTAAATTTTGTGCATTGTGTTCCAAATACTTTTTGAAAAGTCAGGAAATGGAAAATTTCCTTTATAGGTTTCAGCATCCCCAAAGGGAAACAAATTATTTAGCCAATATAATCAACAACTACGTTTCCTAAAAGAAAAACTCATGTACAGTGAGTGTATCATTCAGAATGTTTTAGGCTACAAATAAGAAAACATACTGACTCAAATTGAATTAACAATAAAACAAGTTATTATATTAGAGGTAAAAACAAAAACAGGAGCTTTAAAGGTGAGGCAGGTTCTAGGCAAGGCACCAATAATGGTTTAATGATGTCATCAAGGCTCTAGGTTGTTCTGCTACCCTAGGCTGTGTCCTCATTCTAAGACTGGTTTCTCCAATGGTAGTAAGAAGGCTGCCAGCAGCATTTCATTATGTGTGGTCTGAGCCAATTTAGGACACATATTAAACTCTCCAGCCTACATCCCTGCCAATTACCAGGGGAATTCACATGCTAATAATTTAGACTACTCTGGTTTTATCCTTGAACCTGAGGGAATCTTACCCTGAGTTACAGAATTTACACCTAAAGGAGAAGAAATCTGAATAGGTGATCAAAATCATTGCCACATATGTTTTGATTCCTCATCTGAAAATAGAGCAAAGGATTTAAAATTTCAACTGGTTGGGTTATAAGGTCTCCATATAGATGTGTAAAAAAAGAAACAGTTGAGCTTAAGCTTAGCTAAATTTAAGCTTAATACTAAATTTGGAGTCCGGGAGAGATCAGACTGGACCCACAAGGACATTTCCTTTTGTAGCTTGCTTGAGAGGCATGATAGCATGATAATTTGGTGTGTTTTGAAATCAAGGAGTTCAGGTATGCTTATATCCCTTACCATCTGCATAACTATGGGACAAGTATGTAAACCTCAGTTTTCATATCTGTAAAAAGGGGGAAATTATGCCTCACTCATTAAGCTGATATTTGGTAAGTGTCAAATTGCTGGAACATAAAAAGTTTTCCCAGTTTTCACATTGGAAAACTGAACAAAAAATCAGTCATTGTTCTATGAATCCTCTGGTAAGTGTAGTTGATGGTAGCTGAGCCTCCCTGTGCTTCATGTAAAAAAATTTCATAAGAAATTTACGTGGTTCTCTTATAAGAGGAATGCTTTCCACTGGAATCTTAAGAAATCTTTCCACTCTGCCCTGGTAAAAATCCACCAGGGGAATGGACTTTCTTCATATTACAGAGACAGTAAAGCATGAACTGCTTCCAAACTCTTTAGCCTTTGCTGTAAAAATATCATGGGAGAGTGCAGTGGAAGCCAAGGTCCATTTGAGAGGTGGACATCATAGTCACATACCTGAAAGCTTTACATCTCAGGTATCAATGAGAAGCAAAAAGAGGCCAGGTTTTCAATTACAGAACATACACTTTAAATAATATGCTTTGCAACATGAATCCAGGGATATGAACTATTAATTTTTCTTTCCTTGTTCATTCAACTTAAAATAGCAATGAAGAAAAATATGCTTTGCTGTAGGTACAATAGAATAAAATATTTATATCTTGCAAATTATTTTGGTTTTGCTTATTCTTTTAAAATTTATTTTAATAAATCAGTTAGTTTGAAATATCCACGGTACTGTTAATGAAGTATTATTATTTTTTAAAAATCCACACCCTCAAATCATTTTCCAGACTCTGGAGATTAAGAAAGAGATTAGCTTTACACAGTGGTTCATCAGTTCTTTATTTATTTTGGAAACAGACTTTTGAATTAAGTCAAATAAAACTAGGTATTAGTAATTACTAAAAACTGATTTAAGCCACGGCCAATTTAAAAATTGTCAGCAATTTAAAATTGGTAGCAATTTAAAAATTTCTCTAACCTACCACCACATCAAAGCAATTTTACGTAAGTGGTTTGCTTTTTTCTGTGGCACATTGAAAATACACAGTTAAAGATGAAACTCCAGGAAGAAAGCATCCTATAATTTGATGGACGGGGATGTTCACGCAGGTGTTGAAGAGCACAATCTCCTCCTGTTCCTCAAACGAACCTTGTGCACAGCTAATTAGAATTATAAGGATACATGTGGCACTGAAGTCATTGGCACCTGCTGTTTCCCATTCCACTCTGCAGATGTATTTTTCTTTTTACATAGAATTGCCCCATTCTGTCACCAGCACCACCTGCCTTTGGTAGTGAAATATTTTTATCCCCCTGCCCTCTATTTATCACTTAATAACACATATAAGAATATTAAAGATTGATTTTATAACTGCATAAATCAGCTAAAATGTGTTCTATAATTGAAAAACTGATGTGTATGTGTGTGTGTATATATATATATATATGTGTGTGAGTGATAGTTGCTCAGTCATGCCTGACTCTTTGCAACCCCATGGACTGTAGCCTGCCAGGCTCCTCTGTCCATGGCATTCTCCAGGGAAGATTACTGGAGTGGGTTGCTATTTCCTTCTGCAGGGGATCTTCCCAACCTAGGGATCCTGCATTGCAGGAGAGTCTTTACCATCTGAGACACCAGGGAAGCCTATTATTAAGAGACATTTCAAGTATAAAGACAAGTCAGCTTAAAAAGTATCAGCAGATACATGCTTGACTTTATCTTATAATCTATAGACAATACATTAGAATATGTAATGAATCCATATACCTTTTCCAAAGGAATACCCAAGACAGAAGTAGCAATAAAGTTACAAATGACAGTCATCAATCAGAGGAAATAATTTAGATGAAGCTTTTCTCTCTCGAAGAGATGGGGACTGGGCAAGTGGTCAGGAAGGAAATACAATGTGCTTTTAACTTTGTATGAAAAGTAATGTTCAGTTCCGCGTTGCTGAACATAGTTATGTTTTTGCCAAATAAATCCTCTACTTCAAATCACTGTCCAAATGCTTTATTAAGACTCTGCTTCTGGCCTTTGTTTTAACATCTGTTACTTTTATTGCCACCTCCTGATTGCTGTCCTCTGAAGCTTCTACTTCTTTCCCACTGTCCCCTGAAGCCTCGATTGCCTTCCCGCTGTCCTTGGAAGTTGTATATGTACATATATGTGTATATGTTTGTGTGTATATATGTGTATATGTGCATATAATTGTGTTGAAGGGAAGTGAACTATACAAAAGAAAACTGTAAATTTAAATAAAAAAGAATACCTATTGATACACGCTAAGCATAGGTGACCCTTGAAAACATTACGCTAATGAAAGTAATCAGTCACAGGGAGCCACATATTGTATCATGCCATTCATACAAAATATCCAGAATAGCAAACTGATAGAAACAGAAGGTGTGTTAGCTGTAGCCCAGAGCTAGGGGATAGATAGATGGCTATAGAGTGTGAGGTTTCTTTTTGGGGTAATGAAAATGTTCTAAATTTGATTGAAGTGAAGATTGTATGAATCTGTGACTTTACTAAAAGCAATGAATCATACAGTATTAGAAGGTAGAAAATAAAACTTTTAAAAATTATTATTAATTAAAACTATGAGCATTGAAACTTTAAAAAATTTAAAAAAAATTTGTGAAGGCAAAAGGTGAGATTCAATCTTAATAGATCAAAATTGAAACCTTTCCACTTAAGATAGACCCAGGGGCCAACTAGCAATAGTTTCATCTATGGCTTTACTGATTTCCTTAGAAAACAGATACTGGTTTTGGTTATTTAGGGGTTTCAATAAGGCACCCTCAGACAACTTGGAAATGTAAAAATGTGGCTCTCTCACTGTCGTAAAGAACCCGCCTGCTAATGCATGAGATGTAAGAGATGCGGGTTCCATCCCTGGGTCAGGAAGATCCCCTAGAGGAGGGCGTGGCAACCCACTCCAATATTCTTGCCTGGAAAATCCTATGAAGAGAGAAGCCTGGAGGGCTACAGTCCGTGGGGTCGCAAAGAGTTGGACAGGAGTGAAGCGACTTAGCATGCAGGCACACAAGTATATCTAAAAGGACAGAAATTGGGCAGAAAAAAATGAAAGTAATTCAGTTTTTCTATGGATTCTCAAAAAATATTTATGCCAAGAGAACAGTATGATTTTTGGACCAATGGCTCTGCAGGGGCTTCTAGATCATGTGAATTTAGGACAGTGTAACCTAAAATTTCTAATCTGTATGTCTTGATGCTGTAACACGTAAAGTGATTGAGACAGTCGAGGCGACTCACGTCATGGTGCTTGAGAATGGAAAAGCTAGGATTCAAGTCAAGATAATCTGACCCCTGACCTTGTTTATTCTCATCTTTCAACCCCAGTTGATGGTCTCTGAATATTGGCAGTGTTATAGAGGCACGTAGATTTGGGCTCTGAATCTGTCTTCCTCTATGACTTTTATATCTCAGAGACTACTCACTTTCCTCTTTTATAAAAGCTCGACTTTTGCACTGGATAATTTTAAGTCTCTCCCAAGCCAAATAGATGAATTATTATTCAGAATCCTGTACAAAAGGGTTAAATTTCAGATATACAAATGCTTTTCATCAGCACTGGTTCAGACTGCCTTAAGGATTTAAGAAACACTTTCAAGTAATAAAGCCATTTAGACGGTTTAAATCTACATTTGGCAGCTATGAGCTTTTTCTACTGAGAATGCACTTTTTGTTGGAAACTGAACATTACAAAAATTCCTGAAGGGAGATCTTATCCAAGCTTATCTGATCGAAACGTGAAAGTGACAATACAAGGGAAAGCTGAATAATAATGTTTTGCTCTTAAGGAATGAAGGAATGATTAGAGACTGATTTGTAATGTAAGCCACAGAGGTTGTACCAGAGGAAAATTTACAAAGTCATTGCCTGGAGCTTGTATAAGAAATTTGTTCTTGTACACAATCCTGTCTGATCCATGGGCAGATCCTGCTGAACAGTAGATGAACTGTAGAGTAACTTGCTTTAACCTCAGTTGAAAACCTTTCTAATTTCTACTTGATGCATGTGTTGCATTTCTGAATTTAAAAAGAAAATATTGTAGCTGTCTCCTACAGAATTTCATTTCGTTACTTTTTGTAAAGAATAAAGAACTTCTATGTTGACAAAGCCTCAATGGTCTGTAAGGGAATTTGAAACAATTCTGGTAGAAAAAAGGTGGTATCAAATTTGTTAAAACATACCTTTGCTTTGATCACTTTGCACTTTTTATTGAAATAGCACGATAGCATTTGCTCCACAGAGTGCTGTCAGTGATAACTTGTTTAGATACTAGTAATAATTTACTGAATGCTAACCAAATATATATATATATATATATATAAATTCATTTCAACTTTTCTTTTCTCTCATAGATTTTTTTTTTTAATAAATGGGAAGAAATTCAATGCAATGCTTGTCTGTTGCATATAAAATAAGATTACTCTTACTCAAATGGTCTGCGTATGTGAGATAATCCAACTGACCCTCCTAAATCCGAGAAAAGTAAAAGAATTTGGCACACTGAGGGGTTTACCTTCATTGTTTTCTCAAATTTTACTGCTAAAAATCCCCACATAGGTCTGTTTGGGGAGTTTAATTGTACTGGATTCTGAGTGAGGGTAAAACCCATCCACTAGGTTCCTTGTCATGAGTTCATGAACCTGAGTTTAAAAGAAGGGGTGCTTTGTGCCATTTTGAGCTGCCACGCAAAACCAAACCAGAAAGACATTTCCTCTGAACAATTCAAGCCTCCAGAGCTACCACAGAGGAAAAACACTGTCCAATTTGTCTCATGAAAGAGTGCACAGGCCTCGAGGGAGTGTGAAGACTGCTCAAATCCATACCCCTTAATGGCTTTTTATTCCACTTTTCAGTCCTGAAACTGTGTGATAGCTTTCCCAGAAATTCTTCTTATGGAATGTGTCTTTACATTGGAACAACTTGGCAGTATATGTACAGCATCTGGAAGAAAGGTCTTTTCTGAGGATGTACAAAGAGGCATAGGGTGTGTGGATCTCTGATTAGACAAGGTGAACAGGAGCAGAATGTAAGAGGGATGGAAGAGAACTCAACATAAATCAAGAAAGTAATTTGACCTAACTTTACACTCCAACAGAAAATAGAAAATAGTGGGAAGATGGAGATTTCACAGTAAAGTATGGTAAAAGAATTCTACTTAAATTGCAGCTACAGCCATGGCTGTTAACTTCTTATGATGACGTTGGCAGAATGTAAAATGTCCTCATATTCCCATGCTGTGGCAACTCTGATATTTCTAATGCTTCCTGTATTCCCTATGGAAATTTCCATAGAAACTGAAAGATTCATTTTTAGAAACAGGTGAATTAATAATATTCCATTTTGAGTCAGCAGGTGTTGCAGAAGAAATGACAACAGATTTATGAAAATCAGTCCTTCTTCAAACGAGTTTAGCATAGATGTGAAATATATGAAATTCCATTACTTAGGAGGAGGAGTACTACTCACAGAAATTACTGGCTTTACATCATGACTTAATGTTTTACAAAAGTCTCATGTTCATTATTTAAGTTTTTTTAGTCTAATGCTCATTATTTCATGTGTTTTCATTGTCTCCATTTTACAGAAGTGTAAATTGAGATTTGGGGAAGTGAATCAGCTCCATGTCTACACCAATATTTTGCCTTCTGTCAGCTTTGCTGATAGTGTACAAATGACTGTAGAATGTGGAACTGGATTCAAATTTCACTTAATAAAATCATTCTTTACCAAGACTAATAAACAACTAAGTACAGGGACTTCTCTGGCAGTCCAGTGGCTAAGACTTTGCGTTCCAGTGCAGGAGGCAAGGGTTTGATTCCTGATTAGGGAGCTAAGGTCCCTCGCAGCCAAAGAACTAAAACATAAAACACAACCAATGCTGTAACATATTCAATCAAGACTTTAAAAATGTTCTACAACAGAGATAAATCCATGCACCTGTGGACACCTTATCTTCAAAAAAGGAGGCAAGAATATACAATGGAGAAAAGACAATCTCTTTAACAAGTGGTGCTGGAAAAACTGGTCAACCACTTGTAAAAGAATGAAACTAGAACACTTTCTAACACCATACACAAAAATAAACTCAAAGTGGATTAAATATCTAAAGGTAAGACCAGAAACTATAAAACTCCTAGAGGAAAACATAGACAAAACACTCTCCGACATAAATCACAGCAGGATCCTCCATGACCCACCTCCCAGAATATTGGAAATAAAAGTAAAAATAAACAAATGGGACCTAGTTAAAATTAAAAGCTTTTGCACAACAAAGGAAACTATAAGCAAGGTGAAAAGACAGCCTTCAGAATGGGAGAAAATAATAGCAAACGAAGCAACAGACAAACAATCTCAAAAATATACAAGCAACTCCTGCAGCTGAATTCCAGACAAATACACGACCCAATCAAAAAATGGGCCAAAGAACTAAACAGACATTTCTCCAAAGAAGACATACAGATGGCTAACAAACACATGAAAAGATGCTCAACATCACTCATTATCAGAGAAATGCAAATCAAAACCACAATGAGGTACCATTTCACACCAGTCAGAATGGCTGCTATCCAAAAGTCTACAAGCAATAAATGCTGGAGAGGGTGTGGAGAAAAGGGAACCCTCTTACACTGTTGGTGGAAATGCAAACTAGTACAGCCACTATGGAGAACAGTGTGGAGATTCCTTAAAAAACTTGGAATAGAACTGCCATATGACCCAGCAATCCCACTGCTGGGCATACACACCGAGGAAACCAGAATTGAGAGAGACGCGTGTACCCCAATGTTCTTCGCAGTACTGTTTACAATAGCCAGGACATGGAAGCAACCTAGATGTCCATCAGCAGACGAATGGATAAGGAAGCTGTGGTACATATACACAATGGAATATTACTCAGCCATTAAAAAGAATACATTTGAATCAGTTCTATTGAGATGGATGAAACTGGAGCCCATTATACAGAATGAAGTAAGCCAGAAAGAAAAACACCAATACAGTATACTAATGCATATATATGGAATTTGAAAGATGGTAATGATAACCCTATATGCGAGACAGAATAAGAGACACAGATGCATAGAACAGTCTTATGGACTCTGAGGGAGAAGGTGAGGGTGGGACGTTCTGGGAGAATAGCATTGAAACATGTATATTATCATATGTGAAACAGAACACCATTCCAGCTTCAATGCATGAGACAAATGCTCAGGGCTGGGGCAATGGGATGACCCAGAGGGATGGGATGGGGAGGGAGGTGGGAGGGGGGTTCAGGATGGGGAACACATGTAAACCCATGGCTGATTCATGTCAATGTATGCCATAAACCACTACAATATTGTAAAGTAATTAGCCCCCAACTAAAATAAATAAATTTATTTAAAAAAAAAAAAATCTTAAAACAAGTAAGTACACAAACAAATTTTAAAAATTCTGAAGGCAACTAGGAAGCAAAATAGGATCACCAATTTAGAAAAAGCTATTTGTTTTAGAGCAGAACTGTATGATTTGTGAAATGTGAAAAGAGTATTCTGAAACTTTTTGTTAATTTCTTTTCATGGTGAAAGAAACAGGATCACGCTTGTGATGGATAGGTTCCAGGTACGCCACTACATCAAGTAATTCTTTTTTAAAAATATTTATTTATTTATTTTTATTTCATCATAATAAATATTTCATTTATTTTTGTTTTATTTTCATGGCCGCTGGTGGGTCTTTGTGGCTGCACACAGGCTTTCTCTAGTTGTGGCGAGTGGCGTCTACTCTCTAGTTGCAGTGCACTGGCTTCTCATGGCTGTACTTCTTTTCTTGCAGAGCATGGGCTCTAGGGCACGTGGGCTCCTTGTGGCACATGGGCTCAGTAGTTGAGTCTCCTGGGATCTGGAGTGCAGTTTCAATAGCTGTGGGGTATGGGCTTCGTGGCTCTACGGTATGTGGGATCTTTCTGGACCAGGGATCAAACTGGTGTCCATTGCCTTACAACTGAACCACCATGGAAGCCCTCAAGTAATTTTTCTATCACTGTGTGGATTATTGTGCAGGAGATTGTGATATTTATGTTATCAGTAGAAATTCAAGTAACTGTTGTCTTTCTAGAGAGTGTTTAAAATTTCAAGTGTTTTTGCAAAGTTTTGGTCAAGGAAATTTGTAACATGCATCTCTGAAAAAATTTAGCTTTCCTATTATTTCTAAGTAAGTATTTTTGCACATGTAAAAACTCATTTCCAAACAAGTCTGACTACTTCAGAAACCAATGAGCAGAATTCTGGAAAAATGGTGTCAAAGGGGACATCTTTTTCTGAAACTCTCTAACGCCCCACATAAAGACAGATTGCTGCAATATATACCAAAACCAAAAACCCATGACAGCATTTGTAACAAGAAGACCCAATGAAAGGTATCTCACACATTTCAAAATACACATGAGTGAGAATAGCCATAAATAGCTATGGGATGTACATGTTCGTGATGGGGCAGAGAGAAGCCATGTGGTGTCTAACAATCATGAGAACCCTAAGAACAGAGAACCCCCGAAGAACCAGCTGTATGCAGGAGGGTCAACATGTGAACAGCAGCTGACACCAAGAGGGTTTTGTCCTCTTGTGTAAAGAATAAATATAAAGGACAGAAGAGCCTAGAACACTCATGGATCTTCTGAACTTACCTTCCAGGGTTCCTATCCAGGATAGGACCTCAGACTAAAGAGAAGCTACCTTGCGTGGATCTAAATTGAGCAGGATAGGCACAATCGAGAAAAGAATAGAGACAGTCTAGATCAGAGCCAGGAAATCCCAAAAAGTGAGCTGTCATATTTTTGAACACAGTGTACATACAATGGATGAGCAAGCTCTGTGACTTCAGAAATGATGCCCTGAGCTGTGTCTCCTTAGAAAAGTTCACATCAACAAGTTTCACAAAAAATATGTATAACAAAAACTATTTTGAAGCCAAATACCATTCAGTGAAATTTGCTTAGTCATGTCTGACTCTTTGCAACCCCATGAACTATATAGTCCATTGAATTCTCCAGGCCAGAATACTGGAGTGGGTAGCCTTTCCCTTCTCCAGTGGATCTTCCCAACCCAGGGATTGAACCCAAGTCTCCCGCACTGCAGGCAGATTCTTTACCAGCTGAGCCATCAGGAAAGCCCAAATATAATTCAAAGTTATTGTAATAAAAAAAGATAATAAGGAGCAAAATAACTTCCTTACAAATGATCAAATATGCTGGAAATAAATGTCCACAAAGAGTTTTTAGTGCAACATGCTATTTAATAATAAGGTAGAAGGCGTTAAGGAAATGATTTCTACAAGGATTTTTCTAAAGTTATCAGGCAATGTATATATGGCAAATCACAAATGAATGAGGAGGAGATTGGGGACTGCATATAGAAAATGGTTTTAATTTTTCCTAGACACAACTTAGTGACTGAACAATAGAAACAGTTACATCAACTCAATATATGTTTTTAATTTAAGAGCAAAATATAGATTTTGTATTATATATATGCACACATATACATATACACATACATGGTATTCCCCGGTAGCTCAGTGGTAAAGAATCTGCCTGGCAATGCAGGAGACATGGGTTAGATACCTGGGTTGGGAAGATCCCCTGGAAGAGTGCATGGCAATCCACCCCAGTATTCTTGCCTGGAGAATCCCATGGACAGAGGAGTCTGGTGGGCTACAGTTCATAGGGTCACAAAGAGTGAAGTGACTTAGCATGCATGCACATATGTATATGTATAAAGACATGTCTTTATATGCCTTTATCTTATTTGATTCTCAAAGAGATCTGAAACCTTGATTAACCCAGTAACATTAACCATATTAAGTGTCCAGACTGTGATTTTTAGAGTACCATTTCTTGCTCTAAGAAACCAAGACTTCCTTTGGATAAATGGCTAATTCCAGGTTTCGGGGAGGAAATATACAAGATGAATGAGGAATGTATTAAAAACTACCAGAGTATGTCAAATATACTTGGGAGTTTGTTGTTAAAGGCTCCCCCTGACCAAAGATGAGATTGTTTGAGCTTTAAAAAGGGTAATATTGCATCCGATCAAAACATATTCAGTCTATTTCAACTCATTAATTCATAGCGTGTGTGTGTGCATGTGTGCATGCATATGTGAATTAACTTCTTTCAAAGGATGATAAAGAATCAGTTATTTATCTTTAAAATTGGGAAATAGAAATAATTAAGAATTTATTCTACTTTTGTATAAAAAGTTTATCATTGGCTAACCAGATAAAAGATGAGAAGAATTTTTAAATAAAATATCCCTATTATGAAAAAAAAATAGAATTAGAATATCACCACTTTGCATTCCCCAGTGAATTATTAGATTTAGATTTTGAGCATCAGCAGACACTAACATTACATAGAGGTACCCCAATTATGTACCTGCTTGCATATGATCTTTTTAAAATAGAGATATAATCCACATACCAAAAAATTACATCCTTTTAAAATGTATAATTTAGTGGTGTTTAGTATATTTGCGAAGTTGTGAATCATTGTAATTTTCTCATTCCAGAACATTTTATCACCCTAAGAAGAAAGTTACTATCCATAAGCAGTCATTCCTCATTCCCTCCCCAACTGCTTGCAGTCAGTAATCTGTATTCTGTTCCAAGAGATTTACTTGCTTTGGACATTTCATTTAAATGGAGTCATACAACATGTGGTTTTAGTTACTGGCTTTTATCATTTAGCATAAATTTTTTCCAAATTTATCCATTTTGTAGTGTTTATCCATGTGCTATTCCTTTTTGTTGTTGAATAGTATTCCATTATATACTGAAGTTGGTTTATCCGTTCCTCAGTTGATGGATATAGGTTTGTTTCTACTTTTTTGGCTATTATGAATAATTTGCTATAAATGTTATAAGCATTTTGTGTGTGTGTATTTGTGTAGACATATGTTTTTCATTCTTTTGAGTATATACATAGGAATGGAAATACTGGGTCATATGGATAATCTGTTTAACTTTACTGAGGAACCGCAGAACTATTTCCCAGAGTGACTGCCTATAATCTTTCTGAAATAACTCTGATCAAGTCCCTTGATTCACCTGCTAATTTTCAAGAAGCGCAAAAGATGGAAGAACTTGTTAATCTGCACCATAATGGTACAGATGGCAAAGCCCAGACTGTGAGAAAATACAAGTTAATGACTTGGGCTCATTAACAGATAAATTCTAAGGAAAGGAAAGGGATGGAGCAGATACCTGTAAGTCAAGAGACTTAGAACACATATGAAGCTTGAAAAAAAGAAAAGAGCAAGAGTGCAGAATATATAGCATGCCTAAAGATGATAAATGAAAAGAACACGTTTAATGAGTTGAGATTGTCTGTGCAGTTCATTGGTCTAAATAAATTTCTAAGAGTTTTTGATATGTTTTGAATATATATATATATATTTTTTTACTTCTGCATCTTTGTTATTTGAGTTATTTAGGTGAAGATGTCTTTTAGCCACTCTTATATATTTCTTATTTATATGTATTTATATTTTCTTGTAACTTCGAAGTAACCAGTTTTTTGAACCCAATTCTATATGTCTGTGTTCACATTACTCTCAAAAACAATGATATGAAATCATTTCTGATATGATTGGCTAAGGAAATTCCATGCATTGGAGACAGTCTCTACATCCCCAAAACCACAAATAATGATGCTATGTCACAGAATCAACCTGAGTGTAATGATCCCTGTAGAAGAAACAGGGAAAGATTTTAAGTGAGTGATTTTTTAAAAGGGATTTTGTTTATATCTGGAGATTTTAACTTCCTTAGGAGAAGTAAATTAAAAAGAAAAAAAAGGAAAAAAACCTCAACCATGTGTGAAAAGACAACTTTAGAATTTCCAGATTTTAAAGCCTGGCTCTGACTGAGGACAAAAAAGAAGAAATTTTCTTCCAGAGAATGACACTTGACCGTGTCTTTCTTTCTCATTCTAGGCTTTAAACCACTCCTGATCTCTAAGCTGGTTTCCTCTGTGACAGCTGGAGAGAGCAAATTCACCACATTTTGGGTATAGCAGCTCATAGGTACTGTAATTGAGATGCATCAAAGAGATACAGCAAAGTCATAAAAGAGAGTATGTTCCCATTTTCAAAGCGAGGTGTGAGGTAAGGGAGCTGGCTGTATTGAACGAGTCTGACAGTTTCTGACTTTGGGGATACTATGCATGCCGTTGGAATAGGTAATGCTGTTTCCTCTTTCCATCCATACAGTGCACACCGAGTGTCTGTGAAAGCGTGTTGACTGAAGGGCTGATTAGCATGGCACAATCAAGTCTGTTAGTAGACTTGTACCACAGAAATTCTCTGATCTCTGGAAAACTTAACAAACTTGAAGTATTGCCTTTCAAAACAACACTTTAAAGATGAGAGAGAAAAGAAGGATTCGGAGGTTACAAAGAGGAAATAGCCCTGGCACAATGCCATCCATATTTCACTCTTAGCTTTCCCTGCAAATGATGCTAATATAGACCCTGGGCTAAATTCTAGATTTGTTCTGCATCTAAGCACTTTAGGGTCTCTACTGTCGGTGTTATATGCCATCTGCAGCTCCTAGCTTTGTGTGGTATATTTGCATCAGTGGTGGTCCCAGTTACTCATCTGCTTTTTTGTGTACCTGGTTACTGAGTTTAGTTCTGGAATCTCCAGCACTGTTTGGTCTTCTGACTAACTTTGGGGAATAGAATGAGCAAAAGAGACAGTTTCCTAGTATTCCTAACTTTAATTTTCAAAAAGCTTGCTTGGGACTTCCCTGGTGGTCCAGTGGCTGAGACTCCACACTCCCAATTCAGGGGACCTGGGTTCAATCCCTGGTCGGGGAGCTATATCCCACATGCCACCATTAAAGATCCCACTTGCCACATTGGAGATCAAAGATCCCATGTGCCACAACTAAGACCTGGTACAGATAAATAAATAAATGAATATATATATATATATATATATAAATTTTTTTTAAAGAAAAGTATCTTGCTTCTGTTTACTTTCTTTCTCTTCTGATCTTTCCAACAGAAATACACTGTCCCCAGTGGAGGGTGAGAGGTATGTAGAACAGAGACCCTAGTTAATCCACTGATACACAAACAATCCTTGCCAATATAAGAACTGTGTGGCATTGATTGAATGAACCCCACATATGCCCAAGAAATAATTCTTTACTACTTTATACCACTAAGTTTTACGATGGTTTGCTGCATAACGATAACTAACTGATCCATTGCCCTCTCAAGCGTGCTGGCTTTAATTCAAGATGTTCCTTTTGCCTGGTAAGTTCCTTCTGTGGTCTCCTTCACTGTACTCATGTGTGTGCAAATACCACTATCCATCATATCTTACCTGAGAGATCACTTCTTCCTGGAAGCTTCTCTGTCTGCCAAGAGCATGTTAGATACTCCTTCTTTTTCTCTTATAACCTCTTTAACTTGTTTCTATCATTCCTGGTCAAGGTGGTTAAGAAAGCAGGCCATTGAGTTAGATAACTTGGGTTTACAGAATTAATTCATAATTCAAGCACTTTGTAGATATATGGCACATTCTTTAAATGGCAGTTTTCTTGTTTTATAATGGGAATAATACCTAACATTGGGACAGAATTCTGTGAAGCTTGAATTATATGATATATGTAAAATGCTAAGTACAGAGCCCTATACAGAGTAAAGCATTCACTAATTCTTGGGTGTAATTGTTATTACCATATGTGTAATATCCTGTTCATACCTAAAGCTCTGGCAGTCTTACTTATCCCAATCTAGAAAGAGAAGCATCTCTTAATTATTTGGCTACCCCAAGGTATAGTTCATATATATGGGATAGGTTAAATATTTGATTCATCCTCCCCATCCATCCCCACATTTACTTTTTTACTAGTTTTTGAATTAACAAGTAGGTTCACTATCATTCTTCTCTAAAGGGAAAAAAGACAGAGTTTTCTTCCTTTCTATTATTTTGAATTCAAGGATTGTAAAATACTCAATGCATTTCAATCATTGCAGTTATTATGTTCGATTTCCTCATCTTTAGCCATAGGAAGGGTCTGAGTTCTTTGGCATGAGCTCATTAGTTTTGATAATTCTCTTCATTTCTGGTTTAGATGTCCACCAGGTCTATCTTGTACATTTTCGACCCCAGCTATTTCTCTAAAGTTCCCCAAATCCATTTATGAAAATGGTAGAGACCATACTCCAGGTGTCAAGAGTTTTCTCAATTGACCATTGATTCTAAGCCTTGATAGTGAACAGAGTTAGAAACTTTTTTAAAGATACATGTCAAGCAAATTTGAAATTCATCTTAAGTGTACCCTTTGTATTACAAGTTCATCAGAGTACCTACTAATTTTTCCCATCTAGTCTAATCATAATGTCACAGACTTTGCTGCTGCTGCTGCTGCTAAATTGCGTCAGTCGTGTCCGACTCTGTGCGACCCCATAGACGACAGCCCACCAGGCTCCTCTGTCCCTGGGATTCTCCAGGCAAGAATACTGGAGTGGGCTGCCATTTCCTTCTCCAGTGCATGAAAGGGAAAAGTGAAAGTGAAGTCGCCTCAGTCGTATCCAACTCTTCGCAGACTTTGTAGGGGCAATATTTTTTAAACTTCAAATATCTTGATCAGTTGTTTATAATAGATGAGACACCTAAATACAGACTGATATGACTTCTAAAGCAAAGTAGAGAGTGAGTGTCCTGGGATAACAAATCAGAGAAGAAAAACTCACCTTGTCTGAATGATGGCATGCCCTTGGTTAAATTGTTCCTAAATCTCTTTTTCATTTAAGAGCCCTTAGACAGGCAACTTTATTTTCATAGATTGCCTTTTATTTCAACTCTACATCTGAGTAGCTATTATTTATTCAGCTTAAATCCCACTGTTTCTAAGGATTGTCCCCCAAATCTAAATTGTATTCTTATGTCAGACAGTCTTATGACACCTTCAGCTTTTCTTCAATACCTCCTATTGCAGTTGGTAATAATATATTTGTGATAGTGTTCAAGAATTGTCTCCTGCATTAAATTTTAAGTGCCTATAATCAAGTAATATGTTTGTTTATTACTTTATCCTCAGTACCTGGCAAAATAAATAAAGGAAGATGAAATTCATTATTCATCCTAATGACTAAGCCTAAGGTTCTTTAATAATATCTAGCATAGTTCAGATTTAATTGCATAATAAAGAAAACCATTTTAAGATTCTTTGTAGCTCCCTGTAAATTTTACTAGGCATGTTGCCTCACCTTTTTGTTTCTTTGTTGGCCAAGATTTGCTTTCTTTTTTATCTTCTCTACAATTTTCATTCAATCAAATAGGAAGGTGTCCCACCCCCACTTGTTGGACTTGGTGATCATGCTGATTTCTCTCTCACTGCATTCAGTTGAGATATGGGTAGTTATTCCCAAGGGGTATTTGTGTTAAACTCTTCTGAAGATGTTGCCCTTAGGTGATTGCTTCTAGCACTGGCCAAGACCTGACTTCACCATAGCCTCTTTAAACTCCCAATTTTATCAACTTAACCATGTTGGCAACTGACATATAGGCAATACTGAGAATCTGAGAAAACTGAAGAAGAAAGTCATTATCTTCAATCTGTTCTGAATTCTCATTTTATGTTACTGAAATATAGAGAACAGCTAATCATGACATAGTCATGCTGGTGTGTAAAAGTTCACTGATATGAATTATATGTGAAATCCTCCTTAAGTGTCTTCTGTGTCCAGTTACTTACCTTCTATTTGTAAATTAAGTTAAGCAGATATCTCTGATTCAAGTAATGATCCTCAGAAATGTAGAATATCCACATCAATTTACTTTGTTTTGTTTTTTGGAGGTGTGGTTGTTATTAAATTATAAAATCAACTGGTAGGTACTTAGAAAGTTTAAAAGAACATCACGTAAGACATTTGAGATACCTGCATATGTTTAAACCTCTAATTCTATGTATATGTATATGTATATGCATGTATGTATAAATGAATGGGCTTCCCTTGTGGCTCAGATGGTAAAGAATCTGCCTGCAATGCAAGAGACCTGGGTTTGATCACTGGATCAGGAAGATATCCTAGAGAAGGGAATGGCTACCACTCCAGCATTCTTGCCTGGAGAATTCCATGGACAGAGGTCTGCCAGGCTATAATCCTTGGGATCACAGAGAGTCAGACATAACTGAATGAGTAAGTCCTTCACTTTCAGCCTTATTGTGAGACAGAATAAACATTCCCATTTATAGGTCACATATAAAAGCAATCCGTTAGATGTTAATTATATCTGTATAGATAAAAAACTCACCCCTCACCACTCCCATCTTTGTGTTTCTAGCAAATATATTTACCTGATTCTTGAAGAATAAAAAGAGATGATATCTTTTTTGAGGAGATGATATCTTCGATGTTATGAAATATATTCACTGAAAATAACAATCTGTAGATATAGGTTTTTCATGGGGTTGAACTTCCTATTTTTAGAGTAAACTTGATTGGTCAAAACTTATTAGGATAATGACATTCTCTTGTCTTAGTCAGTAGATCAGAAAACTAAAGCCTGAGTGGTTTTTGTTCTTGGCTACATCGAGTCTTAGTTGTGGCATACGGAATCTTCTTTGCAGCACACAGGCTTCTCTAGCTGTAGTGAGTAGGTTCTAAAGCATGTGGACTCAGTAGTAGCAGTGTGCAGGCTTTAGTTGCCTGACTGGGGGTCAAACCCGTGTCCCCTTCATTGGAAGGCAAATTCTTAACCATTGACCCAACGGGGAAATCCCAAGCCTGAGTTTTATTCAGACCTGAATCAGGCATTCCCCCTGGTGCTATGACCTTATTGGCAGGAAGTTCAGTGCTTCTGTTTAAAGGTTGTGGGGATTGACCTATTCTCTCCAACTGCATATGAAACATCAAAGAATACAAACACACTTGCTGCTAGAAATCGTCTTACTCATGAATGGGTCTGTTAAGGATGAAGCCTACATTATGAGGGGCAGTACAGCAAGCCAGGCCCTCAATGACATGGTTTAACTGCCTTCACTGTCCCCTGATCTGTTCTAGTTCTGGACTGCCAATTTGAGCCAACCCCAAAATATTGATTTACTTTCCCAAGAGTGTCAGCTCTATCTAGACAAACCTCTTTCTAAAGTTGGTAGGTTTTAATGCCTCCAAGGGACTGCACCTTCTTTGTTTCTTCATTCGGCTTATATCCCAAGTTCATGTTACACCTTCAAGTTATTTATGCACTTTGGACTACTATCAGTGTATGATTTCTGACTTCATACCTCTCTCAATAGCCATTTATAATTATAATTTTACAGCCTCAGGTATGGCAAATCAACACCATGTCATTAATATTATAGTCCAATTACTGAGCAAGTCCACTGACAGTCATTAGTACAAATTTACAACAAATAGGAAAGCCAGGAATATTGAACATTTCCCCATAGGTACTATATTAGTGATACCCAAATTTATCTCTAATCGTTAGATACTTGTAGACTGTAAATCCTTCCAGCCCATCTTGGGCACATTTGGGATTTAATTCTATTAAAGTTATTTGGAAACAGAAGGAATACAGGTGGTTTCTGATTTCCTATTTGTCTTAGCACAACACTGACTTGGCCTTAATGTTGACTGCTGTCAACTTTATTTCTCTAAGTAATAGACCCTGATGATGACAGAATCAGTGGGTTATTTTTCTCCACTAAGCAGCTGTCCCTCAGCTATCTTTAGAAACAGACACATTTCTTAAAATATTGGCAGTGAAGCAGAATTCCATATAACTAGGAAGGAAAGTTATGACCAACCTAGACAGCATATTAAAAAGCAGAGACATTACTTTGCCAACAAAGGTCTGTCTAGTCAAGGCTACGGATTTTCCAGTAGTCATGTATAGATGTGAGAATTTGAGCATAAAGAAAGCTGAGTGCTGAAGAATTGATGCTTTTGAACTGTGGTGTTGGAGAAGACTCTTGAGGGTTCCTTGGACTCCAAGGAGATCCAACCTGTCCATCCTAAAGGAGATCAGTCCTGGGTGTTCACTGGAAGGACTGATGTTAAAGCTTAAACTCCAATACTTTGGCCACCTGATGCAAAGAGCTGATTCATTTGAAAAGACCTTGATGCTGGGAAAGTTTGAGGGCAGGAGGAGAAGGGGACGACAGAGGATGAGATGGTTGAATGACATCAACGACTCAATGGACATGAGCTTGGGTAAACTCTGGGAGTTGATGATGGACAGGGAGGCCTGGCATGCTGCAGTCCATGGGGTTGCAAAGAGTTGGACATGACTGAGTGACTGAACTGAACTGAACTGAATCCAATTTTGCCTTTAACTTATGTAAGTTGAGTTCCTATAGCTACAGAATATTAGGCCCTAGCTACCAAATTTGAGGAAGAAACTTTCCAGGGAAACTTGAGTTTATTAGAAAACTAAAACCTCCAACAATTTAAGGCTTTAGACCAATTCCCAGCTTCCAAACTCCAGCTTTTTTTTTAAGACCCCACTGCAAGGCTTCCCAGGTGGCGGCGCTAGTGATAAAGAACCCACCTGCCAGTGCAGGAGACATGAGACGTGGGTTCCATCTCTGAGTTGGGAAGATCCTCCGGAGAAGGGCATGGCAACCCCAATCCAGTCTTGCCTGGAGAATCCCATGGACAGAGGAGCCTGGTGGGCTACAGTCCATGGGGTCACAAAAGAGTGGACATGACTGAAGCGACTTGGCATTCACTCTCCACTGCAAGTTCCTAAGAAGTTAAGCTTCTCTAAGTTAGTGTTTCAAAGCTGCCACACCAGTCTTTTCTGGGTATCTAGAAAAGAAAAGAAGCCACTCCCACCAAGGACTAGCTTAAGAGAGTACCAATCCATAAGAATTTGCTTTCTCAGAATCTTCCCTGCAAAGACTTTAATACCATTTCTTTAAGGATTTTATGAGTCAGCATCGTAGGAAAAGAGATAACAATATAGGAGAAAAAGATGATTTAAAAAATAAAAATCAAGAAGGAACTGTTGATACTCATTGTATAAGTAGCCAACATAGTGTAAAAAAAGAGCACTGGTTTTGAAATCTCGTAGATCTGGGTAAATCTGTTACCAGATTCTTAATTATATAATTCAATTGCTTTTGCAGCTTTAGTTAGTTTATGTGTAAAATTATAATGACCACTGGGAGATTTTTGTGAGGATTAGTAATATGAGATGCCTAGAACTATTGAGTGTTCAATTCAAGGAGTTATTTTTGAGTTTGATCATAGAGGCCAGCTATCTGTCTTAAGTGGTCTCTAGAAGCCTTGCTATATTGCTGAAGGCAGGGTCATCAGCCTTCCCTTCTCTGTAAGATGTAGATAAGTAATTGATTAGGGTACAGCAGTAGTGTAAACGAAGGGTCATTCAAGTGTTCAGCAACAGATAACTGCTAAATTGGGATATAATTGGTTTCTGAAGAGTACTTCAAAGTTCATTTTTTGGGTTCACCTGTCTCAGTTCATGCAACTTGCCCTTGAATACAAACATCTTGTCACACAGTTCTCTTCCAATGTGATCAAGTAATTACTTTCTTACAGTGAGAATGGAGTTCTTTTTGAAAAGATGGTGGATCCTTTTTTCTTATAACTATTGATTGTATTGGTCTAACACCCATCAACTCAACTTGGTTTTGGCATCAGTAAAAATTGTCAAGATAGCTTTTCATAGGATATTCTCCTTAAAACTAGTTCAATGAGTCATTAAATGATCTGGTACTAGGTTTGGGAAATACTGGGTTAAACCAATTTCTTTAATTAAGTACTTTTCAGAGCATTCACCCACACTTTACAATAGGAAAATTTAGGCAGAGAAGGTTAAGATATATACCTGTGAAAACACGAATCTCCAAATCAGGAGGTCAACTTAAGAATTTAATCCTCTAAGCTACCATCTTTCTTCATGATGAGTGTATTAATCACAGAATCATTTTGGGGAACCTTTCTTGGAAGGAGTGCTCTGAAGAGAATATGCTGGGAAACCCTCTGTTAGATGGAATTTGAAGAGTTTGGGTCATTTTTGTCAGAATAACTGTTTGAAAAAGGGAGATTGTGTCACTGAAAGTCTACAGAGCAAATCACTGTACATCAGGTGGCTCCTGTCTCAAGAGAGTGGTTTCCAACATTTGGGTCTCTCAGCCTAACTAAATTCCTTCTCACTTAGTCTTTACTGTGTATGAGAAAGGACAGTTTCCCATATTTCATAACAGAATCCCAGATCCAGTCATTCAGGTAAGGAAGCCTCCCTGGCCATAGATGGCTGTGAGGGACAAATGATGAGTGAGACAGTGAAGAATCTGCCTGCAATGCAGGAGACCCAGGTTTGGTCCCTGGATCCGGAAGATCCCCTGAAGAAGGGAATGGCAACCCACTGCAGTATTCTTTCCTGGAGAATTCCATGGACAGAGGAGCCTGGCGGGCTAAAGTGCATGGGGTCACAAAGAGTCAGACATGACTGAGTGACTAAAACTTTCAGGGACAATTATTGACCACATTCTGATAATGACAAATTGTGATCCCAACATCGTCAGGGATCCAACCTGTGTCTCTTATGTCTCCTGCATTGATAGGTGGTTTCTTTACCATTTGCACCACTTGATAAGCCCAAAGTAACATCTTCACCAGTGGGGACCAATCCATTTCTATTTCCAAAGGGTCTCTCCTCGGTAAATTTTTGAAAACTTAAATGGTCCCAAACTAATTTACTCTTAACACTTTTTCTAACAAATATGTTATACTTTATCAATTCTAAAAATGTGCCACTGTATACATCGGTCTTAGGCAGCTTTGAAATGTAGACTATCGCACGAAATAATGGTGCCATGAACTTTATATCTCATGAATGGTGATAAAAGAGATTGGAAATGTTCAACTGGGAATGAAACCCGTTGTATCTCTGAGACAGTCATTCTTAATTGTTTTTGAGCTATAATAATATGACTTTGGGGATTTTTTAAAACATATTTTCAATCCAAGTTCTGTGTCTTTGGAGACAAATATTAGATGTATTTGTTTACTTATTTTGGAAGCTGAACCCAGTTTAACTTTTATTTAGAAACTTAACTTGCTGAGGAGTGATTTGTGCAGTGCCTGAAATTAGTTTAAGACAGACTTGGACTCCTGATAAATTAAAGTTATTGGCCCCAAAATATATCTTAAAAGTTACATTATGAACATAAAATCCCACAGGATATTTTTACTTTTTGTAGCTCTAAGGACTAATTAATTATGAACTTAGATAATAATATATGCTAGCCTGTATCATCAGTGTTAAGTGAGTGGAAGTATGAAAAACATATTTATTTTTGTTAGACTTACACCACTGTATGCTTACAAAATCAAAGCAGCCCCAGGCATACAGACCAATTTCATTCTGAAAATATTATCTATAAAAAGGTATAAACAAGATTTTGTCACTTAACAGGATGTTGAAGTAAATATTCAATTCCAGTTGGTATAGTTATTAACTTGGTATGTGTGGATATGTGGGATAGATATATCTCATATTAGAAATTATATTTTATTAATAAGCCAAGACATTACTATTGAATAGCAAAACACAATATTCTTAAAATACATTTAATTTTTTACATTAAAAAAGAAGCAAAATTATGATCTGTTATTCTCATCCTTTCCACAATATTGTCCTACTATACTTTCCAGCTTACTTGCTTTCTTTATTTTTTTAACTTATTTACTTACTTACATAGCTATTTCTGCCGCTAAGTCACTTCAGTTGTGTCCGACTCTGTGCGACCCCACAGACGGCAGCCCACCAGGCTCCGCCATCCCTGGGATTCTCCAGGCAAGAATACTGGAGTGGATTGCCATTTCCTTCTCCAGTGCATGAAAGGGAAAAGTAAAAGTGAAGTCGCTCAGTCATCTGACTCTTAGCGACCCCATGGACTGTAGCCTACCAGGTTCCTCCGTCCATGGGATTTTCCAGGCAAGAGTACTGGAGTGGGGTGCCATTGCCTTCGCTGAGACTTAATTGACATATAATATTATATTAGTTATGCTGTACAATGTGTTGGCAATGCTACATTTATACATAATTCTTCTTGTGGTGAGAACGTTTAAGATCAAATCTCTTGGTAATTTTGAGGTATATTAATACAGTATTCTTTACGATAACTTCTGTGTTCTGACTTAGACCTTTAGGACTTATTCATCTTTTAGTTGCAAGTCTGTACCCTTTAACAGTGTCTCCCCGATTTCTCCACTCCCTGCCCCTAGTAACCACCATTTTACTCATTTCCTATGAATTCAACTTCTTCGCATTCCACATATAAATGATATAATACAGTACTTGTCTTCCTCTGTCTGGTTTATGTCACTAAGAGTCACACTCTCAATGTCCATCCATGTTACCGCATGGCAGGATTTCTTTATTTCTCTTTGTTGAACTGTATTCCTTATCCATGTATACACATCTTCTTTATCCATTCATCCTTTGAAGACACTTAGATTGTTTCCACCTTGTGGCAATTGTGAGTAATGTTGCAATAAACATAGCATATATCTCTTTGATATCCTGTTCTCAGTTTAGGAGAGACATTTATCTATATATATTTAGAAGTAGGATTGCTGGATCTTATGGTAGCTGCACTTGTATTGTTTTTGAATAACCTCCACAAGGTTTCCCAGAGCAGTTGTACCAGGTTTCCTTCCCTCCAGCAGTGTCCAAAGGTTCCCTTTTCTTCACATCTTGGCCAACACTTGTTATCTCTTTGTTTCCTTGATGATAGCCATTGTCAGGTATGAAGTGTTACCACTTGGTGGCTTTGATTTAAATTTCCCTGATTAGTGAAGTTAAACATTTTTTTCATATACCTGTTGGTCATTTGGATGTTCTTGTTTGAAAAATGTCTTTTCAGTGTGTGTGTGTGTGTGTGTGTGTGTGTGCTCACTCAGTTGTGTCTGACTCTTTGTGGCCCCATGGAGTTCCTCTGCCCAATTTTTAATCAGATTGTTTGTGAAATTTTGTTGTTGTTTTTGTTGTTGAGTTTTATGAGTTCTTTATACATCAAAAGTTTTTATTGTTTATTTTCATTAGCTGCAGAATTTTTTTCATTGTTCAAGTGAAAGCTTTGCTTGAAATCTCATGAGCATTATTTCTTTGATAAATTATAATTATAGCACAATAAAGAAAAAACACCAAAAAGCTACTTCCTTTTGATTCAGTTTCTAATGACCACCTCACTATTGATAATGGTTTGAGTTTGGCTCTAAGAGGAATATAAAACCACACATTAAAGAACTTTAAGGAGCACAAGGTCCAGAGAGATAGAGATAGTATCTGAGCATTAATCTTTATAATTCAAAGAAAAATACTGTAAGTGTCACTAGAAGAACCAAGATAGAATATTATAGAAATTTAGAGAACAGAACAACTCTTTCATACTAAGAGGAGACAAAAGCTGTGTATGCTTCTCCAAAAATGAATATTCTTCAATTGTCAATTGATAAGACATCTTACTATAGCCAAGGTTAGTGAGTAGAGAATTTAAACATTCACCCAGAAAATGTCCCTAGTTTAAGATGCAATAACTTATTTGAATTACAATGAAATCTTCAATGTTCATTGCTTATCCAAGCTGAGTGCAAAATAAACTGGCTTATGTAAGCAGCATATAGGTTAAGAGTACAGTCTTTAAAGAGGGTAGAATTAGGAAAGTTAATCATAAGGTGAGGTCACTTGACTGTTATTGTCAAGAATGAAAATTAAAAATTTGCTGAATTGTTAATTTAGGTGATACTTGAGAGAGTATCCCTGTCACTTTGTGGGCTGTTTTATTCTTAAATATTTTTTAAATCCATTGTAGGAATAAATTCATCTGGCATTATATTATGTACATATATATATAAGATTTCCCCCCCCCAAAACTAGATCCCTTTTTGCGTCATGTATACCTAAGCTTGCCAGTTTTAATATAAAGGAGACCATCAGTATAGATGACTAGAAGAACATTGTAGCATTTTCCTTCATCACTAAGTCATTTCCATACCTTATTCATTACATGATTGGCAGAGTTCCATCTGATTTCTACCGTCTGTACTTTAAAATATTTAGTTACTTTCTGTTTTCATTCCCTCTGCAGAAGCATCAATTACTTAAAAATTTTCCAAGGATTCCTTAAGTACCATCATTTCTGTCATCAGTCAGCTGATCTGGAACACTATTATTGGATGTCCATGTCATGGAAATAATTTAGTGTTGAAAATGTTGATTGTTGCTGTGCTAATTCGCTTCAGTCATATCTGACCCTTTGCAACCCTATGGACCGTAGACTGCCTGGCTCCTCTGTCCATGGGATTCTCCAGACAAGAATACTGAAGTGGGTTGCCATGCCCTCCTCCAGCAGATCTTCCCAAGCCCAGTATCGAACCCAAGTCTCTTAATCTCCTTCACTGGCAGGTGGATTCTTTACCACTAGCGCCACCTGGGAAGCCTGAAAACGTACGAAGTGACAGAAGATAGACACCAAAGCACAAATCGTGTCTGATTTCACTTACATGAAATATCTAAGATAGATACTGGAAAAGGTTGGATTACGGCATGAGGAGTTTCTAATATGTCAAAATGTCCTCACAGATAGAGAGTGGAGAAAGCATCATACATTCGGACGCAATGAGGAACAAAATGAGTATAATCACTTCGAAAATCAGAGAAACTCTCATCAATAATATCCACCACTAATCCAATGCTTCCTGGACACATAGTACACCATTAAATTATTTTTGTGGGATTTCCTTGGTGGTCCAGTGGCTAAGACTCAGCTTTCCCAACGCAGCAGTCCTGGGTTCAGTCCCTGGGCAGGAAATTAGATTCCATGTGCAGCAACTAAGTGTTCACATGCTGCAACTAAAAAAAACAAACAGACAAAAAAAAAATCCTCATACTGCAACTAAAAAAAGACCCTGCATGTTGCCATTAAGACCCAGTGCAGCCAAATAAATAAATAAAGTACATTCAAAGAAATTTGCCACTATTTTGGAGTGGTCAAGAATTACTGTTTGTATTTTCCAATAAAAAAGCAGAGGCTGCTAGAGCAGGTGTGCTGTGACCACATCCCTTTGTGGGTTAAATGGCTGTGTCAGCATAAAAAGCTGGGTTCTGACTTCTAAGTCTGTTACTTTGGTGCATTGCTGCAGCCCTCCTCAGAAAGATTGTTAAAAAAAAAAATCACAAGTAATGATTTCTTTTTCCTTAGATTACCTCTCAGCTTTCATTTAAATATCTGCGCTATGTAAACCATGTCCAAAGTTGCTTCAGTCATGTCTTATGGACTGTAGACTGCCAGGCTCATCTATCCATAGCATTCTCCAGGCAACAGTATTGGAGTGGGTGGCCATGCCCTCCTCCAGGTAGATCTTCCAGACCAGGCATGGAACCTGCACTTCCTGCAGCTCCTGCGTGGCCAGCAGATTCTTTACTACTAAGCCACCGGAGAAACCCGATCATCTCAGCCAAATATGCTCCTGTTTATCTCCTCATGCCTTTTGAGCAGACTGAGTTCTCATTAAGAGGTAAGAAAGCAGTGATGAGAAAGTTGTCCATGAAGCTTGTTAGAATGGTGATCTGCCTTCAGAATGTCCAAATCAGGTCCCCTAGGCTTTGATATATGTGACTTTGTCTCCTCTACCTTCCTCTGAAGTCCAGAGTAAGACATGACTGACAAAGCTTGAGTTTCAGGAGAGTTGTTGTTTTACTTACTAAGTCATGTCTGACTCTTTAGTGATGCCAAGGTCTGTAGGCTTCTCTGTCCATGGGATTTCCTAGGCAAGAATATTAGAGTGAGTTGCCTTTTCCTTCTCCAGGGGATCTTCTTGATCCAGGAATCAAGCCCTCATCTCCTGCACTGGCAGGTGAATTCTCTACCACTGAGCCACCAGGAAAGCACTTTAGGAGAGTAGGCTTGGCGATCTATCTAAAAAGAGGCCTGTGGTCAACTCCAGCTGAGGAGTTAGGCCTATAGTAGAGGGAGAAGCCCCTGCATCAGGGTACAGAATTGCAGACCAGCTCTGTTCATGATCCGCATGGGCCAGAAGTGCCGAGGAGGGCCTAGGCCCGGGTTGATATGAAGGCAGTTCTCACAGGAGAATGGAACAGAGATTAAAAAATGAGAAAACAGTCCAGAAGTATGATATTAGCTGTGGATTTGTCATGCATTGCTTTTGTTATGTTGAGAAATGTTCCCTCTATACCCACAGTGTTGAGCATTTGTATTGGCAGTGAAGATTGGAGTGCCTTGGTATAGACCAGTGATTGTTGATGACAATATGGGAGGAGGGTTCATGGTTTTTCTGGGTGTTTCGTTGTAGTAGAGAGGTTATTGTCTAAAAGTTTTTTCTCTTGCTAGGCTTCCCTGTTCCTTTGGCTAGAAATAGCAGGCTTTTCTTGGCAGATTGGTTTTTTTTCTGCACCTTGGAGTTTCCAGGTTGCTGGCTTACCACCTGGTATTCTGGAGTGTATGAGGAAAAGGAAAATCGAGGGAACCCACAACCCTGCTGTTCTTTGAGTCACGAGCACTCAAGCTGGTCTGCCTTCTTCTCTCCACCTCTGAGGGTCTCTTTATGATTGCTTATGTGTAATGTACTAGGTTGTTTAGTGTATTTAGTGGAAAGATAGGAACAATTATGTCAATTCTATCTTCCCAGAAGGGGAACTCTTGTCTTGATAGGCTTTCTTTATTATTATTTTTACAGTGAAAGGAACACTTTAATTCTCACTTTTTTTTAAAAGTTTTGAGCTGCAGTGTACTAAATAAATATTAATTTTACTCCTTTTTCATTTCCCTATACATTTATAAATGTTAGTAAGATAATAATGTCATTACTTTGACAATGATGTTTACAGCTTACAGAACAATTGTAATTTATTTCTTTATTAAAATTGTTTTGCACTGCTTCAGCTTGTATCATTTTTCTTTTTGTTCTTAAATTACCATGTAAAATGAAGATGCTGCACATTTTAATACTTCGAGACATATTTTGAGTTTCATACTTTATTACTTTCTTTCCTCTTCCCACAAATATGTATTATGTACCAGGAACACTGCAAGGAACTGGGGGTAAAATTCTTCCTTATATTCTTAGAGTTTATGATCAACTGGCAAACATAGATTCTTTCTAGTAGAAAAAATAGTGAAGATTAATTTTTCTCCACTATTACTTGAATATGTATTTACAAACTGCAAATATTATAGAGTTTGTATAATAATAAAGCAAAAACATGATATATATTAAAGTGTTCCCCTGTGTGAGTGTGAAGAAAAGTCAACATGTTTTTGTGTTTTTATTACTTGCTAAATATTTATGCTTGTATGTATATGTCTATGACTTATATCTGAGGCTGGCACAGTTTGCATCAATCTCCACAGCACCCAGTCCTCATCACCTTCTCCACCAATAGGTTTAAAAACCTTCCAATCTTCTGACATTTCTAAATCTCTCAACCAATAAGAACCCCTTTGTCATTTCTATTCAACAAGCCATCTCTCTCAGATGGATATGATTTGTAAACTTTGCTTTTGGTTATGATATGAATGGTTTCATTTCTTAAGTGAAATAATTTGAAATATTCTAAAGGAACCACATATATCTTAAGTCTACAGTTTAAGGTACCATACAGTAAAGTCATCAAATTTGGAAAGCTCAACAGTGGCCACAGGACTGGAAAAGGTCAGTTTTCATTCCAATCCCAAAGAAAGGCAAAGCCAAACAATGCTCAAACTACTGCACAATTGCACTCATCTCACACGCTAGCAAAGTAATGCTCAAAATTCTCCAAGCCAGGCTTCAATAGTATGTGAACCGTGAATTTCCAGATGTTCAAGCTGGATTGAGAAAAGGCAGAGGAACCAGAGATCAAATTGCAAACATCTGTTGGATCATCAAAAAAGCAAGAGAGTTCCAGAAAAACATATATTTCTGCTTTATTGACTATGCTAAAGCCTTTGACTATATGCATCACAACAAACTGTGGAAATTCTTAAAGAGATGGAATACCAGACCACCTGACCTGCCTCCTGAGAAATCTGTATGCAGGTAAAGAAGCAATAGTTAGAACTGGACATGGAACAACAGACTGGTTCCAAATCGGGAAAGGAGTACATCAAGGCTGTATATTGTCACCCTGCTTATTTAACTTATATGCAGAGTACATCATGAGAAAAGCTTGGCTGGATAAAGTACAAGCTGGAATCAGGATTGCCGGAAGAAATACCAATAACCTCAGATATGCAGATGACACCACACTTATAGCAGAAAGCGAAGAAGAACTAAAGAGCCTTTTAGGAAAGTGAAAGCAGAGAGTGAAAAAGTTGGTTTAAAACTCAACATTCAGAAAACTAAGATCACGGCATCTGGTCCCATCACTTCATAGCAAATAGACAGGGAAACAATGGAAACAGTGAGAGACTTTATTGTTTTGGGCTCCAAAATCACTGCAAATGGTGACTGCAGCCATGAAATCAAAAGACAATTGCTCCGTGGAAGAAAAGTTATGACCAACCTAGACAGCATATTAAAAAGCAGAGACATTACTTTGCCAACAAAGGTCCGTCTAGTCAAGGCTATGGTTTTTCCAGCAGCAGTCATGTATGGATGTGAGAACTGAACTATAAAGAAAGCTGAGCCCAGAATTGATGCTTTTGAACTGTGGTGTTGGAGAACACTCTTGAGAGGCTCCTGGACAGCAAGTAGATCAAACCTGTCAATCCTAAAGGAAATCAGTCCTGAATATTCATTGGAAGAACTGGTGCTGAAGCTGAAACTCCAATACTTTGGCCACCTGATGCGAAGAACCAACTTATTTGAAAAGATCCTTTTGCTGGGAAAGATTGAAGGTGGGAGGAGAGGGGATGACAGAAGATAAGATGGTTGGGTGGCATCACCGACTTGAAGGACATGAGTTTGAGTAAACTCCAGGAGTTGGTGATGGACAGGGAGGCCTGGCGTGCTGAAGTCCATGGGTTCACAAAGAGTCGAGCATGACTGAGTTACTGATATTCAGTTCACTCATGAGTGAATGATGCTTGTTGATATAAGCAAATGCCAAGGTAGGAATTATCCCTGATGATATATCTTCACTTCTTTCATTTATTTTTTAACAAGTGGTGTATAATTGCTTTACAGTGCTGTTAGTTTCTGCTATACAACAAACTGATCATCTCTGTGTATACACAAATCTCTTTTTTGGGCCTCCCTCCCACCATGCCCCCTTCCCACCCTTCTGGGTCACTACAGAGCACAGAGCTGAGCTCCCTGCACAATACAGCAGGTTCTTACTAGCTATTTGTTTTACACATGGTAGTGTACATATGTCAACGCCAATCTCCCAATTCATCTCACCCCTCCCCCTTCCCTTTGGCCACACTCCCATTATCTACATGGAGTCCAGAAAAATGCTATAGATGAAACTATTTGCAGGGCAGGAATTTAACTTCATTTCTAATTAGGTAAAATAATATTGTAACCCAAAAGAAAATAGAAATCATGTCTTGTGGCACTTGGTAGATATTGTCCTATAGATATTCTCTTTTTCCAAATAGGACCAGGGACCACTGGGAATATTTAGGCTGGAGAACAGTATATTTGGGCTCCCTGATACTCAGTTGGTAAAGAATCCTCCTGCAATGCAGGAAACCCTAGTTCAATTCCTCGGCTGGGAAGATCCACTGGAGAAGGGATTGGCTACCCCCTCCAGTGTTCTTGGGCTTCTCTCGTGGCTCAGCTGGTAAAGAGTCCGCCTGCAGTGCAGGAGACCTGGGTTCAACCCCTGGGTTGGGAAGATCCCTGGGGAAGAGAAGTGTTACCCACTCCAGTATTCTGGCCTGGAGAATTCCATGGACTGTGTAGTCCGTGAGGTTGCAAAGAGTTGGACATGACTGAGCAACTTTCATTCACTCACACTGTATTCAGGACAGTCATAATAACTATCTTTAAAAATGAAACTCAGTGTCTTGATGAAGAGGCCAGATTTCTTCCATTTGGCTTTATATATAGAAACTATAAGGTTAAAAATTATTTCATGTGAATACAATTCTTGGAGTGATTATGAACTAGTTATCTTGAAGTTAGTGACTTAACTGTCACTCAGGGTACTCAAGTAGACCCTGCATGACCATTTGGTGGTCTTTAGTGGTATGTTGGGGTTGGCAGAGGATAGGACCAGTTGGTCTCCAAAAGTATTCCTAGTTAGAAATAACTCACTATAGTTAAAACTTTATTTTTTTTTAAATCAGAAAAATAAAATAAAGATTGAAAAGCTCCATTTTCCCTATTTGTAAGTCCAGGCAAACCTAATAGTATTGAAAAACCTTTGTTTTGGGACCCCCATGGACTGTAGCCCACCAAGCTCCTCTGTTCATGAGATTTCCCAGGCATGAATATTGGAGTGGTTTGCCATTTTCTTCTCGAAGGAGTCTTCTTGACCCAGGAATCAAACCTGCATCTCCGGCATTGCAGACAGATTCTTTACCACTGAGCCACCAAGGAAGCCCCAAGGCAATTATACTCCAATAAAATTAATTTAATAAAAAATAGATTTGGTTGTAGCAGAGAAATATAGAAAGACCTCCACGGATCCTAGATACCCAAACTAGTGAGTGGGGAGGCAAACCAGGAAGCCAGGGTAATATAACTGCTTCTTGAGTGATCTATTCCTAGAAGAAAAGAGTTCAAACACCTGGTAGCCTCCAGAGGACTCTGAGTTGGCTACCAATTTGCTTAAGCAGGGATAAAGGAAATTTCTAATCAGATGAAGTCACTCTCCAACCAGGCTTATATGTTTGGTCAAGATGGCTACCACACTTTGATTGGGGCTGAATTTCCTTTTTATTGTATAGTTTTGGGTGTCAAGGTTAGCCATATGGGTAGATGTGTTGCCTCTAGTTCCAGGCCTCCTCAGATATAACCCAATAAATTAATGCACATCATACGCACTCATCAGCAGTATCACTCAAATATGTAGTAATATAAATCATGTTGTCAGAAGGGTCAACTTTTACATAGGAAACTCAATATATTAGGATTTAAAACATACAGTTACACTGTACAGTTAAACTCACTGCATTTGAATAATATTCAAACAACACTTGCTAATACACAGTTCAATTCTACTCATCCAAATAATGTGCATACAACTCAAAGCTTACTCATGATCCTTAGAAAACATCCCTGGGGGAGTGGTATAAATTTTTCTTCTCAGGAGTAAAGCAGTGAACTTATAGATTATCTAGAATTGTCCTGATGTGAGCAAAATCCTAGCTTGTTCTTCAAGCTTTGCCTCTAACCTTTTTGACTTTATAACTATTTAGTCTCACAGGGATTCTTCCCTCATTTTTAAAAGGAAGAAATTGGAATATAGAGATCCCTGGATCCTTAAGTTTCTAAAGCTATGATTCTGACTTATATCACTCAAAATGGTGATCAAATGGTGCTCTGACAAGAGTTCAAAATGGAATGGGCTTGTGTGAATATGTGCTGAAAGAGTGCCCAAGAGAGTGTTAATAACCTGATAGTAATATTGCTTTTGAACTGTGGTGTTGGAGAAGACTCTTGAGAGTCCCTTGGACTGCAAGGAGATCCAACCAGTCCATCCTAAAGGAGATCAGTCCTGGGTGTTCATTGGAAGGACTGATGTTGAAGCTGAAACTCCAATACTTTGGCCACCTGATACGAAGAGCTGACTCATTGGAAAAGACCCTGATACTGGGAAAGATTGAGGGCAAGAAGAGAAGGGGACGACATAGGATGAGATGGTTGGATGGCATCATCAACTTGATGGACATGGGTTTGGGTGGACTCAGGGAGTTGGTGAAGGACAGAGAGGCCTGGTGTGCTGTGGTTCATGGGGTCACAAAGAGTCGGACATGACTGAGCGACTGAAATGAACTGAACTGAACTGAATATTGCTTTGGCATTAGAAATTCAAATGGCTCTTGAAGCCATGTTCAATAATAGAATCTCAATCTATTATTATTTTTAACAGTGACATAAGTGGAGGACATTAACATTGGCTGTTCAGTGCTGTCTGTGTTGCAGAGGGATTTGTTGAACTGAGCAAAAGAAAAATGATTGACTGGTACATTTAACTTATTACTTTTATTGACTTCTGCAGCTTCAGTGCAGTTGTACTCAAAAGACCCATACTAGCTAATAAAATAGGACTTTAGAATTGATGTAGCAAATAAAATGCCAAATAAGAATGCCATTGTCATTAAAATGGAGCAACACTATTGATTTAAAGTAAATATATTAGCCAGTTTGCTGTGCATTTTGGACTGGGCCTAATCACTGAAGGTACTTTTTGGGTTACTGGTATACATGACAAATGAGAGACCTCTTACCAAGAGGAGTAATGCAGTTTTATGTGACAGAATTGCCATGGAAACAGAAATAAATCCTGAAGCTAAAAAGGGCCATGAATATCCTGTCATCCTGTCTTCTGAGTTCAGCTCACTGCTGTACTCCTTAGTAGAAATTCACAGGAAGCTTACTATGGTTTCCTTTTTAAATGAAAAATTATAGAGTTGGTATTTCTCAACTCATGTCATTATTGAGCATTCACTTTTCACTGCAATTGCCGTGAAGATGGAAGGCTTAGACAAAACAGATCCTGACACTCCTCTCACACCTCCACTCAATTTTCCTTTTACACGCACACACACGCAGACATACACACACCCTCTGCTTTGCAATTCCAAATTGTGTGTAAGCACCTGTTTTTGTGTATGAACTATAATTCAGGCATGATCTTAAACAGTTCTGAGAAATATAGATGTCTTCTAAAATGTCACAGTGATAATGTTGATATGTTAACTAGGGTCATACTTAACTACAAGGGAGCATCCTCACATAAGAGCAGGAAAATTCCCTGCAATTCAAATTGTCATTGATGTGTGTGTGTGTGTGTGTGTGTGTGTGTGTGTGTGTGTGTGTGTACCATTTGCTTAAAATGACCTGAAATCAACAAATTAATAAGTTCTTGATATTTTACTGTTTTCAGTTCAACCAGTTAAGAAAGCATGATGGATGGCTTGCCTTCTTCTCCTTCTAGTTCCAGGGCTCTTAATTAGCCTTGGTTATCAGCCAGAGTCATCCTTTAAAGGTGGTTTGAATCTCTTGGGCTTCCCTGGTAACTCAGCTGGTAAAAAAATCCGCCTGCAGGAGGAATAGGACGGAGAGACCACTCTCTCCCCCACAAATTTATCGAAAGAACATCTGAAAGCTGAGCAAAGTTCACAAGACTACTTCTGAACGCTGGCAGAGGAGGTCAGACATTAATCAAGTCAGCGCATTATCTTCAGAAGGAGGTAGGAGAAATTATAAAAGATAAAAAGAGAGACAAAAGAGTTAGGGACGGAGACCCGTCCCGGGGAGGGAGTCGTAAAAAAGGAGAAATTTCTAAGCACCAAAAAATCCGCCTGCAATGCAGGAGACCCAAGTTTGAGTCCTGGGCTGGGGAGGTCCTTTGGAGAAGGGAGAGGCTACCCACTCCAGTATTCTTGGGCTTTCCTGGTGGTTCAGATGGTAAGAATCAACTCGCGATGCAGGAGACCTGGGTTCAATCCCTGGGTTGGGAAGATCCCCTGGAGAAGGGCATGGCAACCCACTCAAGTTTTCCTGTCTGGAGAATCCCCATGGATAGAGGAGTCTGGTTGGCTACAGTCCATGGGGTCACAAAAGGTCAGACATGACTGTGCAACTAAGCAAAGCACTAGGATCTCTTAGGATTAAATTTTACCTTTCCAAAATAGCTCAAAGCTTGAAAAAGTAGCATGGAAACAGTTCATTGACCTTTAGTTCTTTTTAACCATATCCCAGTGCTGAATATGGTAAGACTCTTGGTTTCCTCTATGACGGCAAGAACCAAATCTGTCTCATTTGTCACCATGGCAGTAGTGCCTAAAACTGTGACTGACACATAGATGCACAGTGAATACTTCTGGCATGAATACATTGAGCCAAACAAGTAATTTCAGGACTAGATTTGGGCTCCTAATCACTTCAATATTTATAGGAAATAAAAGAAAATGCTGAAGTAGTCTGCAAACAAAGATTGGCAAGGTAGAATATTTACCCCCGCAAGTCAGTTCTTATGTTAAAACTCTAATCTTATTGGTATGGTATTTTGAGGTGGGGACTTCCGAAGGTGATTAAGTCATTAAGGTGGAGCAGTCACAAATGGGATTAGTGCCCTTATAAGAAGAGATGACGAATTAGCTACTGCTCCTCTTCTTCTGTGTCAGGACAGAGCAAGAAGCCAGTAATGTGCAGCCTGGAAGAGGTGGTCCTCACCAGAACCCCACCATGCTGGCTCCTTGATCTTGGACGGCTGGCTTCCAGAACTGCAAGAAATAGGTTTCTGTTGTTTAAATCACTCAGTGTAAGGTCCTTTGTTATAGCAGCCTGAATTGACTAAGACAAGTACTTCTGCCTCTTTAGTTCTCATTGCCTGACAGAATGTGAGCACAGCTACAAAGTCAAAGAATTTGTGGGTCTTAACTCGGTTCCCAGCAGGAATGTTGTAGTAAAAGAAATTCTTTTCATACTTAACAGTTGTTCAGTGGAGAGAGTCAAATACTGCTGCCTCCCACTGAATTTCACAGGAAACTGACCTTCCAGAAGCTTCTGCCTCTATCTCTTTCATCTCAATTGTTTATGCATTTTAGATGTGAGGGTTAGGAAGAACCAGAATTATCCAGAAACTTTCCTCAGTTGTCTAATTTTCTTTGAATGACTAAATATAGCCTTGAATATGGAAGCATTTTGCTATTGAGTGGATATAAAGCTTACACTTAAAAATAGATGAAAGTCAGATTTGCTGTTCTTCCTCTCTTTCTAATTTATAGCTTTTGCATAAAATTACACTGAGGTTTTGCTTATGACTCTATTCAGTAGGTATCTCAAAATAATACTTGATCTTGAGGTGATGATTTGGCTTATTTCTTTTGCATAATAATATTTATTAAAAATTTTATTGGAGAAAAATTACAGTGTTGTGTTGGTTTCTGCTGTACAATGATGCAAATCAGCCATAATTATGCATATATCACCTTCCTCTTGAGCCTCTCCCCTTCCCCCCATCCCCCCCCTCTAGGTCATTAAAGAGCAGCAGGGGACTCCCTGTGTTATATAGTAACTTCTTGCCAGTTATCTGTTTTACATGGTAGTGTATATATGTTCATGCTACTTTTTCCATTTGTCCCACTCATTCCTCCCTCACTGTGTTCAGAAGTCCGTTCTCTATATCTGACTCATTCCTTCCCTGCAAATAGGTTCATCAATACCATTTTCTAGATTCCATATGTATGTGTTAATATACTATATTTGTTTTTCTCTTTCTGACTTCCTTCAATCTGTATAACAGACTCTAGGTTTATCCGTCTCACTAGAACTGACTCAAATTTGTTCCTTTATATGGCTGAGTAAGATTCCATTGGATATATGTACTATATCTTCTCTATCCATTCATCTGTAGATGGATATTTAGGTTGATTCCATGTCCTAGCTATTGTAAATAGTGCTGCAGTGAACACTGGAGTACATGTGTCTTTTTCAATTATGGTTTTCTCAGAGCATATGCCCAGTGCAATTGCTGGGTCATATGGTAGTTTTATTCCTAGGTTTTTAAGGAATCTCCATACTGTTCTCAATAGTGGCTGTATCAATTTACATTCCTACCAAAACTTCAAGAGGGCTCCCTTTTCTCCACATCCTCTCCAGCATTTATTGTTTGTAGATTTTTTGATTATGGCCATTCTGACTGGTGTGAGATGATACCTCACTGTAGTTTAGATTTGCATTTCTCCAATAATTATTGATGCTGAGCATTTTTTCAATTGTTTATTGGCCACCTGAATGTATTCTTTAGAGAAACATCTGTTTAGGACTTCTGCCCATTTTTTGATTGTGCTGCTGTTTTTCTCACAGTGAGCTGTATGAACTGTGTATACACTTTGGAGATTAATTTTTTGTCATTTGTTTCATTTGCAATTATTTTCTCCCATTCTGAGGGCTGTCCATGAGTTTTGTTTACTGTTTCTTTTTGGAGAATGAAATGGCAACCACTCCAGTATTCTTGCCTAGAAAATCACATGGATGGAGGAGCCTGGCAGGCAATACCCCATGGGGTTGCAAAGAGTCGGACATGAATGAGTGACTAAAACGCACACTGTTTCTTTTGCTGTGCAAAATCTTTTAAGTTTAATTAGGTCCCATTTGTTTATTTTTGTTTTCATTTTCATTACCCTAGGAAGTGGCAAAGAGGATCTTGCTGTTCATTTATGTCGAAGAATGTACTGGTTATGTTTTCCTTTAAGAGCTTTATAATTTCTGGCCTTGAATTTAAGTCTTTCATCCGTTTTGAGTTTGTCTGTATGGTATTTGGAAGTGTTCTAGTTTTATTCTTTTACATGTAGTTGTCCAGTTTCCCCAGCACCACTTATTGAGGTGGCTGTCTTTTCTCAATTCATCTCAATTCTTTCTCATTCTTGCCTCCTTTTTCAAAGATAAGGTGCCTGTAGGTGCGTGGGTTTATCTCTGGGCTTTCTATCTTGTTCCATTGGTCTATATTTCTGTTTTTGTGTCAATACCATAATGTCTTGATGACTGTAGCTTTGTAGTGTAGTCTAAAATCAGTATGGTTGATTTCCTCCAATTTCATTTTTCTTTCTCAAAATTGCTTTGGCTATTCAGGGTCTTTTGTGTTTCCATACAAATTGTGAAATTTTTTGTTCTGGTTCTGTGACAATACCATTGGTAGTTTGATAGGGATTGCATTGAATCTGTAGATTGCTTTGGGTAGTATAATCATATTCACAGTATTAATTCTTTCCAATCCAAGAACACAGTATATCTCTCCATCTGTTTGTGTCATCTTTAATTTCTTTCATCAGTGTCTTATAGTTTCCTGCATACAGGTCTTTTGTCTCTTTTGGTAGGCTTATTCCTAGGTATTGTATTCTTTTTGTTGCAATGGTGAATGGGATTGTTTTCTTAATTTCTCTTTCTGATTTTTCACTGTTAGTGTATAGGAATGTAAGAGAATGCCCCCCACTTCTCTTTTGAAAGAGAACTACTTCTTAAATATGTTTCAGTTCAACTGAAGGGAAATTATTTCTAGCTTTATGAGAAATAGAATACATTTAATAATTGGTTGCCTTCAAGAAGCCAATATTAGATGTTTTGTAAAAAGCTGTTGGCAGAAGACTTACATGAAAGTCACAGAGCCTTGTCTGAACTCACTAGGAAAAGCACAATCACATCCTAAGTTTCAGTCTTGTGACTTGAATATTACACACATCTATCTTTGGGGACTAGAGTCAGAGCCCCATTATTTGTGGGTCTTAACTTAATGAGACTTAACAAGCCAGCAAAACTGGCGGTGTCTGTTTGGGGCATGATGAGGAAGGAAATCAGTTCAACAGTTAGGGTTGTTTCTATTTGTAGGAAGGATAGAGGAAACACTCTCAGATAAAAACTTTGGAAAATGACAAGCAAGGGGAAGAAATATATAATGAACACTGGAGTAGGGGTCAGACAAGCTTAGTTCGTGTGCCAGTTCCATCCACTGATCCAATTAAATCATCCAATTCTGTGTTTGTTAAAAGATAATAAATAACAGTACCTTTTTTACAAAGTAGTTGTGAGCACATAGAATTATGTATACATGTTTGAGTGCAGAAATATACATCTATACATATATAAGCCCATGTGAGTTTACACATGCACACACACAAACATACTACCACCTTGCCTGTGGTCAGTAGCTGTCTTCTGTTTCTTTTCTGAACTGCATTTGTTCATTTGTCAAGGAATATATATGTCTTGCCTCCTTCACTCACAGAGCTTCAATGAATTTCTATCACAGACATAAGACACTAGTAGAGGTGTTTGTTGTATTTTTTTAAATTGATGTTTTCATATCTCTATGTCTAGGCTAGGTCTCCAGTTTGGAACCTTGGAGGATAGTTCACAGCAAAACCCCTACCCTGAAGGAAATCATAACCTACTTGAGCAGTGGTCCCTTGGAATTAAATTGCAGTGTGAGAATGCAGCACTGATAAAGAACTACCATGTCCTTTACACCTTAAAATACTCAAGACCCTTCATGATTGGTCTGCAGCTTTGTCCAGCCTTTTCTTGACATATACTTGTCTTACAAGTCTGATCCACCAATCACATCACATAGTTTTATTTTCTATGGTTATCCTGATTTTTTTGGCCTGAAAGTCTTTCCTTACTTCACATCATTCACCTCTGATTCAGCCTGTGGAAATCTTCAAGTAAGTCTAAGTTTGAATGCCTCCTTTGTCAGGAATTTCATCTACCATCTGCATTATTTAGAAATACTCTCTCCTTTGAACATATTCCATATTTTAAATGCCCTGAGGATTTCCTCTTCTGTGAATTGCTTCCTCATGTCCTTTATACAAGTTTCTTTATTTTTGGTATATAGAGTCTGGCTATCAATTCCCATCTCTTAAAGACCATCAGAAAAACCTGTTGATCAAACAAAGCTAAGTGTGTTAGTCCTGCTGCATAAGAGAGAACACACATTGACAGTTATTAGTTGAATCTCAGAAAAGGGGCTTTGGGGCTTATAGGGTTTTAGGATCTGCCCTGGGCAACTTAAAGGTAGATCTTGCAAGGTGGGGAGTATCTCAGGATTGGGCTGAATTTACAATATAATGGCTGTTAAGACTTTTGAAGTGAACCCAGTGGCTCAGCGGTAAAGAATCCACCTGCAATGCAGGAGATGCAGGAGACACGGGTTTGATCCCTGAGTCAGGAAGATCTCTTGGAGGAGGACATGGCAATCCACTCCAGTATTCTTGCCTGGGAAAGTCCATGGACAGAGGAGGCTGGCAGGCTACAGTTCATCGGATCGCAAAGAGGCAGACATGGCTGAAGTGACTGAGCACACATTGGTAAGCAAGATGTCAGTTTTGAAAAGCATATTGTTTCATTTAGTTTCAGGTCTTTTATTCCAGAAGTGCATTTTCTGGAGCAAAGAGCTAAGGTATTTTTGCTTGTCCTCAGTGTTGTTTTACACAGGGATAGCAAAATATATGATAGTTTTATATCTCAAACCTAATAACAATGATCTTTATACTTTATAAAAGTGTGACTTCCATTTTTTTGTGATTGCTTTAAAAATTCTCCTTCCAAGAAATGAATTTACAGAAGAACCACCAGTAGGTTATTGGTATTAAAGATGATTTGAGCCTTAAGTCAAAACAGGACTTAATCTTAAGTAAATCTGAGAGTGGTGTGATCCTGGGAAAAAGAACTTGCTATCTCAGAAAAAGAAGGCAGCAAAGGAATAAAACTGGATTGGCACCCTTGGGAAAGATAGATTGGTAGGAGGGGAAGAGCAGATGGGAGTCTAATACAGGTGGACTTACATGAGGTCAACTTGGCTCTGGTTAAAAGCTAAGGAAGGAGTGAAGTAGGGTGTAAACAGTGCCAGTTAATGTATCTATTGGCCTCCAAGTGTTTTCCTGTTTGGCTATAAGTAAGATAGGTTCTTTCTGGTGCTGACCAGCTTGTAAGGTGTCAACCCTGCACAAATTAACTCCAGCCACTCAGGAATAAAAGTTTTACCTGCATGAAAGTAATGTATAAAATGAAAATGAGAACCATAACCTAGCTCCCTAGTCCACCAATATTGTTTGAAATAAGCTGGCAATTATTAGCAGTAATTTGCAAGATGAATGTCTCTGAAGTTCTGCTGAAATATTTCTGAGATTATCATTGATACACATTGGTTGGAAAAGTTGTAGAGACTTTTTTTAATGGTTGTAATCTCAGGCTTTTGCATACATACTCACTTCAAAATTGCATATTCACTCACACAGAATTATACAGTTCATGGGGATTATATTTCCTTAAAATGTTATGCAAACTTCTGGCACACTATCAATGTATCAGAAGTGCTCTTGTCAATACATGTCAGATAAATGTATCCTGTAGAGTTTAAGCACTTACTCTAAGCTTTAGTGCTTCTTGTATTAATATAACATAATTATGAAATTAAATGTGTTAGATGTTGTTAGTAGACATATTTGTAACAATAATCTGAAAATATTGCTACCCTTTCAGGCATCTAATTTAGTTTAATTGAAGAATATTGTATGATTGCAAATGAGTTGTTTAAAAATATCCAAAAAAAATTACTCATTACCATTGCCAAGGAGTATTTTATTAATCAGAATTTACTTTGTGTTACACTACAAAAACAAAAGACAGCAAAGTATGGGATACTGAACCCAAAAGAGATGTCTACAATTTTATTTTGAACACCAAAATTCAAATTTTGTGTTTATCAAGAGATTCCCAGTTTGTTAATAAAGTGATATAATTCATATAATTCTTTATTGTATCCTCATAGAATATTGCTGTTTCATATCAAGATTTCAAAGAGAAAAAAAAAGCAGTGACACAAAATGTTTAAGGACCATTGTGCCCTGTGGATTGGAGTAAGGAGGTTCCCACTGATTCTAACTACCCTATATGAAAACTGATTCATAAAAAGGGATAGGCTAGAAGCTGTAGAGGAACAATGTTCTGTAAAGCCTGCCTCTGACTGAGGCTGTATGGTCAGTAATATTTTTAAATAGTCATTCTCAACCTCGATAGCCAGTTGAAATTATTCCTTGGGAAACTTTAAAAAATACTGCTATCTAGGTGTCTACCCCAGAAAATCTCATTTATGTGACTTGGTGGACAGACGAAATGCCGGAGCTTTTTCAAGGTCTCTGGTTGATTCTAATGTGCAGACAAGGCCAATAACTAATATTTAAAGGGTTTATAATGTCAACTGAGATAAAAAAGCACAATGAAAGCTGTTTCAGTTTTATTGGGAGATAAAACTGAGAACTGTAGCCTAGGAAACAGCTGCTCAGGTAGCTTTGAGGAACTTCTTGGGAGATATAGGGGAAGGTCAGTATATATGTGATTTTGAAGAAGGGGGTACTAGCAAATGAGCATATATCTTGGTAGAAGGTTAGTGCTAGTCTTAAGCCACAGGTATCTTAGTTAATGATTTTGATACTGTTCTATAATATGTATTGAAAGATGTAAGAAATTGAACTCATAAAATTTTCTCCTGTAAGTATCTAACTATCTGAAGGCCTGTACTGCCAGTTTTCCCAGAGGACAGAGTGCCCCATTCCTGATCTCCACCCTGAATGCCTTTCAGGGTATGTTGAAGGTCAGCAGCTGCAGTAGCAAGAGACCTAATCTTTGCAGAACCAGATGGTCAGCGGCATTCTTTAGTTCGCAGTAATTATCAGTTTCAGTGAGGCCACCCCACATGCCACAGTTTACATTTGTACTAAAATCTTTGTTAAAGCATATTGTTGACCTTATGTGTGTGTGCTCAGTTGCTCAGTCCAGTCTGACTCTTTGCGACCCTATGGACTATAGCCTGTCCGGGTCCTCTATCCATGGGATTTCCTAGGCAAGAATGCTGGAGTGGGTTGCCATTTCCTTCTCCAGGGCATCTTCCCAACCCAGAGACTGAACCTGTGTCTTCTGCATTGACAATCGGATTCTTTACCACTGAGTCACCTGGGAAGCCCCTTGACCTTATAATAATGATCTAAAAACATAACATAATGAATGAAACGTATTGAGATTTCCAGTGTGACAATAACACCGTGCGACAGGCTTTACTTTCTCTATCTTGTTTCATGCTCTCAGGAGCTCCATGAGGTAATGATTATCTACATGTTACTGATTTTTAAAAATATGAGATTCACAGAGATTAAATGACTTACGAAAGGTCACCCAGCTAATAAATGGTTGTCCTGGGCTTTAAACCAAGGTATATTCATTCTGTCTCTTCAATTCAGATCAGAAAATATTATCTGGTCTGAAATCATGCACAAAATAAGACATTATGAGACAGTGCTTCATAAGTAGTGGGGAATGCTGATAAGTAAAATAGAACCCTCAACTTTCTGAAAAGAAACTAATTTGTTTCTCAAAAAATCTCGTGCTTGAGCAAGTCCTATTACCCATCAGCTAACACCCAGAAGGCTCACTGGAGCATGTGTGTCTACTTGAGTACTGATTTAGAATGTGACCATGATAAATAATCAGCACTGACTACATGGCAGCAAATATTAATCAATGCCTTCCATAATGCCTCCTAAGAGACTTTGTCACTAGTTTTCTAAGTACTTAGATTTTGGAAAGGGAGGACTAATCAATATTACAAAAAGACAATGCAACCAATATGTCTTTGTCTTAATGTAACAGCTAAGCAGATATGCATTAAATCTTACCTGATGATCTGAAAAATAATGTCATTCCATTTGATAGGGCATGTCCTGGAGAAATAAGAACAGATTCAGTTTGGTCCATGTTACTGTCCATTTTAATGCCTTGTTCTTTTGCTGTCTGTTCTCTCTGTTTCCCCTACACCTATTGATTTTCTTTGAAAGTTCTACTTTTACTTCAATAAAGTCTTAAATTCTTTTACCTCTCTGTTTCTTAGCTTTAGTCCAAAAGAGAATGGTATATGTTTGGGATGCATTGTTTTCCTAATTAGCCAACAGTGTATATAAACTTGGACTTAAGGTTATCCTTTATTCTGAAAACTGTATCATCAACTTAAACCACTATTACAAGGTTGGGACAAAAGTGAGTTTATCCATTTACTGGCCAGTGATTCCAAAGAGAAGAAAATAAGGGGATATTCTCCTTTCTGTTTGTGACCTTTGTGTAATACTAGAGCAGCAGAGTCAGTTATTCTGGCAGGAGTCTAAGAGTAGGTATGATAAATCTTGAAAGAAAATCCCCTGTTTTGAGGGTAAAGCCCTGGATTTCAGAGTCTTGTGGTTGCATAAGATACAGGTTATGACCATCTAACTATAGATCAGACAGGCTATGGATGATGAACTGGAAAGATGTACATGATTATGAGAGTGGTCTGGTTTGCCTGGTCCTTAGAGATAAAACTGGAGAAACTCAGCAAGCCAATGGCATGTTGTTCTTCCTGATCAGCTGGCCTTTGACTGTCAAGACTGCCAGAAAAGCAAACATTATCTCAGTTTACATATCAGGGGATCTTTTGAACAGATCTATGGATTTGTGTGACTTTCAGTTCAGTTCAGTCGCTCAGTCGTGTCCGACTATTTGCGACCCCATGAATTGCAGCACGCCAGGCCTCTCTGTCCATCACCAACTCCCGGAGTCTACCCAAACCCATGTCCATCGAGTCGGTGATGCCATCCAACCATCTCATCCTCTGTCGTCCCCTTTTCCTCCTGCCCCCCATCCTACCCAGCATTAGGGTCTTTTCCAATGAGTCAACCCTTCGCATGAGGTGGCCAAAGTATTGGAGTTTCAGCTTCAACATCAGACCTTCCAATGAACACCCAGGACTGATCTCCTTTAGGATGGATTGATTGGATCTCCTTGCAGTCCAAGTGACTCTCAAGAGTCTTCTCCAACACCACAGTTCAAAAGCATCAATTCTTCGGTGCTCAGCTTTCTTCACCGTCCAACTCTCACATCCATGCATGACCACTGGAAAAACCATAGCCTTGACTAGATGGACTTTTGTTGGCAAAGTAATGTCTCTGCTTTTAAATATGCTATCTAGGTTGGCCATAACCTTCCTTCCAAGGAGTAAGCGTCTTTTAATTTCATGGCTGCAATCACCATCAGCAGTGATTCTGGAGCCCCCCAAAATAAAGTCTGACACTGTTTCCACTGTTTCCCCATCTATTTCCCATGAAGTGACGGGACCAGATGCCATGATCTTAGTTTTCTGAGCGTTGAGCTTTAAGCCAACTTTTTCACTCTCCTCTTTCACCTTCATCAAGAGGCTCTTTAGTTCTTCTTCACTTTCTGCCATAAGGGTGGTGTCATCTGCATGTCTGAGGTTATTGATATTTCTCCCGGCAATCTTGATTCCAGCTTGTGTTTCTTCCAGCCCAGAGTTTCTCATGATATACTCTGCATATAAATTAAATAAGCAGGGTGACAATATACAGCCTTGACGTACTCCTTTTCCTATTTGGAACCAGTCTGTTGTTCCATGTCCAGTTCTAACTGTTGCTTCCTGATCTGCATACAGGTTTCTCAAGAGACAGGTCAGATGGCCTGGTATTCCCATCTCTTTCAGAATTGTCCACAGTTTATTGTGATCCACAGAGTCAAAGGCTTTGGCATAGTCAATAAAGCAGAAATAGATGTTTTTCTGGAACTCTCTTGCTTTTTCGATGGACAAAATCCTTAAACAATATATAGAGAAAAATGGATTCAAGATGCGTTGTTATCTAAACCTTCAAAGAGGGGACTCAAGTCCTAGATGGTAGTTGGGCATGTGACTCAGACTGTTAAAGATAAGTTTGGTTATCTTCAGAAGCAGTTGTGTAAGAGTATGAAGAACGTGCTTCAGTAGGTCTACAGGTTTCATTAGCTGGGGTAGCCCAGCCAAGACATTTAATGTCTTCAAACTCTAGTCATCTGAGTTGAGGGGACTCCTCACAATCTGCTTTAGTAGATTGTCTTATGAAGGAGCAGAGGAAAAAATGTATATACAACCATATACAAATATAAAGCTGTAGTTTTTCATTGATAACTGATGGAACTCTTGCTTTAATCACTTGTCTATGAAAAATAATATCAGTCCTGTCATAAGAGAATGTTAACTTAGTCAGCTCATCCAAGGCTTCAGTCTGAATGCAAAAGACCAAGTATTCAATGCAAGTTCTTGACCTCTTATAAATGGGTGTTCAACTTTCTTCTGGGCTCTTGGAGAAGTACTGCTTATACAGTAGTTAGAACTACCTTAGGAGGAAGGAAGTCCTGGGTTTAATAACTCTGCTTTTAACTTATTTGGTATCTGTGAGTCCATCTCTGAATTTGCAGGACCTTCTGACTCTACCCATAAAGTTAAGATGTCAGGGTAGGTTACCTCCATGGCTCCTTTCTGCTTCATAGGTTGAATTTAAACCAAAGCACTTTCAGGTAAAAATCTTGCAGGGCAACACCAAATATTCAGCACATCTTATCACTCCTGTCTTCCAAAAACATTTGAATAAAATGCCAGGACAATCTGTTAGAATATTTTGACAGAGGTCCCCTTCAATTCTGCATTAGACACAATGATAGCTTCATTTAACTTATAGGTTAACAAGTTGCTTTGTTTCCTAGACATTCAATAAAGAAGCAGCATTCACGAAATATTTGGAGGAAAATATAAATATTTATAATCAATGTTTGAAGCTGTTTTCTCCTTAAGATACACAAGCAGTCATTCATTCAGGAAGCTTATTGCTTTGAGGCATACTAATTTATTGCTCTTGTGCCCAGTTCCATGTGGATACAAAATGCCCTACAAGAGCTGGTAGTTTTAAATTACAACATTAGTCAGGCCAATGATATACATTTTTCACTTCACCTTCTCTGGGTTCTAACATTAGCCGCATAAAGGGAATGATAATATCTACCTCATATATTTCCTAAAGTATAGGCAATTTTTATTTATGGGATTTTCACTAATAATGTGTACCAAATGGGGAGATTTTCACATAAACATCTTCCTAGGGGCCTTTGCATCACATGTGGCCAGAACATTTCAGTTTTAAATCAAAACGTCAACCCAAGAGAAAAGGGGTTCAGTTTCTTTGACTATATTCATGGGCTAGATTCAGTGTTCTCTAAGTGTGGTCTGTGCATCCCCAGCATTAGAAGTACTGGGCGTGGTTATTAAAAATTCAGATTTCTAGACTTTTTCCAAGATTCAAAATCAGAATATCTGAGAGTGAAGACTAGCATTTCATTCAATGCTAGGATGAAAATGGCATTTTAAGCAACTCCCAGGTAGCTCTCAGAATAGTGGTATTGCTGAGAGAGCAGGGGTAAGAAATAAAGATTGTGAGTGGATTGAGTAAGTGAGTGCAAAAGCACAATTAAAGAAAAAGAAAAACCAGGGAACTTCTGGCTGGTTTTGTGGCAACTTCCATGAGCCGTAGTAAATCTCACTCTTCTCTGTAAGATGAGCAGGGAAGTCTAGAGATACATTGCTTTTTGCCTATTAAATGCTACATGAATGGCTCTTGAGTATTTTCCAGCATGTTCTAGCTGCTCATCACCTAAATTGTTGTTACTCCCATGTGAAATGGCTGTTACTATTATTCCTCTCACTTAATTGGTGAGAGGTCAGTGAATGAGAAAAGTAAAGTGACTTACTAAAATCTGCAGCTTTAGTATCAGAACATAAAACAAACCATTGTTCCATGACTCTGAATCTCATTTTGCAGAATTCAGCCACACTTTGGGATTCAATATAAGGCTTATACTTGTGGGGCATTACATATTCAAATTGTATTGTAGAATTTAATTTTTTTTTAACACTCCCCTCCACCTGTGTGTGCGCACACACACACACACACACACACACACAACTGGAGATTTAAGTTTTCAGATTATTGTTGGTGGATATATATTGAGAAAGAAGTTTGATCCTGAGAACCTGGTGCAGCAGCCCAAGTCCAAGTAGAATAACATGATATAATAGGGTATGCAGAAGAAAGTTAGAAATTATATGCTTAGGTACAAAGGCAGTATGATTCTCTGGAAGTTGTCTTTATGAGAATTTGGCAGAAATGATAAATCCACAAGAGGGATAAAGTCTCATGACTCTGTGCTCATTCTTTAAATCTTTTTCAAAATTTTATTTGTTTTTGGCTGCACTGGGTCTTTGTTGCTGCTGCACATGCGCTACTCTCTGGTGGTGGTGAATCGGTTTCCTATTGCAGTGGCTTCTTGTTGCAGAGCACAGGCTCTACAGCGCTTGGGCTTCAGTAGTTGTGGCATATAGGCCCATTTGCTCCGTGGCATGTGGAATCTTCCCTGATTAGGGATGGAACCTGTCTCCTGCTTTGACAGGCAGATTCTTAACCACTGGATCACCAGGGAAGTCCTGTGTCCTGTGCTCATTGTTGATTGAAAAAAATGAAAATAGGCATTTTAATCTTTAGGTTGTAAGTGATAGAAACTCCAGTCAAAGAGACTTAAGTAAAAGGGATGATTTATTGACTCACATCATTTAAATGTCCCAGATTAATTGGCTTCAGATATGGCAGATTCCAGGAGGTCACAAAATAGAATCAGAAAACTGTTTATCTCTTGGTGCTAGTTTCCTTTGCTCTATCTCTAGATAGGCTCTTCCTGTGACATGAAAAAAAAAGCAAGACAGCAAGTTAGACTGATACCCTTCCACTGGTTGAATTAAAGGAAAAGAGAAATTTCTCATTCTCATTATCTGTAGGAAAATCCCCAGGCTTACTTGGCCAGGATGGTGGAAATATGCAGATTAAGCAGATTTAGATCAATGTCCACCTCTTGGCCAGAGAGCAGGGACTGAGAAAAGAAGTGAAGGGGTGGATGAGGACAGATGACTCCGGCAGGGCAGAGCGGCCTCTAGCATGGAGTCAGTGATTGATCAATATTAACTACTATCATTACCTTTTTAAATATTATCATCAATATTATACTAAAAGGACAGTAAGTAGTGCTACTACAGCTGTTAACTTTTCCAATCTATTCACCTCTTTCTTATGGAAATAAGTTGTTTTATAAATAAAAGAATGGAAAACAAAAGGTGTGGGTGTTGGTTTATAAATGATGACTACATATGGACTGACCATAATGAGATCCACCAGCTAGACAGGTGTTATTAGATTTGAATTCAAGTTTGCTTTTTAAAACTTAGTCTGTCTTTTTAGACAGGGCTGAAGGTTGACTTGAATTTACTTTATGATTTCTGTGTTCTCCACCTCCTTCAAACCCATGAAGTGGTTTCTAAATATACTTTCGATCAGATAAACCTTGTAAATGAAAAGTGTATTACGTATGCCAGGGCAGTAGAGAAAGGAGAGAAAATTTAAATGCTTAAATAGCACCTGTGTTTCTGGAATGTTCTTATGTCACTGCCAATGCAACACAAATGTGGTATTATTTCTCCTCTTTTCAGATGAGGAAATCTCAGTATTGAATGACTTACCTTAGTTTATTCATTCAACCACCAAGATTGAGCTTATCCTGAGTGGCAGGCAATAAACTAGGGCTGCTGCTGGGACTTGCTTTATACATTCATCCTTGCTAAACCATGGAAAGTGAGTGAGTGCTGTGTGCTCAGTCATGTCCAGCTCTCTGGGACCCCATGGACTGTAGACCACCAGACTTCTCTGTCCATGAGCTTATCCAGGCAAGAATACTGGAGGGGCGGCCATTTCCTTCTCCAACGGGTCTCTCCAACCCAGGGATTGAACCCACATTCCTGCAGTGACAAGTGGTTTCTTTACTACTGAGTCAAAACCATGGAAAACCTAAGGTTAAATTGTGTGTATCCTAATACTCAGACCTCTGTTACTGTTCCCAGTCACACTGCCATAAAGAAGAAAAATGGAGGCTATCACATGTTAACAAAAATCACTGCATTCCTCCCTAGGAAATTTAGCTCTGTTTATAGCACTTTATATCCAACTCCTGCTGGGCACACTACCTGATAGGTTCTCCATGTGGCTGTCAGATGACATTATCTCATAGATACAGTTCCTACCATAGTCTCCTTAAGAAATTAGTTTCAGATGATTTCTGTTTGTTTCTTTTATCAGAGAACTAATGCAGGATATTAGACAATAAAGATATTTTTGTTGAGTTATGTGTCATCTGACAGCCACATGGAGAACCTGTCAGGTAGTGTGCCCAGCAGGAGTTGGGTAGGAAGCAGGGGAGCTACAATCTCTTGTTACTGATAGTAGCTGTTCTAGCGACCATTGTCGGTTGTTGAAAATGTACCTACAAAATAAGCACATGCTATAAAAGGAGGGCTGAGATTGTCTCATATCCCCCTAATGTGGGAAATGATTTATAAAATGTAAATGGTGCTCTCGTGTTATCTTATACTTGGAATATTAATATCTAAAGCTATGTACTTGGCTCTGTGATAAGTATTTTCCATGGCTTAGTTTATTTATCCCCATGGTAATCCTATGTACTAGATGTTATGTTCATCCTATGAGCTGAGTGCCACTTTGCAGATGAGGAAATTAATGCACAGAGAAAGTGATTAGTTCACCCAAGGGCTCATTTGTTAAGTATGTGCTGGAGCTGGGGAGCAAATCCAGGCAGTTTATATCTACATCCTGAGCTCATGAACCATCCAGCAGCCTGCCCTCCTACCTGAAGAAGAAATGAGATGTTTCTGCTGTCGTGTCATTTTCTGCAGACTTGGATGTGAATGGAGGGGCAGAATTTGTCACCCCAAAATAAGCCTCTTTGACATAAGAATTATTTTAGGCTGATTATTTTTAAGAAATGGCTGACATAGGCAAAGCTCTAAAAACTTGAGTGAAGGTTACCCTTTTGTAAGAGACGTTTAAATTTATGAGAGAAATCTCCATTTGTAAGGGTGTCTCCCTCTGTACCAGGAAGAGAAGGATGACTAAATTTCTAGAAACTCTTGTCAATGGAGAATATGAAGACTTAAATCTATGTAACAACCTAAACTTTGTTTATTTTGTTTATCCTGTCAACCTTTTATAGCTGATGCCACCATCAGCCCTACAACTTCTTTTGTCTTTAGCTAGAGATGCAATTTAAGGTGATGACTTGGGTGTTTGAGGGGAACTACTCAGGTTTTTTGGGTATCTCCGTGTCTACAGGAGGTGTATATATTAAATTTCTGCTTGTTTTTCTCTGGTTAATTTGTTTCTTTATTATACGGGCATCTCAATCAAGAACCTAGAAAGGTAGAGAGAGATTTATTTTTCCTTCTCCCACAGTCACATTCAGTATTTTAAGTGTTCTTCTAATGTGTTAAAATGTGTCACATTAACAAAGGAGGTAAAAAGTAGAGTGTTAAATTCTTTAAATAGAGTCAGAATTTAGAAGAAACATACATGGCCATGGTGATGATATCTTTTTTTTTTTTTTTTTATCTATTTTTTTACTTTACAATGTTGTACTGGTTTTGCCATACATTGATGTGAATCTGCCATGGGTGTACATGTGTTCTGCTTCCAGAACCCCCTCCCACCTCCCTCCCATCCCATCCCTCTGGGTCATCCCAGTGCCCAGCCGCAAGCACCCCTTCAACAGTCTGTGTTTTCTGGGCTGTTGTAGAGACTCTGAGAAACTTTGGTCTAGGTTTAATTTAAGAAGAAGCTGTGTAATTTCACAAAGCTACTCAAACATCTTATTATTTATTCAGCAACTATTTGAAGGGCATCTTCTATATAATCTGTAAATCACAGTTTTGATGGAGTATGATGATTCGTAAGTTCAACAGCTACGCTTAGGAAACCCAAAGTCAATGAGAGAGTGATGAGGGCTGTGTCTGTACCTCTTAAAAATACACACAGACACACAGGGGACTAGGTGCCCAAAGTCAATGAGAGAGTGATGAGGCCTGTGTCTGTACCTCTGAAAAATACACACAGACACACAGGGGACTAGGTGTATAACCTCCCTGGGAAGATCAGAAGATCATATTTGCCATTCCTTGAAATCTGAATAGAAAAACACATTATTGAGTGAGGGAGAAGTTAATACAGAGGTGGGGAAGTGTCAGTGCTTTGGCTTTTTTTTTTTTTCTTGTAAGATGTGTCGACCTACAGAATATTCACAATCTGAATGTTGAGAGTTATGTCTTATTTGGTGGGAAGTTTTAGGACTTCAAGTCCAGGAGACAGCATTTCGAGTAATCATGAGAGAACTGCTCTGAGGAGGCCGGGGGAGGAGTCAGTTTATATAGAAGTTTGCAACAAAGGGCAGGTAGTATGAACATCAAAAGTATCTTTGTAATTTAAAACCAGATATCTCAAGTTAAAGAATTTAGTGCTTTTCTAAGTATGGGAAGAAGCAAGAGTCAGAGTTTACAGAAACGATTCCTTTCATATGCGCCTCAGTTAACTGGGGTCAGTATCCTGTGTTTTTCACATCTAGAGCTCCCTTGGGGCTCCCAGTGGTGAGCTGCTGCAGTCTGATGGCTGCTGGATTGCAGGTATTCTCCTTCCTGAGTGCCCTTAGGGCTCAGGAACTCACAGTGAAGGGCTGCAATCGCTGATGACTGTGACATCCTTGTTTACTTATAATGCAGGAAATATTTCATTTCTTAATAGTATTATCAGGAGTTGATTGACAGATACCCACAGGCTTCACCTCTGATCAGAGAAAATGAGGATAGTCTCAGAAAGATAAAGCAGGAGACATAGACAATAGATTATTATCTCCTTTTTTCCTCTTTAGTGTCCTTAAACCAGATGACCCAGAGGTAGAGACAAAGGTAAAATTAAGGCTAAGAGTTTGAGGTGTCTATTAACAGCCCATTCTTGAAAGCTTTTGTTGTGTGAAATTTAGTTCCCACCTTGTGGCAGACAAAATATACTAAAAATAAAGGTGTATGCATGTAATAGTGCAAAAGTATTGGGTGGGAATTCATTTATCTTGTTCTTTCCATGACTAAATGTAAATGTGTTTGTTGTTGCTGCTATTGCTTTTGATCCAGAAGAGTAGATTGTCATTTAAGTATTCATTCCTTAGATCACAAAAAGTTTAGGCTGAAAGAAACTCAAGGTGAGCACAAGGTATTTGAATGTCAGAGTCAGGGAGGAAAGTATGTTTGTTAGTTGAGAGGAACCATGACCTGTATGTCAAGTGATGCTATTTGCTGCTGGCCACTTGCTTCTTTTCTGTTCTTTTGCCTTGGTGAAAGGCCTTTGGATATGATGAATATGGCAAAGGAACATACCAGTCTTTATGTCTTTTTCATTATTTTGTCCCTGACCCGTGATATTCTGTAGAATTTTACAAAGCTCTTTTGTCTAGGCTCTTATAAATTCATTACTGTTCTGAAGAACAGCTCAAATGATAACTGATGCATGTAGCTTGAGTCTTTAAGTCACTACTTTTCCCATTGCCTATTTTCTCATCTTACACACACACACACTCACACACACACTTGTTGTTCTTCAGTCGCTAAGTTGTGTATGACTGTGTGATCCCATGGACTGTAGCATGCCAGGCTTCTCTGTCCTCCACTATCTCCTGCAGTTTGTTCAATGATACTATCTAACCATTTCATTCTCTGTCTCCCCTTTCTTCTTTTGCCTTCAATCTTTTCCAGAATCAGGATCTTTTCCAATGAGTCAGCTCTTCACACGAGGTGGCCAAAATACTGTAGCTTCAGGTTTTTAGCAACAGTCCTTCCAGTGAATATTCAGGGTATATAAACACACGCGCGCGCACACACACACACACACACAGAGAAACATGTGTCCTCTAATCACACACACACACACACACACACACACACACACACACACATACATACACACAGAGAGAAACATGTGTCCTCTAATCTGAGAATAAGATGTACCAAGTAATCCTGTCAATATTCTACTCTCAACTTAATAAATGATCTTGAACAAATCAATTCAGTATTGGCTTTTCTTGATAAAGTCCAAATTCTTTAACATGGTACATGTATAGTCTGGCCCACCCAGCCATACACAATTACACACGGTACCGTGTTCTCTCATGTGCTGCCATGGTTTTTGACCATGATATGTGGGATGTGGGGCCTAGTTGCTGTTTTATTGTTGTTTTAACCTGAAACATTTTTGCCCATCTGTCTCATTAGCTCCTCTTTGCCTTTATAGGGAACTTGGATATCACCAGTTTTTTTGGTGCTATGATCCTCAACTCCTGGTTGTAGACTGTCAGCATTCTGGATTAAATTAGAAAACATAGAGGCTGGTCTCTTGGGAGACTTTATTGATGTTAAGAAGCATGAGAGGATAGGTAATACAATACCCCATACCTGGTCCAAGGAAGACATTAATAAAGTGGCTATAAATAACCTCTTGCCCATTATTCTTATGTCATGCCCTTTATCCTTTCATTACCGTGACAACCTGCCTTGCAGGAGAGGTAGCTAGTTGATCTTTAACAAAAGAGACAGAAGGGGTAGACTAGAGTGATTGCCTTTTCCTGTTATTTTTGACTGCTTATGAAGTCATACCCTGCAGTGAAAGTGAAAGTGAAGTCACTCAGTCGTGTCCGACTCTTTTGCGACCCCGTGGACTGTAACCTACTGGGCTTCTCCATCCATGGGATTCTCCAGACAAGAATACTGGAGTGGGTTGCCATTTCCTTCTTCAGGGGATCTTCCCAACCCAGGGATCAAACCTGGGTCTCCCACACTGCAGGCAGACGCTTTAACCTCTGAGCCACCAGGGAAGCCCCATACCCTGCAATCTCAATGTTATTTCAACTCTCTGCCACCATCAGTTGCACCAAAAATCCTATGAAGTTTTTAGAGTTAAGGGAGGTTTTATTGTTATCTTTGTCTTAAGCCATTGAGATTTGTTATCATTACAATGTAATCTAGGTAATCTAGCATGGACTAATTTAAAGCAGAAGCCCAAGGGGTGAGATGGGGCTTTCCTGGTGGCTCAGATGGTAAAGAATCTGCCTGCAATGCTAGAGACCTGGGTTAGATCCCTGGGTCAGATAGATCCCCTGGAGAAGGGAATGGTTACCCACTCCAGTATTCTTGCCCAGAGAATCCCATGGACAGAGGATCCTGGCAGACTACAGTCCGTGGGGTCTCAAAGAGTCAGACAGGACTGAGCTAGTAATACTAAGGGCTGAGATTCTTATATTTGTACTTCTAAAAACTCAAAGCCAGTTTACAGAGGAGACAGTTGAGTTCCTCAGAAGCAGAAGCAGCTTACGTACAGACAAATTTCTACCGTGTGGCAGAGAGTGAAGGAAAATTTTATTTTCCTAATTTGAAGCTCATCGTCCACACCCATATTTGACACTGAAACACAGAAGTCTTAATGAACAGAGCAACTCTTCTTCTTCCCATCAGAGAGACTGACAAGCTGATGTTTAAAGGACACAAATTCAACAATTTTTAAGACTGGTGAGGAAGGATTTGGAAACAGCAGCAGATCTTAATTTGGGTCACATATTAGAATCATTTTGAAGGTTAAAATAAAATACCATAGCCCTGGCCTATATTACCAAGGATCAACTTATTTGGCCAAGGGTATGGCACATTTCACAAATACTATGAGCCCTCCATGGATCATATAGAAGATTGTTGAACTTCCCTGTGCCCTGGTTTCATTTGTAAAATAGTGATTATAGCAATGTATCTTATTGGGCCATGGTGGGAAATGAATGAAATATTCCACATAAAGTCCTAGAGGAGTGCTTAAGCAGAAAAAGTATCCAATGAATGTTATATACTTTTATTCACACAATTGTTAATATATATTTTCCAATCTTCCATTTGTTGAAATAATCCTTTAGGGAGGGGGTATTTTAGGTTCAGTACATGCTTCAGTTTGGACTTAGTTCATCAATCAGAATGAACATTAAAGTTTTTTAGAACAGAGACTTTGGTTTATTCACCACTGCAATGTCTGGCCCATTGCAGACACTGGGGATGCTCAGTAAATATATACCAGGCAGACAAAACAAATGTACCAACAAAATGAGACATATCTAACATCACTGAACAGTTGTTTAAAATAATTCCTGTATAGAACCATAATCTGGCATAGAAAGAAATGAATTTAATAGGGAGAACTGAAGCCATGTGCAGTTGAAATACATAGTTAAAGCTGCATTCTAGTACCTTCCTGGAGACTTTTGTTCAAAGATCAGAACTGTTTTGCGTTTCATGATTGTGGAAAAAAATATGTGTTGCTGTAGTAGAAAAGATGGTGGTACAAGTGTTTGTTAGAATAAATAAACTCAGAGCAAAAGGATGGTCTACTTTGGAATTAAAGCAAAATTTAAAAACTGATCAATAAATATTTTACTTAATAAAGTTGAGAAATGAGACATATAGGAAATGTATAAATGCCTATACTGCCTGAAAGGATTTTAAGAACTTGGATCTTGCATGCTCTATGAGTTCATAATTTTGGAAAAGCAAACCAGTCAGGTAGTCAAAAGCCTGCTGAACAAGAACAAGGAACTTATTCGGTCTATTTTATCACCAATGGGGATAAAAGATAGATTTAGAAAATGGCATAGAAAAAAAATCTAAAATGTATGTGAAATATTCTTTTCTGCTTCAAAGTTGTTACAAAGATCAAGTGGACAGTATAAATAATTGAGAAAAATTGCATTGATGAGATGTTATGTATATCTAGATTTCTTTGGCAGCTGAAGTGACTACGGTGGTGGCTTTAGCTAGTATGAAAACATGACACAGAATCCCCTGAGATTTCTTTTTGTGAAGGAGAAAACAGAAGGTAAGAACTTCATTTTGGTCCTACTTACTCCAAATGTCAACCCATATGAGAACTGCAATTACAAAAAAAAAAGGGGGGGGATTTAAAAATTAGAAAAATCAATGAGGACTAAAATTGTGAAACTATTGTAGATGTTATTTGTAATGAAAGCAATCAGTCATTAATAGTTAAACACTCAGTTTCATTCAAGCTTACATCCAGCAAGCAAAATAGTTTTTTCAATTTAAGGAGAACTGTCTAGTTTATATCAATCCTCCTTTTCTGTTTATTCAGCTGTTGCATGTTTCTTAAAATATCACACACATGTTTCTTAAAATATCACACACACACACGCATTATAAGAAGATATACCGATAGATATAGATTTATATCTCTATCCTTTACTTTTTATTTTCTCTCACGAAAGAGCCTTTGAAAAATACAAAGCAATTTTCTAGTGACCCAGGGTCTGGTGAATGAGCCCATGAGCTTTAAATTAAATCTCACTGAACAAACAGCTTAACTTTTTTCTGTTGCTGAAGCCAATTTGGTTAGTTCTCTCTGAGGCTATCCATCTGACTGCTTCCATGTGGTGTGACGCTTGTTGTTTGGCTGAAGAGGAGAAGAGCCAAATGTATGAATTATGAGGACAATCTAGACACAGATCTTGAAATTCAGGTCTTAGAAAAGAAAAAGAAGCCAGTTAACAGAATAGGCCATGTGGATTCAAATATAACAGATAATATCACTATGGAACACTTGAGGAGCAAAATACTTCAATTATTTGTTGTTTTTAGTCAAATCTAATTTAGATATGAACACCTAATTCTTAAAAATTGCACAAAATTTATTAAAAGAATTTTCTTTTAAATGTCAATCAACTGAAGTTTATTTTTAGGCCATTGTAATATTGTCGCACAATATCCAAGTATTCATTTTTCTCAATGAGAAAAATGAGAAAGGAATAAAACTTTAGTTATAATAATAAAGTATTGTAATATAATAAGTAACAGCATAGTGAATAAGAGCTCAGAATTTGATGTTTGAGTCTCAAACTTAAGCTTAGTTAAGTAGCACTGTGATGCTGAAAAGATTTTGAACATTCTTAGGACTCTTTATGAATGATATAAAACAGAAATTTGATGGTAAGTGGTAATTTCTTACAACATATCTGATATCATTTCAACTTTACTTGACCTCCATCTGACAGTAGTATCACAAATTCAAATAGATCTATTTCCATATATTATTGTCTTTAAGAATTACAAAGAGAACAAATGCATTTGTGGTATCTCTGTTCAGTCAAATATAATCGAAAGTAGAAGAGGTTCTCTAATGCTCATGCTTTATTGGGAAGGTCCTAACCCAGAGCAGTGCGAGCAAGACAAAAGAGAAAGGAAACAGAATGGGAGCAATTCCGGGGGATATGTTATCTGCTGACGACTGCATTGTAACAGACCATAAAAAATAATAATGGAGGTCACTGTTAATCACAAAGTCACAGCCTCATGATATGCCTTGGAAGAAGTGATTATGAAAGAGATTATACCTAGGAGCAGTCCATTGGAGGAGGTGTGAAAATAAAAAGTTATCTGCCCTTCCCTCTCATATTTCTTGTCTTATGTAGGTCAAACTTTTTCACCATAGGAAGGAAACACCCTTTCTCATGATCAGTCTTGCCTAAACACTCTTCCTTCAATTATTTCGATGCAGATCCAAAATATCAGTTCATATCAGCTATTAATGTTTCACTTGTATCTCAAAAGATAAGGACTACATTTTAAAGTCAGTTTGGATATTTCCAGTTCAGGCTATGAAAAAGTGTTTTATAAACAACAACCACAAAATCTGGACAAGATACATGATTAACTATATAAAAACATTGAAGAATAACCACCACAGAAGGAAAGCACACTGAGCCTAGATATTTTTCTGAGACTGTTTTGCACGTCATAGCATAGCAGAGTAGACCCTAAGCAGGAGCTGCCATTGAGTTGCTGGGAACAAGGGGAATCTTGGCAGAGGGTAAAAAGAGAGAGATATATCCCAAACCTGCATATAAGTTGCCATTAGGCCATACTTAATCCTAGATGGTTTATGTTCCAGAGCAAAGCTCTGGGAAATCCAACAACAGCATTAGTAAAAACTCAACAGCTCAGCAAATTAAAGAGCAGAGCTGAGAGTGCAGCAGGTGCCTAGAGCTAGGGAAAAGAGTTGGAATTTAAGCCCCACCAAAGCCGAAGTCAGATATCTGGATAAATGCAGATTCCTCTTATTGAGATGGAGACAGGAGCAGGAGAAGCAAAAATTCAGGAATCAGGAATACTAGTATCCATGTTGCTTATTAGTATCATGAATCTTATTCTCCAGGAAAATAATTCTCCAGTGAGATTTTTACTTCCTTTTTTTGGTCTAAAACCATATCAACAGTATAATTTTTATTATAATCATGGAACATTTTGAAAAATACAGAGCCTTTTTAATTCTGCACATTTTAAAAAATTGTTAAGTAGCTCATTCTTACCACTGCCTGACACCCTTTTCAGTGTCTCACAATTTTAGTGTTTTTTTTTTTTTTTCTTAAATAACAGCAAAACGTCTTTTAAAAGTTCAATAAAACATTCAGGGAAGGATTTTATTTTTGGAAAATTCCTGTCATTAAAAAAATAGAATCAAAGTACTGGTTAAGGATTTTTCAGTTGTTCCATTTTGGTTTTGGATGACTTATCAGAAATATTGCATCTGCTTCCTTATGAAAGTTATTTTTGAGTTGAATTTGATAGTCCAGAAACAATTACGGGTATTCATGGAGACACAAAGTCAGCTCCTTCCTCCCTCCTAGCTTGTATATTGACTGTAAAATCTTCACTGTTCACCTTTTGTGTAGTTATCTGGGGATCTAGAGTTTTCCATGCTTTGTTTCCTCCATCTCCACATTCGTCTCCTACAAACCCTCTTGACAGGAGAGTAGATAGATCGAAAAGGTATATTACAGTAGCTGTTACTTTTTGTGGCCTGAAAGTGACAAGTGTCTCTTCTGCTTATAACCCATTGTCCACTCAAATCTTAGTGACCTGAACAACAGCAGCCACTTATTTTGCTCACAGTTTTCAATTTGAACAGGACCCGAAGGGCGTGACTCCTCTCTTCTCCATGCAGTGTCAGCCCAAGCTGGAGAATCCACCTGCAGCAGAGGTTACTTACATGGTTTGCAATTTTGTGAGGGTTCAAGGCTGGTGACTGCGCATGGACTTCCTCACTGCATGACAAGAGGGTTCTGAGAGTAAATATTCCAGAAGACAGAAAATGAATGTTGCCATTGCCTCAAGACCTGGGTCTAGATGCTGTCGTGCATCATTTTCACTGTATTTTATTAGCCAAAGCAGTCACATACCACCAGATCTGAACAAAGAGGATATAGACATGATTCTTAAGGAAAAGAGTGACAAATGTGTTGTTGTTGTTCAGTTGCTCAGTCATGTCCGAATCTTTGCGACCCCGTGGACTGCAGCATGCCAGGCTTCCCTGTCCTTCACCATTTCCTGGAGCTTGCTCAAATTCATGTCCATCATGGAGGTGATGCCATCCAACCATGTCATCCTCTGTCGTCCCCTTCTCCTCCTGCCTTCAGTCTTTCCCAGGATCAAGGTCTTTTCCAGTGAGTCAGTTCTTCACATCAGGCAGCCAAAGTATTGGCGCTTCAACTTGAACATCAGTCCTTCCAATGAATATTCAGGACTGATTTCCTTTAGGATTGACTGGTTTGATCTCCATACAGTCCAAGGGACATTCATGTTTTTTCCAGCACCACAGTTCAAAAGCATGAATTCTTTGGTACTCAGCCTTCTTAATAGTCCAACTCCCACATCCATACATGACTACTGGAAAAACATAGTTTTGACTATACAGACCTTTATTGGCAAAATAATGTCTCTGCTTTTTAATGTGCTGTCTAGGTTTGTCATAGTTTTTCTTCCAAGAAGCAAGTGTCTTTTAATTTCATGGCTGCAGTCCCCATCTGCAATGATTTTGGATCCCAAGAAAATATAGTCTGTCACTGTTTCCATTATTTATCCATCTGTTTGCCATGAAATGGTGGAACCAGATGCCATGATCTTCATTTTTTGAATGTTGAGTTTTAAGCCAGGTTTTTCACTCTCCTGTTTCATCAAGAGGTTCTTTAGTTCCTCTTTGCTTTCTGTCATAAGTGTGGTATCATCTGCATATCTGAGGCTATTGATATTTCTTCCTCCAATCTTGGTCCCAGGTTGTGCTTCATCTAGTCCAGCATTTAGCATGATGTACTCTGCATATAAGTTAAATAAGTAGGGTGACAATATACAGCCTTGACACACTCCTTTCCCAATTTGGAACCAGTCTGTTATTCCATGTTTGGTTCTAACTGCATCCTTATTAATAGTTTCTCTATTTCAGTGGACGAGAGCTTAATATTTATAGCTAACCCACACTGCCATGCCAATTCAACCTAAGGCCCTTGAAATCACAGAGGTCACAAAAAAATCTATCACTGTATTTTGGGGTTGTTAATAACTGGAATATTTTTTTCTAAGTTGAATATATATGCAGTGTGACCTCTGCATATACATATAAAGGTTAATGAAGCTTTGCTTTCTTATTGTACCATCAATAATTTGGAGTATATTTTATTTGTAGGTTTAGTGCATTAGAAGTCTCTTCCTATTTCAATATGAGTGTGAGTGTTTTTCTATGTGTGTGGATTTGTTTTTCCCTTGGGTGTTTTTTGAGAGCTATAAACATTTCCTACTCCTGACATGATGAAGTCTTAAATAGAAATGATTTGGAGATTTATTAAATATAAAAAGGATTAACATCAATCAGGCTTAATATATGCAGTTGTATAACCCAGGCTTTTTCCTTTAATTAGCAATGTATAAAGGAAACATCTCCAAAGTGGAGTGATTAGTATGTAAGAATCTTTAGGAGATGTTCTTCCTCCTTACTATGAGAAAGATTTTTCAGGAGAAGTTAGTCAGGGATTTGCTTCCAAGATGCCAGCTTTATCTACTGGCTCTTAAAAGGTTAGGACTGCAGGATTAAATGCTGTCTGATATCACAAATGAGTCAACTAACTTGTGACATGGTTCTTACTTTCTGTGGGAAGGTGCAGACATTCATGTGATGAGACTACAGTAGAAGACTAGTATCAACTGTGAACTCAAGAAATGGGTTTATATTTCCCTTTCTCTGTGTTCTCTTTCTCTTAGCTTCTAACACATTAGAAATTCATTAATAAGAAGTTGTAGCTAATATCTTTTTAGATCTTACTTCTTAACTTACTTTGGATGTTATTCAGTTCAGTTCAGTAGCTCAGTCATGTCTGATGCTTTGTGACCCCATGGACTGCAGCACACTAGGCTTTTCTGTCCATCACCAACTCCTGGAGCTTGCTCAAATTCATGTCCATCAAGTCGGTGATGTCGTCCAACCATCTCATCCTGTGTCATCCCCTTCTACTCCTGCCTTCGATCTTTCCCAGCATCAGGATTTTTTCCAATGAGTCAGTTCTTCGCATCAGGTGGCCAAAGTATTGGAGTTTCAGCTTCAGCATCAGTCCTTCCAATGAATATTCAGGACTGATTTCCTTTAGGGTTGACTGGTTGGATCTCCTTACAGTCCAAGGGACTCCCAAGAGCCTTCTCCAACACCACAGTTCAAAAGCATCAATTCTTCAGCACTCAACTTTCTTTATGGCCCAACTCTAATTATTAGTATATAACTAAGTGATCACACTTATTATCAAATGTTATAATTGGGAATGTAGAATAATGTTCTAATGTCTGCCAATCTAGTATGATCCTGAATTATACTGGCAAAAGAAGGAGACAGAAAACAGAGAAGTTTAGATAATTTTTTCATATAACAATTGTATAACTTTAGGAGCTGATATCTATTGACAATGTTGCTGATTTCTTATTTATACCAATGAATCAAAGTAGGGATGGTTGAAAATGCATTTCCCCTTGGAGGGCCTGTATTAGATTGTGGCAACAGATTGGGGTTCTTTCTTACCTTTGCTTGTGATCATATGGGCAGATTATGGCTATGACAAAGGTCCGAATATACTTTTAATCTATTCCACAAAGTGGAGGTTGTAAAAAAGGCTCAATGGCTAGTACTGTTTGCTTTAATCTGAAAACTAAAGCTGTCTTCCCCCCCTCCCCCCAGGTCACTATGGCCATTCGTGCAATTTTATTAACCATAATGACACCTTTGTATTGATACTGTTTCTTTCATCTAAACATCTCAAAAGATTTTACAAACAGAAAACTATGATATTTTATACAAAATAGTTTATTATAAAATGTGTATTTGCATGTGTGCACATACAGTCAGTCATGTCTGGCTCTTTGTGACCCCATGGACTGGAGCCCACCAGGCTTCTCTGTCCATGGAATTTTTTAGGCAAGAATGCTATCCATTCAGCAGACGAATGGATAAGGAAGCTGTGGTACATATACACAATGGAATATTACTCAGCCATTAAAAAGAATACATTTGAATTGGTTCTATTGAGATGGATGAAACTGGAGCCCATTATACAGAGTGAAGTAAGCCAGAAAGAAAAACACCAATACAGTATACTAATGCATATATATGGAATTTGAGAGACGGTAACGATAACCCTATATGCGAGACAGAATAAGAGGCACAGATGCATAGAACAGTCTTATGGACTCTGAGGGAGAAGGTGAGGGTGGGACATTCTGAGAGAATAGTGTTGAAACATGTATATTATCATATGTGAAAGAGAACACCATTCCAGGTTCGATGCATGAGACAAATGCTCAGGGCTGGGGCAATGGGATGACCCAGAGGGATGGGATGGGGAGGGAGGTGGGAGGGGGGTTCAGGACGGGGAACACATGTAAACCCATGGCTGATTCATGTCAATGTATGGCAAAAACCACGACAATGTTGTAAAGTAATTAGCCCCCAACTAAAATAAATAAATTTATTAAAAAAAAAAAGAATGCTAGAGTGGGTTGCCATTCCCTTCTCCAGAGGATCTTCCCAACCCAGGGATCAAACCCATGTCTCTTGCATCTCCTGCATTGGCAGGGGGATTCTTTACCACTGGCAATTTCATATTTATTCTGCATTCAGCCTACCTCCAGAAAGAATGAGAAGAGAGCTCAGGGGAGGGGTCTCTGTGAGGCATCCTCATCAGAAAATTCTTAAACTCTGAGGGCTGCTTGAAATCCTTGTCAGTGTTGTGCTGTTTTCTATTCTTTCACCTGTTTGCTATTGTCTGCCTTTATTTTTTTCTTTACCTACAAATTTGAATATATATATATATATATATATATATATATATATATATATATGGTAATTGCAAACAAAGGTACAAGTTTTATCACTAATTAAATGAGATAAATGATCATGTTTGGTTAAAACAATGCTCATGTTGAAGTTAATAATGGAAATATAAAAAGTCTGTTTTGGTACTTAGTTGTTTGTTTTTGTTTTTTTTTCTTGATTATTACTAATGTTTGTCTGCCTAGTGTGTGGTATAAAACAAGGGTCCCCAAGCTCCAAGATCTAATGCCTGATGATCTGAGGTAGAGATGCTGTAATAATAATAGAAAAAAAGTGCACAATAAATGTAATGTGCTTGAATCATCCTGAAACCATACCTTTCCCTCACCTGGCCTTGAAAAAATTGTCTTCCATGGAACTCGTCCCTGGTGCCAAAAATGTTGGGGACTGCTGGTATAAAACATTTCTAACTTTAAGCTTGTTTTTTAGCTGTGTTTGGGGCATTCAGATTCATCACTGACCAGTCATTAAAAGTGCTGCTTTTAAGATGATAATTCCATACAATGGTCAGGTTCAGTTGAAGATATAGTTAATGGTACAGTGCTATTAAAATTCAAATTAAAGAAAGAAATTAAAGGGTTAGTCACTCAGCTCAGTAGTGTCCCACTCTTTGCAATCCCATAGACTGTAGCCCACCAGGCTCCTTTGTCCATGGAATTCTCCAGGCAAGAATACTGGTGTGGGTGGCCATTTCCTCCTCCAGAGGTTCTTCCCAACCCAGGGATTGAACCTGGGTCTCCCACCTTGCAGGCAAATTCTTTACTGTTTGAGTCACTAGGGAAGCCCAATTCAATTAATATACAGTCTAATTAATGAGTGAATTAGAGACAGAAAAATTCTTGGTGTGTTTACTACCACATTTTCTATTAAGAATCTGTGGTAAACTGGCACAAAATTGAGAGTGACTCAGTATATCCATTGTTACGTGAATATTGTACTAACTGCTACAATGCAGATTAGTAGGCATTTGGCATGTCTATGCTATAGTGCTTTGAATAAATTGCCCCATCTCCTTTCCTTTTTCACATGAAGATGCATAAGGAAAGTGGCATAAAGGCCACTATGGACACAAATGGAAAGATAGGCCTCAGGTAACCAACTAGACCAGAGATCAGCAACATTTTTTCCCTGTTAAAAGGCAGGTAATAAATATTTTAGGCTTTAAGGATCATACAGCTCCATTGTAACTACTTGACTTTGTGGCTGCTTTTGAGTTACTAGAACAATCTATAATAAATGATAGTAGCTGTGTTCTACCTAAACTTGCTTTTCTGTGGCTGTAAGTTTGCAGACTTATGATCTAGATGTTTCTCCAGTATGATACCAGTTAGACATATGGGTCTATTGATATTGACTTTAAATTAATTAGCATTAAGCATCATTATTTTGTTCCCCCATACACTAACCACATTTTAAACTCTTAAGAACCACATATGGCTATCAGCTTCCATATTAGACCATTGCATATAGAATATTTTTATCTTTACAAAAAATTCTCTTAACCACACTGATAGAGGATTTCAAACATGCTTATATGACTAGTGATTATTGTACTTATGACACAAAATATAAGTACATATGTCTAGGAAAACTCATAAGCTCCTAATACAGATTCCCAGACCTCCCAGGGGTAAACTAACGGTGATTTTAGAAATATCTTCAAAAGTAAAATAAAATAAGTTAAGTCTTGGTTCTTAGTAATATACTTTTGATTCTTAGGAAAGTCTATGTCTCTGTCATCTTACCTGTTCTATGGGAAATGCAACACCTACTGAGTTTACCATAATGTGGTTTTGAACAGGGATATTTGGAAGCAACTGGCAAATGTTTTAGGACCAAGTAATAGCATATAGCAGCAAAAATATTTTTGGGATGACAAATTAGTGTGATAACTGATATTATGGAAAGAGAGAATTAGAAACTCAAATCCTAATTTTGCCATTTTCCATGGGAATTTCTGTCGATCCTTGATGTCTCAAAGCCACTTTTTGGTCACCATAAAAAGAAGGATATAAGTATTAGTCCCCTAGAATTGTGAAGATCAAATAAGGTGATATACTTAAGGCTGCTTAACACAGTGTCTCGTTCAGAGTAAGTCCTCAGTAAATGACAGCTATTACTGCTGCTACCCTGATCGAGGAAGGAGAAAACATCACATGAGGCATAAAGACTTCCTGCCACAGCAGAAACATCCAAGGATTGAGTCACATTACAAGAAATGAAAGTAAGAAAGGTGGGCTAGAAACATGAGAGAAAGAGCAAGAAGGGAAGAAAATAACATTTTAAGTATATGCTGATTGGAGGAAATGGCTATATCATTTAGAGACTAATGGAAAATGTGCTGACTTCATGAGGATGGTATAAAGGTGGATAAAATTTAAATCTTTTGTTTTGCAAAATATGCAAAGATCACTTAGATAAGACAGAGCTTCTAGAAATGCTCTCACATACTAAATGCTATCCAAATGTAATGGATTAGCACAGCATTCTTCTCTAGACATAGGCTACTATTGACACTTGCAGACCCTCTTAGAGAACTTCAGATGAAATGATGTAGATCCTTTCTGAGTTATATTGACTCATCCACCCAGGGTTCATCTGTTCCATCAAATGAGCATACCCAGAGATTGTGGGATGAAGTTAAAAATGGAATGAAGCCACCCCAATCTGTCTGCTAGTCATAGATGACCAACTGTCCCAATTTACCCATGACTGAGCAGTTTGCTGGGACACCAGATTTTCATTAGCAAAACTGGGACAGTTCTTGGAGAAAACGGAGATGATTATTCCCTATTAGTTATTATGTATCTAGAAGGAAGAGTGCTTAATGTAGGCACTCGATAAACCAGCGTGATTAACACTAACATTCCTTCTAAATCTACCGCCCTTGCTCCCAGTGTATGATGAAAACATTGGTAAAAATTAGGGAGCTGCAAACACCAGTTATAGAATTCTGACCTTTAGGATGAATAAATTGATTAGTTCTTTGTAAAATTCTGTAATATCTGGATGTTAAATTTTAAAAGCATCTTAGAAGTTTTCTAGCTCTGCAATCTTAAAACCTTGAAAAGCTGTAGTGTAGCATTTTTTTCTTAAAAGCTCAATTGAGAATATTTTATGAAGAAATATAAAAATGGGTGAAGAGTCCCTGAACCTTATCTATTATTGCATCTCTTAACCCTTTTGTACCTTTCAGAAATCGTATGCTTCCCAAGAACACAATTGGAAAACAACTGATCTTCTCCATACCGATTCTGTTACACATGAAAAAACAGACTTCAAGACATCACTTCATTCCTAAGTTTTGACAGCTGATGCATGTCAGAACAGGAAATCAAACTCCAGGCACATTAATTGATAAAATGAGCTTAAAAATTTATTGATAATTTCAAAATTTCTGCCAAAGCCCCTGATTCTCCACCTTGGTTAGCTGTTGGGAACACTTGGCATGCTTAAAAAAAAAAACACACACACACACACACAGACACCTGGGTCCTATCTGTAGAGGTTTTGGATGATAACACTGAGTTGTGTCCTGGGCATTGGCTCCCCAAGTGAATCTAACTGAAGGCAAAGTTAAACACCATTGGCCTACAATGAATAATAATAACAAACAAACAAGTCATCGCCTCAACACTCACTCACACACATGCACACACATACTGGCATTACAATCAGGAGATATGGATTTGATTTCCTCTCTCTGAGTGATTGGTTTGTGACTTCTAATAAGTGCTACACTTTATGCTTCATGAGATATTGTCCAGTTGGTTTCAAACTTTTTACATCCCTGGAATCCTTCTTCAAGTGAAAATTTTGTGATACATCATACACCTAAGGACAGAGTTGCTTTGGTTAAAAAGGAGACGACGGCCTGGAGTCTCAACACCCTTTTTAGATGCTACCAAAGACTACTGAAGCATGTTTGCAGAACTTTCATGCTCTAAGAAATCCACAGGGCACTATTGATCTGTAGAGCTCTACTTTATTTCTAAATTATGACTTGATTGGACAAAACTGAATACTTGTTAGGAGGTCTCCTTGCACTTGATTCCACATGGCCTGATCCGCAAGCAAGGTCTATTTTGGTTGTCTGGTAAAAGGGGAGTATTGACCTTTGATCAGTTTTTCTGATGAATAAAGTCATTTCTTTCTTACTAGGCAGCTGTAATGCTATGATAGAATTTGCTCCAGTGTTCTACCGTTCATATTAGTAGGACACAATATTTCCAGTTGAAGGAATTTTAGTCCCTTTCCCTTGGCCAATCCCATAAATATTTTACATCACAACTTGAGCTGAAGGGTGGCCTTTGAAACTTTGCAAAATTGGGTCACAATTGGTTTGACCTGAGCAAATTCATGAGAGGCTGTATCATCAAGAATTAGTTCCCCTTCATTATTTATAAGAACACAGAAGTAGATGTGCAATTGTTCCCAGTATAATTTTCATACATAAAATATCATGTACGCGGAGAATGCTGTCAGATAACATAATGCACTGCATTTATTTTGGGGATGGCATCATCGCTTTGTCAGTGTGTTTAGTAAACATATTTCCATTATGGTGAGTGGAGGGCTGTCAGTTCTGTTTCCTTTTCAGATATCCAATGGCTTTCAGAGTCGTGCCAAATGTCTTGGTCTGTTTTCAGTAAGTTGTTTATTTAATATTTATTTTCTTTCTTCCTTCATTTATTTATTGTTGAACTTATCTTTGATATTAGGAAAAAAGTGAAAAGTTTTTCATCAGGGATCATTTATCCTCCTCACTTCTGAAATCCAGCTGTCTTAAAGATTCACTTTGCTACCTGTTTGCAGAAGATGTCAGATGCCCTTCAGCCACCTCTCTACTGGCTCTTATTTGAAACGAGTTCCTGAATATTGTGTATTCATAGAAGCAGGTTGGGTTTTTTTCCTCATAAAGTCCCTATCAGTTATTAATAAAATATAAAATCTATATCAATAAAGCTATTTGTCTTTTCAGGCAGAAGGTAACCATGCCTGCCTCACAAAATCCAATATAAATCTTTCTCATTGCTAAATTTAACTTGGAAAAGAGAGCCTTTTAATTGAAAAGGTATTGTCTCCATGAATGAGGGTGTTGAGGCAAATGTAGAAATGTGGAATCTAGCTTCCTGGGCTGTTCATTTTCGTAATTGAAGAGTCACTCTTTCTTTGTCTTTTAATTCTTCATGATTAGACCTTTCTGATAATATTGTCATTGTTTTTAAAAGACATTAGGGCTGAATCATATGTGTAACCTTTATTATTTGTCCATAATTTCTGTATATAGGTGCTGGTATTATTTACACAAAGCGTATCTGCAGAAAGCACTCTGGGAATCTGCAATATGCTTCCTCTTGTTTCCCAGAATTGCCCTTGGAAGTCCAATATCTCTGCAATGTGCAGGTTTTCTAGAATAAACTGAAGAATAATCCCTAGCTAAGCTATACTCTCATAGTATTTTATTTTTACAAATTTATTTTATTTCACATTGCTTACAGCATTATAAAATATTCAATTTGCTGTAATAAAATATGGGAAATATGTATTTCAGTGTATTGGAAAGTGTTTTATAATTACTTTGTTCATGTAACATGGTGGTGTTTTTGATATTATTTCCAAACTTTTATGGAATTTTCTTTTGCAGTTTCATAGTATCTATTTTCACTTAGAGAATATGAATCTATTCTTTAAATTTTTTCCACACTTATTGGAGTATAATTGATACATAGTATTAGTCCAAGGTGTAGAACATAATTATCTGATATATGTATAGAGAGTATGGGCCCCTTGAGGGCAAGGGCTATTATTCCAAATGTGCATATTCTTGGCATTTATTATAATAACCTGGTTATTAAGGAATTCTGGAGAAGGGAACGGCTACCCACTCCAGTATACTTGCCTGGAGAATTCCATGGACAGAGGAGTCTGGCGGGCTACAGTCCAATGGGTCACAAAGAGTTGGACATGACTAAGGGGTTTTCACTTCATTATCCACTGGATCATCATAAAAGCAAGAGAGTTCCAGAAAAACATCTATTTCAGCTTTATTGACTATGCCAAAGCCTTTGACTGTGTGGATCACAATAAACTGTAGAAAATTCTGAAAGAGATGGGAATACCAGACCACCTGACCTGCCTCTTGAGAAATCTGTCAGCAGGTGAGGAAGCAACAGTTAGAACTGGACATGGAACAACATACTGGTTCCAAATAGGAGAAGGAGTACATCAAGGCGTATATTGTCACCTTGCTTATTTAACTTATATGCAGAATGCATCATGAGAAACGCTGGGCTGGAGGAAGCACAAGCTGGAATCAAGATTGCCAGGAGAAATATCAATAACCTCAGATATGCAGATGACCCCACCTTTATGGCAGAAGGTGAAGAAGAACTGAAGAGCCTCTTGATGAAAGTGAAAGAGGAGAGTGAAAAAGTTGGCTTAAAGCTCAACATTCAGAAAACTAAGATCATGGCATCTGGTCCCATCATTTCATGGGAAATAGATGGGGAAACAGTGGAAACAGTGTCAGACTTTATTTTTTGGGGCTCCAAAATCACTGCAGATGGTGATTGCAGCCATGATATTAAAAGACGCTTACTCCTTGGAAGGAAGGTTATGGCCAACCTAGATAGCATGTTTAAAAGCAGAGACATTACTTTGCCAACAAAAGTCCATCTAGTCAAGGCTATGGTTTTTCCAGTGGTCATGCATGGATGTGAGAGTTGGACGGTGAAGAAAGCTGAGCACTGCAGAATTGATGCTTTTGAACTGTGCTGTTGGAGAAGACTCTTGAGAGTCCCTTGGACTGCAAGATCAAACCAGTCCATCCTAAAAGAGATTAGTCCTGGTTGTTCATTGGAAGGACTGATATTGAAGCTGAAACTCCAATACTTTGGCCAGCTCATGCGAAGAGTTGACTCATTGTAAAAGACTCTAATGCTGGGAAGGATTGGGGGCAGGAGGAGAAGAGGATGACAGAGGATGAGATGGTTGGATTGCATCACTGACTCGATGGACATGGGTTTGGGTAAACTCCGGGAGTTGATGATGAACAGGGAGGCCTGGCGTGCGGCGATTCATGGGGTCTCAAAGAGTCGGACACGATTGAGCGACTGAACTGAACTGATTGTATTATATTGTTATATTAATTATTATATTTATATACTATTAGATATTAATTATATATAATATATTATATTGGATATTAATTATATATTATATTATAATATGTTATACATGTAATTAATGAATATGATATATATCAATTATAATTGTAATTATATATTATATATTATATGATATATAATATAATATGTAACCATATAATATAAAAATATATAATAATATTAATATATAATAGTATATAATTATACTACATAATAGTATATAAGTATATAATTATTATAATATTTTATAATTAATATATATTAATTTATATAATATATCATATATATAATAATATAGTACAGTACATGTTGTATATTAATATAGTATATTAATTAATATAATAATATCCAATATTAATAGTATTGTTAATAATATATAGTATTCATATATAATTAGTAAATAATTAATATAGTAAATGATTAATATAATATATAATTATATAATTATATATTATTATAATATATTTATATATAATATATATAATACTTATATTATATATAATTGTATATAAGCTAATATATATTATATAATATTGTATATATTATATAATATATATTATATGTATTAATATAATATATAATATAGTATAATGTTGCATAATATATAATAATAATAGTTAATAACAATAGCCTTTGCATAAAGTGTTATTGTCTTGTTAACCCATCTACTGGGCATACACAGGGCATGAGATTCAGCTCAGCATGTTTGTGGAGGAGGGAGATGAACTTTCTAAAAACATAGTTGGTATACAGTCAGAGTCTGGCCAGAAAAGTACTTCCATTGCAAAGTGCACATATTTGGCTCTAAGGAAAACATTCCAAGTTTTTGAATAGGCTGAAAACACCTACCTTTTCCTCTACTTTCTTGTAATGCTGGGATGTCTTTGGACTTACCTATTGGTTTCTAGAAATAGATACTCTGCATGCTATAAAAGGGTTCCCCTAAGTTGGTTTGATGTATAGTTACAGACATCAAGAATGCAAACTATAACCTGGTGTTTGAAGTCCTGCATAATATTTCCCCAAATCCCCTTTTCAGCCGTGTTTCCACTGTTCCCTTCCTGAACCCTACTCTCCACCTAAGTTGGACTCTTTTCCTGCCACGGGAATAGTGCTTCTCCAACTATTGTAACAGGAAAAAGACAGACTTCAAGTTTGTGACTTTTCTTGAAATTATCCCTGAAGTCTCAGGACAATTAACTGAAAGAAAATCTGGAGAGAGAGAGGCACCTGCAGGGACATATGAGATGGAATCACTTTGCTTACCTAGAGCATATGGTCTTTACATTTTTGCAGAGTTCATTACCTCTCCTTACGACACTCATTCAGTATTTCTGAAACTTTATCTTTAGAGATAATCACCATAAGTTCATAGGGTTTATAGTCTTATTGACTGTAGCATCTCTCTTATTTCTAATTCTCACATTCTAGAATTCTATGACATCAGATAGATAGGGGTATATAGGTTTTTGATTCCAAAAATCAAAAGTACCTCAAAGTAATCCAACTGCAAGATATATGAACACTTAGCCCCCTCGATATTCTGAGTTAGAGTTTATGAAACAAACCTAGGAGTACGACAAGCCTTTGCGGCTGCATTCACAATTGGTATTTGCTGCAGTTGCTGTTGAAGGTTTTGAACTTGCCTTTTTTCTATGGAGCCTGAGAACATTATCCCTACAAATAAGGTAGAAAGTTCTGCTTGTTAGAAGTAGCTAAAGAGATTACATGCTTATCTCTATTGTATCTCAGCATCCTGCAAGTTGGGGAATTGAATACATCCCTGTTCAAACAAGCAGTGTGCTCTACTTGTGTGCTCGCTTTATTCTGTTCTCAAAAATTAAATTGCAACAGACTTTCTAAAAAACATAGTGGTTGCTCAGATTAGAATTTTACTGATTCTTGGAGAGTAGATGGTAATCAAGCAAGTCCTTCTTTGATGTTAACAAAGAGGGCAAGGAGAGCAACAAAATCCATGGAAAGAAAAATTATTCAATCTTCCATTATGACTACAATGATAAAGTTAGATGGCAATTAATAAACAACACTTGAGGAAATTTTCTGTGTTCATTTAGATTATTTTCTTTGAACTATCCATGTAGTAATTCACTATGAAAGAGTGACATGTTTCTCTCACGACTAATGAAACCTCAAACATGCTGATTGAGAAAAACTCTCTTAATGATTCTAGCATGTATTTAATTGTGTATACTTTTAGTTTTTCTTTTAAAAATTTGATTGACAAGTTTATTGTCTTGTGGAATCAAATGATACCTTTTCAGGAAAAATTCTCCTAATTAGTTCAGTATTTTTTTTTTTTTTACCTACTCATATAGGATGTAGAAACTGTATGGTCCTTATACTGGACTTTATACCTGCTATTTTCAAGTTTACAAGACTTGGTGTTCTGGTTGTTCATGGTTACATAACAAATTGCCTCAAAACTCAGTGGATTTAAATAACTATATTAATTTTGATCAGGAATTAGGAAAGTTCTAGAAAGAGTAACAGTACTTACTTGATATTTCTCTTGTGCTGCCAGTGGTTAGCTGCCTAAGCGTACCATCAACTGAAAGCTTTGGGCTGAAATATTCAAGATGACTTCCTCCCATAGCTGGCAGTGAATGACTGGCTGCTGGTTAGAACACTTATATGTGACTGCTCTATGGGTAATGAGCGTATCACAGCATGAATGTTTGGTTCCCAGAGAGGTGGTCCCAAGGGGAAGAATCCAGAAAACAAAGTGATTCACTCAACCTTTTCTGGAACATTGTGTTCCTGGCAAAGGAGAAAAACAGTAAAATGGTATATCAGGATCTGAGTTCAGATACCATGTAATACTGTTTTACCTCAGACCCTTGGAGACAAAGGTACTGATACTTCCTTGTGCTTGATTTTGATTAACCAATATTCTAAGTGAGGGTTAATTTTTAATGTATAGTGAACTTGGAATATGAACTGGGCAGGATAAACCAACTGACTTACATGTGTAGAGCCTAGTTTGGAAGGAGGGGGAAGACCATATAAGATTTTTTATACCAAAATCATCTATTTTATAGTCAATGTATTTTTGTTGGATCTAGTTATTTCTAGGAATGATATTTTGTTGTAATAATTAATAATTTAAAACATTGTCATGCATTCAGGGTCAACTAAGCGAAACATGGAATCCAGTGCAAAATGAAAATGTAGATTGTGTTTAAAAAAGCAAGTAAAAGTGCCATTAAGGGCACTAAAATATAAAGACTTGTTTTCCCTTTTTTTTTTGATCTCTCTTATCTTGTCATATCTTGATATTTTAGAATCTATGTAAAGAAAAATTAAAATTTTAAGGTATTGGCATGACTTTACCTTTCATCTTTTGGCAAATCACTCCAGTATTCTTGCCTGGAGAATTCCATGGACAGAGGAGCCTGGCAGGCTACCATCCATAGGGTTGCAAAGAGTCAGACATTACTGAAGCGACTTAGCATGCGCACACGCATTTTTCATCTTTTTATTGGGCAATACTAGTTACTAATGAAAACATAGGCATATTTCATTCATGAATGAACTCACAAAAATTCCACTGTTCATATTTTCTAATTCATTTATGCATATGTTTTTCATTCTTAACAGAAGAATAGAAACACCGCACAAAACTAACAATTGGTTTTACTTATTTTCTTGATTTATGCATGTTGTACTAACATATTTAACTTAGAGTAAGTAATGGGGAAGAAGATAGAAGAATAAACTATGGGTTTCCCTGTGTTTCCATCTCCTTCTATGTCACCATTTTTACGTATGTAGTTGGCTGGCACAGAAGAAAATATACGATAGGAATCCTTAGCTGTTTGTGTTTCTTAGAATGATGTTGTCTTTTTATCTTCAAAGCATGTTCTGGTTTGAATAGGAAGTGTAGTCTCACAGAGCTGTCAGCACCCCACTTACTCGGTTATAAAAGGAACAGGCCTACCTTGTATTACCTTCAAGTCTCCCTGAGTTCCCCCATGTCATGGATCCATCAGAATTTTGTGTTTATGGGGCACTGTCACCACTACATGTAGGCGGGATGGCAAGGAAGGGCAGCAGATGTGCATATTGGGTGTATCTCCTCTACTTGTGTCATCTTCTCATTACAAAACACGGATGCAAAGCTAAAATCAGTAGTCATTCCAAGACTGAAACAACAAAGCTTTAAATCAAGAGTGAGGCCCTTCTCAGTGTGCCTTCTTAGTTTGTACCCTCATAAAGTCACCTCTGTCTACACTTTATTCTTGTTTTCTGGAACAGCTCTAACTCAAGAGTGGATGGTAGGGGGCACAGAAGAGATGAAACAACCTGACCCCAGGTTTAGGTCTCATGTTAGGATTTTTAAATAATGTGGACACATGCGTTCACTACTAGAGATAATTTCTAGTAAGATAATTTCTCCAGGCCAGAATACTGGCATGGATAGCCTTTCCCTTCTCTAGGGGATCTTCCCAACCCAGGGATCAAATCCAGGTCTCCCGCATTGCAGGTGGATTCTTTACCAGCTAAGCCACCAGGGAAGCCCAGAGATAATTCCGTATTCAGCCAAACATGATTTTGGTGAAAATCTGTCTTATCCTGGTAAAGAATAAACAGATAGAAAGAGCTACTTGAAAAATACACTGTGTATAAACAGATGTTGCCTAAGTGGGAGACAAAAGAATTCATCATAGAAGGATATCAGATGGTTTCTAAGTCATAAACTCTAATTTAGATGATGTTTAAAACAGTTTAATTTTTTCCTCCCTTTTGTTAAATTCCTGGTTCCTAAAAAATAAGAACCATGTACCATAAATCCTGACTCCCAAAGCTCCTGCTATCTTAGATATGAATAGGTTTACCTAGAAGTTTCACTCATTGAATGAGGGAAGGTGGCAGGAACTGTCTAGATGGATTGTTCCAGCTTACTTTGGGCATCTCTGACCCATGATTCTGAAGACAGACAGTAACCCAGAAATGGATTTGTACCTTTTACACCTCATTAGCTTACGTTCTCCCTGCCTGTCTGATAGGGCAAAGATTTATGATTCAGGAGCTCTCTGCTTCACTGCTTCTCTTTCCCACCTGGGGATTGAATATTTATTTTCAGCTTCCATCTTTGACCATTGAATTTGACTCAGTGAAGCATGTATAACAATGACTTTTAGTACTACAGTTGTAAATATATTGCTCTGTTGATGTATTATCTTTTAAGGGGGCAAAGTGGAAATACAAAAATTAAATTGCATAACACAACCCATTCGATGAAGTTGGGAATTTTCTGTTCTTCATAGATATATCAGTGCATTTTGGAGAATTTATCTTGTCTGTCAAGTCAAAGCTGGTGAAATGCAGGTGCCTAGATGGATAATGGAGTAGGTCTTAAATTTCAAACATTCAGGCAATTTTCACATATTTCACTTCAGGGGAAGTCAGTTTTCTTAGCTTATTGAAAAGGATAAACTATTCTAAATAACTTTACTTCTTACATTTTTAAGTGAAACTTGAGATAGGAGAATTTGTGTCAGATCTTTATATGAAATATTTATTAAATGCAGTATAATTCTTTGTTGCTTTTGCAGTAGTTGAACAGCCAGCAGAGCTTGACCTTGCTTATTGCCAGACACATCCTTTTAAGCTACAGTGTAATGACCAGGGAAAGGGTATGTGAAGTTGGAGACAATGTTTGAAACAGAGAGTTGTAATCCTGCATCAATCTTTCAGCGCCTCAGTGGCGTTGTCTGTAAAATACTCACCATAATTTATATAATGGTTGTAAAGGTTGAAGTCAGATTGCTGGGCACAAAGAACTGAGAGAGATAGAGCCTCTGGCATCAAAACTCAGCTGTCCTTGTGGACTCAGTGTGGTGTGTGCAGAAATGTGTTTGGTCCTCACAGCCATCCTGTGAGTTTGGCTCAAAGTGTTTGGCTTCTCTTTCAAAAGGAGACTAAAGTACAGAGAAGTTTAGTTAATTTCCTGAGTTCACACAAATAGGAAATAATGAGATTGAATCTGAAGGACTGATTGTTTGCTTCCAGAGTTAGTAATTATGCCTTTTACCTTAGAAAAAATTAAATGCTAACTTTTGTTTTCAAATCTTCAGAAATAATTTTGTACTCATTCCAAGGAAATAGCAGTTGTGTGTTTCATGGGCAGTTTTAGTCATTTCCCTCAATAAAACATGACCATAACATCATTTAGTTGTTGAAAAACCACAAGTGGGAGGTCAAGATACTTCAAGAAATTAGGATTGCAAATACAGAAGAATACTAATTACAAATAAATTGCTAGTTGTTTATCTATACACATTTAAGAGTCAGTATAATCTCAAGAAGACAATTTTTGGTTTGTTCATAGATGTGGTGACATTTTAAATCAGCTTTCTCACTTGTAAAAACAGCCTTGAAAATAAGCAAACAATATTCCAAAGTAAATTGTTCAATCTTAAGCCATTTATTCACACAGGTGCAAACTCCTTTGAAGATCGCATAAAAATGAATGTTGGCTGTTTGTTTAGAACTGAAGTTAAATGGTTAGAAAGGACTCAATGTGTACACATTTTAAATTTCAATGAACAGTGACAATATGTCATTTACTTCAAACTAATGCCAAGTATCATGACATAAGACATGGTTTGCCTAACAGACTAAAGTCAAAACCTCCAGGAGACTTTTTAAGAAGTATTTTCATGAGAGTAAAAACATTTACTTATATTTTGGCATATTTATTTTAGCATAGAAGTATAGTGGGCTGTAATAGAAGCTTTAGAAACAAGAAAGCTCACTTGAATTCTACTGCTGTTATCTATCACTGTCAATGGTAGGTCATACATTTAGCAAATTAATAAACATTTGTTGAGCCACAGGTGTACCAGACTCTACACCAGAAATAGACTAATAAATATGAACCAAGTGAACGTGGTCTTAGTGATCTCTTGATGGGGGTGGGACGTGATAGATAGTGGGAACAACTCAGATGCAGGCAGTGAGTGAATGCATTGCATGTGAAGAATTTAAAAAGAAGAATAAAAGGGAATAAAGTTGGTCTGCTTTTTATCATTATATTCTAGAAATTCTAAACAATGTCAGTCTTAACATAGCCCTCCCTTTGGGGGCAGACTTATCTATGTACCATTGCCTTCTTTTTATGAAAGAATATTAATAGCTTTACTCAAAAAACCATAACAGTCCAGATATCAAATAACAGATATGTGCACAGAATGAAATAATACTCAATAATAAAAAAGAGTAAATTAATATCAAATCCAACAATATGTATAAACCTGAAAAATAACATGAACAAGAAGAAAACTTACATGGGAATACCTTCTATCTGATTCCATTTATACAAAGATCAGGAACAGGAACACTAGTATATGGTAGAAACTGATTGAAATAATGGTTGTCTTTGAAGCAGCCTGGGTAGAATTTGATTAGAAAGAGATATGAGAAATCTTTTTTGGATGGTGGTCATGTTCAATGTCTTGATAGGGTATTGCGTTACAGAGATATATGCATTTGTCAAGGTGCAACATATGAATGTTGTTGTACTCAAATTTTATGGCAAAAGAAGAAAATTGTAATCAAATACTAAGTTCAGTTATATAAATATGTATAGTTTATGGCAAAATCCATTGACCTCTGAAATTAACTTTGAAGTGCATCACAAATAAGAGGGATTGATGAATAAATAGGAGACTGAATAGATAGTAAAATAATAAGATATTAGTGTTAGAATGTAAGTGGTGGGCATATAGTTTCCTATAAAATTCTTTCAATTTTTTATGTTTCACAATTTTGATAATACAATGTTATAAAAAGTAGATGATTGACAGATGATAGATAAATTTTAAAAAATTACCTGGCATTCAAGCCAGGTAAATTCCATGTACTGATTATTGAAAAACCTAAAGTTACAATTTCCAAAGGGGATGACTTGCATTCAACCTAGGCCAACTATCACCCACTCCAGAAATTGAAAGTCATATGCTGCCAATGCCCACTGAAGTCCATCTCACTTATGAAAATATTTTCATCATCTGTTTGTGGCTTATTTTGCCTGCCTTTAGCAGTAACCACCATTCACCTCCAAACCCAGGATACCAAAGAATGGTGATCTTGGTGAACTCCATTTGTAAGCTGAAGTCCAGGTATTTAGTCAGTCAGTCAATTCAGTTGCTCAGTCGTGTCCAACTCTTTGCGACCCCATGGACTGCAGCACGCCAGGCTGTGAAAAGAAGAGATCCTTATTGCCATATTGCATGAAATCCTTATTGCCAAATTCAGACTTAAATTGAAGAAAGTAGGGAAAACCACTAGACCATTCCAGTATGACCTAAGTCAAATCCCTTATGATTATACAGTGGAAGTAAGAAATAGATTTAAGGGATTAGATCTGTTAGAGTGCTTGATGAACTATGGATGGAGGTTCGTGACATTGTACAGGAGACAGGGATCAAGACTATCCCCAAGAAAAAGAAATGCAAAAAAGCAAAATGGCTGTCTGAGGAGGCCTTACGAATAGCTGGGAAAAGAATAGAAGCAAAAAGCAAAGGAGAAAAGGAAAGACATACCCATTTGAATGCAGAGTTCCAAAGAATAGCAAGGAGAGGTAAGAAAGTCTTCCTCAGTGATCAATGCAAAGAAATAGAGAAAAACAACAGAATGGGAAAGACTAGAGATCTCTTCAAGAAAATTAGAGATTCCAAGGAAACATTTCATGCAAAGATGGGCTCAATAAAGGACAGAAATGGTATGGACCTAACAGAAGCAGAAGATATTAAGAAGATGTGGCAAGAATATACAGAAGAACTGTACAAAAAAGATCTTCACGACCCAGATAATCACGATGGTGTGATCACTCACTTACAGCCAGACATCCTGGAATGTGAAGTCAAGTGGATCTTAGGAAGCATCACTACAAACAAAGCTAGTGGAGGTGATGGAATTCCAGTTGAGCTATTTCAAATCCTGAAAGACGATGCTGTGAAAGTGCTGCACTCAATATGCCGGCAAATTTGGAAAACTCAGCAGTGGCCACAGAACTAGAAAAGGTCAGTTTTCATTCCAATCTCAAACAAGGGCAATGCCAAAGAATGTTCAAACTACCATACAATTGCACTCATCTCACACGCTAATAAAGTAATGCTCAAAATTCTCCAAGCCAGGCTTCAACAATATGTGAACCGTGAACTTCAAGTCTTTAGACTGTAGGTCTTTCTGTCAGGATTATACATTGAACTGAATGGGTCCTCTAAAGGTGCGCACAGATTCTAAAATATATGTCAGTTAAGCACCTGGGAATATCTACTAACTGATTTCCTTGGGGTTAGAAATAGTCAAGCTTTGACACTTAGCAGAAGGCTCATCCAGACAATTTATTAAAAATAAAAAATGTTTGGACTCAAAACCACCCAGATTTTGCTTGAAGGCTTGGAGTCAGGCCCCCCTGGATGTGAAGTTTTAATAAGTAGCTCAGCTACTTGTGATGCTGGTGATTTCAGTGCCTCTACTGAGAGAGTCAATTCCTAGGCCGATTGATAAGAAGTCCAGGGTCCCCAAGGAGGAGAAAGGGGTCTCGGGCTCTCGAAGTGGAGCTAGGGGTCTGGAATTCTCAAGAAGGAGAAAAGGACAAACTTTTTTTTCCCTCTACATTCCTTAGTCTTAGTCAATTACACAACTCAGTTTAAACTCTGTCCTAGGGATTATACAACAACAGTGTATCCTGCTTGAGGACAGTTTCTCCTTCCTGAAAACCTTCTGACTAATGCTGATATCTTAGAATATGTATTATGGGAGTGGGTCTGGTAGGATCTTTCTATTGTTAAATTCTAACCTTGTTATCCTAAAATGTAAATTGTGGGAGTGGGTCTGGCAAAATTTTCACAAACTTGAGACATTCTTTTGATTCATTGTAATAGCTAATTAAAAGGTATATAACTCCATTGCTAACACTAGCAAGGGGGCACTCTTTCTGCCCCCTTCTGATGTCTATGTCAGAAACTTTCTCTATCCCTTTTATACTTTAATAAAACTCTATTACACAAAAGCTCTGAGCGATCAAGCCTCGTCTCTGGCCCCAGATTGAATTCTCCTCCAGAGGCCAAGAATCCCAGCATCTTTCATGTTACACAAAAGCTCTGAGCGATCAAGCCTCGTCTCTGGCCCCAGATTGAATTCTCCTCCAGAGGCCAAGAATCCCAGCATCTTTCATGTTACACAAAAGCTCTGAGCGATCAAGCCTCGTCTCTGGCCCCAGATTGAATTCTCCTCCAGATGCCAAGAATCCCAGCATCTTTCATGGTTCAGCAACAACCTTTCAGTACTTTGAGGAATACTGCTTGTAATACAGTTCAGACTTAGTGTTACATAAAAGTGAAAGTGAAGTCGCTCAATCGTGTCTGACTCTTTGCGACCCCATGGGCGGTAGCCTGCCAGGCTCCTCTGTCCGTGGGATTTTCCAGGCAAGAGTACTGGCGTGGGTTGCCATTTCCTTGTCCAGGGGATCTTCCCAACCCAGGGATAGAACTTGGATCTCCCGCGTTGTAGGCAGACACTTTACCTTCTGAGCCATCAGGGAAGTCAGTCAGTGTTACATGAGAATTCATACAAATCTGCTTTCTAAATATCTCACTTATATTTAGAAAGCAGATTTGAGAGATTATGGCCAAATGATTAACTCTTCTGAGTCTCAGCTTCAATAACATTACCAAAGGAAGAATGCTAATATCTGCCAAAGTCTTCTGAGATGAGTAAATGGGAGTAAACACATAAAATGTCAGTGAATGTGTACTGATAATTTTGGACTGAGAAATGTGTTTCATTTACAGAAACATCAGTCTTCAATTTGTAAAGCTCTACCTCTCCAGAATCTAACCTGACGAAATTTCTAAGGATCCAGAGTTCTGAATTGGCATGAGGGAAAAATAAATAAATAAATAAAAGAAAGAAAACAAATGATGATTGGGTCCCTCATTATATTTGTACATTGTGTTGTACACTCTGGAATAGTCATCTCATTTCATCATTGTCACAACATCATTGTCTCTAAATGAAGGGATAGAAGACACAGAGATGCTAAGGAACTTGCTCAAGGTCTCCTATCTGTTTAGAGGTAGAGTTTGCTTCATTCCACATTTATTTGACTCATAAATTTCTTCAAATACTGGAAACACTTCCTCTTCCAAGCATGCCTGTGATTTTGTAGAGATTATCCTAAGAAATCACATGAACTGGAGGCAGTGATACAGTATAGTGGAATAGAGAAGTCCCAGGATAGAGAGGGGGAAGCAACTAGAATGAAGCTCTAAATAATATAACATAATACTATGTCTACAGCAGTGGTTCACCCCATCACTGCTCCCCTGGATGATGCTCATTTTGCCTAGCCTCGATCAGAGAGAGCTGGTGTACCAGTGGACTCTATGCCCCCACATGGAACAATGACAATGCCTCAAAGGGGCCCTTACTAGTACCTACAAGGTCAGTGTGAGCCCCAAGTAGAAATCATGAAGCTAAATCTATCAGGACTTACATTAAGAATGTATCTTTAAGATCTTTCCCAATGCATAGTCCAATGCAAGTGGCAGGCTGAACAGGACAAAGGTTAGGGCTGATTATGATTCATCCAGGAGATAAGTTTTCAGTTGTCTCTTTTCTGCATTTTCCTTTTGGGCCAATACACTGTGTTATTTCTCATTTACCTCTAGGAGTAAGCACAGATTCCTGGTTGAAGTAGATTTCATTAGGAAAAAGACCTGATTGACTATAGTCTGATCTTTTAGTTACATGATTCAAGTCACTAAATGAGTTCATTTGTGAGATGAAATCATCTTATCATCGGGAGAAAAAATTATTTTTGCCAAAATGTCTATTTTTATAGCAATTCTTATGTCTTAATTTTTGGATTGAGCACATAGAATGGTCCACGTGGCAGTTCTGAAAAGTCAGTTTGTTTTGAAGATTTAGGAGAACTCTGTCTTTAGAATCAAACAAGTAGAGATGTATTATGGAGTCAAATATAAAATTTACCTGCACTGTAGTCATAGAGCAGGCTGACATGGGTTTGTGCACTCAGATGCTAGGGCTTGGTTTATTTCTGTAGCTAAGGTTTACAGGGGCTTCCCCAGTGGCTCAGAGGTAAGGAATCTGCCTACAATGCAGGAGCCGCAGGAGACATGGGTTTGATCCCTGAATCTGGAAGATCTCCTGGAGGAGGACGTGGCAACCCACTCCAGTGTTCCTGCTTGGAGAATCCCATGGACAGAGGAGCCTGGTGGTTTACAGTCCATGGGGTCGCAAAGAGTCAGACACAGCTGAAGCGACTTAGCACACATGCACACGAGGTTTACAGAGCATCTACTCTGTGCCAGGGTATAGTGAATGTTGATATTACCAGTACCCAACATCTGTTAATAAACTTCAGTGGAAGTATTTAACAGTTGGTGATTAAGTAACAAGAAGTACCTAGCTATACAAAAAGTTTCATTTCAGGAAAGCCTGTGTGAGATTGGTCTTTTAATTTCCAAAAGCTCAGATGATACATGTTTTTGCTTGTTTGTTTAGGTTTTAATCGACTTATTGTGAGAATTAAAGAGAAATAGGATATATTCCCTGCTGCTGCTAAGTCGCTTCAGTTGTGTCCGACTCTGTGCGACCCCATAGACGGAAGCCCACCAGGCTCCCCCGTCCCATATATTCCCTACTCCACCTTAAATATCAACCACCTTTTCTTTTAGAATAGAGGAAAGTAGTGTAGTGGTGTCTCCAAAGGGTTCTTTTTCAGCAGTTGAGATATACAGTGGTTTCTGGTTCATAACCAATGCATTACCTGTGCAAAGAGAATTTTATGGTATTTTCTCACAGTGGGGAATTTCAGAGTTAAAATGTATTTGCTCTTATCGGTAGAGAGCTATTATTTCTGCTCCTTTCCCAAGCTAATTCTTTGTACCCCTATGGTTTCAAATTTCATCCAATATCCTTGAAAGTCAAAGACAAGTAGTTAGTGCCTCTGTTTCAGAAGTAACCATACACTGTAATTTTCCAAATTACACATAGGAGATCAAGGTGTGAAAACTTGCAATTGTTCTCTAGAAAGTGGTTTTAGTCTCAATTATCTCTGGGCAACAAAACCACCTCTTTGAATCTGCCTAGTGCTTTATCATTCATTAGGAGGCTTCAGTCCTCACAACAACCCCAGGAGGGCTGTTATGATTATGCACATTTTGTGCATTCAGATAAGTTAACAGACATCTAGGAAGTAGAGTAGGCACTCCCTAAACCAGGTTTTCTGATTCCAAGTCTGGTCCCCTTAAATCATTTATCTTTTCCATTGCTTCTTTCCACCTTATAGAAACTGACAGGTTGCATTGTGTGATAAATACTGTGAATGATGAACAGGCTCTTCTGAGCCTAACGTTCATAAACTGGCTGATATGAGAAAGAGTGAGATGGTTGATTTTATGTGCCTACTTAACTGGGCTATGGGATATCAAGATAGCTGATAAAATATTTTTTCTGGGTGTGTCTGTGAGGGAGTTGAGGGGAACTGTATTTCCTTGAAATAATGTTATGAGTACTGTAGCAAATTTCCCTCATAGAAACTAATTTGGTAGATTTCCCTCTCCAATTTTCTAAGCAAAGAAAGCAGAAAAAAAAACCCTGGAATTGCTTGGAAGACGTTTTTCTTAGAAGGATAGGTCATCCGTGAATTACCCAAGGTATCCTTCATTAGAAAATTGGACCCGTTATCTAGAAAATGGGTATGACCAGCCCCACTGAGTTTCAGTTGTGAGAAGAAAAATCTGATTGGCTTCTACATATGACTCTCTGGGGAGGGCAGGGAGTTAGGAATTCTGGACCTGTAAGGTACAGAATACAGACACCTGCCCCTTTCCTGTCCCATATGCTCTGCAAGTATGCTGATGTGAATGTGAATTGGAAGAACTAAGCAATATGAGTTGAAACTCCAAGAGTTCTATGCAGGTACCTTGATCTGACTTTGGTATTAAGGAATTGATATTGTCTTCCCTTGGAGATTCAGTGATTATCAAAGTGGGTCTCAGATCACTGGAGTGTTGTCTCAGCAGTAAACTGTCTTCCTATCTGGGGCTGGATAGATCCCATAATTTATGGAGGAGCTTTCTGGCAGCCAAAAACAAAGCAGTAGAGGACTGAGCTGAACTCTGTGATGTGCTCAGTCTTGTCTGACTCTTTGCAACCCTTGAGACTGTAGCCCCCAGGCTCCTCTGTCAATGGGATTCTCCAAGCAAGAAGAGTGGAGTGAGTTGCCCTCTCTTCCACCAGGGAATCTTCCTGACCCAGGGATCGAACTTGTCTCCTGTGCTCTTGCATTGCACGTGGATTCTTTACCTGCTGAGCCATGGAGAAACCCCTCGAGGACTGAAGAGATACTTTTTTTTTTGATAAGAGAAAGAAAAAAGAAAAGCCTAATTGATCCCCCACCTTTCCATAAAGCCTGTTGGAGATCATATAATCTAAGAAGAGAAAAACTCCAAGGGGGGTAAAATGATCTCACCACTAATATGGCATGGAGAATTGTGGTTACTAGATTAATAAAATAACATGGCTGTCTTTTTCTAAAATCAATTTGTGAAATGGCTCATACAAGTTAGATAGATTTGGGCTCAACTCCATAATTTATATTTTCATGTCAATTACTCTCTCCATGGTAGTTGATGACTCCGACAGTGGAAGACAATAACTGGTCTGGGAAGATGTGAAGAAGGTGATAACATTTTCCAACTTGATATTTTATAAGGGACAAATTACATTTCCTTTTACACAAATTGACCCTCTGAAAGCCTGGTATGTATCATGTAGCTGAAGTCTGAAAAGGGCCTGAGGAGTTGAGAACACCTAATCAACCAATTATGATCTACAGCAATTACTTTTAAATGTAAATTCCTATATAAGTGGCTCTGACTAGAGATATTCATCTCTGCCATTAGCTCTCATAATATGCAGTAATGAGGAGAAATATGCTGTGCCTATTTTGCCTTCTGACAGGCATTATTTGATTGCCTCATTTCTCTTTCATTGGTTTAGGGCATTCTGTTTCAAGATGGATGAAAATGTGCACTGCCAAAGGGTCCAGGATGAGAGTCGGGCTTATAATATGTAGGAAGGAATTTCAGGGGTCATCATTCAAAATAATCACCCAGTGTCCTTCATGGCTAGATTTGTGGGCTTCACAGAGGGAAAGCTTTTATACAAAAACAAAGCAAAAAACAAAACTAAACCTCCTTGCCCTCTTCTGAATGTGTAATCGGTTACCTTCTCAATCCAAGTGTTTCAGATGAATTTGTTCTGATGTATCTTATGTGTGACATTTTGCAGCAAAGAACTTTTAAAAGAGCGCTCCATGAACAGCTTACCCAAGCTAGCGATACCTTAAATCAGTGGTCCCCAACCTTTTTAGGTGCCAGGGGTCAGTTTTGTGGAAGACAAGTTTTCCATGGACTGGGGAAGTGGAGAATGGATTTGGGATGATTGAAGTGCATGACATGTTTTGTACACTTTATTTCTATTATTATTACATCAGTTCCACCTTAGTTCATTAGACATTAGGGCCTGGAGGTTGGGGATCCCTGCCTTAAATAGAGGAGTATGTCAAAGCTAATTCAGACACAATCATGGAGAGCATGGGAAAAATGATTAGTGTATCAGTGTTTGTCCAGTTTACCGCCCTCTCAACCATTAATGAGAATTCTTACTTTGGGAGTGCATTTCTTTCCTCTCACCCATTTTTCACAGATGGCCTATCCTGGAGAGAGTTGCTCTTTGCATTGATGGAAAAGTGAGGATTATGGGTGGGAAATAGTACTAGGTAGGTAACAGAGACAGGGAAGAACTTAACAAAATAAGTTTCAATCTATTTATTAAGAGTGGGAGAAAAGCGACTACTGAAAGTGGGGGAAAGAAAGAAGGAGGAGTTAAACACATGAGGGCAGAGGATAGAGAAGGGATTTTTCAGGAATTTGAAACTAGAGTAGTGATAAAGCAACTGCAGTGTAAATATTGGGTTTACCAAAACATTTGTTCAGGTGTTTCCATAAGATGGTAGAGAAAACCCCAAAAGAACATTTTGGCTAACCTAATACATAAAAGGGAAAGATATTGTGAGTCTGCTGTGATAGAAATCTTCTCTTTACAGTATTAAAAATGCAAGTTAAGTGTGATTTTAAATCTTGACTTTATAGTAAGAAAATTTCAGTTAAGTATGATTTTCAGGTTTATGAACTATCTCATTAATTGCAGTATGGCTGTAGGTTAAGACATGGTTATGTGATGCTTTTTAAGTGTTACATATAATCATTTTTATAGGGATTATTTAGTTGAGGACCAAGGTGTGAAATTATAGGCTGTGGGACAGACCCAACCTGCTGTCTGTTTACCTGAAAACATTTTAGTAAAATACAGACATGTTCATCTACTTACTTGCTGTCCATGGGTACTTAAACATCACATGGACAGAGATGAGTAGTTACAACATAGACTTATGGCCTGCAAAGCCAGATATATTTATGTCCTTTTAAAAATTAAACTCTCTTCATGAAAATTAAACTCTTTAATTTGAGCTAATTTTAAATTCATATGCAGTTGTAACAAAAAAGTGTAGAGATATCCCAGGTAGCCTGTATCCCGTTTTATCATGGTATCATCTTTCAACACATAGCACAGTATCATAAGGATAAAGTTAATAAAGTAATGTAAATAAAACTTCAATCATGAAAAGGATTCCTGATGTTGCTCATTTATAACAACATGTGGTTTTCTCCCAGCTCCTCTCCTTCAGCCCTAGAAACCATTAACTTCATTTTTAAAGTTTTGTCATTTTTAGGAATGTTGCATATATGGAATCATACAGTATGTTACCTTTGGAACGGGCTTTTTTCACCTACTATTTTTCTGGAGATTCCTCTGATTTGTTGATTTCCTTCTTTTTATTTTATTCCTTCTGTTGTTGAATAGTGTTCCATTGTGTGTATATATACTGTAATTTATTTCACCATTTACACACTGAAGTACATCTTGGTTGTTTCCAGCTTTTGGCTATTACAAATGAAGCTGCTTTGGATGTTTGTGTAGAGATTTTTTTTAAAAAGATAACGTAAGTTTTCATTTATCTGGGATGAATGTCCAGGAGTACAGCTGCTGGGTCTTTTGTAGCTGAAAATTTGATTTTTTTTTTTTTGAAACTGTCAAACTGTATTCCAGAGTTGCCATAATCTGAAAGTTGCTTATTTTGTAATTCCATAAGCAAAGTTTGAGTGATCCAGTTTCTCTTCTTCTATGCCAGCATTTGATGTTCTCACTGTTTTTTATTTTACCCCTTCTGATAGGTAACAGAGATATCTCATTGTAGTTTTAATTTGTACTTCTGTAATAGTTTTGTTTCCTTTTCTGTGTTTTTTATTTTTGCTATCAGTATGTTCTCTTCTGTGAACTAGTTATTCATGTCTTTTGCATATTTTCTAGTTAGATTGACTTTTTTAATTGCTGAAAATTTAATATTTTATATTCTAGATGTCAGCTCATTGTTAGATATATTGTCTGAAAATATTTTTTCTCACTCTATATCATGTTTTTGTATCATCTTTAACAGGGTGTTTCACAGAACCAAAGTTGGTAATTTTGATGAGATTCATTTTATCCTTATTTCCTTAATGATTCATGCTTTTGTTGTCAAATCTAATAACTCTTTGTCTAGGCCTTGATTCTCAAATTTTTATACTTTTTTCTTGAAAGTTTATAATTTTACATTTCCATTAAGCTTTTTTTTTCTTTTTCTTTTTTGTCTTTGTATGCTGATTGCTCAGAACTATTTGTTGATGATGACTACCTGACATTTTACAGAAAAGATTTGCTGATTATTGATCTAGAATATTACAAACATGTATTAGAAAGTACACTATGGAAAAAGAACCCAATCTGCCTTACTATAAATCAATTTAAGCATAAATATATTCAACAAATTTTTAAAAGATACATTATAAAATTTTCATAACAATGATTCTCACTAATAAATGAACAAAAGAGACATTAAAATTGGTGGAATAGCACCTAATCAATTCCATTCCACATCTCTACACCAACATTGTTCTGACTCACTTGAACCAATTCTGAAGACTCCACCGTGTTTTCTTTTATATTATAAAGGAATCTGTTTCTATTGTATCAGGATTGTTTGCAAGACTTAAGCAGTTTAAAAATTATATGCTTGTTTGTGTTCACTGTAACCTCTGTGTCGTTATGACCAAAATTTTAAGTGAGCACGTGAAGCTCTGAAAAATGAAGTTTGTCTGCTTCATCTGTTTATCCAGAATGCCTTCTCCCTTTTCTTATCTGAGTGTTCTGACATCTTGCTTTCTGATTCCTTATTGTGTTGCAGTGAAATCTAGGCACTTAAAATTTCTTGATAAGGTGCATAGCCTTTTGGTAAAAACATGGACAGCACGACACTTTCTGAGTAAACATTATTAGTTATTTACTCCTCCCCATCTCAGCTATATCCCTTCAAAAGATATCCCAGATCAACAATTTAATGAGATGCTGTGAAGGTCATAATCTTATTATCAAGTATTTTATTTATCCCATGAAAGTGAGTTTTTACATGAGTTTCCAGCTACACAAGGCTTTAAGTACCACAACTTTCCTTCACTTTAAACATTGACATCAAAATCTTCCTAAAGAAATGCAACTCTGCCCTTTCTTCTTAAACAGAAGATGTTGCATGAAATCTACCTTCTGTTGAGAACCAGGAATCATTCTTATGTACATCAACTATTGTGTCAGTGATCCACTGTATAGCCATTGAAGTGTACACAAGGTGTTCATCTCCCCACTAATTACTCCAAAAATGCTACAATTTTTGAGTTCTTTGAACTAATTTCAGTAGTTTTACCATCTCCACTTTCAATAACACCTTGCTGCTGTCTTTACCCTGGCACTCCAATATGTTGCTTCTATTTTTTTGTAGGTGATGGAGATTAGAATAATTACAACTGAAGCAAAATAGAGTTTCTTCTATAAAGATCATGAGATTTAAAAAAAGATCTTTCTGTCATCTTTTGGAGTCTCTAAATGCAAGAAGAAACTAAGAAACTTATGGGTTTTTTATGAATTTTAAAAATTAAAGTATAGTTGAATTAAGATGCCCTGGAGAAGGGAATGGCTACCCACTCCAGTATTCTTGCCTGGATAATTCCAGACAGAGAAGCCTGGTGGGCTGCAGTTGAGGGTCGCAAAGAGTTGGACATGTCTGAGTGACTAACATACATACACATATCTGTTAATCCCAGATTCCTAATTTATCCCTTTCCCCGACTTTTACCCTTTGGTAGCCATAAATTTGTTTTCTATGTCTGTGAGTCTGTTTCTGTTTTGTAAATGAGTTCATTTGTATCACTTTTTAGATTCCACATATTCTGACTTACTTCATTTAGTATGATAGTCTCTAGATCCATCCATGTTGCTGCAAATAGCATTATTTCATTCTTTTTATGGTTGAGTAATATTCTATTTTATAGGTAGATGCACAGATAGATGTCACATTTTATTTATCTATTCATCTGTCAATGGACATTTATGTTGCTTCCATGTCTTAGATATTTTAAATTGTGCTGCTATGAACAATGGGGTGTATGTACTCTTTTAGAATTAGAGTTTTTGTCTTTTCTGAATATATGCCCAGGAGTCGGATTGCTGGGCCATATAGTGACTGTTTTTTAATAAACTTACTTTATGTCAGATATTATGGCTATTTAAAAATTAGAATGTGCACTTTTAAAGAATTTCTAATTTAGTAAGAGAGGGGAGAATGAGCTGAAACTAGTTTTCAACTTTCTCTTCTTTATCCACATCAATGTATTTTACCTTCCTCTTGGGACTTACTCCTGACATTATGTGCTAGTGGAACTCAAGGATAGGTCCACAAATCCCTTCACAATTCAATAAAAAGCTCATATCCCTTGATTTTATTGAGACTGAGATAATGTTTAAAAAATAACAAATGCCACAATATTGCTATCAAAGCTGATATAATTTAAATGCTTACATTAACATATAAACAATTTTAACACAAAAATAATACATGATGATGACTATGCAATTAGTATGATAATTAACATAGTTCTTAAAAAGATTTGCTTGTATAGTGGAGGAGTCAGGTAATATAATACTGTTTAAAGATGTATAATGAATGTATTATTCTTTATTCCTGCAAGTGTATCAGTCCTATAAGTATATCTCCAATTTTGGAGATAGTATCACCACTGTCAGTTTGAAGCCCTTCATGAGTGTGAGGTCCAAGCTGGTTTGAATCTACCTTGACGTAGTAGTTGGGATTAAGTTTAGTTTTTAGAGAGCTCAGTGTCCAAGGCAGAGTCTAAAGTTCACAAGCAAGTATGTCCCAAGAGGAGAGGGATAATCCAGCCCCGTCTTAGGTAAAATAAACTGTTCAAAATTCCCAGGAAAATAGCTGTAGGCCTCTTGAATATATGAATAAAGCAAAACAGCAAGAAGATATCTCAGTGGGTGGGAAGATTAGATGCCTCAGATGGAATCCTTGCTGCTGTGCATGGTTCTGGGGACAAATAGACACACTCCTAGATCCGATTTAGCCTTATGGAGTTGAAAGCTAACTAAACGAAAGAAAGAAAGCAGAGCTGCTCAGTTGTGTCTGACTCGTTACGACCCCATGGACTGTAGCCTAACAGGCTCCTCCATCCATGGGATTTTCCAGGCAATAGTACTGGAGTGGGCTGCCATTTCCTTCTTCAGGGGATCTTCCCAGCCCAGGGATCGATCCCAGGTCTCCCACATTGTAGACAGACGCTTCACTGTCTGAGCCACCAGGAAAGTGTAACTAAATGAACTCCTGGATAAATCCTGACAGGTACCGCTATACCAGTTAATAACAGAAAGTACAAATTCAGATTGAAATAGTATGATTTACACATTTGAACAATTACATAGTGACTGGGAGGATAAACTTTAGGTACAGGTAGACCTGGGTTCATATTCCAGTTGTGGCTCACAATTTATTTGACATTTCTGAACAAACATGTTTTCTCAATTGCCAAATGGTTTTATTAATATTATAGCCTACCTTATAGGATTTTTGTGTGAATTAAGTGTGATTCTTCATATAAACCATTTAACATTGTGCCTTGTAAGGTATAAATTATGATTATTTTCATCTCATTTTAAGCTTTTAACGTTTTAATAAGATGGATCTTTGTTAAGGCCTGGACAGATATTATAATGACTACTTACAATTTGGTAGAATTTTGCAGTTCCTTGATGGGTAGATTTATTTAATAAATACTTATTTAACATTTACTGTATTTAGATACTGTACACATGTAAAAGACTAAACCCTTTAGAAAGAGTTTTCACTTTTGTTTGTTCAAGTTTCTTTGCTTTATTCTATGATGTTTATTTTCATATAAATCTCTGTCTTTGCATTTCTATTGGGTTATGCAAAGCTCAAGATTTTAAAATAGTTCAGTTTTCCTCCAAAATAAGGAAGATCTTATTTTTAGTGGTCGATAGAAGTATCAGTTGAAGGTAATCTGCCATTTCCCCGTATTCTAATGGTTCAGTTATGATAATACAGCCATGATACAGGTGCCAAAATCAGATTGTGCCTACCAGTCGACTGTTTTTGCCTTCAGGGCATGCTTCTGCCTACTAGGAAGCTCTGATGGTGCCTTCACATCATTCTCATTTGCTGTCACAGCCCTGTGCTGCTTGGAGCTTGAGTCTCAGTGGAGGAGGTGGAAATCAGTGGATAAGTGTCTCGCCCTGATAAAGCCTAAAGGAAGGAAAATGCAGGTTTGCCTTCTTCTCTTGCTCCCTAGGTGACAGAACCACAATGATAGGCAATTTCCAAGATGTGGTGCTGCAGAAGAGCAGGTTGCCTGGAGTGTCCTAGTGACTTGTATAACATGCATTTACATGGGGAATTGCTTTTCTCAGAGAAACTATGCAAATGGGAGCAAATAATCCCCAAATAAATTGGACTCCAAGTTTATCTTGAGTAGAAAATTGCCTCAGAATTGGTAACTACTGCATTTTAATGACAGGAAAGCTGGCCAGTGTTTTAACAGGTTGAACATAAGTCCTGATGAGCTGTTGTAAGAAAGCAATGTTTAAAAGAAACCTTGAAAAAAAAAAAAAGCTAAATGGACAACTAGGAGAAAAACTTAGATATAGTGTAGATAGAAATGCAATGGACACAAATCATATATAGTATATATATATATATATACTATATATATATATATATACTATAAAATGGAACTGGCAGGAGAAACCTGCCAATGACAGCACATCAATACTAGACCATGCAGTGGTGCACATATATATATATATAGTATATAATCCATCCAGAATTAACTGTGTCCTCTTCTCTTTCAATCTTCTATTTTATCATCTTTTACTTTTACTATTATCTTTTACTTTTCCTCAGTACTCGCTTACATTTCTTCTCTCCTCATTTTTTGTATCCTTCGAAACCTTCTAGCCACCTTTTAGGATATTTGTTAAATAATCAAAATTTTCCATGTTTATCTATTTATTTTTTTCTAAACTGCTGTTTATACTTCCTGCTTCAAATAATGGTAGTAAATATGTAGTATAAGGGCAAGATAAAGGAAACTTTGATGCCCAGCAGGGTTCTGTGGGGCCCCTGGGCACAAAGCCTTTCTGTGTTCCTGTTATTTGATTATAGGAAATAGCCTTCATTCAGTACCGTGATCTTCCCTGAGTTCCGATGGGCAGATTCATCAATAGTTCTGTTAGTGGTTCCATTAAGTCTCTTGGCCTAGTTTCTTGGTATTTAAAAATGGAGATAAGTAAACATATTTGAAATATTAACTGTGAAGATTATACCAGAAAAGGATGCAAATGCATGTAATTAGTCTCCTCCTCTGGTAGCTCAGTTGGTAAAGAATCTGCCTGCAGTGCAGGAGACCCAGGTTTGATCCCTAGGTAGGGAAGATTCCCCGGAGAAGGAAATGACAACCCACTCCAGTATTCTTGCCTGGGAAATCCCATGGACAGAGGAGCCTGGTGGGCTACAGTCCATGAGGTTGCAACAGTTGGACACAACTTAGTGACTAAACAACCACCACCTTTATTTCTTGACAACTGCAGTTAGTGTGATGCAAAAGACCAGAGCATGAAGGGTGTGGTGAACCTTTCAGATGGTAATATTTCCCTTAAAAACAGAGGAACAGTGGAAATCACGAACTTCAGATATTATTTCCATAAGATGTTACAGAAAAACCCGAGCTAACTTTTTGGCCAACCGAATGAATGGTTCAGCAGTCGAACTAAGTATGAGTTAGATTAAGAAAAAAATGTGAAAGTTGCAGGCACCTCTTGCCATCCCCAGTGGTATTAAATAGGAGGCTGTCCGTTTAAAGAGTTATTTGTTGATGAGTGTTCGGCAAAGAGAAGCTAAGAATTGGTGTTGAGGAGCTGTATTTTCCTGGATCAGGGTCTAAAAAGCTGATTCCATTCTGCGGTGATAGCAAGAGAGGTGATACAAACATTGCCCAATGAATATTGTTCAGGGAATAAATTGGACATCCAACTGCCTACAGGTGGATGATGCCTTGCTGAGCCTCTCTGTGCTTAATGTATTATATTAGGAAAGTGAATTGAATAGGCATTTTCAAATTGTAAAAATGATCATGTTTTCTGAACTCTTTCTAATGAGCCCTATTAGTAAGAGCATTCCCCACTGTCTTGTGTTTCTCAGGCCTTCAGAATGAGCCAATTACTTTTGAAAATGGAACTGGCAGGAGAAACCTGCCAATGACAGCACATCAATACTAGACCATGCAGTGGTGCACAGACTTTAATACTTTGTTACTCGAAGGGTGGTCTGTGGGCCAGCAACATGGCCATCACCTGGGAGCTTTGAGAAAGCTATCATCTCATGGCCCATGCCAGATCTCCTGATTTAGAATCTGCCTTTTTAACAAAATCCTCAAATGAGTCCTATGTACCTAAAACGTTGAGAAGCTCTGTTGTAGATATGTATGTGTACATACCCTGGAGGTCTGGCGCACGCACACACACAGAGATATGATTTTGATTTGTGATTCTAGCTTAGATCTTAGGAATCATCATTTTTTCTTACAATACAGGTTACTTCATATCACACTGTGAAGCAATCTGTTCTCAGTTCACTTATTCACCTTTGTAATGTGGTCATTTCTTCTGGAAAAATTTGGAAGACTGAAAACTTAAGGCATCTGTATTTTCTGATCAGTCCAATAGCGCTACTCTGTGTATCAACTACTGTTGTTGTGGTTTAGTCTCTAAGTCATGTTCAACTCTTTGCAACCCCATGGACTGTAGCCCACCAGGCTCCTCTGCCCATGGGATTTCCCAGGCAATAATACTGGAGTGGGTTGCCATTCGCTTCTCGAGGGGATCTTCCTGACCCAGGGATCAAACCCTCATCTCCTGCATCTCTGGCATTGACAGGTGGATTCTTTACTGCTAAGCCATATGAGAAGAATGCATCATGTATAATAAATGTACTTTAATATATGGCTTTGAATGTAACAGTGGTTATATACTTGTTCATGTGCATATATGCACATATGTTCACTTTGGTTTTATTTTGTAAATTCTCTAGATACCTGAAAAGAATACACAAGAGGAACAGAAACATTTTATTTTGGATAAAATAAAGCTCTGTTAATACATGGACACATTTCTTTAAATGCTGGAAGCTCCCTTGGAGTCTACAAATGCCTGTAGAAGTAGAGCTTTTCTCGGCAAAGTAAATTGAAAGTGTTTAATCAAATTACTCCAGGGAGAATCATCAACTAGAATGCAGTGGGAGGTCACCTTATGTCAGGGTTCCAGTTTGCTTGCAAATGCTTATTTTTTGTGTGTGTAGTGTTTTTTTTTAAGAGGAGTAGTAAAAAAACAATATCTATGCCAATATTCATTCCCAACTATAAAGAGCCCTGCCAGGTCTGAAAAGGAAAAAAAGAACAGAATCAGAATTAAAGCAGAAGGAGAAGAAATACATTACTACGGAGAGAAACCTAGAGGAATTACTCTGAGAAAATGTTCAGAAGGGCAAGTTTACTTGTTGAGAGAAATGTGTTCTTTAATCTATGAAAGGACAAATGCGTGTAAAAGGATATGTGTGTTCTAAGTACCTTCGGTCCAGCTCTTTGCAACCTCATGGACTGTAACCCCCCAGGCTCCTCTTTCCATGGGATTCTAGAGGCAAGAATACTGGAGTGGATTGCCATGCCCTCCTCCAGGCAGTCTTCCTGACCCAGGGATCAGACCTGTGTCTCCTGTATTGGCAGTTGGGTTCTTTACCACTAGCGCCCTCTGGGAACAGACTTACTTGTGCTTGTAGACCCTGACCAATTCTGCGTATCTGTGGCCTAGCCTGTTCGCGAATATACCTCAACATGAAACAACAGAAATGTAGTTTGGAGGTATAGAATGACAAAGGTGGCAGGATGCTTACACGTATTATCAGTATCAGTTCAGTCACTCAGTTGTGTCTGACTCTTTGCCACCCCTGGGACTATAGCATGCCAGGCCTCTCTGTCCATCACCAACTCCCAGAGTTTATTCAAACTCCTGTCCATTGAGTCAGTGATGTCATCCAACCATCTCATCCTCTGTCGTGTCTTCTCCTCCAACCTTCAATCTTTCCCACCATCAGGGTTTTTTCAAATGAGTCAGTTCTTCACAACAGGTGGCCAAAGTATTGGAGTTTCAGCTTCAACATCAGTCTTTCCAATAAGTATTCAGGACTGATTTCCTTTAGGATGCAATGTTTGGATCTTCCTGCAGTCCAAGGGACTCTCAAGAGTCTTCACCAACATCACAGTTCAAAAACATCAGTTCTTCAACACTAAGTTTTCTTTATAGTCCAACTCTCACATCCATACATGACTACTGGAAAAACCATAGCCTTGACTAGATGGGACTTTGTTGGCAAAGTAATGTCTCTGCTTTTTAATATGCTATCTAGGTTGGTCATAACTTTTCTTCCAAGGAGTAAGTGTCTTTTAGTTTCATGGCTGCAGTCAAAATCTGCAGTGATCTTGGAGTCCAAAAAATTAAAGTCTGCCACTGTTTCCACTGTTTCTCCATCTACTTGCCATGAAGTGATGGGACCGGATACCATGTTCTTATTTTTCTGAATGTTGAGCTTTAAGCCAACTTTTTCACTCTCCTCTTTCACTTTGATCAAGAGGCTCTTTAGTTCTTCTTCACTTTCTGTCATAAGGGTAGTGTCATCTGCATATCTGAGGTTATTGATATTTCTCCTGGCAATCTTGATTCCAGCTTGTGCTTCTTCCAGCCCAGCATTTCTCATGATGACTCTGCATATAAATTAAATAAGCAGGGTGACAATATACAGCCTTGACATACTCCTTTCCCTTTTTGGAACCAGTCTGTTGTTCCATATCCAGTTCTAACTGTTGCCTCCTGACCTGCATACAGTTTTATCAAGAGGCAGGTCAGGTGGTCTGGTATTCCCATCTCTTGAAGAATTTTCCACATTTTATTGTGATCCACACAGTCAAAGGCTTTGGCATAGTCAATAAAGCAGAAATAGATATTTTTCTGGAACTTTCTTGCTTTTTTGATGATCCAGCGGATGTTGGCAATTTGATCTCTGGTTCCTCTGCCTTTTCTAAAACTAGCTTGAACATCTGGAAGTTCACAGTTCACGTACAGTTGAAGCCTGACTTGGAGAATTTGGGCATTACTTTGCTAGCATGTGAGATGAGTGCAATTGTGCGATAGTTTGAACATTCTTTGTCATTGCCTTTCTTTGGGATTGGAATGAAAACTGACCTTTTCCAGTTCTGTGGCCACTGCTGAGTTTTCCAAATTTGTTGGCATATTGAGTGCATCACTTTAACAGCAACATCTTTTAGGATTTGAAATAGCTCAACTGGAATTCCATCTCTTCCACCAGCTTTGTTCATAGTGATGCTTCCTAAGGTTCACTTGACTTCACATTCCAGGATGTTTGGTTATAAGTGAGTGATCACACCATCGTTATTATCTGGGTCGTGAATATCTTTTTTGTATAGTTCTTTTGTGTATTCTTGCCACCTCTTCTTAATATCTTCTGCTTCTGTTAGGTCCATATCATTTCTGTCCTTTATTGAGCCCATCTTTGCATGAAAAGTTCCCTTGGTATCTGTTTTCTTGAAGAGATCTCTAGTCTTTCCCATTCTATTGTGTTCCTCTATTTCTTTGTACTGATATCTGAGGAAGGATTTCTTTATTTTTTTTCTTATCTCTCCTTGCTATTCTTTGGAACTCTGCATTCAAATGGGTATATCTTTCCTTTTCTCTTTTGCCTTTTGCTTCTCTTCTTTTTATAGCTATTTGTTCCATTTTGCTTTTTTGCATTTCTTTTTCTTGGGAATGGTCTCGATCCCTGTCTCCTGTACAATGTCATGAACCTCCGTCCATAGTTCATCAGGCACTCAGTCTATCAGAAGTCCATTAAATATTTTTCTCACTTCCACTATATAATTGTTAGGGATTTGATTTAGGTCATACTGGAATGGTCTAGTGGTTTTCCCTACTTTCTTCAATTTAAGTCCGAATTTGGCAATAAGCAGTTTATGATCTGAGCCACAATCAGCTCCCAGCCTTGTTTTTGCTGACTGTATAGAGCTTCTTCATCTTTCGCTGCAAATGATATAATCAATCTGATTTCAGTATTGACCATCTGCTGATGTCCATGTGTAATGTCTTCTCTTGTGTTGTTGGAAGGGGATGTTTGCTATGACCAGTGCATTCTCTTGGCAAAACTCTATTAGCCTTTGCCCTGCCTCATTCTATACTCCAAGGCCAAACTTGCCTGTTACTCCAGGTGTTTCTTGACTTCCTACTTTTGCATTCCAGTCCCCTATAATGAAAAGGACAACTTTTTTAGGTGTTAGTTCTAGAAGGTCTTGTAGGTCTTCATAGAACCGTTCAGCTTCAGCTTCAGCATTACTGGTTGGGGCATAGACTTGGATTACCATGATATTGAATGGTTTCCCTTGAAAATGAAGAGATCATTCTCTCGTTTTTGAGACTACATCCAAGTACTGCATTTTGGACTCTTTTGATGATTATGATGGCTACTCCATTCCTTCTCAGGTGTTTTTGCCCACCATAATAGATAAAATGATCATCTGAGTTAAATTCACCCATTCTAGTCCATTTTAGTTCGCAGATTGCTAAAATGTCAACGTTCACTCTTGACATCTCCTGTTTGACCACTTCTAATTTGTCTTGATTCATGGACCTAACATTCCAGGTTTCTATGCAATATTGCTCTTTACAGCATTGGACCTTCCTTCCATCAGCAGTCACATCCACAAGTAGGTGTTGTTTTTGCTTTGGGTCTGTCTCTTCATTCTTTCTGGAGTTATTTCTCCACTGATCTCTAGTAGCATACTGGGCACCTACTGATCTGGGGAGTTCATCTTTCAATGTCCTATCTTTTTGCCTTTTCATACTGTTCATGGGGTTCTCAAGGCAAGAATACTGAAGTGGTTTGCCATTCCCTTCTCCAGTACATGTATTAGATCCTTCTTTTTTTCAGTAGATAAGGTACCTGGGGCCCAGATATAGGTGATTTCATGAAAGAGACCACCCAGTTGGGGGGGCCACTCAATTCTTTTGGGAAAGGAGAGAAAAACAAGACTATCCTTGGTTTACAGATATAGTCCATACAGGACCAGAAGGGTGGTTCCAAAAGTCCTTTCACCACTCCCCAAACCTTCCCTGTTCATCTTTTGAAGCTTGTAAATACCAAACAAAGGGGAAATAAAGTCATCCTAGGAAGAACTTGCCTATATCTTTGAGATGCAAATATCCTCTCAGTCTTCCTTGGATCCTTATCTCTGCTGTCTTTTTGAAATGCAAATTTTAGAGAGGGTGAAATAATTTAGAAATTGTCTTGTCCAACGTAATTAGAAATTGTTTTTTCTGCAAATATAGTGTTTGGCCTTCTAGCCAAGTGAGCCTGACTTGTTTCATCTGTGAAAACTGCAATTTTAATCCAACCTCTGTTGTAAACAGATGGGTTTTATTTTTCCATACCTGACTCAGAAGTGGTTCAGATAGTAAAGAGTCTACCTGCAGTGTGGGAGACCGGAGTTTGATTTCTGGGTTAGGAAGACACCCTGAAGAAGGGAATGGCAACCCACTCCAGTATTCTTGCCTGGAGAATTCCGTTGACAGAGGAGCCTGGCGTTGCAAACGGTCGGACATGACTGAGCGACTAACACTTTTCACTTCATTAAAGATACTTAAGAGTTTAGAGAGAGAGTTATAAAGTGAATCCTCAGCTTTCCAGTTTCTTTTAGAAATTGAGAGTCACCTTTATCTCCTTTGTCTCCCTCAGGACTATTTAATCCATCAGTTAAGTTCTGGCACATGGATGTCTACATTTACCTGTGGCTCCAGCTCTCTACACCAACACCACAAGTTCAGCCCACCATCCCAGTCTCCCCTCCACCTAAGCTCCTGTCTCTTATTTCCTCAAGCTTGCCAGACTGTTTCTCACCACAGGGCCTTTGCATAAGCTAGTTCCTCTGCCTCCTTGTCTGCGGTTCACACTTTCTCTGCTGATTCCTGCTTACATTTCATCTTAAATGTCAGTTCTTCGTGGAGGCTAGCACTAGAGCATCTTCTTAACTGTGTCTTCCCTGTTATTTCTGTCACTGCATGCTTACTGTTTATCACTGCATTCATTATAACTAATTGTATATAGTTTTAAGTCTGTTCTACTACAATATATGATAAGTAACAAAATAATTAGAGTGACACATAATTTACTGTTCCATCACCGGTTTTTGAGGGTGAAAGCGGTGATGTCAGTAATAATGCCAAGGCAGCAGGCTCAAGTCAGAACAAACTGGGACATATGGTCAGGATCGTATATAGTAAAGATGCTCTAGTACGGAAGTGGTGTTGGTTCATATGTGATTTTTTTCCTAGGCAAGGAGAGGCAGAAGAACTGCAGCAGGGTTTAATACTTTGCCAGGAAGGAAAAACACACTATGCCTAAGTGCTGCACAGAAATGTTCCAGCTCTATTTTAGGGCTAAAGACTTTCAGGCTGAAGGGCTTTAGGGAAGATAAGATATTTAAAAATAGATTCCTGCACCCAGTCCCTGTCCCTACAGAGGTACAACTATAACCCTGGATAGTTCTCTGCTAAAGGTAGGGGCCACTTCCTCCCATGCTCACATTGACAGCAGCCCTGCTGATGCAAACTCCACTTCTGTCCTCTTTTGTTCAACAACTGCAAGTCAGCATCCCACGATTTGTTTTTCTGAGAACCTTTAAAATTTTCTAAAGTAGCTGTCTAGGCTATCTAAATTATCAACCAGGGTATAAATGATTCTTTTGGTTACTGCTCTAGTTACAACATTATATAGGTTTTGAGTGATCTGATCTGATTTTTATTTTTCCTATAAGCTGCAGTTTTTGTCTCCATATATTCCATTGACTTTCAATGGAATATTTCTGACCACAACTCCTGGTAGAAAATGTATTTTCTACCATGGTCCATTACACTTGTGTTTGTGTGTGTGTGTGTGTATATATATGTGTGTATATATATATATATGTATATATACATACACACACATACATACATATATGGCTTTTCAGGTGGCATTAGTGGTAAAGAACCTGCCTGCCAATGCGGAGATGTAAGAGATGAGGGTTCCATCCCTAGATCAGGAAGAAACCCTGGAATAGGAAATGGCAACCCACTCCGGTATTCTTGCCTAGAAAATTCCACAGACAGAGGAACCTGGCAGGCTACAGTCCATGGGGTCGCAAAACAGTTGGCCTCGACTGAGTGCATATGCATACACATACACACACACACACACATATATACGTTCTGTGTGTCATATATAAGAATTTATATATACTTATTTATACATACATAAACATATATTTTATATAAACATGCACACATACAGGCAAATATACACACATATAAGCAGAAACGATTTTACCCCCAAATTTGCCCTTATTAGGTATAAAGGGGTTGCAAGGGAAGAGGGGATGAGCTTTTATGAGTTTGAAGTTATAGAGGGAGGGATGCATGCATGCTAAGTTGCTTCAGTTGTGTCTGACTCTTTGCGACTCTATGGACTGTAGCCTGCCGGGCTCCTCTGTCCATGGAATTTCTCAGGCAAGAATACTGGAGTGGGTTTCCATGCCCTCCTCCAGGGAATCTTCCTAACCCACAGGTTGAACCCTGCAGGCAGATTCTTCACCACTGAGCTACTGTGGAAGCCCTGTGGAGGCGTATCCAAACAGAAGTGTCTAGCAGACAATTGATGAAGGATTTGAGTTGGAATGATTTGGCTTACAGTCCGAGTTGTAAGAATCAATGAGATCTTAGTGGGTGAAAGCAGAGCAAGGAAAGAGCAGAGATATGACAGGTGAAACTTGGGGAATATTTATGTCTAGGGGTAGAGGTAGAAATAGAAGCCAGCAAAGGAACTAATAGACATTACTGAGAGGTAGAAGCGAGGAGGATAAGATAGCCTATAAGGAAAGCAATTTAGACAAGGAGATAGCAGTATTGAGTGTTTGTTTATTCAAAATTTATTGAGCACATAAACTCCATGAAAGCAGGATATTTGTTTTATTCCCTGTTTAACCACCAAAAGAAAATGTCCAGCACATGGTAGAAACTGTCTCTCTCTGCATATCTTCTGTTTCTCGTTCTGCACAAACACACAATTTTTTTGTTTGTTTGTTTAGTTTTCTAAGAATAGAATGACTGCCCCTTGGAATGTGGGACAGGGCTAGATACTGAGGAAGTAGATGACTAAGGCATGTCACTGCCTGTAAGTCTTCTTGGCCAGGTGGAAATACAGATGTCAAGAAAGTGTCCAGTTTATTAAGCTATAGTCTTTTCACTCCAAATTCATGCTTCTGATGTGTCACGGTGGCCGGCTGGTCTAAGGCACCAGACTCAAGCTTCTGTTACCCAAATTGATGCTTCTGCACTCAGCTTTGTGACACTGGGGCTGAAAGTTTGCAAACTACACTTCTGCCTTTCTCCCGATTCCCTGTTAGATTCTGAGTGTTGAGGGTGCTAGAGGACAAGAAGGGACTTATTCCCTCTTTTTTTTTTTTTTCGCTTGGTGGCTTCCAGTAGTCTCCATGTCTGCTCCCTGTTCCTGAAACCTGCTCCTGTCAGCATCACCCCAACCTTCTTCAGCTCAGCAATGGGTATGTCCATTCCCACAGCAGCATTTGAATCCAGTTCATGCTTGTTTTTAACACGTGCAGATTCTGCCTCATTGTGCATTTCTCAGAAGCATCAGCATTAGCCCATGTTCCATCCTCAGAGAGATGAGTCCCAGTCCCCTGGGGTTAAAGCTCTGAGCTCAGAGAAGTCAGAGCAAACTGAGTTGAGCCTCTTCCTTTGAGTTCCGCCTCAAGTGTCCTCTGCTCCAAGCTTCTGTTTTTTATTTTGACCTCCTTCTTTTGTTTCTTCAGTTCTAGGTGTGAGAGTTTTTTCCTCTAGGTGTTATCTCTATGATATTTTGGTGTTCTCTGTTTGTCTTCCCAGTTACCTACTAAACAGTAGCATTTTTGTTTGTAATTATTTATCTTAAACAATCTCTATCAATATAACCGGGGTGAATCTGTACCTTAATTGGACTTTAAGACAGAAATTGATAACAGGAGTGTTCCTAGAAACTGGACACTAATAGGTGGGTCAGAAGAAGGATTTCTGGAGAGGCAGAGAGTAAGAAGTTCCAAAGTCAAATGTGAAATTTATACAAGGTGGAGGGTTTGAATTTCTGAATGCATCTCTTTAATTTATGTGTTTGCAAAGGCAGTATTAATGTTCAGTGATATAGTGGATATACTGGAGAGCAAATTAATCCTAAAACAATCAAAATGGCATGATTTTATTATTAACCATAAGTAATACCTATCAGATAATTTTTGACTAATGATACAATTTCCACTGCCTAAGTAGAATCTAATTGTTGAGTTTAATTAGAATGTAACAATTGTTGTTTATGTAACATTATTTATAATACTATCTATTTTCAGTATCATTATTTGCAGAATCATTAATTTAGGAATTATATAGTTATTTACACAAGTGAGCTATGTGTGTGACATGAAATGATCTCACATACATAGTGATTAGTGATTGCCCTAGGAAAAGGAAAGTATAGTTTATCTGTCTAACTAAATAGCCAATCTTTCAAATCTCTGTACTTATTAATTTTCCCAATGAATGTTTCTGTATCTTCTTAATTATATATAAAGGGAACGTATTTTTTATCATGTGGATTTTCAGCTATGCATCAATTTTTTACAATATCTGTCCATGGCAGTATATTCTGGCTTTTACTACAGATGCCCAGCAAACATGATTGGTATCTGTTTAGCTGCTTTTGTACTTCGTCTATGATAAAGAAATTAGTAATATTCCCCTGGTAGATTATAGAGTAAGTACTATAGCAAGAATATTTTAATCAGAGAGTTCTCCGTCATGTCTTTCTTCTACTCATGAATAATTTGGCATTAAAAGACCTTGGGCATATAATTTAACCTGAAATTCTCAGTATTTTTGTTATTTCTTGATGTAAGTATTAACATTACTTCATGAGTTTCTTTAGGGTTCATTCAGAAGATACAGGTCAATATGATGACAAAGAGTGACCTGGAATACATGCTCAGTTACTATGGGATAATATTATATTGTTATGGCACTAAAATCCTGAAGAGTTTATTTTCTTATACTATCCAAAATCAACCATTAACTAAAGGCTTAGTTCATACAACACAAAACCACTGCATTTTTTCATGTTTATTCATAAATTCAATCTGATTCTTAACACTGAAGAAACTTAAAATACACTGAGATTAATGTACCTAGAGAGATGATAAGAGGAAGTTAATAGTTTATGTGCTCTAAGACATTAGAGGAAGGATTAATTCTTCAGAGATGATCAAGAAATTTTTGATGTAAGAAATAGCATGCAAGTTAGATCTGGAAGGATGGTTAGAATTGCATTAGGTAATTGGGATAAATCACACAGAATTATGTGATAAAAGCACATATACAAGGAGAAGTATATAAGTTGCTCTTTTGTAATTTGAAGGTTACTGTGACAGATGGTACAAGATCTTGAACCCCTTTTTCTGGAGTCTTGTATATTCTGGGTTATTGTGTATCTGTTAAAAATCCAACCAGGCAGGATGGTGATCATGTGGACTCCTTCTGAAACAAGCATAGAAGTATCAAAATGTAACATCAACTTCCATCTCAATCTTTCTAACATTCCATTCTACAGTAATACTTTTTAAATAACTGTTTCACCTGATCGGATCCAATGGATTAATAGGATCTAGATGTGGAGCTTTGTTGAGATGGGTCCCGGGGAGCAATAGGAAAGAATACCAAAATTTATGAACAAGCTAGCTCCACTAAAATCAATGGATTCCATTTTTCTAGTCACTAATCAGTGACATGATATTTGTGAAATTGTTTTTCCCAAATGTCTATATCATAAAGATCCAAGACAAGTTGTGCCCACTGTGCTCTATCTGATTTCTGATCCACAAGATCATGAGTAAATAAAACTAAGCCAGCATGTTTTGAGAAAAGTAGGTTATACAACAACATATAACTGACATAGAAATCGGAACCTACTACAAGGGTCCTGCAGTAACAACAATGTAAAACACGTGGTGCTGGTTTATGACTGGGTAGCACATAGAAGACTGAAAGGACCCTGGGAGTTGTTAGTGGAAACCAATAGGTAGCATAGTTATTGCTATAGGAATTAAAAGAAAGAGGACTAGGATTGAGGTCATGTACTGGCAGCACAATTAGTAACTCAGAATCAGCTGAAAGTGTCAATAACTTTCTATTAGCTGCCTATAATAATGTCTGAGTAAGATATAACAGGAGAGAAATGAGCTAAATTTCAAGCATTATCTAGAGAAAATGGAGAAGAACCAGAACTTGGTGTGTTTTAAAATAAAACTTAATCATCCTCAGTTGTGTCCAGCAAAAGACTCTAAAATTAAAATGGATTATGCATATATCAAATACAAAGTGTTGCCAATAAAAATGCATCCTTGGGGTAAGGATTACATCAGTGTTACAGTTATAAATCTCTTGGTTGAAAGCTCAGAAAGTTTTAAAGCTTCTCCTAGCTGGGCAAAAGAGCATTTAAGAATCTCAAAGGTGTACTTTGTAGACACACTCTGAAAATAGCACTTCTGATAGTCTTAAGAACATTTTCTCACAGCAACCTGACTGAGTGCCCAAAGTAGAAACAAGGGTAAGCATCAAGAGGTTGCAGGTGAAGCTTTTCTCTAATGGAGTGTATTGTAATTTAATACATAGAAAAAAAATTTTAAATAAATTACGTGAGTTAGGACTTTAAAAAATCCGAATAAACAGAAACAGTTCAAATTAAAAGAGTTTGTTAGCCCGCAACTTTTTTGAGATATAGTTGATTTGCAGTATTGTATTAGTTTTATAGTTATTCAACATTTTTAAGATTATGCTCCCTTTAAAGTTATTACAGAATAATGGCTACATTCTCTACGCTGTACAATAGATCATTGTTGCTTATCTCTTTTACACATAATTGTTTGTATCTCTCAATCACACACCCCCATCCTGTCCCTCCCTCTTCCTCTCCCCACTGTTATCCTCTAGTTTCTTTTCTGTATCTGCGAGTCTGCTTCTGTTTTGATATATACATTAGTTTTATGTTTTAGATTCCACATATAAGTGATTACATACTGTACTTGTCTGACTTGTTTCACTAAGCATAATACTCTCTAGGTCCATCCATGTTGCAAATGGCAAAATGTTGTTCTTTTATATATTGAGCAATATTTCATTATATTTTTCCATCTTCTTTATCCAGTTCATCTGTTGATGGACCGCTGGGTCAGTTCCATATCTTGGCTATTATATATAGTGCTGATATGAACATTGATGTGCATGTAATTTTTGAATTAGTGTTTTTATGTATTTCTTGTATTTCTTTATTTTTGGCTATATACTGAGGAGTGCTAGATCATATAGCAATTCTATTTTTAGCGTTTTGAGGAGCTTCTGTATTACTTTCCATAGAGGCTACACCAGTTTACATTCCAACTAACAGTGTAAGAGGGCTCCCTTTTCTCCACATCCTTGTCAACTTCTGTTATTTGTAGATTTTGATGATAGCTATTGTGACTTGTATGAGGTGAGCCTGCATTGTGGGTTTTTTTAAATATAATTTTAATTTGACATTGGAGTGCAGTTGATTTACAATGTTATGTTAGTTTCAGGTGTACAGCAAAGTGATTCAGTTATATATATATCAATACATATATCCATTTTTTTCAGATTCTTTTTCCATATAGTTTATTACAGAATATAGAATTACATTATGGTTTTGATTTTCATTTCTCTAAGGATTAGTGATGTTGAGCATCTCTTCATGCACCTGATCGCCATCTGTATGTCTGTTTTGGAAAAATTTCTATTCAGGTCTTTTGCCCATTTTTAAATCAGATTGTTCTTTTGATATTGAGTTGTATGAGCTATTTTTGCATGCTGTAAAATTACCTTACCGTATTATTTTCAAATGTTTCCTTCCATTCAGTAGGTTATCTTTTTGTTTCATTGATGGTTTCCTTTACTACTGCACAAAAACTTTCAAGTTTAATTAAGTCTCATTTGTTTTTGCTTTTATCTATTTTGCATTAGGAGACAGATCCAAAAAATATTTCTGTGATTTATGTCAAAGAGTGTTTTGCTTATGTTCTGTTCTTGGAGTTTTATGGTTTCAGGTCTTACATTTAGGACTCTAATCTATTTTAAATTTATTTTTGTATATGGTATGAGGAAATATTCTAATCTCATTCTTTTGTATGCAGCTGTCCAGTTTACCCAGCATTGCTTATTGAAGAAACTGTCTTTTCTGCATTGTATGTTCTTGCCTCCTTTGTTGTAGATTAATTGACTATAGGTATATGAGTAGCCTGCATCTTTGTATGGGGAGGAAACAAACTGAGAAAACAACTCAAATACTGACATTGTCCATTCTTTGTGATGTGTTGGGTAATTAATTCAATTAAAACGAAAAAGTAAGGTTATTCAAATTTTTATCTTATATTGTGTCAATTTTAATAAGTCCTCTTTTTCTTAACTTCATTTTTTTAATAGTTGTGAATTCATCACCATAAAGTCATTTAAAAAATAATTTTTATTATCTTTTTGCTATGTATAATCTTTAGTTACATGACCTTTTTACTTTCTAACATTAGACAAGTTGTTTTTTCTTGTGCCATAACCTTCCTTCCAAGGAGTAAGTGTCTTTTAATTTCATGGCTGCAGTCACCATCAGCAGTGATTCTGGAGCCCAAAAAAATAAAGTCTGACACTGTTTCCACTGTTTCCCTATCTAATTCCCATGAAGTGATGGGACCAGATGCCATGATCTTAGTTTTCTGAACGTTGAGCTTTAAGCCAACTTTTTCACTCTCCTCTTTCACCTTCATCAAGAGGCTCTTTAGTTCTTCTTCACTTTCTGCCATAGGGGTGGTGTCATCTGCATATCTGAGGTTATTGATATTTCTCCCGGCAGTCTTGATTCCAGCTTGTGTTTCTTCCAGCCCAGCGTTTCTCATGATGTACTCTGCATATAAGTTAAATAAGCAGGGTGACAATATACAACCTTGATGTACTCCTTTTCCTATTTGGAACCAGTCTGTTGTTCCATGTCCAGTTCTAACTGTTGCTTCCTGACCTGCATACAGGTTTCTCAAGAGACAGGTCAGATGGTCTGGTATTCCCATCTCTTTCAGAATTTTCCACAGTTTATTGTGATCCACACAGTCAAAGGCTTTGGCATAGTCAATAAAGCAGAAATAGATGTTTTTCTGGAACTCTCTTGCTTTTTTGATGATCCAGCTGATATTGGCAATTTGATCTCTGGTTCCTCTGCCTTTTCTAAAACCAGCTTGAACATCTGGAAGTTCACGGTTCACATATTGCCGAAGCCTGGCTTGGAGAATTTTGAGCATTACTTTACTAGCATGTGAGATGAGTGCAATTGTGCGGTAGTTTGAGCATTCTTTGGCATTGCCTTTCTTTGGGATTGGAACGAAAACTGACCTTTTCCAGTTCTGTGGCCACTGCTGAGTTTTCCAAATTTGCTGGCATATTGAGTGCAGCACTTTCACAGCATCACCTTTGAGGATTTGAAATAGCTCAACTGGAATTCCATCACCTACAGTAGCTTTGTTTGTAATGATGCTTCCTAAGGCCCACTTGACTTCACATTCCAGGATGTCTGGCTGTAAGTGAGTGATCACAACATCGTGATTATGCTTGATTTATGCGTGATTTAGCAATGCTAAAGAAAATTATTTAAGCAGCTGGAAAATAAGCAAGATGAAAATTTGCACCCACAAAAAAGCAATGAAAAGTTCCCAAAATAAGAAATATGTGGGTAAATACAAAATATATTTCTTTTCACCTTTAACTTATTTAAATCATAACAACATATTTAGAAAAATGTTCTTAAATAATTTATTATGGTGTTTATAACTATAATTATATAAATTAAAATACATGACAGCAATAGCATAAGGATGGGAGGGAAGAAATGAAAGTATACATACATTTCTTCTCGTTTTTAATTTTTTAAATCATAAAAACATATTTAGAGAAATGTTTTTAAATAATTTATTATGGTGTTTATAAAATTAGATTATATAAATTAAATACATAACAACAATAGCACAAGGATGGGAGAGAAGAATGGAAGTATACCGTTTTAAGGTTTTAACAATAACCATGAACATACATAAAGATACGTCAGTCAGTCAGTTCAGTTCAGTTCAGTTGCTCAGTCATGTCCAACTCTTTGTGACTCCAAGAACCACAGCACGCCAGGACTCCCTGTCCATCACCAACTCCCAGAGTCCACCCAAACCCATGTCCATTGAGTCGGTGATGCCATCCAACCATCTCATCCTCTGTCTTCCCCTTCTTCTCCTGCCCTCAATCTTTCCCAGCATCAGGGTCTTTTCCAGTGAGTCAGCTCTTTGCATCAGGTGGCCAAAGTATTGGAGTTTCAGCTTCAACATCAGTCCTTCCAATGAATACCCAGGGCTGATCTCCTTTAGGATGGACTGGTTGGATCTCCTTGCAGTCCAAGGGACTCTTAAGAGTCTTCTCCAACACCACAATTCAAAAGCATGAATTCTTCTGTGCTCAGCTTACTTTATAGTCCAACTCTCACATCCATACATGACAAAATGGCAGAGTAGAAGGATGTGTGCTCATCTTCTCCTGCAAGAACTCCAAAATTACAACTTGCTGCTGAAAAACCAGCAACAGGAGAATGTTCAGTTCAGTTCATTTCAGTCTCGCAGTCATGTCCATCTCTTTGCAAACCCATGGACTGCAGCACACCAGTCTTCCCTGTCCATCACCAGCTCTTGGAGCCTACTCAAACTCATGTCCATAGAGTCATTGATGCCATCCAACCATCTCATCCTCTGTCGTCCCCTTCTCCTCCTGCCCTCAATCTTTCCCAGCACCAGGGTCTTTTCCAATGAGTCAGCTCTTTGCATCAGGTGGCCAAAGTATTGGAGTTTCAGCTTCGACATCAGTCCTTCTAATGAATATTCAGGACTGATTTTCTTTCGGATGGACTGGTTGGATCTCCTTGCAGTCCAAGGGACTCTCAAGAGTCTTCTCCAACACCACAGTTCAAAAGCATTAATTCTTCTTCACTCAGCTTTCTTTATAGTCCAACTCTCACATCCATACATGACTACTGGAAAAACCATAGCTTTGACTAGATGGACCTTTGTTGGTAAAGTAATGTTGGATCCCATCAAAAAAAGATACCCCACATCCAAGGGCAAAGGAGAAGCCCCAGCAAGATGGTAGGAGGGGCAAAATTGCATTTAGAATCAAATCCCATACCAGCCAGAGACGCTCAGAGGGCGCAAACAAAATCTTGTGCATGCCAGGAGATCCCACAGAGAATGAGCCAGGCCTGACTTTGAGTATTTGAGTGTCTCCTGTGGAGGTACAGGTCAGCAGTGGCCTGCCTCAGGGGCAGGGGCTCTGAGTTCAGCAGACCTGGGTGTGGCATAAGCCCTCTTGGAAGAGGTCGCCAACATAGAGCCACCAGAACTCACACAGGACTGGGGAAACTCACCAGAACTCACACAGGACTCTTGGACGGCAAAAACGAAATCTTGTGTGTACCAGGATCCAGGAGAAAGGAGCAGTGACCTCACAAGAGACTGACCCAGACTTGCCTGTGAGTGTCCAGGAGTCTCCCGTGGAGGTGTGGGTTGGCAGTGGCCTGCTGCAGGGTTGGGGGCACTGAGCGAGGCAGTGCATGCATGGGATCTTTTAAAGGTCACCATTATCTTCATTACTCCCCCATAGTTTGGTCTCAGGTCAAACAACAGGGAGTGAACACAGCCCCGCCCATCAACAGAAAATTGGATTAAAGATTTACTGAGCATGGCCTCACCCATCAGAACAAGAGCCAGTTTCCCTCACAGTCAGTCTCTCCCAGGAGGAAGTTTCATAAGCCTCCTCTTATCCTTATCCCTCACAGGGCAGACAGAATAAAAACCATAATCACAGAAAACTAATCAAACTGATCACATGGACCACAGCCATGTCTAATCAATGAAACTATGAGCCGTGCCATGGTCACCCAAGACGGACAGGTCATGGTGGAGAGTTCTGACACAACGTGGTCCACTGGAGAAGGGAATGGCAAACCACTTCAGTATTCTTGCCTTGAGAACCCCATGAACAGTATGAAAAGGCAAAAAGATAGGACACTGAAAGATGAACTCCCCAGATCAGTAGGTGCCCAATATGCTGCTAGAGAAGAGTGGAGAAATAACTCCAGAAAGAATGAAGAGACAGACCCAGAGCAAAAACAACACACAGAAGTGGATGTGAGTGGTGATGGAAATAGTCCGATGTTGTAAAGAACAATACTGCATAGGAATCTGGAATGTTAGGTCCATGAATCTAGGTAAGTTGGAAGTGGTCAAAGAGGAGATGGCAAGAGTGAGCATTGACATTTTAGGGATCAGTGAACTAAAATGGACTGGAATGAGTGAAGTAACTCAGATGACCATTATATCTACTACTGTGGGCAAGAATCCCTTAGAAGAAATCAAATAGCCCTTGGAGTCAACAAAAATATCTGAAATGCAGTTCTTGGGTGCAGTCTCAAAAAGGATAGAATGATCTCTGTTCACTTCCAAGGCAAATCATTCAGTATCAAAGTAATCCAAGTCTATGCCCCAAACAGTAATGCTGAAGAAGCTGAAGTATGTATGTCTGATAATTTCTTTATTGTTTTCTAAATGTTCATAACATTGAGAAGACTCTAGATCGTATCAACTTTTTATGAAAGTTAGTGTTCTTTTTTGTTTCAAGTGTTTAATTTACTTGATAAACACCTTGAATTAAATTTAGTTTTATTATTTGCCAGGAAGAAAATTCAAGAAGTGTTTACCAAAATGATATAATTTGACAAGATTCAAATACTTTCCTTCCATAGGGATTCGTAGCAGCTAAAATCTCTGTTTTGGATATTCAACTATTAATAGTTATTTCCCACTGGAACATTTAGAATATCTCCCACAGATGAACAGTTCACATGTCAGTCAAGAATTTAGGGAAGATTAAAGTTGGATTTGGGGCTCCCATAAACTGCATGTCCTTTCTTTCTGGCTTTTTTCCTATCAATGTTCAGCCACTTTCTCAGCACAAAGTTCATTCTCTGAAATCCAAAACAAATCGAGACCATGTTTTTGCTTATAATAATGCTGTTCTTCACTGTGCACACTGAGGGTTTTTACAGAGGGGAAAAACCTGTAGAAATGGATCTCTTCCAGGGTTCACTTCTTTCAAGGGTTAAATACCCTGCAATTTGTGACTCCTTTTCTTCTATCTTCAGTTACTCCAAAGTGTTGTATTTTATATTTTGTCTAGATTTTATAATTTTTATCTGCAATATGGTTATTCTAACATAAGATACTCTGCTGTTAGCAGAGCCAGAAATAGGAGCTAAGCTTTTATTCTTTCTGGAGAAGGGAAAGGCTACCCACTCCAGTATTCTGGCCTGGAGAATTCAAAGGGGGTCGCAAAGAGTTGGACACGACTGAGCAACTTTCACTTTTTATTCTTTTTTCAGCTGAGAGACAAAGAATTTGCATGCAATGCAGGAGACACAGGTTTGATCCCTGGGTCAGGGAGATCCTTTGGAGAAGGGAATAGCAACCCATTCCAGTATTCTTGCCCTGGAGAGCGCATAAACAGAGGACTCTGATGGGTTGCAGTCTATGGGATAACAAAAGAGTTGCACATGACTTAGTGACTAAACAACAGCAACAATGTAGTTGCTTTGTGATGTTGTGTTGGTTTCTGCTGTACAATGAAGTGCATGATCTATATGTATCCATAGATCCTCTCTCCCTTGGACCTCTATCCCACCTCCTCCCACCCCATGCCTCTAAGTCAGCACAGAGCACCAAGCTGAGTTCCCTGCTCTATACAATAGTTTCCCACTAGCTATCTGTTTTACACGTGGTAATGCATATCCCTCAATCCTAGTCTCCCATTTCATCCTACCCCTCCCCCACATGTCCTCTACTTTCTCTACTTCTGTGTCTCTTTTCTTGCCCTGAAAATAGGTTCATCTGTACCGTTTTTCTAGATTTTACACATATGCCTTAATATAGGATGATTTTTTCTCTTTCTGACTTCACACTGTATGACAGAGTCTAGTTCCATCCACATCTCTGCCAGTGACCCAGTTGTGTTTTTTATGGCTGGGTAATATTCCATTGTATATATGTACCATATCTTCTTTACCCATTCAACTGTTGACAGGCATCTAGGTTGCGTCCACGTCCTGGCTGTTGTAAACAGTGCTCAGTGCACATTGGGGTGCGTGTGTCTTTTTGAATTATGGTTTTCTCACGGTCTATGTTTAATTTATCTTTGAATTTCCAGCACTAGGAAGGCCCTGCATGATAAATAAATCATCAATAGGTGTATATTGATCAGATGAATATGTATGTGCATAGAATGATCTCCCGTGGGAGAAAGGATGGCATTAAAGCCATTAACTTCCCCTCAATACCAGGCCCCCTTGCAACTCCTTATCAGCCTACGATACCAGTATAGACTACTTCATACTCTTTATGTCTCTGGACCTCCTAATAGTTCCATTTTAGACAATTTCTCCCATTCAGACTTTTCAGCTAGTTTTGTAAGCTTGCAGACCATCCCTCGCTTTCATTTTGCTCTCTTTGAATTGAAGAGACATTTCAATTTTCAAATGAACCAGAGAGACAGACACAGAAATAGTTCTTACTTGAATCGTGCTCTCAAGGGAGAATGGAGTAGATTTAGAAATCCTTTGCTTTCTTTTGATTGCCTTATTCAATGTCAGTGGCAAATGTTTAAGGAATAATTTGTTCACAGCTTTGGCCCAGGTTTTATTCAATGGAAAGGCTTTGTATCATTTCACTTTCCTTAAATGAAACAACAGTTTGAGGTGAATTAGGCTTTTGAGTGTTGTTGAAATTTCCCTTGTTTAGAAGTAAAATTTCTAGTTCCCTCTTTCTTCCCTCCAGTGCCACCCCTTAACTCCTTTGCTACCTGTCAGCCTGTGTTATGTATTTACCCTGAACTTGTGAACAATCCAAACTTATGTCATTGATTTCGATGTTTGTTTACCTGTGCTTCTTACCAGTTTTGTTTTTAATAGATTTAAAGTTTGCAGAGACCAGAGAACATGTTAAGCAACTTGCTGTGTGGATTACCTTGTAATTGCATATACAATGAACTTCTTGAAATTTTTGGTAACGGCTGCTGCTGCTAAGTTGCTTCAGTTGTGTCCAACTCTGTGCGACCCCATAGACGGCAGCCCACCAGGCTCCCCGATCCCTGGGATTCTCCAGGCAAAAATGCTGGAATGGGTTGCCATTTCCTTCTCCAATGCGTGAAAGTGAAAACTGAAAGTGAAGTTGCTCAGTCGTGTTCGACTCCTAGCGACCCCATGGACTGCAGCCAACCAGGCTCCTCTGTCCATGGGATTTTCCAGGCAAGAGTACTGGAGTGGGTTGCCATTGCCTTCTCTGTTAGTAATGGCTCTAGGATGTAAAAGACAGAGTTCATTTAAAATTAACTTTTTCATATTGGCTCTCTCCGCTTTGAACCACCTGTATCCTGCCAGTATGCTAAAGTTTCTAAACCAAATCTTTCATTATTCATTGTTTCATTATTTATTAAATTATTATTTTAACAATTATTTATGTGGTCTTTTTCTCTATTATGCATTATTCTAGGTTTAGGGGGCTTGGTGATGAAAGGTAGTGAAGTAAGTATGATTCAGTGAAAAAAGATATGATTCCTGATATTGAGACTCTCATTCTTAGAGCAAGGCAAGAAATTTAGAATAACAAAGAATAAAGTAATAAACAGGGATTTTAAGAAATGAACAAGCAGGGTCCTTGAGTATGGCCCAATGTCCCTTAGAAGACTCCCAGAAGATAAAATGATTGAGGTGCAGTTAAATATAGCTGAGTATTTTAGTTGAGGCCAAACTAGGTTACCTTTTGGTCAGTGAACCTGGTGAGCTTATAGTTCCATGGTAGTTCTCCCTGGCATTTTTGTTTATTGTCAGAAGTAGGAGTAAATGTCTGAAATGGGGAGGGGGACTGAGGATGGTGTTTGAAAGGTTTTATTCTTGATGGGTTGAGAACAGAGAGAAAAGGATGATGAATAGTATGACATAACATTTATCATCCCTTTTCTCTCTTAGACTGTTGGGTTCCTTTTGATTAATTTCTTTGGAAAAGGGATTCAGGTTCTATTGAAGAAGGAGAGCTTGTAAGATAAAAGACTAAGAGATCCTGGGTGCAAATAGTATTGCTTTGAAGCAGTAGTGAACAGCTATTATTTCTGTTTCTATAACATCCATCCGCTAATTTTCTGTAAAATGTTCCCAATTTTCTTTTTATTATTAGAAAGCAACTCTCTTCTACTGTTAGGCCAAATGCTTCATGGGAGAAGAATATGATAAAGGCCTATTCAAACAGTATTCTGTCTCTACCACCCTTGGTACAGGGATGAGCATGGTACCAAATAGGTAAAACAAAGGCCATGTAAGTACATTTTTGGAATGATTGCTGTTAAGAAAGTGCTTATGCAGCCAGCAATGACAGCTGTTCAATACAGAATGAACAGTAAAACCCATTGGCGCACATCACCCCTTCACCAATCCCACCTATTCCCACTACAGGGCTCTGGCCCTTTGAAAGCTTAGCATGGTCACTACTGAAGGATTACAAATAATGGCTCAGTGCAGCAGTAGAAGAGATGATTTCTCCAAAAGCAGTTGTCCTGTGGACAAGAAGTCAGGATCATAGCAATTGAATGTAAATATTTCTCATGTGAACCCCTCAGAAATAATGTAAAAGATGTTGAAAGGGAACTGATATCTATTGCTCAGGTAGGTGAGACTAAAGACTCTGGTCATTTGGGAATTGATCTTGAATGTTACACTGATGTTACATTTGTACTCAGTGATGGATCAGCTGAAATAGTTGAACTATATAAGTAATAGAATGAGGTCAGCAGGCTACAAAGATGGAAAAGATGTTCCAAAGGGTGAGAATAGCATTGACAGAGAAAAGCAGGCAAGAACATGGTGTGTGTGGGTGACTGCAAACAACTTGGTATGAATGAGCATGGGATTATGCTTTTAGGGGAAGAAGATGTAGCATCAAAGAGATGGGAAACCAGCTCACCTTCCTCTTCAACAAACATTAATGCCAAAATTTTATTCTTTAGCCTGGCATCCAGGATTCCTCACCATTCTAAACTTCTCTTTCAAACTCTTCTTCAGCCCAGTTCTTCTGTCCCCTTCAGTGAGCTACTGTTTTACTTCCTCCCAGTTCTTACCCAAAGTCACTTCTCTTAGCTTGAACTGTCATCCTCTAGCAATTTATATCCATTCAATTCACTGGATAAATTAGCTTTGATCAATTGATCAACTGCTTTGCATGGCTATTTATCTTTTTAAAATGCATCCATCTTATCTCATCAAATTAGTATTTAAGCTCATTGAGGGACAAAGGAGAGAGAATTATGTTGCTCATTTTTCATCTACTAAAGAACCTGGTGCTTCTCAGTGATTCAGCAGTAAAGAATCTACGAATCCCAGGGACTGGGGAGCCTGATGGGCTACCGTCTGTGGGATCGCATAGAGTTGGACACAACTGAAGCGGCTTAACAGCAGCAGCAGCAGCCAATGCAGGAGACTCAGGTTTGATCCCTGGTTTGGGAAGATCCCCTGAAGGAGAAAATGTCAACCCAGTATTCTTGCCTGGGCAATCCCATAGACTAAGGAGCCTGGCAGGCTATGGTCTGTGGGGTTGCAGAAGAGTTGGACACAACTTAGCATCTATACAATCATGACAATAAAAATCCTGGTGAAATCCCCAGAATGTGGTGTCCGGTGAGCAAAATTGTGACAGTCTGTGGATAAGAGCAGAGAATATCAGCCTGTGACTTTCTTTCCTTCAGCTTTATATGTTCCAGGGGAAGTCCAGAATCAGCCCATATGCCTTGACAGCATATCTTCTTCACAGAGATTTGGAAGGTATCAGACTGATCACCCTCGAGAGAGAGAGACCCTGGCTCTCCCTACCCCAGTATGTCCTGGCAGAGCCTCAGAGGCTCCCTGTCCCTCCTGTTCAGTGGCATCAGCTGCAGGGCTTTCAGAGCCCAGCCAGTGTGGAGAGAGGTCCCACCGTGGGAAGCCTGCTGCGTGCCTACTGGAAACTGAACTGAACCAGAGAGTTTCCCAGGAGCAGTTGCTTTGCTCAGTTTTCTCTCTGGCACACAAAAGCATTGCTTGCCTGCCAGCAGCCTTGTAGTTAACTCAGCTGTATAACCTGCTAACAACCCCCAGAGCCATTTTTCCCTGAGGGACCACTTTCCACCACACAAGTAAACAGGCAGGGAAAGGGCAGTTAGGGAGATGAAGCGTTGCTGCCTAGATGCCCATGAGCTGACATTGCAGTGGGCAAAGGTCTTGCTTTTGTAGCCTCTGGGGATGAAAGACTCATTTCAGAAATTGTGTTTTTCCTTTGTGAAAGACCTTAACTACCGTTCCCAACCCTTATATTTTGAATAATAGAAAGAACACTTAACAACTTAATCACATAAAGTATCAAAAGGGAACTGGCTAAATAACATTCTTATGGATAAGAATCCTGTAGAAGATTGTTTCCCAAATTATGTGCCTTGGATAACTAATAATAGTTCTGTCAGAGGCTAATGGCTGTTATGGGATGAAGCACTTCTGTGATTACACAGATTAGGGATTTTCTGGGTTATCATACCATAAGATTTTTCAGAGCCTATAATTTGCCTCTGTGGCTGATGGATCTCTAAGAGGTGGTTATGAAAGTGTGAAAGTGTTAGTTGCTCAGTCATGTCCGACTCTTTGCCACCCCATGAACTGCAACCCACCAGTTCCTCTGTCCATGGAATTCTTCAGGCAAGAATACTGGAGTAGGTTGCCATTCACTTCTCCAGAGGAGCTTCCCAACCCAGGGGTTGAACCCGGGTCTCCTGCATTGCAGGAAGATTGTTTTACCAGGGCAGCCCAAGACGTGGTTATATATTATTTGCCAAATTTAATTGACCGTACACCTTTTTATAAACAAATACCAATTCACACATTTCTGGAATTTACATTGATGGGAAAAGCCATTCTAGATATTCTTCTGTGCAGGGGAGAAGGGGAATTTTCATTCTTTTTCTAATGAAGCGCTCTTAAATGTTCTTTGGTTATCTTCCCAGACTGTAAACTAACAGTCCCTTTCTGTTACTATGTATATATCTATCATACACAGATTCATTTATTTATTTATTCATTAATTCATTAAAAATTTGGAAGGTAGACACTCACTTTACGGGACTTCACTTTTCTTCTAGGCCCGTTCTAAATCCTCCATACAGTTTATACCAAGGCATTTTTCCTCTGGTTCTGTTGCCTCCCATATCAGAGAGGTCTATAATAGAACTATATGACCCCATTAAATGACCACATTTTATTTGTATTTTTGTGATCTGTTGGTTGAAAAATGTTATTATAATAGTACATTGTGAATTTATTAAACTATTAAAGATGTGTTTGTTCTTAACATCATACTAAAATTTTATCTTAACTCCAGCATCCCCAAATCGCTCTCATCTTCCAACACATGGAATGAAAAACATTGATTCAGAATATGGTTTTCTGAATCAGAGAAAACTGGGTTTTACTCTGATCTCAACCAATGATAAGTGGTGTGAGTCTGAATAAGTTAAGTAATTTATTTAAACCTTGCTTATTAGGATGACTTCGGGATCAGATGAGTTAATATAAGCACACTGCCTAAAAAATGATAGATCTCTTAGCCTACTCTTTCAATGAAAGCAGACAAAAAAGCAAAACTGTAGTGAGGAAACATATGTTGAGACAAAATATTTGATTACGATGCCGATTGTCTTTACTTTTTATAGTTGCGTAGCAAATGCAGAAAGAGATACCTCTTATAATTATTGATGTTCTAAGTAAATAAATAGACCATAGGAAGTTAATTATATTGAGTACTGTATGCCGGATATTATTTTAAGTGCTTTGTGCTTTGTGTGGCTTAAGGTATTTGATGTTCACAAAAATCCCTTTTTATCCCCAATATTAAAGATGAGAAATCTAAGACAAATGGTTTATGTACTTTGCCCAAGGTTCCACATCTCGAAAATCATAATGCTTGCTTCCAAACTCAGATAATACTTTTTAGCAGCTATATTCTTGTTTTCTCAGATACTTAACATGTGGAGGACTCGTTTGGCATTTCACTGACTTGTTTTCGAGTACCTTGGGGCATGTGAACATTGACAGGCCTTCCTAATTGCCTAGGAATAGTAGTCCTATCACTAGACAACAATTACATGTATTTAATTTTGGTCCATTGCTCTATATTTCTACCAAAATATAGAAACTATGAAGCATCATGCCAAGAAATGGTTCATCTTTCATCTGCTTTAAAGCTGAATAATATTTCCTAAAATCTTGAACTGCATTACTACAGTGAGGTGTTTCAGTGTTTTTAAATAGCTACCATTACCAGGAACAGGAAGGTCCCCATGAAGACTTGTGTTGAGGAATTGTGACGTTGAGAGATACTCCAAGGTCTTCTTGCCATACTGAGCTTTAGTAGAAAACTTAACTCAAAAATCATTTACTCATGTATAAGACTATGCTTCTAAGACTGTGCTGGAGACATAAAAATGAAGAAATATGCCTATCTTTAGAAAGCTAAAGATCTAGAAAGAAGATCAGGGAGGTAAACAGATTATAACCTTGCCTTCCTACTGGAAGCATATGTGAGGAGTCTCTCAACATCCAGGAATCAAACCTGGGTCTCTTGCATTACGGGCAGATTCTTTACCATCTAAGCTACCAGGGACGCCCCTGAAGGAAGACAGATATATCAAAATATTTCAAAAGATGATAGAGTGGACATAACACAGTGTAATTTGATAACTAGTCATGATATATAATGGATCTAATTATGAGAAGTTCATTCTTGAGCACAGTCATGCTTTTGATTTTATCATTGGTTCAGATCCCTATTCTCATGAACATAATAATATAGTAATCATGTCTGCTTTGGTTTGTATAGCATGGGTTTGAATGAACTTCCACCATTAATACCTCTCTAGCCTTGGACAAGTTACTTAGGCCCCTCTGAGCCTTGTAACATCATCTCTAAAAAAGGGATAATAAATAAATAAACCTTGTAGACAAAGTCAGTAAATGTTACTTGCAGCTTTTACTATTATTTTTGCTGTTGAGAGTATAATGATGAGGTGTGAGGTTAACAACAAATATTTGCGCATTCAAGTTCAAAGTTTATTTTAATAGACAGTAGCAGAGGAAGGAAAAACATTCTGATATTTAAATTAAAACTGTATTTGAGAATAATTGGGGCACTTCTCCCACTGACACTGATCATGTGAAAGTGTTATTTACTTCAGTCATGTCTAACTCTTTGCTGCCCCATGAACTGTAACCTGTCAGGCTCCTCTATCTGTGGAATTCTCCAGGCAAGAGTACTGGAGTGGGTTGCCAAGGCCTTCTCCAGGGGATCTTTCCGACCCAGGGATCAAACCTGGGTCTCCTACATTGCAAGCAGATTCTTTACCATCTGAGCCTCCAGGGAAGCCCTAGTGTGGCAGATACTTCAACTGTCTGCATTATGTACTGTTCACTAGTCAGAATCACCATAGATTCACTGGGGAAGAGGCTCCTTTTTCTGGTGTCTTGTGTGAGTTGGCAATTATGAAATCTTGTTGCTTGGTTTAGGTTGTTCTCCCTGCCCTTTCCATGGTCCAGTCTATCCACAAGGGCAACTAGGAGTCAGTGATTTTTGGCAACATCATTACTTATCCTGACAGCTTTGTATTCATTTGAAGTATGCAGATTTGGGGTACTACCTAGATATTTGCTGGTGCTAGTTTTACCAAACATCCTCACCAAAAGAGGAAAGGGAGTGATTCAGATCATTTAGAAATTTGGGGCTAACTATAATGATCCAAATGTGGTTATTAGTGTTCTTTAAAATAAAATTGGCAGCTTGAATAATGGACTCAATCAAATTGACCAGATGTTTTGCACTTGGTTAAATGTATTCTAATTAGCCAATCAGTACAAACAACTGATTAAACCTTTTTCTAAAGAATTTCAATTAAATAAACAAATAAACAACCAAACTGTATAGGCAAGTTTCTTTTGTTTTCTTTTACTTGAAATTGTGAATTTGTGATGGGAAATCACAGATGGACTTTAACTCCTAATTCTTGTGAGGCTCCGGATGACCTGAAACCCAAGACTAACTTTAAGTTTGATTACAAATGAAAGTTTCAAATGGAAAAAGGCTACAGTAATCTGAAAACATTTTGTTTTTTAGTTTATTTTATTGCAGTATAGTTGATTTATAATGTTGCATTAATTTCTGCTGCATAGCAAAGTGATTCAGTTTTATATATACATATATATGCAGATTTATACTTTTATTTATTCTTTTTAATATATATATTTAAACTTTTTATTTTGTATTGGAGTATATCTGATTAACAATGTTGTGGTACTTTCAGGTGGACAGCAAAGGGACTCAGCCATACACATACATGTATTCATTCTCCCTCAAACTTCTCTCCCATCCCAGGCTGCCACATAACAGTTAGCAGAGTTTCTGTGCTATAGGTAGGTCCTTGTTGGTTGAGAATGACTTTGTGTGCATATTATTGCCTTGTACACCACAGATATGAAAATAGAGGTATTATATTTTAAATTTGTACAAAATGTTTTACTTTTTAACATATGATCACATATAATATCCCAGTTCAATCAACATGCTGTAATAATTAATCTACTATAATTGATATAGCCTGGCATACTACAGTCCAGGGATCACAAAGACTCAGACATGACTTAGCATGTCAACAACAACAATAGTTGATATATTTAGATATTCTTTTGTAATCTTCATAACACCCCTGGATGTCAAGAGACAGGGATTATGAACGCTTTGTTACAAATCATAGATTTCTGGCACAAAAATTGAATGATGTGCCCAATGCCATCCAGTTTGGTAAAGTTGGTAGTAATCTAAGATCCCTCAGAGCTTAACCACTACTTCTTCTCATGGTCAGCTGAATAGCGGTAAATTAGGATAACATGTTGATCCATCTGGAGACATAATTAGAGAGGACTCTTTTTTTCCCAGAATATTTAATATCATAAATTTATTTATAGATAGAGTATATAGTTCAATAGCTGAAATAAATTGATTAGTTAATAATCAGTTTATAGGTAGATTATGTAGTTCAATAGCTGAAATCAACCTTGGTATAACATTTGAATCCCTTGGACTGCAAGGACATCCAACCAGTCCATCCTAAAGGAGATCGGTCCTGAGTGTTCATTGGAAGGACTGATGTTGAAGCTGAAACTCCAATACTCTGGCCACCTGATGCAAAGAGCTGACTCATTGGAAAAGACCCTGGTGCTGGGAAAGATTGAGGGCAGGAGGAGAAGGGGACAACAGAGGATGAGATGATTGGATGGCATCACTGACTCAACGGACATGAGTTTGGGTGAACTCTGGGAGTTGGTGGTGGACAGGGAGGCCTGGCGTGCTGCGGTTCATGGGGTCGCAAAGAGTTGGACACGACTGAGCGACTAAACTGAACTGAACTGATAACATTTGAATCATGCAGGAATTTTTTAATATCTTCTTTACCTAGTGGGCTTCCCTGGTAACTCAGATGGTAAAAAATCTGCCTGCAATTCAGGAGACCCTGCTTCTATCCCTTGATTGGGAAGATCCCCTGGAGAAGGGAATGGCAACCCACTCCAGTATTCTTGCCTAGAGAATACCAGGGACAGACCATGGAGTCTCAAAGAGTTGAACACGACTCAGCAACTAACACTTACCTAATCTTTGTAACTTTGTAGCCTTAGGTCCAATAATAGGAATTCAGTTTGACATGTATGCATAAGATACCAGCTTTATTTGAAATATGTATTTCTAAAAAAAAAAAAATATGTATTTCTGCCTAATTATTTAAAAACAAAGCTCCCTAATTCTTGTTAATTATTTATTTAATATACAGAAAATGAAATTAAGTAAGAATATAGAATGAGAGTTAGTAGACCTCCTGTTAGAGTACCAAATATGCTTTATAAAACTGCCATAATTATGAAGACCAGACTTGAAGTCTGGTTTATCGGATTTTCCTCAAGAATATATCAAATGAAGCATGCTCAGAGATGTGTTAAAGAAGTGAAAATAATAACACATTGTATGCACATAGAAAATAAAATATTTTGGTAGTGGGAGTATATATGGGTTTCGTTTAACTTCTCTTACTGTATATTTTCCACATTGCTATAATAGTTGCCTGTTAGTTTTATTATTGAATATTCAATAAACTTTATTTTTATGGAAAAGGCAGCTCTGGACTGACCACTTTGTACCTTAGACATAATTGTAAAGCCACACAGCATTTACTTATTCCTGTCTAGATGTCTTGGTACCAGACTAACTGCTCACTCTGCCAGAAATGATCTCAATACCCCCAGTAAATCAGGTCCCATCTTGTCATTTGAAATCATTCTCATGAGCCATCACTGGTCACTCTATAGATTTTTCCAGTTTCTGTCATATCACCACATATTATGTATCTCATAGTCGCTACCCGATATTTATGTTTGTGCATTAGATTTTTGTCTGATAGAATTTACATATCACAATAAGATTGACTTGTACAATTTTATTTATTACCACATTTGCAATGTATACAACAGGTTGAAATGTTTGGATAGCATAACTGACTCAATGGGCACAAATTTGAGCAAACTCTGGAAGATAATGAAGGATAGGGAAGCCTGGGGTGCTGCAGTTCACAGGTTCAGAAAGAGTCGGACATGACTAAGCGACTGAACAATGAACAACAATGCATATGGCAGTGCATTGTGCACAATGTTTTCTGAAGAACTGAGTCAAAATGAATTCAATGAGTGACTGGATTAATTGGGCTAAAAGGGTAATCTGATAGGCTGTATCCCCTATCCAAATCCCAAGTCTGTACTCAAAGATGATTAGGTTATTTCAGTGGACACCTTCATCCACAGAGTGGTATCTTACTGTCTTGTATCATTTGATTCCCCTTGCTGTGGTAGTGAGGGCTTTACTGGCTTCATATTTTTCTAGGAGACGCTGACCATACCAAGAAGGCATTTGAGTTGTAATCCATTTCATCTGGGAAAAATGGAGCATTTCATAGTTTATAAAGTTGTTGCATTGAAACTGGTGAATGGGAGATAAAAGCCTGCAAACTAGTCTCTGAGCTAACTCAGTCCAATAGAGTATGTTTAGTGTGACCACCAGGGATTTTTCTCAAACTCAGTTCACAAGAAGGAAAATATGCAAGGCAGCCAATTTTCTACTTCAGGTCCCCTAACAAAAGCTTTCAGAACTGACAGCTTATACTTTATTAAACAGAATATAAATTAATAAACACACACACACACAATCTTGTGACTAATTGTATTTATTAGCATATCAGGGTCAGATAAGAGAGAATGTCTCTGTGAGAAAACCTCTTGATTCTTCTTTCTCTTCCAGAAATTTTTATATGTCTGGTTACTCTTGCAATCTCTAAGGAATGTTAATGCATTTTTTTCAATTTTATTTTTTTAAAATTTATTTATTTATCTATTTTTTTACTTTACAGTATTGTATTGGTTTTGCCATACATTGACATGAATCCGCTATGGGTGTACATGTGTTCCCCCTCCAGAACTCCCCTCCCACCTCCCTCCCCATCCCATCCCTCTGGGTCATCCTGGTGTGCCAGCCCCGTGCACCCTGTATCATGCATTGAACCTGGACTGGTGATTCGTTTCACATATGATAATTTACATGCTTCAGTGCCATTCTCCCATATCATCCTGCCCTAGGCCCTCTCCCATAGAGTCCAAAATACTATTTATACATCTGTGTCTCTTTTGCTGTCTTGCATACAGGGTTATCTTTACCAATTTACTAAATTCCATATATATGCATTAGTATACTTTATTGGTGTTTTTCTTTCTGGCTTACTTCACTGTGTATAATAGGCTCCAGTTTCATCCACCTCATTAGAACTGATTTGAATGTATTCTTTTTAATGGCTGAGTAATATTCCATTGTGTATATGTACCACAATTTCTTTTTTTTCCCTCTAAATTTAAATTAGTTTATTTTCTATTTTTTAACTTTACAATATTGTATTTGTTTTGCCATACATTGACATGAATCTGCCATGGGTGTACATGTGTTCCCCTTCCAGAACCCCACTTCCACCTCCCTCCCCATCCCATCCCTCTGGGTCATCCCAGTGTGCCAGCCCCGTGCACCCTGTATCATGCATTGAACCTGGACTGGCGATTCATTTCACATATGATAATTTACATGCTTCCATGCCATTCTCCCATATCATCCCACCCTCTCCCTCTCCCATAGAGTCCATAATACTGTTCTATTTATCTGTGTCTCTTTTGATGTCTCGCATACAGGGTTATCTTTACCGATTGACTAAATACCATATATATGTGTTAGTATACTGTATTGGTGTTTTTCTTTCTGGCTTACTTCACTCTGTATAATAGGCTCCAGTTTCATCCACCTCATTAGAACTGATTCGAATGTATTCTTTTTAATGGCTGAGTAATATTCCATTGTGTATATGTACCACAGCTTCCTTATCCATTCATCTTCTGATGGGCATCTAGGCTGCTTTCATGTCCTGGCTATTATAAACAGTGCTGTGATGAACATTGGGGTACACGTGTCTCCTTCAAGTCTGGTTTCCTCTGTGTGTATGCCCAGCAGTGGGATTGCTGGGTCATATGGCAGTTCTATTTCCAGTTTTTTGAGGAATCTCCACACTGTTCTCCATAGTGGCTGTACTAGTTTGCATTCCCACCAATAGTGTAATAGGGTTCCCTTTTCTCCACACCCTCTCCAGCATTTATTGCTTGTAGACTTTTGGATAGCAGCCATTCTGACTGGTGTGAAATGGCACCTCATTGTGGTTTTGATTTGCATTTCTCTGATAATGAGTGATGTTGAGCATCTTTTCATGTGTTTGTTAGCCATCTGTATGTCTTCTTTGGAGAAATATCTGTTTAGTTCTTTGGCCCACTTTTTGATTGGGTTGTTTGTTTTTCTTGAATTGAGCTGCAGGAGTTGCTTGTATATTTTTGAGATTAATTCTTTGTCCGTTGCTTTGTTTGCTATTATTTTCTCCCATTCTGAAAGCTGTCTTTTCACCTTGCTTATAGTTTCCTTTGTTGTGCAGAAGCTTTTAAGTTTAATTAGGTCCCATTTGTTTATTTTTGCTTTTATTTCCAATATTCTGGGAGGTGGGTCATAGAGGATTCTGCTGTGGTTTATGTCAGAGAGTGTTTTTCCTATGTTTTCCTCTAGGAGTTTTATAGTTTCTGGTCTTACGTTTAGATCTTTAATCCATTTTGAGTTTATTTTTGTGTATGGTGTTAGAAAGTGTTCTAGTTTCATTCTTTTACAAGTGGTTGGCCAGTTTTCCCAGCACCACTTGTTAAAGAGATTGTCTTTTCTCCATTGTGTATTCTTGCCTCCTTTGTCAAAGGTAAGGTGTCCATAGGTGCGTGGGTTTATCTCTGGGCTTTCTATTTTGTTCCATTGATCTATATTTCTGTCTTTGTGCCAGTACCATATTGTCTTGATGACTGTGGTTTTGTAGTAGAGCCTGAAGTCAGGCAGTTTGCATTTTTAAACTCAAGAAATATGTATTAAAAACCTGCTGTGAGCCAGAAACTATTCCAGATGCTGGGGATACTGCACTGAAGAAAAGGAATGGAAAATTCTATGTTATGGAATCTACATTCTAGCGGGTGAAAGGAGACAAATATATAATAAAAATAAAGTATATCAGGTGATATTAAATATTAGGGAGAAAAATAAAGCAGAGATGGGGTTATAAATTGTCAGCACGGGATAGGCCTTCAGAGTAAATGCAATGGCCCTGCAGTTGAACCATTCCTGGATGCTCAAACCAAGAGCAGAACAGCTGAAACAGATGGAGCAGGGAGGAGAGTAGTCAGAGGTTATTCACAGAGGCACTGGAAACCAGATCATAAAGAGATTCACAGGCCGATGTAAAGACTCAGCTTCTGAAATAAGAAAGTATGAAAGGAAGAGGATCAGGTGAATCAAACACTTTTACCTGACAGGAATTGCCATTGCCTGGAATGGGGTATATTGTCTGGGGATGATCATGTTTTGGGGGAAGACAGATGTCAGGAATTGGATTTTGGATATACAATTTTTTGAGAAGATTGTGAACAGTTGGTTGTATGAGTCTGGAACTCAGAGGAGAATATGGTATAATCATGGGATAGAGCTGGTACTGAAAGCCATGGGCCTGGGTGAGATGAAAAGAGAAAGTGGAGAGCCCCATGAAGTAAGCCCAGTGATACTAAAGCTTAAAGGTCAGGGAGAGGAAGAAGAGCCTTTAGTAACATGGGGAGAAAATCAGCAAAAATTATAATGTCCTAGAAGCCTGCTAAAGAAGGAGTTAGGAGAATAAAGGATTCACTCTCAGTGTAGCTAGATTAGGTATGAAAAAAAATGCTGAAAATTGACTGTTGAATTTAGCAGGATGGAGTTCTTAGTGAACCTGACAAGAAATTTCATTTGAGTGATGGAAGTAAAGATCTAATTGCAGTGAATTCAGGAGAGAATGTAGAGGTGGTGACAACTCTTTTGAGAAAGTCTTCTACAAAGGAGAACTAAAAAGTGAATCGAAAGCTTAAAGAAAGTGTGGGCATCAAAGGAAGAAATTCTGAAGATGGAAGAATTCACAGCATGTTTGTATGCTAATGTGAGTGATCCAGTAGAGAGGGGAAAATGGATGGATAATTTAGTAAAGAACATGATAATTGCTAGAGTGAAACTCTTGAGTGGATGAGAAGAAAGAAGATCTAAGGTAGAGATGAACATGAATATTTATCTCTAGTAACAAAATGAAAGCTGTCAATTAGAATTGAAGTTATTGATTATATTGACCTAGACAGTAGTGGAGAGAAAGAACAGTGGTGATATCGTGGATCTTCCAAGCATACTGCTTTTTTTTTCCTAAATAAAATCAGAAATAAGAGCTTCAGCTGAAAGTGAGGATCAGAGAGATACTGTTGAAAAGTTGAGAAGAAGGAGAAGATTTTAAATTTTCTCCTAGAGAAACAAGAGAGTGAATGGAGGAGAGAAGAGATTGGCACACTTTTTCTATGAAGGACCAGATAGTAAAGATTTTAGCTTTGGGCTATTTGGACTCTGTCACAATTTCTCAATTATGACTTACAGGGAAAGCAGCCATAGACAATATACAAGCACAAATGGGTATGGCTGTGTTCCCCATACAACATTATTTGTAAAATCAGACATTAGTCTGTATTTGGCTATTAGGGTCATAGTGTGCTTACTAAAAACAAAACAAAACAACACTAAGGGACCATTTCAGATGAGTGGGTTAAGAGAAGTGATGCCATTTAATACACTGTGTGTTTTTCTTCAACCGATTTTTCTGTGCTGAGTACATGGAAAATGTGGCTTAACTAAGGCTGAGATTTTGCCAGAAAAGAGTAACCAATAGAGGGAGGTATACAAAGAAATCATAATTGTTAGTAGTGGAATCTAACTAGGCTCATTAAAGAAGAGGAAAGGGTAGGAGCAGGGTGAAAGAGTAAAATGTTGACAGGCTCAAAGGACTGTGATTGTAGTTGCAGAAATGTTGGAGTAGGCATGTTAGAGGGAGTAAATTTAAAAAGGTAGGCAACGTCCTCCAGAATAAAATAAATGGTGTTTATATAACACAATGGAGGTGTTGGCTAATCCTATGGTGGTAATCATTTTGCAACATATAAGTTTATTAAATCAACACATTGCGCATTTTAAACTTACACAATAATGTATGTCAATTACATCTCAAATAAACTGGAGAAAATAAAAAAAGATAGGTGTCATTTGGTGAATGGGGTGGTTACATTGATAGTTCTGAGGGAATGCAGTTATTAGTAATAGCAAGGCCAAGAAACAGTGAGAGAGGATCTGAGGGAAGAACAGGATCTCTGGAGTAAAGAAGGTGAAGGAATTGAGAATCCAGGGAATTATTCACAGGTATACATAACTCACAAAGAAATGAGAGGGTAACTTTAGAGAATGACAGTATGGAAAGTGAAAAATCTCCAAGAAATGACATTGTAGAATGACTAAGAAAAGTCTGGTGATAGGTGGTGTGGTTTGATGGATGAAGCTTCAATCTGTGGATGTTTTTAGGTCAAAGGGAGGGAGACATCTGAAAACAGCTATGAGGAGCAAAGAGGGCCCCCCTCCATACCTGCAGGTATGAATAAGGACACAAAAGGAATAAAAGAAATCCACCACCTGTAGGGAATTGTAGGAAAGCAGTGTCCTTATAGGAGAATCAGGTCACAGAGAAAGAAGGTGAAGTGAATGATCGTAAGAGAGGTTGAGAAGTAGGAAGTTTTGTTTGACTCTGACCCTCAGTTCCCACACATAGTAGATAAAGGTTTGGGGAGTAGAGACAGGCAGGAGAAGGCCACCGAAAAGGGGATTCATAGAGATTCGAAATGAAACTGTGGGATTATGTGAGATTCCTAGTGACTGATCAAAACAAGAATGAAAGGTGTGATAGAATTAGTCCTAATGCACAAGAGGGTGGGGTGGTAGCACTTGCTGAGGAGGAAGGGGGAGATGGTGGTATTGCCCAGAAAGACCAGGGCTATGTACCCCAATCTTGTCCAACATTTGGTCCCTAGTTCTGGCATGAAGCTTTGTGTCATAGAATTTTTGCCTTCTGGTCAAGACCTTCGAGAAAGTTTACAATGTGACACATTATATACTTCAATCTTCCAGAGGGATCTAATGCATCAAAGCCATCCCCTCCTCCCAGACCAGGATTGGTTTCCCTTACGCTTTCTGGTTAACTCTCGGCCATGACTTGGCTGTCCCCATGGAATTGTTGGCTTTTCTTGTTTTTGATAGGCAGATAATCTTCAAGTTGAAATACAGTTTTGAAAGCCATTTTTTTTCAAGAATGAGAATTGTGCTGAGCTGCTTTTTTGTCCTGTGCCTTTTATCTTCAAAAGCTTTGTAGAGTTTGTCCTGTTTCACTTTCAAAACATATAAAAAGCATCAGTCTTTGCCCTTCAGGTTGTTCAAAGGTGAGAATACTTTTTATAATAAACAGTGTAGTTGAATGATAATGCTTATTGGGGCAAAATATTTCTCAAGGTGGGAGAATGAGCTCACAATGTAAAAAGTAACCTTTTGTGGGTACAGAGCTAGGGTGACTCTGTGATTTGTCATCCAACCTAGGACACTTTTGAGCATGAAAGGGGATGATATGAATAATTAATCCGGGACAGCAGGCACTATATTGGTATGCTACTAAGCTCCTTTAACAAAGACATCCCAAAATATAGAAACTTAAGTAACATAGAAGTTTCTTTCTCTAACATAATGATCCAGAGTAAGAGTTTGAAGGATGGAGAGTGGCCCTGTTTTTTTTTTATCTCCCTAAGTATAAGGCTGGTCTATTTGCAACAATTTTGCAAAGAGAAGGAGGAGAAAGGAAGAGTGGCTAGGAGGTAATCAGAAGCTGTATAGGAGCTTAACTCAAAAACTGCCCACATCACTTCACCCATGTGGAGTGGCCATTGGACAGAAGGAACACATTTAGGGGCATTTAGCTGCAAAGAAGGCTGCTCTCCAGCTGGTGGACTATTAAGAGAAGATATTGTTTGAGATATGATTTCACCTACCTATAACAGATCAATTTACACATTGATGAGGTAAATTTTGGTGCTTCATAAATGGTGCTACCAGTCCCTGGGTTGGGAAGATCCCCTGGAGGAGGGCATGGCAATCCACTCCAGTATTCTTACCTGGGAAATCCCATGGACAGAGGAGTCTTGCAGCTCCTGTCCAGATCTATATATAACAGAAAAGTTTTGATGTTGTCCATGTAGTACCTGTGGTAGAATGTACTAATCAGTTATCTAACCAACAAGCATATGGGCAGCTAAGGCAAAAATACTAAGGACTATCATGTACATACTTGATAGATGTATGTTTGCACATACATATAAATGATGTCACATATGCATCAAAATTTAAAATTAGTAGAATCTTTACACTTATTTTTGCTCACTAGAACACCAGAAGAACACTTGGAACTTTAAATTATTCTCATTTCACCAGTGAAGATGTTGGCATTTGGAAAATTTATCTAAAATCAACCTACCTAGAGCTACATGAGATCATCATATCCAATAAAACCTCTTTTCTCCATACTTCAAATTAAAGTTCACTATAATTGATGGATTTACGTTTTCCTCTTGGATAATAGAAACAGAATCACAGACACTAGGATTCTAAGGACAGGTGGGAATTTAGAGATCACTTAGTCAGCTATCCTCATTTTATTTTTGAAGAAATGAAGGCATAGACATGTTGAAACCTGACCAAAGTTTTTGAGCTAATTAATACTAGAAGCAGGGCAGAAATCTATCACATGAGAGTTCCTAATCCTTTTGCTTATTTAATTCTTTCTGTAGTGCAAGCTTTGAGTGGCAATATCATAGTGACTTCTGAATGGCTGGCTCTAAGTGTTGTTCTGTTCTGTACCCATGGCTTCTCAAACTGGCTTCATTGAAGAGACCAACAGGGACATATAGCATTACAAAAGCAAGAAAATGCCTTATACAATGTTTTTGTAGACCTAAGTAGCATACTTATTTCAACAGTTTAAAAATCAAGTTATAGTGCCTGTTCTTAACTTGAGATTTCTACCATGAACTTTCCAGTGGGGAGAAATGTCTCAATGTATGTTTTATATGTTTTAAAGTATGGGAATACCTTATTTTTATTGTACTTTGCTTTACTGTATTTCATAGAAACTTCATTTCTTACGGATTGAAAGTTTGTGACAACACTGTGTTAAACAAATTTATTGGCATCGTTTTTTCAACAGCATTGGCTCATTTCATGTCTCTGCGTCACATGTTGCTAATTCTCAAAGTATTTAAAACTTCATTATTGTATTTTTGTGGTGGTCTGTGATCAGTGACATTTCTTAAAAATTTTATTTATTTTTTAAATTGGAGTATAATTGCTTTACATGTTTTGTTAGTTTCTGCTATACAACATGAATCAGCTATATGTATACATATATCCCCTTCCTCTTAAGCCTCCCTCCCACCCCCAATCTCCTGTCCTACCCCTCTAAGATTATCACAGAGCGTTGAACTGAGCAACCTGTGCTGTACAGCAGCTTCTGACTCGCTATCTGTTTTACACATGGTAGTGTATATATGTCAATCCTAATCTCACAATTTGTCCCACTATCCCCTTCCCCTCGTGTCCACAAGTTCACTCTCTACATTGCTATTATGACTTACTGAGGGCTCAGATGATGGTTAATATTTTTTAGCAATAAACTATTTTTAATTAAACTTTGTACATATATTATTAGACATAATGCTATTACACACTTAGTAGACTACTGTATAGTGTAAATATAAAATTTACATTCACCGGGAAACTAAAAAATCTGTGTAACCCACTTTATTGCAATATTCACTTTATTTATGGTGGTCTGGAACTGAACCTATGTTATCTCCAAGATATGCTGGTGAGCGGCACATGCACACACACAAGTACACACACACACACACACACACACACACAAATGTTTTTGAACTGTGTATAAGTTTTCTTTCTGGTTTTGTGTCATTTATTTCTGACCTGTGTTATTTAAAGGTGCCATTTAAACCTTCACATAGTACAAGCCAATCATAACATTGTACTTTGCCATAAATTTCACACAGGGAACCAGCAAGGGCCCCTAAAGAAAAAGTGCTATTAGAGACCCAAGAATAGCAGGACCACTTGCCAAGATAATGCCGAGATTAATCTCAGGAAGGAGTGAAAATTGCTTAATGTTTGTGGCAGTGAGAAGTCTCTGCCCTCAAGTGGAGTCCAGGTCTCTACCATCAAAGCTAAGATGCACACTGAGAGTGAAATGAGAATGTCTCCTCAAGGTTTGTGAAGATCCTTTCTACTCAAGTGGAGTGTAAGCAGAATGGCTTCCAGGAAAATCTACTGCAATTGGCTTTGACACAAGGTTCCTCTGCTTTTCATGGGAAAGAGGCTCAGATCAGTGAAAGATTTCCAGGCTTTCTGAAAGAGAGGAAAGCAACATTGCCTTTTAAAGAATAGTTCAAGAAGGTGAGAGCAGGATAAATTTTAAAAAATAGACCTAAATGACAAAAATCACATTGTTAGATAAAAGCAGTAGAATGGAGACAGTTTGAAATCTAGGTACAGAGGAAATGAAAAGCAGGTCAAAATTAAGTGCTTAAATGTTAAAGAAACCGAGCAAAGCCTAAATATGCTGTGAATGGTGAAATTGTACTTGCTTCTTATTTTTCTTTTATTGGAGCTTATCTGTATCTTTCTAGATTTTTTACATGTAAATGAATATTTCTGTAATATAAAATGTATTGTATACACAGACTTCCCAGATAGTGCTAGTGGTAAGGAACTACACCTGCTTATGCAGGAGACATATGAGACATGGGTTTGATCCTTGGGTCGGGAAGATCCCCTGGAGGAAATGGCAACCCACTCCAGTTTTCTTGCCTGGACAAAGGAGCCTGACAGGCTATAGTCCACAGGGTGGCAAAGAGTCTGACATGACTGAAGTGACTGAGCATGCACGCATGTATACGCATGTCACTAACAAGAGAAGTTCTTTCAGTGATTATACATTTTAAACCCAAAATTAAGATGTGTGGTTTAAACTACATTCACACAATTTTTCCTAATGTGTCATGTGTTTATTTGACAGAGCCTCAGATGTTATACAAATTCAATCTAATTTGTTTCTATATTCAGGGAATTGCATCTGTCCTGAAAAACTTGGTGCAAATGGTGGCTATATAAGCAGTCTTCATTTAGCTTACTGATTTCAATGAATGTTAAATTTATGGTCTAATAACACTGAATATATATGGTAGACATTAAGAAATATTCTATTAGGATGAAAATATTAAGAAGACTAGAAAAGTTTAGGATCTTGCTGAAAAGAGAATACAATGCATATTTCAAAGTGTTGTTAATGGACACCTCAGTACTTTAAAAATGCATTACTATTGTTTTTTCAAAGATACTAATATTTTAGCCTATATTTATTATTTTTCTCCAGGTTTATTAAGATATAATTGACATGCATTGCTATATTACATTAAGGTATACTGCATAATAGTTTGACTTATATTGTGAAATGATTACCACTATAAATTTAGTTAGCATTCATCACCTCATAAAGAAAAGTTAAAAAAAAAATAAAGAAAGAAATTGTGATGAGAAGTCTTAGGATTTACTCTGTTAGCAGCTTTCATTTATATTGTATGGCGAAGTTATCTGTATTCACCATGCTGTATATTATACTCCTAGTACTTATTTATCTTATAACTGGAAGTTTGTACCTTTTGGCCATCTTCCTCCATTTTCCACCACCCCAAACTCTGCCTCTGGTAACTAGAAATCTGTTTCACTTTTATATAATTTTGTTAATTTGCTTTCCACATTTAGGTGAGATTATACAATCTTTGTCTGTCTTATTTCACTTGGCATAATGTCTATGACATCTATTCATGTTGTCACAAATGGCAGAATTCCCTTCTGTTTATGGCTGAATAGCATTCCATTGTGTGCATATAGCCATAGCGTCTTCTTTCCACTTATCTGTCCATGGACACTAAGGAGGTTTCCACATCTTAGCTATTGTAAATAATGCTGCTATTATGTACATGGGGGTTCAGATATTTTTTAAAATAATGTTTTAATTTCTTTTATATATTTATAAAAGTGGAATTGTTGGATCATATGATAGTTCTATTTGAAGCTTTTGAGGAACCTCCATCCTGTTTTCCATAGTGGCTACAATATACAATCTCATCAACAGTGTATGAGGGTTCCCTTTTCCCTACATCCTTGCAAACACTTGTTATTTCTTATCTTTTATTATAATAGCCAACTCTAATAGTTGTAACATGATATCTCATTGTGGTTTTGATTTACACTCCCTGATGACTAGTGATATTAAACATCTTTTCATGTACCTGTTGGGCTTTTGTATATCTTTCCTGAAGAAACTTCTCTTCAGGTCTTTTGCCCATTTTTAAATTGGATTGTTTGGGGGGTTTTTTTGTTTGTTTATTTTGTGCTGTTGAGTTGTATGAGTTCATTATATATTTTGGATATAATATCAGATATATGGTTTGCAAATACTTTTTCCCATTCTATAGGCTGTCTTTTTACTTTGCTCATTCTTCTCTTGCTATACAGAAACTTTTCAGTATGATGTAATCCCACTTGCTTATTTATATTTTGTTTGTGCTTTAGATGTCCTAGCCAAAAAAACTTTGCCAAGACCCATGTCAAGTAGGTATTTTCGTTTGTTTTATTATGTAAGAGTTTCATGTCTCCCACATTAGTTATTAATGTATTTTGAATGAAGTTTTGTGAGTGATATAATAGGGGTCTAGTTTCATTCTTTTATGTGAATATCAAATTTTCCCAACACCATCTATTGCAGTGGCTGTCTTTTGTCCACTGAGTATTTTTAGCGCCCTTGTCAAATATTGGTTGACTTAGGCTTATTTCTAGGCTCTAAACGCTCTTACATGTTGTGTCTGTTTTAGTGTCAGTACCCTACTCTTTTGGTTACTATATATTTATCATAATAAAGATATGCTGTTGAAATAAGGAAGTATGATGCCTCCCAGTTTGCTCTTTCTCAAGATTGTTTTGACTATTTGGTGTCATATATGTGTATTTCATATATATTTTATTTATTTTTAGACCAATTTTTATTAGAATATAGTTGCTTTACAATGTTGTATTAGTTTCTATTGAACAGGAAAATGAACCACCCATACATATACATATATGCTCTCCATTTTGGACTTCCTTCTCATTCTGGTCACCATAGTGCATTAAGTAGAGTTCTTTGTATTGTAGAGCATGTTCTCATTTTTTAGGGGGCTTTCCTGGTGGCTTAGATGGTAAAGAAACTGCCTGCAATGCAGAAGACCTGGGTTCAGTCCCTGGGTTGGGAAGATCCCCTGGAGAAAGGAATGGCTATCCATTCCAGTATTCTTGCCTGGATAATTCCTTGGACAGAGAAGCCTGACAGGTCCATGGGGTTGCAAAGTTCTCATTAGTTATTTATTTTATACACATTATCAATTATGTATATATGTGTATACATATATATATAATTGATAATGTGTATAAAATAATGTGTGTGTATATATATATATATATATATATATATATATATATATATATATATATATATATGTCAAGCCCAATCTCCTAATTCTTCCCATCCCTCTCATTCCCTTTTGGTATCCAGATATTCATTCTCTACATCTGTGTCTCTATTTCTGCTTTGCAAGTAAGATCATCTATACCATTTTTCTAAATTCCACATATATGTGTTAATATATTAATACAGTATTTGCTTTTCTCCTTCTGACTTACCTCACTCTGTATGACACTCTCTGGGTCCATCCACATCTCTTCAGATGACTCAATTTCATTCCTTTTATAGCTGAGTAATATTCCATTGTATATAGGTACCACATCTTCTCTCATCCATTCCTCTGTTGATGAAAGACTTATGCTGCCAATTTGGTTATATTACTCCTATGCTGTAAACTTTCTTTAAAAAGCTAAAATATACTCTTTAGGAGAAATTTCACAGTTTGTGACACTTTTTAGTGCCTATTAAATAATTAGGGCTTCCCTGGTGGCTCAGACAGTAAAGAATCTGCCTCCAATGCAGGAGACCTGGGTTCAGTCCCTGGGTTGGGAAGATACCCTGGAGAAGGACAGGGCAACTCACTCCAGTATTCTTGCCTGGAGAATTCCCATGAACAGAGGAGCCTGGTGGGCTATAGTCCATGAGATCGCAGAGTTGGACATGATTCAGTGACTAAGTACAGCACATTAAATAATTAAAATTTACAGAAATTTTTATTGGAATTTATACATCCAAATGACTACCCGAACTAAACAGGACAGATGTACGATTTTTATATCAACATGTCCATTCATGCAGCTCTTTTATTTATTTATTTTTGGCTGTGCTGGGTCTTTGTTGCGAAACGAGCATCTTTCTAGTTGTGGTGAGCAGGGGTTACTCTCTATTTGCAGTGTATGGGCTTCTCATTGTGGTGGCTTCTCTTGTTGCAGAGCATGGGCTCTAGACCACACAGGCTTCAGTAGTTGTGGCACGCGGGCTCAGTAGATGAAGCTCCAATGCACTAGATGACAGTCTGAATAGTTGTGGTGCATGGGCTTAGTTGCTCTGCTGCATGTGGCATCTTCTTGGACCTGGGATAGAACCCATGTCTCTTGCATTAGCAGGTGTATTCTTTATCGCTAAGCCACCAGGGAAGACCACAATTCAATTTTATACTGACAGAAGCAACTAATATCCATTATTCCTTTGGAATAAAAGATTTTTATTGGGTTTACTCATGATTTTAAATTAATGTATTCCCTTCATTCTTTGAGGACTCAGCTACCACCCTGCCTTGCAAAAGGACATTATTAAGTCATCACAAAGTACCTTGTTGTTTGAATACCTTCAGGGAGTTGAATCTTTTATTCACTCACTCAAACACAAGAACTGACTTTATTTGCTCTTTTATTGAATACTAATATTGTTATGATATTCAAACTTTGTGACTGTGCAAACACTTAAGCAGTTGTAAAAGCCATTCAAATGATGTTTACTATGTTCTAAATCTCTTAGCTCACTTCCTCCTCCCTCCCCAATATGGACTATGACACAAGTAGATGAAGCTGGCAATGTGAAAGTCATAATCTAGAGAATAAGAAGAATAAGAATTATGAAGATGCAAAATATTTTATTATTTGAAGACTTTAAAGTATAATCATCCAAAGGATATATTTCTTACAATGACAGTGTTTAATATTTTTTATCAAAGTATGTTGTTGTTGTTTTAGTCCCTAAGTTTTGTCTGACTTTTTTTCAACCCCATGAACTGTAGACCTCCAGGCTCCTTTGTCCATGGAATTTTCCAGGCAAGAATAGTGGAGTGGGTTGCCATTTCCTTTCTAAGGGATCTTCTTGACTCAGAGATCAAATCTATATCTCCTATACTGGCAGGCAGATTCTTTACCATCGAGCCACCTGGGAAGCCTATTAAAATAGAGTTGATTTATATTAATTTCAGTTTTACAGCATAATGATTCAGTATTTTTACTGGTTATTAAAAGTTATTTCAAGATGTGCTTATCCTTATTGATTACCTATTTTATACATAGTAGTTTGTATCTCTTAAGTCCATACCCCTGAAGTGTCCCCCACCCTTTCCACTTGTCATTGGTAATCAATAATTTGTTTTCTATGAGTCTGTTTCTGTTTTGCATATACATTCATTTGTAATATCTTTTACATTCCACACATAATTAATTTTACACAGTGCTTATCTTTGTCTCACCTGTTTCACTAAGCATATTATTATCTCAGTCCACCCACATTGCCGCAAATGGCAGAATTTCATTCATTTTCATGGTTAGGTGATATTCCAATATATGTATGTATATATAAACATATATTAATATGTATACATATACATATGTATATATGCATATGTATACACATACTACATTTTCTTTACTCATTTGCCTGTTGATTGGCCCTTGGTTGCTTCCATATCTTCACTATTGTAAACAGTGCTCACAGTGTTTAATATTAACAAAGTAGATAGTTTTAAGAGCTCATAAGAAAAATGAATATTATAAATTTATATTTATTATAATGGTGATAATATAAGCAAATTGTTCATGATGATATTGACATCACAATAAAGGCTTAGAATCAGGAAAGAACTGAAAGGACATTTAATTAGTTGATTATATTGTATACTTCATCTAAATTCATCTAGAGAGATACTAACATGAAGGATTTTTAATTGGACATATAGGATCTTGAAATCTGACTACAAAAAATAACTGGAAACATTGAGTTGTGACTAACTTTTAAGCCCGTGTACTTGTTCTTACCACAGTTTGACTGATATTTAGAAATTTTATCAGTTCAAGATAATTTTATTTAATTGAAAGTAGTTTCTCTCACATGATGAAACAGGCAATATTTTCAAGTAAGGTATTAGTACCTGCTTAATTTTCAAGTAGGGTATTGGTTCAAAATTGGCAAAGGAATACGTCAAGACTGTATTTTGTTATGCTGCTTATTTAGCTTCTCTGCAGAGTATATCATGTGAAATGCCAGGCTGGGTGAAGCACAAGCAGAATCAAGATTGTCAGGAGAAATACCAATAACCTCATATATGCAGATGACACCACCCTTATGACGGAAAGCTAGGAGGAACTAAAGAGCTTCTTGATGAAGGTGAAAGAGGAGAGTGAAAAAGCTGGCTTAAAAATCAATGTTCAAAAAACTGAGATCATGGCGTCCGGTCCCATTACTTCATGACAAATAGATGGGGCAACAATGGAAACAGTGAGAGACTTTGTTTTCTTGGACTCCAAAATCACTGCAGGTGGTGACTACAGCCATGAAATTAAAAGATACTTGCTCCTTGGAATAAAAGCTATGACCAGACTAGACAGCATATTAAAAAGCAGAGGCATTACTTTGCCAACAAAGGTCCATCTAGTCAAAGCTATGATTTTTCCAGTAGTCATGTATGGATGTGAGAGTTGGACTATAAAGAAAGCTGAGTGCTGAAGAATTGATGCTTTTGAACTGTGGTGTTGGAGAAGACTCTTGAGAGTCCCTTGGACTGCAAGGAGATCCAACCAGTCCATCCTAAAGAAGATCAGTCCTGCATATTCATTGGAAGGACTGATGCTGAAGCTGAAGCTTCAATACTTTGGCCACCAGATGCGAAGAGCTGACTCATTGGAAAAGACCCTGATGCTGGGAAAGATTGAGGGCAGGAGGAGAAGGGGGTTATAATGGACAAGATGGTTGGATGGCATCACTGACTCAACGATCATAAATTTGAGCAAACTCCAGGAGATGGCGAAGGACAGGGAAGCCTGGTGTGCTGCAGACCATGGGGTCACAAAGAGTCGGCCACAACTGAGCGACTGAACAACAGCAACAAGTTTGTACCTGCCCTCCGCCATCTTTCTCGATAGACAGTTGAAATAGATACACACTCACACCCATATTCTTGAACTGTAAAGAAAATGTAAGCGTTCAAAGGGAAGTATTTTCATTTTGTTATTTTGTCATCCTCAACTATCAGCAGAATTGTCAAGACGCACTAAGGATCTTATTATTAACATAAGCATGAACAATTGAAAACTTTAATATGTGAATATTTTAAATCCTTTAATCGAAATAAAGGTTTCCCTGGTGGTTCAGTGGTAAATATTCCACCTGCAATGCAGGAGACACAGGTTTGATCCCCGAGTTGGGAAGAGCCCCTCGAGAAGGAAATGGTACCTGCTCCGGTATTCTAGCCTGAATAATACCATGGGCATAGGAGCCTGGCAGGCTCCAGTCCATGGGGTTGCAAAGAATCAGACATGACTTAGCAACTAAACTACCACCACCACCACATTCAAAATAAAAGAGTATGTTTTTATTTTTAAAAATAACAATTTTTAAAAATATTGATCATGTAGTCATTGTTTATTTTCACCTAGAGTCTTTTTCAATTCACCAGAGTAATACTAAAGTATATGTTCAAGGAAATCCTTTATTACTTTTTCTGTTCATCTTATTTCTCTTCTACAGTTTCTAAACATGGTGTCTTCAAAAGATACACTCTATCACAGTAGAGAGATAAAAATCTTCATGTATGTCTTCTTTGACCTTAATATAAATTACACTATATTAATGATTAGGATAGAGCATTTTATAATATATAATTAGTATGAAATATAGTACATTATTACTGGTTAGTCAGCTCCATTATATACAAAGTATGTGTTTCCCTTGAATAATAGCCAGTTGTAGAAAAATATTATATTTAGTTTGAAAGAAATCTGAAAAAGTAATAAAATAATAACAGTAATAAAACATATATAGTTAAATAATAAAAATAATTATTTTAAATTCATATGTGTATGTTGAGTTCTTTGTTTATATTCTCAATTGGAAACAGTTTTCACCTGAAAATTTTCTATTTAATACTTAGTATTTTTGTATGTATTGAATTATTTTTGTATACCACCAGACATTAAATATAGATGACTTACAAAAATAAAACAGCAAATGATTGTAAAGTCATAAATACGTTATTGCCTGAAATATTTGTATAAGATGATCTGCATCAATAGACCATCATGTTTGAAATCATTAACCAATTGAGCTATTACTCAGCTTCCAGACACAACTTATGGAGTGTCTGTCTGTCTATCATTACCTACTGGCCTTGGCACTAAGCAACCAGAGTCGGAACACACCAAGGAAGAAGTGGGAATATTAAGTCAAGCTTTCCAAAATACATGAACTTAATTGAACTTAACAAGAGCCCACTCCAGTACTCTTGCCTGAAAAATCCCATGGACGGAGGAACCTGGTGGGCTGCATTCTATGGGGTCGCTGGGAGTTGGACATGACTGAGCGACTTCACTTTCACTTTTCCCTTTCATGCACTGGAGAAGGAAATGGCAACCTACTCCAGTATTGTTGCCTGGAGAATCCCAGGGACGGGGGAGTCTGGTGGGCTGCCGTCTATGGGGTCGCACAGAGTCGGACACGACTGAAGCGACTTAGCAGCAGCAGCAGCAGCAACAAGAGCTTCAGTTGATTTATTTTTGTCATGTTCATAGGTGTGCTTTAAAAGCCATATTGACTTTTCTGTTTTTTTAATGTAACATTCTATAGGATATTTATTGTCATTTTTTTCCCAAGCTCAAATCTGTTTTTCCACTTTCAGTTTGAATTTAAGTAGATAGCTCTAGAACTCAACTTCATCCTTCACACTTTTAGCCTCTTTCACCTTTCTTGAATGATTTATACAGTGCCTAAATGTAATCATTACCTCTGCATGCTTTTTCATTGAATCATTTATTCCTGTTTTTTCAGGTTTCAAAATGATTTTTTTTAAGGAAGGAGAAATCTGTCTTTTGTAAAGTGAAATGAAACTCTTGCCCTTTTTTTTTTTTTAATGAAAGAGCTGACACATACATTCTTTCTCCTAAGTTAATATTTTTTAAACAGGGGAATGTTATATTTTTGATATTGTCCTCTACTTGAAGAGAATGACTTTTTTGCATGTTGACTAGCATTGCAAATGTTTTTTTTCCTCCCATTGCCTTTCAAAACCACAACTCAGTCTCTAGAAAGAGTAATGATAGAGGAAATAGAAAGTTAATTTACTGCACTTGATAATGTTAGACAAGTAACAGACTGTCAGCTAAAAGCTTACTTTAGTTTTTTGAAGTAATTTCTATTTTTCAAAAGAAAGACTATTAAGCAAGTTTCCTTTTCCCCCTCATAGGTGCTTTCTGATTGTTGTGTGTTTTTCTATGGGTGATATTAAAGTTCTTTTTTTCCTGATCAACTTCAAGAAATTTTCTTGATCCTGCTCCTGTATAGGTGTTCTTATCTAGTAATGTTGACCATTCACATACAAGATACCTCTGGGCTGCACATACCTTTGTTTTCATCCGATTATGTTTTAGTACTATTATTTATTCAAGAAATTCTGTTTTTAAAGCTGTCTTCTTATATAATGAAATTGCACAAAATTACTGTCTCCAAGAAATAACATTTTCTTCCACTGAACACAAAAACATCTTTGCACTCATCTTTGATGTTTTCATGCAGTTCTTTCAAGGGGAACTAATGTTGATGACTTCCAGTACTAAAGCATCTAACTGCTTCTGTAGCTTTGCGAGTTTTATAAAATACTTTATTTTGTTACTTTTTCTGGTTTTAATCCATATGGTTGTATCTACATCTTACAAGTTGAACCTGAGTTTTCCACTTCATTCATAAGGCTGTGGATGAAGCATATTTCTTGGCATCATGGAAAAACTCTGCAGCCCTGGAGATGTTCAATTGACACTGTGACAATTCTAGCAACATAATTTCTTTTTTCTCTTCCTAATCTGTTAATATTTATTCATTATTGTATACTAGCTATTGTGGTTCATGAAAAGGACATAGATCATGCAAGGGATGTAAAAGAATGTCCATTTTCTTAAAGAAATGCACAGATCAATTGGAAAGATAAGATGCCAACTTATTTAAAGGATTTTTTTTTAAAAAATCAAAGACTTCCTTTCCTTGGCAGGTTTCAAATCCAGTATGTCTGTTAGATAAATAAGTCTGTTGGGGGTAGTTAAGAATGCTCAATATTCAGTAAGGATTTTCAGTAAATTTTTGGCCAATCGCTCAATGATCAGCTATTACCCTTTATGGTGAGATCTCTGTCTCTCTTTCAAGTGTTTAGGTATACAAGTCAATGTAGAGTATGGGCTTCCCTGGAGGCTCAGTATTAAAGAAGCCGCCTGCCAATGCAGGAGACATGGGTTTGATCATTGGATCAGGAAGATCCCCTGAACAAGGAAATGGCAACCTGCTCCAGTTTTCTTGCCTTCGAAATCCCATGGATGGGGGGCCTGGCAGGCTTTAGACCACGGGGTCGTGAAAGAGTCGGACACGACTTAGTGACTAAACAACAACAAAGTAGAGATCTTTCCCATTCTCATTGGAAACAAATAGCACGTGAGCCTAATTGTGTTTTATTTATATGTGTATGTTATGGTTAATTTTATGTGCCAAATTGATTAGGCCACAGGATGTTCAGATATTTGGCTAAACTTTATATCTGAGTGTGTCTGTGAGGATGTTTTCAGATGATGTGGATGAGACTTAGTATGTGAATTGATGGAATGAGTAAATCAGATTGTCCTCCGTAAGATATCAATATTCTTATGGCCTCAGACTGAACATACACTATTGACTCTCATAATTCTCCAATTTGTGGAGGGACGATCATGGGGCTTCTAGCCTTCATCATCCTGTCAGTCAATTTCTTATAATAAGTGTTTTTTAATGTGTGTGTGTGTGTATATATATATATCCCTTATTTATTATGTTTCTCTGGAGAACCCTGACTAATACAGTAGAAGTGCCAAAAATAAAGCTTTTACATTTATGTAGAGAATATACGTGCTATTCCTCAAAGTTTTATGTGCAATCAAATCAAATAAACATTTTATTTTTACTTATAGTTTATATGACATTTATTCATGGTTTTATATAAAACATATGCATATTTCATATTTACATAAATATAATATGCTCTGTTTATATTTAAAGAATATAGAAGTATTCTAATTTTGTTCATGGAATGTATGAATATCATATATTTATGGAGTAAAAGAACATATGAGTGAATATATCTAATGTACACACATATCCTAAACCCAGTATTCTTCAAATTTTTCTGAAGATAAAAATTATTTAAAGTCATTTTTTAAAAACATAAAAACACGTTTCCAAACTCCAGTCCATATCTACTAAATCACAATTTTCAGGACCATATTCTGGTTATTTCCATATTTAATTATTACAAAGGATTCAAAAACGGGTCTATCAGACTCTGGATTTGTGCTCTTAACGCCATACAAAGGAATGTTGTAAGACAGTAACACCAGTTTAGAAGAGTGAGAAACTCATGTTGATGTCATTATTGACCAAAGCTCATTTATTTACTCAATAGCTGAATAAGCTTATGTCGTGGTACAAATATTGTTCAGATATCAATGTATTGCTTGTTTGCACATTATCTGGAGAGAAAATGAAAGTCTTTGTTCTAGAGCAGTTCTGATACTATACTGTGATCTGAAATGAGAATCATGAGGTGGAAACCATCTTATTCTGTAAATGTTGAGAATTTGATGCTGCTATTGCTGTAGTATTTGTACTGTTCATCCTGAAACCAGTGAGACTTGGATCTAAGTTCTACCTCTGCCACCCATTGCTTGTTTCAGACTATGACTAAGACATAATTCAATATTTTCATCAGTATAATGGAATTTATAATTTATAAATGAGATTATTTTTGTTATTTTTTCTAATTTTGGAAATTTAAAACTATATACAAAAATTAAAGGGAAAGGTGTATTATATGGTTATCTGCCCATGACCAGTTTAAACAATGATCAACTCATCGTCAATTTTGTTTCTTTATATCTTCCTAGTTAGGGTTATTTGAGGATTACAAGAAATAATTCTGTCATGCATGGTGCCTGGCACATGATAGGTGCATAATCAAGTTGAATTAGTTTTATTTTCTAGTAATGAACGTTGAGTTATATTTTATGGCCCATTTTTCAAACCCATTTTACACTTGTAGTCAATTTTTACTTTGAAAATTGGAAAGAAGTAAGAGAAAGTAAAAAGTAGAAAATAAAGGCAGGGTGTTTTCTGCTATTTTTATCCATTTTAGTCAGACGCCAGTGTTGAAAACACACTCAGATACCCCACATACCATTACTTAAAAGAAATGAAGCTCATCCATCAGAACTACAAGGCTTTTCATATGGATTTCCCATGTGCCCTCTTTTTTTTTTTTTGGAGGATAACTGTTTTAATCGGAGGATAATGTGGTGGTCTCTTGATCTGTGTCCTCAGTTTCTCTGCCAGCACTCTTGATGTTCCTTATCTGGCTACTGCTCTCTCCGCATCACATGCCTAGTGTAAACTTCTAGCTAATTACTATTTACTCCTCAGGACCTCTCTTTGATGTTGGTTTCCATTTTTATCTGCGCCTCTATTGTGCCCTTAACTATAATGTCCTGTAACTTAAGGTTTGATTTTTTTCCCTTATGTTCTCATTGTAAATTGGACCCAAATCTCCAACAAAAAACTTTCCAGCTATTTTTCATTTTCTCATCTGCTTTCTTGGCAACCAGTACTGAGAGCCCTATATGAGAAACACTGTCCCTTCTCTTCTCTTAAAATTTCCTTTTTGTCTCCTAAACATACCATTCTTGTTCATAATACACCAAATGTTATAAAGAGTCAAACAAACAGAATAAGTTTTTTCTGTGACTAAATGCGAGAAATATTTTGCTTGTACAGGCATAATGGATATCCAGAATATGCCAGGAGTCACTGAATCAGGACATAAATTACTAAAAGGGAAGAAAAAGTAATTTGACTGCACTTAACCTTCTTTTCTGCATTGTTTTTCTCTAGTTCATCAAGGTTTGACATACATTTTATATATGCACCATGAGTATTGAAAAAAATCTCAAACACATTCTCACACAATCACGTCTTATGTAATTATGTCCATTTTAGCTATTTATGTAAAGAGATCACAAATATGAGTGAACCCTAAGCAAAATTTTGCAATAGGCTTTATTATCAACCTCTAATCAGTACTAGTGCCTCTACATCCTTCTATTTTACCCTATTTGAGACACTTACTAAGCATTCACAGAGATTTCAGTATATTTGAGTTTTTTGTCATCTTACTTCCAAGCCAATCAAAACTTGAAATCAAAATAGAGCTGATATCAGAGACATAACTTTGGAATCAGATACTTCTGACAGCACCAAGTCCTGACAATTGCTATTAGTATAACCCATACTCATTTATTTATTCCCCACTATTCATCTGAACATCCCTTATCATTTTACTTTCCTTCTCTATAATTGGGGATAATAATAACACCTATTTCTCATAAAATGTTGTGAGGACTACATGAAATATTACATTCAAAGTGCCAGATTATATTTGGAGTGGAAGACACTGGGATGCATGGGTTGATTCTCAACCAGAGTCTTTCTTCCCTCAGAATATATATACACAGTATATATAAATATACATAGCTACACATTTGCATGTATGTGCATAGTCATATTGGAGAAGGCAATGGCACCCCACTCCAATATTCTTGCCTGGAAAATCCCACAGACGGAGGAGCCTGGTAGGCTGCAGTCCATGGAGTCGCTAAGAGTCGGACACGACTGAGTGACTTCACTTTAACTTTTCACTTTCATGCACTGGAGAAGGAAATGGCAACCCACTCCAGTATTCCTGCCTGGAGAATCCCAGGGACGGCGGAGCCTGGTGGGCTGCCGTCTATGGGGTCGCACAGAGTCGGACATGACTGAAGCAACGCAGCAGCAGCAGCAGCATAGTCATATACACATATATAGATACATATGTTTGAATATAGTATGTATATTTATAGCATATATATACACATATATTTGACTTTATTTACCACACATACATATATAAATCTCTTGCTATGTTAGAGTAAGAATGTTTGGCATTTCCCTATTAAAGATGTTGATTGGTCATGATGTGAATGGACCGTTCTTTGATACTGTTATTGGAAGAAATCAGTCCTGTTCCCAGTATCCCTAAAAGCACACCTTACAAAGCTTTACTCACTTCTATAAAGGAAGCTGTCTCTATTGTGTTGTTGTCACACTTAATTTGTGTCTTCACAGTAAAATGATGTTTTAACAGTGAGTGAGAAAAAATTATTGCCTTTGCAAAAAAAAACAGTCATGGAACAAAGAAAGCTATTAAAAAGAGGTATGTGGGAATATTTCCATCATTATTTGAGTTTATTTTTAAAAATATTAAGTATATCTCCTATAAAACTTCTCATATCTGGACACTTACACTTAGAAGTGGGATTTTGAGGTTTTTTTAGGCTGTTTTAGTAGCTCTACATGAAGAGTTTTAATGAATTTTGATCACTTTGATCAAACTGGAGAAAATACACCTTCTGCTTTGAAAGAACAACTGACAGCAAGAAAGATGGAATTCACTAGTTTTAATCCAAATCTTAAATTAACTGGTGATTGAAGTTGGAAAATGAGTTCCATGATTTAGTGAGAACAGTCCACAAAGCCCTTCCATCAGTGGATCCATGCATCTTTCTGAGGTTCTGGGAGTCATTACCACCAAGTACTGGAACACAGTGAATCTGGACCAGGGCTTCTCAAAGCTTTGTGACATAGTGTTAGAGCAAAATATAAGAAAAAAATATTAGATCACATATAATCCAGTTGTTGTCACTGGAAATGTTATTATTAACAATATGTCATACAAAAGCAACTTACTGGGAAAAGTGACTTTATGTTTTATTCTTGGCTTCCCTGGTAGCTCAGCTGGTAAAGAATCTACTTGCAATGCAGGAGATCCTGGTTTGACTCCTGAGTCCAGAAGATCTGTTGGAGAAGGGATAGACTACCCACTCCAGTATTCTTGGGCTTCCCTGTGGCTCAGACAATAAAGAATATGCCTGCATTGTAGGAGACCTGGGTTGGATCCCTGGATTGGGAAGATCCCCCGGAAAGGGAAATGACTACCCACTCCAGTATTCTGGCCTGGAGAATTCCATGGACAGAGGAGACCGTCCGGCTACAGTCCATGGAGTTGCAAAGAGTTGGATGTGACTGAGCCACTTTCACTTTTATGTATTTTTAATAAATACAATGATATTTAAAATATCCCTATATTCTTTATTTCATCCACTATTGATCAATATTTTTATTTACTTATGTTTAATAAAGGTTAATATTAGCACAGTTGCCTATTTATACAAAAATGAATATGTATAAATGGCATGTGTCTACTCAAACATTTTTATGATGATCAATTTGAAAAAAAGCAAAAATGTTTCTAAACCTCTTGACATGGGCACTACAGATATTATTATCATGGTTAAACCAAGACAGTTTATGACTCCCTTTGCAGGAGAGATAGACTAATGGTCAAGTGAGGTCCTATGCCTGTGTGTTTTATGGCTGCAGCATGTCTGTCCTCCCTCCATCCTTCCCTTTCTCTCCTTCTGCATTACTTTCCCAAGGCTGCTGTAGCAAAATACCATAGACAGAGCAGCTTAAAACAGCAGGGATTTATTCTCTGACAATCCTGGAGGCCTAAAGTTTGAAATTAAAGTGTTAGTAGGGCCAAGTTCTCCCTGGAGGCACTAGGAAGGTATACTTGCTTGCCTCTTCTTAGCTTCTTGTAACTCCCAGCATTTCTTGGTTTGTTACTGCATCACTCCAGTCTCTGCTTCCATCTCACATGGCCTTATTCTCTGTAGCCTTAGTCTCCCTAATAAGATCTGATCTATTCTTAAGTTATTTACATCTGCAAAGATCCTATTTCCAAATACGATTGAATTCACAGGTACTATGGATTGATACTTGAACACATTTTTGGGAGAAACACAGTTCAACACACTGTATCCTTTCTCTTCCAATCATTCCTTCTCTCCCTACCCTTCTGCATCACTGCCTCACTTTTATCTAGGACCAGAGCAGCTGTTGAATTTTCTGGGATATCTCTGTTTGCAGAGAGCCCTTGGACAGACAAATAAGACTACATGGAGCTCTCACCTGGGAGAGGGATTGGTCTAGAGCAGGCCATGGAAGGACAGTGTGGTATGATTTAGGCATCGCAATCTTTCTGGGTATATGTAGAGAGGAATGGGGTTGACTACTTTAGCCATAATCACATGCATCCTTTGAATCTGGTATCTTGAAGTTTCTACCATCCACTTCAGTCTATTAAATAGAAGTGTTCCAAAACTAACTTACTTAGAAACCAGAAATAGACTCATAGACATAGAAAAGTTATGGTTACCAAAGGGGAAAAGGAGAGATAATTTCAGAGTTTGGGATTAACATGTACACACTACTATACATAAAGCTTCTCTAGTAATTTGCTTCCCATAGCTCAGTTGGTAAAGAATCTGCTGGCAATGCAGGAGACCCCGGTTCGACTCCTGGGTTGGGGAGATCCTCTAGAGAAGGGATAGGCCACCCACTCCAGTATTCTTGGGCTTCCCTTGTGTCTCAGCTGGTAAAGAATCTGCCCGCAATGCGGGAGACCTGGGTTCGATCCCTTGGTTGGGAAGATCCCCTGGAGAAGGGAACAGCTACCCACTTCAGTATTCTGGACTGAAGGATTCCATAGACTATATAGTCCATGGGGTCGGACACAACTGAGCGACTTTCACTTCAGTTCACTTCACACATAAAACAGATAAACAACAAGGACCTACTGTATAGCCCAGGGAACTATATTAAATATCTTCTAATAACCTATAAAGGCAAAGAATCTGAAAAATGATACATTTGTGTATATATATAACAATCACTTTGCTGTACACTTGAAACTCACACAATACTGTAAGTCAATTATACTTCAATTAAAACATAAGAAGTGCTCCCATTTGCCTGGTAGTCTGAAGACAGTTTTCCTTTTGGTTTAGTAACATTTTCATGCACTTTTGTAATCTAATACTTATTGTGCAGTCTGGGTATAGATACTGCATAGAAATGTGTGCCTTAACTAATATGCTTAAGTTGATGAGTTTTATATTTCAACTTCTACAGTCTTTGTGCTAAATTCCATAACTTTCCCATCTTTTCCTCTCTCTCATGACAAGGTTCCTCATACTCATTCTAGCAATACATTACATTTCTCTCTTTCATGATTCTTATGTCTCCCCATCTTTTAAACAGTACTCGGCCCTCCCACTTCCACTTTCTGTCTCATCTCTGTAATTCATTTCTTTCCATTATATGAGATCTATATAGCCTAGTACCATTGTCAGTTTATCTCATTTACTTTTTTCCCTCCATTGACACCCAGTCATTTCATGTTTTATGGTTTGTTTCAACTGATGCTTTAGACGTGAGCATTTCAGTAATACAAATTCATTTGTAGATTATCTCTCCCCTTTAGGCCTAGGGACAATTGCTTCTTTGTCCTCCTTATCTTTGAGACTACCTCAGTATTAATGACACTCTTAATAACTTAGCCTCCTGGCCCAAAGAGATAATTTGAGAGAACCAATAGGTGGCAGACATTTGGTTTTATGAAAGGCAGAAATTGCTTCCCATGGGAGAACATAGAGTTCTTTCAGTAAAAAATAGGGTGCGATTTTACTTCTCAGTGCTAAAGGACATGTCTGCTATTCAGACCAATTGTTATTCAAGCTGTGACAGATTCTACCCCCTATATTGTAATACGAGTACAATTTTTCACAAAACCCTTGCTTCTTCCCACTTTTTTTTCCCCCTAAGAGTTGTTTCATAAGAGAAAAATATATTTTTAAAATTAGTATATATAAAATAGGGGCTTCCCTGGTAGCTCAGCTGGTAAAGAATCTGTCTGCAATGCAGGAGACCCTGGTTCAATTCCTGGGTTGGGTAGATCCCCTGGAGAAGGGATAGGCTACCCATTCTAGTATTCTTGGGCTTCCTTGGTGGCTCAGATGGTAAAGAATCCACTTGCAATGCAGGAGACCTGAGTTTGATCCCGGGGTTGGGAAGATCCCCTGCAGGAGGGCATGGCAACACACTCCAGTATTCTTGCCTGGGGAATCCTTATGGACAGAGAAGCCTGGGAGAGCTACGGTCTATGTGGTTGCAAAGATACAGACATGACTGAGCAACTAAGCACAGCACAGCGTACATAAGATACATTTCTTGAAGGAGGCTTAAATATATTGCTTTGTATTTTCAACCCTTTGAATCAGAGGCATAAATGATAACCTAATTTTTCTAGCCTCCACCTTCTTTAATTTTTGCCCAGTTGCTCCAGAAAGGGGTGTTACCTCTTTTTCTTTACAAGTCTCAATTCCCTGTTTTACCTTGTCTTCTTCCAGGGAGTAACGTGGCTGCTGAAATACTTCTGCAGTTATTTCTGGTGTCTTATTCCCCAGCTTACTTAATACTTACAGTTCTCTACTGCTTTCTTTACTTGCTGCTATAACCCTCACAAATTTTCTGTCTACCTCCTTTATACTTGGCATATTTCCTTGGAGTGTAACAGAAAAAGCTTTTTTTTTTTTTTTTCTTTTTAAACTATTGCTCTGTTTGCCGCATATAGCCATTCTTTTAGTGACTGTCATAAAGCCAATCTCTGCAAAGGCTTTACAGATTGAGTTCAGCAACAGGAATGCTTTTCAATCCTGGTGTTTCCCGAGGCATCACATAATTGATGGGCTTTGTCTCAAGAATTTTGTATTTCCCTTGTCTTCACAATGGGCTATCCTGAGCTTGCTTAAACACTGCAAATTCCTCATGATGCATGGTAGTGAGCACTTTTTTTTTTTTCATTGTTTCTGCCTTACCTTTAAAACCTTATTTTTTTTTTTTCCTTTTCACCAAAATCCATGTGCTTTCATGTATTTGGTGTTTTGTCCAGTCAGTAGCATTATAATAATAAAGAAGTGGTTAACTGGGGTCTTTACAGCCTGTCAGACCTGGATGTGAAGCCTAGTTTTGCCACCGATTGGTTGGGTCACCTTCAGGAGTTAATCAGCTGCTCTTATTCTTAGATTCCTCCTCACCTGTGAAATGAGAATAATAATAGTGTCTCAATCATAGGATTAGTTGGAGGATATTATATGATAGTGTTCATGACTATGCCTGACACATGAGGCGTGTTCAATAAATGTTGCCTATTATTTTTTACACATAAATCTGGGGCTTTCCCCAATATCTCCCAGTTTCTATTTCTCTAAGCAAGTGAAACATACTCTCATATCAATATTTTCTTTTGCCCCATCTTAACTTATATACATAGGCTTTTAAAAACTTTTTGGTTTCCTCTTGCCTAAATGTGTGTATAGGTATTTCTACTGTTTATAAGTAGATCTTTATGTAATGCTTTACCATTTCTTCTTTTTTTATAAAATTTTTTGAAGAATATAAAAGATAAAAAATCACCCATAGTTTTGTCATGTATCTGTATCTACACATGATTTATATGTGTGTAAGCTGGCAAAAGGCATATGTATGTGTATACATATATGTATATACATAATTCAGTTCAGTTCAGTTGTCGCTCAGTTGTGTCCAACTCTTTGCAACCCCACGAACCTCAGCGCCAGGCCTCCCTGTCCACCACCAACTTCCGAAGTCCACCCAAACCCATGTCCATTGAGTCAGTGATGCCATCCAACCATCTCATCCTCTGTCGTCCCCTTCTCCTCCTGCCCTCAATCTCTCACAGCATCAGGGTCTTTTCAAATGAGTCAGCTCTTCGCATCCGGTGGCCAAAGTATTGGAGTTTCAGCTTCAACATCAGTCCTTCCAATGAACACCAGGGCTGATCTCCTTTAGGATGGACTGGTTGGATCTCCTTGCAGTCCAAGGGACTCTCAAGAGTCTTCTGCAACACCACATATTTATATAAAATGATATCACTCTACAACTCTACTATACCTCCAGTGACATCACCAAGAGAAAAATATTTTCCTACACTTGATGGTGGTATCACCTGTTATTTTGTTATGCTTATAAGTATGGCTGTTCCTTATTATCTGTCGGGGGAACTGATGGCCAGACTCCCTCACAGATACTGAAGTCCCCAGATGCTCCACTCTCTTATATAAAATGACATAGTATTTGCATATAACTTAGACACATTCTCTCATATATTTTAATCATCTGTAGGTTAGTTATTGGAGAAGGCAATGGCACCCCACTCCAGTACTCTTACCTGGAAAATCCCATGGACGGAGGAGCCTGGTAGGCTGCAGTCCATGGGGTCGCGAAGAATCAGACACGACTGAGCGACTTCACTTTCACGCATTGGAGACTTCTTAACTGTGACTTTTGTTTGATCCTACATTTCCCTGTGTGTAAAGTGAAAATGATCATACTACATCCTATGATTGTAGAAATGATTAAGGACTCAAGATTTTAAAGCATTTAATGATCTTAGGCATTAATATTAAAACATTAATAGTACTTCATCTATAATGAGTGCTAAGAAAATGTTAACCGCTATTACTATTAAGATAAAAATAGGGTACAAGGTCATCAGGTAGCTTTCTCAGGTAGTATTAAGGATCCTTCCCAGACCAATGTGGTTTTTACTGAACTGTTTTGTATATCTGTCTTACAGTGACTAATGCTAGTTCTTTGTAGAGAGAATGTCAAGATTTTACTGCATTCTTCTGGTGTTCCTATAACTGTGAATGAATTGATAAGATTGTATGCAGATATTTAAACATAACAAATTGTAGTTATACTAATATCATCAATGCATATACTCTAAATAGCCTATATATATATATATATATATATAATTTTTGCTGTAACACATTTATTTTTATGATTGCTATGTACTTTCAGAATGTTTCATAAAGCAAATTTTGATAGACAAGAGTATTACATTGTAATGTAGACTTTTTTAGGATAATGGAATATATAGCTTTTGGAGAAGGGAATGGCAACCCACTCCATTGTTCTTGCCTGGAGAATTCCATGGACAAAGGAGCCTGGTGGGCTACAGTCCATGGGCTCGCAAAGAGTCGGACACGACTGAGCGACTAAGCACACATATATAGCTAGTGGCATAGATTGATGAAAAAAGCAAAGACTAATAGATGCTGGGGTTCTACTTCTATCTGCCTTTAAGTGCATGATATATTCATACAAAGGTCAGTATATTTAGAGCTTCACTCCTTAACATGGCAGGTCTGAGGTAGGTGATCTCCAAAACTACTGTCAGCTATGACATTTTAGAATCTTTCTGAGTATATAGTACCTCACCTCATAATTACAGTTGTTGATAAGTCTGATGTGAACTGTGGAAGTGTTGTCTTAAAATACTGACCTAAGTGGTACAGGAACTAGAACACATCCTCTCCTGAGGAAGATATCCGTCTACATGATTTGACAAACTAGTACCTAGCAATTACCTGCCCTAACTCTCCACTTAAAACTCTGAAGTACATCTCCCCTGTTCTTAAAAATAAAACCCAATGCTACTAAGACAGCGGCTAGGCAGTATAACTGGGATCCAACCAGATAGCCAGTCTTATCTCTACCAACCTGCCACATGTTATGCTCGAGTACAAAGGCTCTTTTTCGACTTTGGATTCCTGCTAATGCTGTTCACTTTTCTTGGAATTTCCCCTCTCCTCTTCTGAAAAACTCCTGCCAGTAACTTAAACTTTAAGTGTTAGTTTAAATATAGGTCACAAGCTTCTGTGTTGAACAACACAATGCTTTCTACATTAGAGACAAAATTACACAGTTAGAATCCAGTTTCAATCATCTCTTTTAAAATTAGGATCTGGCAACATTTGGATTTTTGTTTGTACATGGCAGCTGTTAGCTAATGAATAACCCTTTTAAATGAGACTTGAGGACCCATATAAATATATTCCTATGCATTTGGAACCCAGCTTCACTCAGGTATATCACTTGTCTATTCTTGAAGGGTTATCAGATGGCAATCTCCAGTTAAAATTTTACTTCCTCAAAAAATGTCCTTCTTTCCATTCTTGGAATAAGTACCTCTTGATTGTATGTTCCACAGCACTTAAAATATACATTCTTCAACATATTTAGCACAATTAAAAATGATACATTTTTACAGGATTGTAATTGTTCTAATGTATATGTCCTTTCATTAGGTTGCAAGTTTTACGAGGGCCATAAATGTCTGTCTCGTCCACCACTGACATTTGTTTGTACCAAACACTTTGCCTGGTCTAGGTCATGTTCTCGCTAACAATATTTGCGTGTCCAGTATAAGCCAGAGACTAATTTAGTGTCTCAATAGCTAGCTGATGTATGACTGACTACACTGACAATCTGATATAAAAACCCTCAATGGCAGCTCTAGAGTAAAGAGGCAGATTTAGATACACCAGTGGTTTAAAAAGACACAACACCACAGCAGAAGACAGCATCCTCTTTAAAAGCGTGGTTCAGCTGTTGGGAGCTGCCTTCTTCACTCTCTGCTCTCTCTAGAGATCTGTTTTCAGGGCACATTGTTGAATAGTGTTGCAGTGATGTTAGGAGGATGTAAGATTTATAAATAACCTGGCATTAATCACAAATTTTCCTCTAGTCTAAATGTAGAGAATCTTTATAGAGGAAACACATAGGTATGTTAACAGATTCCCAGAGAAACACACCTACCTCCCTAACATGATAGTTCTGTTTCTAACAGTTTGGATATCCAGCTCATTCCTTCCAGGAGCTAAAAACAATCTATTGCAATAGCCAGAGAAAATCTAGAGGGGAATCAGGTAAAATATGCACAGGGTTCCTCAACCTCTTCTTCTAGAGTAAAATGAAAGGAAAAAGAAAAGGAACTAATGGCTAGAGGTCTGTGGCAAATACTCACTATACCCTGAGGATTGTGGGCAGGCGAAAGCATGATCGTTGAAATTCACGGGTTTAAGGTTAGCTCTTCACTACTTTTTGCCTCTTTATATAGTTCATGGGATTCTCATGGCGAGTATACTGGGGTGGTTTGCCATTCCCTCTTCCTAGAAGGTAAACATGAACTTGGGCAAACTCTGGGAGATGGTGAGGGACAGAGAAGCATGGCATGCTGCAGTCTATGGGGTCATGAAGAGTCAGACATGACTAGGAGACTGAAAAACAAAAGCAAATTCACTCACTTGTCACCCCATATTCATTGCTGAAGGCACTAACATAGCTTTTTTTGAGTGTCATTGCCTTTCTCTCTACAATGATAATTAATTTCACTCATTGGGTGTTTTCTATGTGTCAGATGCAGTTCTGCATCCATTTTCATTAGCTGTAGAGCCAAGCTGCAGAGGTCAGCATTTTGCCCATTTTGGATGAAGCAAAAAGACCCAGATGAGGTCTGCCAGTAGAAGAGCTGAAATCTGATCCCAGGTCTTTCTCAAAACTAAGTCAGGTATGTACCCCTTATTCTGTATAACCTCCAAAATCCATTTTAGTGAAGGTACTTGAAGTAAAGGGAAAAAGGATAAGGAGACAAATCTATGATTTATATTTTGCCCAATGCCATATTAAACCTGTTTCTATACCATTCTTGTTTGGCCTTAGAATATAAAGGTTTTTTTGTTTTGTTTTGAGGTTTATTTTTATTTTCTTTTTTAGCTCCTTCATTCCTTATCAGTAAGCAATATTAAAGCTTCTAGATTTATCAAGAACACCAATTGTATTTCTCTTTTGGTAACTAAGGTATCATTTCATGTACAAACATTTTTTAATTAAATGAAGCTAATAGTGACAGAAAAGCTTGAATGCTGTATAAGTCTCCCAGCTTGTTTCTTGTAAAGAAAAGATTTCCTTCGAATTTTTGATTGGAAACATTAGACCTGCTCCCTAAAAAGATTCACATACACATAAAATTTGAGTATATTTTAGAAATATTAGGCAAACAGAAGTGTTAAAAATAATGATGAGAAGAAAATGAAGTATAATGCATTTAATGTGTACTATGTACAAGGGAAATCAAATAAATTTCATGATTTATTCTGAATCTACCTCAGTTGAGTTTAGTAACATATCCAATGTTGTGCTAACAATGAATTACAACATTAACAAAAAATGGTGTCTTTAAACCAGGGATCTTAACCTGAGATCCATGGGTGATTAATGCATCCCAGGAATACAATTTACTTCTGAAATGTGACTTTGTATTTTGGGGAAGAGAGGATCCTTCCTTTTCACTAGATGATCAAAAAGATCTGTGATTCTCTCTGAACGATGAACTAAAGATGAAGGAATTGAGAATATACTCTGGAGAGTGTTTTTTGAAATAATGTTGATTTGAAAAAATGAAGAAAAGCACATATTGAGAAATCTCACCTCAAAAGTATTATTTATAGGAGACTTAAATTATATTTATAATATAAATAGTAGTCATCTGTGCATAGGTGATTTTTATTCTCTTCTAGTTATTTCTTCAATTTCTTAAAGTATAATTTCGAAAGTTCTCTAAAATGGCTGCTTTCTCATTATATTAGAAAAATAAATATCTTAAGTTTAAAGATATTTAAATAAATGATGTAAGACGAAATATCTCCAGTATGTCTGTCACTACCACCAGATTCTCCTGAGGGAAATGGACTTTCTATTTATCTAGGAACATTTGATTCTAATCAAAAAATTATTGTCTTCCTATTTATCTATTCTGACTAGGAATCCTTCTGGTGCACATATATCCACCATTAACATATGAATTAGATTCAATTCTCCGATACTTTACAGTTGAAGAAAATTTTTTGTTGAAAGGTAATGATCAGTGTATGGTTTCTACAGACAACCTGGTTTGTGTGATCCAAATTAGATTTTGAGAAACTTTCTCATTCTACACTGGCAGTTATTTAGTTAGGGGCAAAATATTCTGGTCTCCCATCATTTATCATCTCCTGTGAGTTTATACCTTTTCACTGATTTCATTTTATTTAAACCTATCGAAGTTTTTGAGAATAAAGTCATATCTACAATACAAGTTGATAATGCAATAAAAATTGCTTGTGTGTGTGCGTGCTAAGTCACTTCAGTCAAGTCTGACTCTTTGAGACCCTATGAAATGTATCCCACCAGTTTCCTATGTCCCTGGGATTGTCCAGGCAAGAATACTGGAGTGGGTTGCCATGCCCTCCTAGAGGTAATCTTCCTGACTCAGGAATCAAACCCACATCTCTTATGTCTCCTGCACTGGGAGATGGGTTCTTTACCTCTAGCACCACCCGTGAAGCCCAGAAATTGCTTAAACTATGATTGTGTATTGGAACTCTTTAAAGGCATGTTACAGAAGAACTGTTTGACTGACTATATATTAATGTGAAAGTTGCTCAGTCGTGTCCGACTCTGCGACCCCGTGGACTATATCGTCCATGGAATTCTGCAGGCCAGAATACTGGAGTGGGTAGCGTATCCCTTCTCCAAGGGATCTCCCTGACCAGGAGTCAAACCGGGGTCTCCTGCATTGCCAGTGGATTCTTTACCAACTGAGCTATGAGGGAAGCCCTGGCTATATATTAAAGTCTTTTGTTAATGGCATAATAATTGTTTGATCATAGAATTGTTTATTGCAATCACAGATCTTTAGAATTGGATGGGACCTCAAGGATTATCTGGTATATTTCCCCACATGATGCCCAGGTCATCACCAAGTTTTTCTAATATCTCCTTGAATACCCTGAGTGACCTAGAACATAGTATCTTATTTGACAGGATTTTCTGGATCCTATAGCTAAATTTTAGAGAAACTTCTCTAGTCAGTTTCTCTTTCTCTTTTGAGAAGTTAGTGATTAATTTTTGTCCTGCCCTTTAGGCTTATATGGAATAAGTCTCACAATTCCCTTATTCCAGATAAAAGAAAATTACTATAAGCAATGGTAAACCAGTTCAAACTAGCTTAATCAAAAGCTAAGCCTCGTGGGCTCAAGGCAGGCCTGACTAACTGGAGTTTGGCTCTAAATTGTGTGGCTTTCTATCTGGAAAATTCTTTCAGTACAGAATGACAGTTTTATTCATGGGAAACATACTTAACATAATTTTATCTGCTTAATACAGCACTATTTAACTGTATTGAATTAGTTGTAAACTAAAACTAAGTTGGCATTTTTCTTCTAGTATTTGTCTTACTTATATAAATCTTATCCTTTGTTTATGAATTTCCTTTTGGAACCAGTAGATTTGATAATTATTATACTTGTCATATAGAATATGATTATAACTAATACATATCTTCTGGGATTCTCATGCTGCCATGTATTACATTAGCTATTCCTCTCTGGATTAAATCATTTATACATTTATCAGTACATGAATTATGCCCTTAAATGATATAATGTACATTTGTTGTTGTTGTTTAGTTGCTAAGTTGTGTCCGAATCTTTTGTGACCCCATGCACTGTAGCCCACCAGGCTCCTCTTCCTGTGGACTTTCCCAGGGAAGAATACTGGAGTGAGTTGCAATTTTCTTCTCCGGAGGATCTTCCTGACCCAGGTATTGAACCTGTTCTTTACCACTGAGCCACCTTGGAAGCCATAATGTACATAGTTCACCTAACATTAGACCTGATAAAGTCAAGGAATATTTTAAGCAAACTATACAATCATTCAAACTATCATTAAATGGTTGAATGTGATTGAGCACAAGAGAAGACTCTGCCATTAGATTTTACTCTTGTAAAATGCCAATCTGACATTTAACCATTATTGAAACTTCAGCTTTAAGGCTTACCAAGGCTTCTTTTTTTATTTTTTTTGCCAGCTTGGCGTGAAACAAAAGATTTATCAAAAGCCTGGCTGACACACAGACACACAGTTACACATATATACGTGCATTTCCTTTACCAAAATTATTTTATTTTACTTTTCAAATGGAAAATGTGATTTATTTTGTACTAGGTTTACTATTACTTGTAGTCCTACTTTCTTATTTGGCACAATTTAAGCTATTTGATTCAGAGAAAATGGAAATTAGTTAAGATGACGTTTCAGTTCTAGTTTTCACCTTCTACTCCTTCGAGGTACTTAAGAAATGTCTACTTAATAATTTATATGCTTAAAAATGATGCTGGATTCCTAGTCTGCAGTTTATGAGATTTGCTTTCTAGGTGTCCATCTGAGTCATTCTTCTAGTATCTTTTTGACTCTTCATGAGTACACGGAGGTTACACTTGTGGATGCTGTGATGTTCTGCCCACAACTCCTTCAGTATCTTACTTATTCACCATAGCTATTGTACCTGCTGCTGGCAAACTTCCCTCACCTGTCAGCTTCTCCCAATGTCTTTGCCTTTCCTAGGGGTCAGCCTTCATCCAGTGATTCTTCCATACAGGAGTATAAAGATAAACCATCTTGTGACAAGGGAACAAGACTGAGGCATTGTCCTAGCCTGGGAGCTCTCCATGCTACCAGTCAAGGTCTTCATTGTAACTACTCTGTCTTCAACTTCTCTTTTGCCATTCCTCCTTCCTTCCTTTCTCTCTTTTTTAACTAGTGCTGACTCCAAGAACAATCCCTAATAAGTTTTTGTTCATATTACTCCCCATCTCACAGTCTTCTCAGGGCACACAACTTGGAACAGTTACCCAATCTAAGTCAGATTTCTCATGCTGAAGTTCTCAGAGCAATGAGTAAGTTTATGTAGACCAGACAACTTCTAGTCCATTTCTCTTCGTTAACTCTCTCTAGTCTTACTTGAAATTAGCTATTTCTTGAATGTTTCTCTTAAAATTTTCTAGTCATGTCTGAGAATAATAAAAGTGGCTGTAGATCACTAGAGAAAATCTGTACCGGACAGCTGAAGAGAAATATTTCCTGAAAAATATGAAAATCTTGTGTTTTATTGTCTCAGTGGAAGTTGACACCTCTGCTTGAATAAAGATAACAAGGCATGGGATAGAAAGAGTCTTGTTACTGGAATATACTATTTTTATTGATATTATTCATGGCTGTTGTCATGCTTTTCTTCTCTCAAAAATCAATATCATTCATTCAGTTAATAAAAGTTATTAACCTAATGCCATGTATTCAGTAAATACTTTTGAAACTATTAGAATTAATTAAAACTCCAATAGCTGTTTATAAACTCCAATAGCTGTTTATAAACTCCAATAGCTGTATATAAAACTCCAATAGCTGTCATTTTTTATTTGACAAATTTCAGGTAGATTAATACCTGTGCAACAACACTCAGACGTTCATATTCAGAAACAGGCAAGTCATGAGTGGAGACTTTTCAAAACACATATTAAAATGCATGGGGGTTGGTTGCTTAATAAATGTAGTATTGATACTAGAAACACATACATTTAAGTGATAGCTGCTGAAAAGATAATAGCTGATGAATGAAGCATTTCAAATTGGTAAGGCAAATGTTTTGGGGACAATTATCTTGTCATTTATGAAAACCTAAAGTTGATCATTTAATCTTATTTCTTAAATAACTTGTATTCACTGCTACCATTACCTTTGTGAAAGATGTTGAGCATAGTAACTGAAAGTGGGCAGAAGAGGGACTTTGGGGTTCTAGGTATGAACCCAAAAGTGTCTGAATCTAAATGATGATTACATGTGTTTTCATTTTTTGACAATTCCTTGAATTGTCTCATTATGATCCATAACTCCTTAATCTATATGTTGGTGTTTTTATTTGCTGAGTCTAGTCCAACTCTTTTGCGACCCCATGGACTGTAGCCTGCCAGGCTTCTCTGTCCAGGGGATTTTCTAAGCAAGAATACTGGAGTGGGTTGCCATTCCCTTCTGCAGGGGATCTTCCTGACTCAGGGATTGAACTTGCATCTCCTGCATTGCAGTCAGATTCCTTACTGCTGAATCACCAATCACCGGGGACGCCCTATACAAGATTAATTAATTAAAAGTTAATTTTAAAAAGTTAAAAAAGAGTTTTAAGGAGGGTTCTGGAAGGGGAAAACATGTACACCCATGGTGGATTCATGTCAATGTATGGCAAAACAAATACAATATTGTAAAGTTAAAAAATAGAAAATAAACTAATTTAATTAAACAAACAAACAAAAAAAAGTTTGAATATCTACTGCATACCAATCCTAGGAGTATATCCATTACTGAATCAGGCAGATATTGGCAGTGAGGATACAGTAGTGCAAAAGCAGACAAATTCAAAGCCAGTGCTTACTTTTCACATAGGTGTACTCTATTATCATTGTGAAAAATCTAATTTAGATTGAATTCCTAAGGTTAGCTTTATAATTTAGATAATATAGAGCACTTTGTTATACTCATGTCACTTTTATTATTTAAATTGAAGCTCAGAAAAGAAAACCAGCTTATAAGAAGTGGAATTTTAGTTTAAATATTTATTTTTGAGTGTACTATATGATGTATGTCAAAACAAAAATTTGTATACCTTATCCATGGTAGCCGTGATATGGTAAAAAAAATAAAAATAAAAATTAGCCAAAAATTTAAAGTTGTTTTAATAAACAGACCTAAGTACACTAGTTTTCATATTCTCCTTTAAAACTGTGATATTCTGAAAAGCAAAGTTGAATTCTATTGCTTTGAATTATAGAAAATAATTGGTGTATAAATATTTGTTCAGTCACACCTTATATTTAGAAAAGATTTCTTGAACTTAACATTTCACTGTAACATTCAGTTTCTAACCTCTTATATATTAATTCTCATAAATGTGGCTTCAAACAAAGTAATTGTGGATTTTTTTCTACCTTAATAAATTGGCTCTTGGTTTTGTTACTGTGCCAACAGACAAACTCATTTACCATGGTAAATTCTTATGGATTTAGATCTCTTCAGAATGAATGTATATTTCCCTATGTGTTGACAGATGACATTTCTATCTTTCCTAAATAATTATGAAATTCTTCCAGTCCAGAAGAAAACATTTGTGTAATAGAGAGTTTAGCAAAGTTCCAGGCACTTGTAAATTTGTGAATACTCATTGATTGGATCTCCATTTCCATTCTATATTAGAGCTTTAGTCAAATTGATTCAGTTCAGTTCAGTTACTCAGTCATGTCCTACTCTTTGTGACCCCAAGGACTGCAGCATGCCAGGCCTCCCTGTCCATCACCAACTTCTGGAGTTTGCTCAAACTCATGTCCATTGAGTTGGTGATGCTATTCAGCCACCACATTCTCTGTCATCCCCTTCTCCTCCTGCCTTCAATCTTTCCCAGCATCAGGGTCTTTTCCAATGAGTCAGTTCTTCACATCAGGTGGCCAAAGTATTGAAGCTTTAGCTTCAGCATCAGTGCTTCCAATGAATATTCAGGACTGATTTCCTTTAGGATGGACTGGGAGGATCTCCTTGCAGTCCAAGGGACTCTCAAGAGTCTTCTCCAACACCACAGGTCAAATGCATCAATTCTTCTGCGCTCAGCTTTCTTTATAGTCCAACTCTCACATCCATACATGACTACTGGAAAAACCATAGCTTTGATGAGACGGACCTTTGTTGGCAAAGTAATATCTCTGCTTTTTAATAAGCCGTCTAGGTTGGTCATAACTTTTCCTCCAAGGAAAAAGCGTCTTTTAATTTCATAGCTGCAGTCACTATCTGCAATGATTTTGGAGCCCTCAGAAATAAAGTCTCTCACTGTTTCCCCATCTATTTACCATGAAATGATGGGACCAGAAGCCATAATCTTAGTTTTCTGATGTAGAGCTTTAAGCCAACTTTTTCACTCCCCTCTTTCACTTTCATCAGGAGGACCTTTAGTTCTTCTTTGCTTTCTGCCTTAAGGATGGTATCATCTGCATATCTGAGGTTATTGGTATTTCTCCTGGCAATCTTGATTCCAGCTTGTGCTTCACCCAGCCCATCATTTCTCATGATGTATTCTGCAGATAAGTTAAATAAGCAGGGTGACAATACACAGTCTTGATGTACTCCTTTTCCTATTGGGAACCAGTCTGTTGTTCCATGTCCAGTTCTAACTGTTGCTTCCTCACCTGCATACAGGTTTCTCAAGAGACAGATCAGGTGGTCTGGTATTCCCATCTCTTTCAGAATTTTCCACAGTTTATTGTGATCCACACAGTCAAAGGCTTTGGCATAGTCAATAAAGCAGAAGGAGATGTTTTTCTGGAACTCTCTTGCTTTTTCTGATGATCCAACAGATGTTGGAAATTTGATCTCTGGTTCCTCTGCCTTTTCTAAATCCAGCTCAAACATCTGGAAGTTCACGGTTCCTGTCCTGTTGAAGCCTGGCTTGGAGAATTTTGAGCATTACTTTGCTAGTATGTGAGATGAATGCAATTGTGTGGTAGTTTGAGCATTCTTTGAATTACCTTTCTTTGGTATTGGAATGAAAACACCTTTTCCAGTCCTGTGGCCACTGCTGAGTTTTCCAAATTTGCTAGCACATTGAGTGCAGCCCTTTCACAGCATCATCTTTTAGGATTTGAAAGAGCTCAACTGGAATTCTATCACTTCCACTTGCTTTGTTCATAGTGATTCTTCCTAAGGACCAATTGACTTCGCATTCCAGGATATCTGATGAATGATCCCACCATCATGGTTATCTGGGTCATGAAGATCTTTTTTGTATAGTTCTTCTGTGTATTCTTACCACCTCTTCTTAACATCTTCTGCTTCTGTTAGGTCCATACCATTTCTGTCCTTTATTGTGCCCATCTTTGCATGAAAATATCCCTTGGTATCTCTAATTTTCTTGAAGAGATCTCTAGTCTTCCCTTTCTATTGTTTTCCTCTAATTGTTCCTCTAATTGTCCTCTAATTCCTCTATTGTTTTGACTAATTGACTAGTCAATTAGTCAAATTGATTAATAACTTCTTATATATCAAGGTTGAGTTATGTCTCTCTTCCTGGCTTTATAATATCCAGAAACATCGCCTTGAGGTATGTACTTGGATGTCTATTGTAATCCATCTTAGTCCACCTGCCCCACCCCCCTTTTATTGGTGGCCTGCAGGATCTTAGTTCCCAGGGATTAAACCTGTGCCCTCTGCAGTGAGACCTTAAGTCCTAACCACTGGACTGCCAAGCAGTTCCCCCATCTAGCTCTTGTGCCATATTGCTTCCTATAATTTTTCCGCCTAAATTGGTTACAGATAATTCCCTGTGCCAGACTTAATGCTCATAGCCATTTCTCTGACACTATGTCCCCCATGCCAGCACTTAGGCTCCTGAATTCTGTCTTGTCACTTACTTTCTTAGTTTCTCACTAATTATTTGCTCTTAAACATCTGTAACTCAGTAAACATTGTGTTGCTGTGGATAGACAGAATTTTAGAAAGCAGAAAAAAACTGATAGAGTTTGGGCTCCACTAGATTTACAGTGCCAAGATTAATTAAATTATAATAGATGAATATATAACTAAATTATAACAATAAAAGTTGTCTTACCCAAAATAAAAGTATGGAATATTATGGTTCCAGAGTGGTAATATGAGAAATAAATGACCTCTTCCTAAATTACTGATAAAATATTTCTTAAACTTATAAAGGACAAGGCAATGGCACCCCACTCCAGTACTCTTGCCTGGATAATCCCATGGACGGGGGAGCCGGGTAGGCTGCAGTCCATGAGGTCGCTAAGAGTCAAACATGACTGAGTGACTTCACTTTCACTTTTCACTTACATGCATTGGAGAAGGAAATGGCAACCCACTCCAGTGTTCTTGCCTGGGGAATCCCGGAGACAGGAGAGCCTGGTGGGCTGCCATCTATGGGGTCGCACAGAGTCGGACACGACTGAAGCAACTTAGCAGCAGCAGCAGCAGCAGTAAATTTATAAAAATTGCTTACATTATCTCTAAAGGAAATGTAATTTAAAATTTATTTGCTTACAAAAGTAGTAATTATTACTCAAAGTAAATAAATCAGGGAAAGTCTTTTTTCAGGTTGCACACCCCATATTCTTAAAAATTCCATTTTTAGAAATATGGGACTCAGAGAAGAAAGTTAAAAATTACCTTATGCAATAATCCTCCTTACGTTAGAATCACGTTTTTCCTTTCCTAAAAAATGCCCATTGTTAGCAACAATCAACCTTAATTAAAAGAATACCCTTTGGAGTCTTTTTTTTTTTTCCTTTAGTTTAAATCCTGGCTGCACCACTTATAGCTGTGTGACCTTGAGCAAATTACATAACTGGTTTGCGTTTTGGATGTCTCATCTATCAAGCAGGGTAATAACAACATCTATCTCAAAGAGAAAATGCATTAAATAAGATAATATATGTAAAGTGCTTTACAGTAGTGCTTAACACAAAGTGAATGCTCATTAAAGGTTATTTATAATTTATTGTTATACGTAACAATTCATCCCATGTAACTAAGCTGATCTAATTCCTTCTTCCATTCTGCACACAACAGAAAAGGCTAACACCCACTAGTCTGACTGAGATTTAGCCTCTTATGTGCTACCTCTTTTGTGACCTTTACTATACACAACCAATGGCTGCCTTTCCAAAATTCAATCAGACAAGGATATTTCCCTGCTAAAAGCACTCAAAAATAATCTGACAACACACTGAGTAAAATCCACATGATTTACCATGTCCACCATAGCCTACATGATATAACCTCTGCCTACATCTCCAGTCTTGCCACCCACCCATTGTTTATGGCAATCCATACCCTGGTATTTCGTTTTCTCTTCTCTGAAAGTGAAAGTCACTCAGTCGTGTCTGACTCTTTGCCACTCCATGGAATTCTCCAGACCAGAATATTGGAGTGGGTAGACTTTCCCCTCTGCATGGGTTGTCCCAACCCAGGGATTGAACCCGGATCTCCTGCATTGCTGGCAGATTCTTTACCAGTTGAGCCACAAGGGAAGCCAAAGTGGCATATGTTATATCAAGAGTAGAAGTCCAAACACTTCTGTCCAGTGCTCTTCGTATTGGAGTTGCCAAGAAAAACATGATGCACTTAAGCATTGGATGAAGCAATATTCACATAGCAATGAGACAAAGCAAGAATGGCTTCAGTAGTTTGTCCCCCATGGCTGGTAGGTCCCTCTTAGCAGCTGACACAGGGCCACTAGCCTGCACACATCTCTTTTATGCCACAAAACAAAGGGCCATGCCCCTTTCCTCAAAGAAAAAGAGATGGCAGTGGGGCTGTCCATGTGCCATATCACACAAATGCTTAAGCACGACACAGAACACACACTGAGTCTGAATCAGGGAGAAATTCCCACACAAGGTGACAAGCCTAGCATAGGTTGTCAGGATGCTTTCTCTTGTTAAGGAAGTGTTTCAGCTCTCCCTCTCATAGAGGTCAAAAGACTGCAGGCATTAGACGTGAAAAATGTTCATCATATATTGATTTAAAAGCTTGTAAACTATTCTATTCAATGTGATTTTACACGTGGATATGGATACCAAGACTGAGAGGCAGTGCAAAACAAACAAAAAGAAATACTAATCTTGACAGAACAATAGTAAATTAGGTTCACAGATCTTCAAAATTGTGGGAAGAATAATTACCATTTTGCTTTTGAAGGAATAAAAATGTAAATTCTAGTGAGTGGCAGTTACATAGAAATATGACTATTGTGCTACATTAGGCAAAGAAGAAAATATTATATGTATATTAAAAAGGATTGTTTAGAAAATCATGTTTGAATTGTGAGATGGAGCCAGTGGGAAAAAATACCAATGGCAACATATTCTGTGCATTAACTGGCACTTTTATGGTATGTTGCTGCTGCTGCTTCTGCTACGTCACCTCAGTTGTGTCCGACTCTATGTGACCCCATAGACAGCAGCCCACCAGGCTCTGCCATCCATGGGATTCTCCAGGCAAGAGTACTGGAGTGGGTTGCCATTTCCTCCTCCAATGCATGCAAGTGAAAAGTGAAAGTGAAGTCACTCAGTCATGTCCGACTCTTAGTGACCCCATGGACTGCAGCCCGCCAGGCTCCTCCATCCATGGGATTTTCCAGGCAAGAGTACTGGAGTGGGGTGCCATTGCCTTCTCCCTAAGCAAGCTTATATTACATTATCTGATGGCCTAGGAATTTCAGTATATTCTATTCACTTACTGTGAAATATAAATACTGTTTTTACTTCAAAGTATTTCCCTCCCTCAAAGGTATTTTTATCAATACAGCTGTATAAAAAGAAAATATTCTGGAAAATTACTGAACTTTGTCAAGAACAGTGATGAAAGAGATCTCTGTTGGAGAAGGAAACGTAATGATTTCATTCAAGGTCACTAATGCTTGGTGAGATCATCTGTAGAATTATGGTTATTGATTAAAGACATATTTTTCTTTTTTACTTTTTATTTGTAGGAGATCTTTATTCCTTATTGGTTGTGAAAATAATGTAGAGAATTGTGTATTTTATCTTCTAGTCAGTTTAAGTTGAAAAAAATCAAGTACTCAGTAAACTAACTTTAAAATGATTGTAAAAACAGATAAATATTTGCCCATTAACTAGTAGAAAAATACATAACTCTGAATGTAGCATAGCTATTATAATATCATATTATTCATATGTGTCATAATGGAATATTAAATGAAAATTAAGTTATTGATTGTTTTTAGAGGAGTAAAACTATTCATTTACTAAAATGTTCATACTATACAATCCCTTTCCCCCATTTCAAGTGGATTGCAAAGTATTTCTAGTTAATGGTAAGAAGTCTTATAATTTAAATTATTTTCTTTTTTATTTGGTTGCATATATTGGATATGAAAATATTTTTCAAATCAAATTGTTGATGAGAAGAGATCCAGCCATACTCTTTATTATAAAAAGATTCACTTATGATTTTGTCTACCATTGAAGAAATTAGTAAGGCATGTATGTTTTCAAACCACGTTCTAGGAATCCCTAATGTTTGTTTCAACCAAAAGTTTCCTAGCAAGACAGAAAGAAACAGAAAAAAGGAAAGAAGAAAGAGTGAAAAATAATCATAAACAATGCTTACCAAAAGGGTATGAAAATTTGTGAACCATTAAGTTTGTCCTGCCATCTCCCATCCTCTGTGCAGTTTCCAGGACAAAAGTCTCAGAAGTCTCTGAATTCACAACCCTGGGAATGGATAAAACTCTTTCCCTAGGTTCTGATATGAACACTTAAATTAAACAGTAAGCAACCTAAACACAAAGTAGTTTTCACCCTCCAAAAAGGTGTGCATACTTTCATGTATAAAAAATTTTCCTTTTGTGTAGAAAAGGGAGAAAGTAAATTCATGTTTAATTCATTGCAAGTCGGTGCTTTCCTTGATATCTGTTCTTGGGCTTCCTTTGAAAATTTAGAGTCTCTGCTACTGTTAGGTACGTGTGTGCATGCTGGCATATAATTTTTTTCTGTGCTAGGTAGATGTTTTATTTTGCATTAGTTGCACAAGACAAACTTCTTTCAATGGTCTGAAAATGGTTTCTTTCCAAGAAACAAAGAGCACAATTTAGCTTTCACTATGGACCTACCAATAGAAATGAAACAAAATGATCTTGTTTTGTGTTCTTTATGTGTGAAAGTGAAGAAGAACTGAAACTAAAATGCTTTGAGCAGACCAATTATCTCTTTTGTCTCAAGCACACCCAAAGCGTCTTCAAAACCACAGAATTTACATCCTTTGAGTCAATAAATCATTCTGTATGAGTGTCTTGCTCTGCTATTCAAACAACATAATTAACAAAGAAAACAGGGTATGCAGTGGATCCAGGTGTAGAGATGACGTTTAATTAAAAATGGGACTACTTCCAGTAATCTGATCTTTGTTTCAGTTGTAATTTTGAGCCTTTGAACTGGTGAACACTGATTTAGATTTTCAAAGCGAAATCATTTTAGGAAGGGTTAATTTTACTTCTCTGAGAATGATTCTCTCTAGTTTTGTCCCAATGAATGGTCTGTGTTTTCATTTCATTTTTACTTTTTATTTTATTTTATTTTTTTGTCTTATTTATTTATTTTTAAATTATTTTTTACTGTATGTCAAGCACTGGGTTAAATATGGAAGGACATGATAAGGAGGTTATATGTGATAAATTTCCTCATGTAGCTTATACTGAGGTAAGGATGGGAAAAATGGCATAAGTAAATGTATAATTAAATATAAAACCCATCTGTGATAACTATAAATTAAAGGCAGTCACTTTATTTTTTTAAATATTTATTTGACCATTCCAGATCTTAGTCATGGCATGTGGGATCTAGTTTCCCAGAACAGGGATCTAACCAGGGCCCCCAGATTGGGAGCACAGAGTCGTAGCCTCTGGACCACCAAAGAAGACCTAAAGGCAGTCATTCTAAATAGAATAATTAAGTAAAACCTTTTTGGGGGACTCCAAGCTGATCCTGGATGGTTGACTATAAATTAACATGCAAAAGTTAGGGTGGCAGCTTTTTCTAGGCCAAGAGTGAATTCTTTAAATCAGGAAATGTTTTCTCATGTGTTGTTAATTTCCAAAGGCATTGAGGATAGAGAATAATGAACATGAAGAAAATGGTCCTGTTTTAAGCTGATGATGTAGATGTTAGTCAGATCACAAAAGGTGTTATAGATCTTGGTTAAAAGTTTGGATTTTATGCTAAGGGCAATGAGAGGCAGGTAGTTTTCTTTTTAACTGGGGAAGAACAATCATTGGGTCATTTATGAAAAATGCACTAGTAATATTTCAGGTGAAGTATGGCAGTGTCTTAGATGTGGGTAGTGGTTGTAAAAGCAGAGTATTGAATGCATCTGCTGTTTGTTATCAAAAAAATATTTTTAAACTAATCAGGGTCATGTTTGAAGACAGGATACCCAGCATATAACTATTATTTTATGATGGATTTTCTCAAGAGCAAAAATATTGGCATTTGGTATTACTGGTATGAGGGGTTGTCCTGTGCATTGTAACATTCTTGGCCTCTGCACATTAGATGCCAATAGGACACACAAACACACAAACTTGTCTTGACAATTAAAAAAAAAAATGAGTCCAGGCATTGTCAAATGACCTTTGAGGGCATAATCTCACCTAGTTGAGACCTACTTTACTCTAGTGATAGGTTTAATGTCTGACTTACTGAAGAACAACAAACTGGAAATGAGAAAACAAAAACAAAAACAAAACCTCAACAATGATGTTAAATTTCACTCCAGGAAAGCAGTAAAAAGAATTTCAGAACCACAGACAGCTCCAGTAATACCACAGGCAGAGAAGGGATGTTCTTTGCTTTCCATGATTTCTGATATGGAATGAGTAGCATGCTTCCCTGGTATTGGTTTTGAAATACACACACACACACACACACACACACACACACACACATACATGTGTATGTATGTATATGTATATGGCAGTGTCTTCTGTTTAGATTGAAGTGTCAATAGGATTGACCTGTAGTTTTCAAACTGTGTGGTGTATATCAGAATTGCCTTTGGAAAGAAGAAAAAAATCATGAAGCATTTTCAAATAAGAATCTCATAGCAATAATATAAAAAGTAGATATATCTAATTTCTGGTGTTTCAGTTTTAAGTTGCTTCTGTCATAGAAAACTCTTAAGGGTTATGACAGTGATTCTCAAACATATATTGGAATCAGAATTCAGAGGCTTAGGTTTGTGGAAGTACTGGATGGCTGGGCCTTGTTAATTTTGTCAGTTCCTCTCATGATTCCCATACAAAACATTGTTTGAGCACATCTGAGCTACATAGAGAAGCAGCAACAATTATTTATTAACTATGGATAGTGATACTCTCAGGTCATATAAGAAGTTACTGAAAAATACAGTATGAGTGTATGTTCGTTGCTTTTGCTTTAGTTGCTAAGTTGTGTCCAACTGTTTTGCAACCCCATGGACTGTAGTCCATGGACAGGCTCCTCTGCCCATAGAATTCTCCAGGCAAGAATACTGGAATGCATTGCCATTTTCTTCTCCGGGGAATCTTCCTGACCCAGGGATTGAACCTGGGTCTCCTGCATTGCAGGCAGATTCTTTACCATCTGAGGCACTAGGAAAGCAGACAGGGAAGCCCTAAGTATATGTAATCATTTGCAGAAAGCCTTATGTAATTAGAGGATTTTATTGTCAATTTTGGTCTTCTTGTGTGTCAGTCACTCAGTCGTGTCCGATACTTTGTGACTCCATGGACTGTAGCCTGCCAGACTTCTCTGTTCATGGGATTCTCCAGGCGAGAATACTGGAGTGGGTTGACATTTCCTTCTCCAGGTGATGTTCCCAACCCTGGAATTGAACCTGGGTCTCTTGCATTGCAGGCAGGTTCTTTATCGTGTGAGCCACCAGGGAACCCAAGTTTGGTCTTCTTGGTAGAGAGAAAACAGTATCTTATTGTAATGTTAATGTGCACTTCTCTCATTACCAGTGAATGAGAGCATCTTTTCGAATGTTTGAAGAAGATATGTATATCTTCCTATGTGAACTGTATGGTTATATATTTTGTTCACTTTTCCAATTTTTAAGATTTTTATAGATAGTAGAGATATTAGTGGAGAAGGCAATGGCACCCCACTCCAGTGTTCTTGCCGGGAGAATCCCAGGGATGGGGGAGCCTGGTGGGCTGCTGTCTATGGGATTGCACAGTGTTGGACATGACTGGAGTGACTTAGCAGCAGCAGCAGCAGCAGAGATATTAGTTGCTTATTCCTAAGTGAAAAAGACAGTAAAGACTCTTCTACAACCTGTGTAGGAAAAGATAAAATGTATGAGGAATAGAAAATACCCTGGTGTGTAGGATTATAGCAGTGATTCCCTAATGTGAGCTTTCCCTTGGGAAGTCTGAATAATGGTTTAGATATGTAGATACAATGCTAAATTACTTTGAACTTTTCATTAACTCATCCTTCTGATTTCATCAATAAGAGTAAATTTTAGAGTATTTAATAATCTTATGTTTTTAGAACAAATAAGAGTTCTATGTTTGCAGCAATGTGCAGAGAATAGCATCAAACTGTAATTTAATAGCATTATTTACAGTTTGTAAATAATTTTAATTTGTAATTTTAAATAATTTAAATTTGTAATTTAATAGCATTATTTTACTGTGTTATTTTTTCCTTTTACCTTTGGTTTATGGTAAGACTTTCTATTTATAGAGGAGAAATATAGTATTATCAAAACTTCCCTTTAATAGTAAAAGCGGTATCAAGTTGAAAAAAATAAATAGTAAATAGGTGGTGGCTTGGCATGGCCAAATCACGTAGGTTGCTCAAAAATAACTTAAATTTTACTCTTAGATTTACTTTTTGAAAATAGGGAGAGGAGCAAATTGCTATAAGAATTTTTAACTTTTTTCTTGTTGTTGTTGTTGCTGTTAAGTAGTGTTGTTTGAGATGTTCTGGCTCAGATGAGCTAGTGGTATATCCAGATCACATGTTCTTTCAGTTCTTACTTCAATTGTATCTCAACGCGTTTTCTACTTCACAAAAAGAAGGAAGAAGAGAAAGAGGAGCAGGAGGAACAAAGGAGGAAAAGAGGAAAAATCATATTTTTATGTAGATAGGTTTGGTATATGACTGACAAATGAATAACAAAGCCAACATTTATGATAGGAGTGGGTGATAAATCAAGTCTCTGATCACTAATAACTGGTTGCAAGATTCTTATTTCTGTAGCCCTTCACATAATCCTTATGAGGGCTCCCTGATTCCTTTAGGTTTTGAAGAACTGCACTTCTTAAAAAGTATGACTTACTAATAATCATTTTATACTAATTCTCCAAACTGATCTAATGAAAAAAATATTTTTAAGAATAATTTTTACAATTGAGGTCATATAAGCGATGTTAAAAAGACTCTGATGCTGGGAAAGATTGAAGGCAGGAGGAGAAGGGGACGACAGAGGGTGAGATGGTTGGATGGTATCACCGATTCAATGGACATGAGTTTGGGTAAACTCCAGGAGTTGATCATGGACAGGGAGGCCTGGCGTGCTGCAGTTCATGGGTTGGCAAAGAGTCAGACACGACTAAGCAACTGAACTGAACTGAACTGAAGGGATGTTAAAGAAAGTATGTATAATTCCACATCCGTGGCAATTATCGTATAGCATTTTGCATTCTTTAAGTAAAAATTTTGACATGAAGGTAAATTCCTTTTGTGGTGATTTGATGGTTTAGTTGCTAAGTCGTGTCCAACTCTTGCAACCGTGTGGACTGTAGACTGCCAGTCTCCTCTGTCCATTGGATTCTCCAGGCAAGAATACTGGAGTGGGTTGCTACTTCCTTCTCCAGGGGATCTTTCCAACCCAGGTATCGAACCCGGGTCTACTGCATTGCAGGCAGATGGATTTACCAACTGAGCTATTTTTCCCTTTATAACATCATCTACAGGGTCAAATTTTTTAATAATTTTGAAACATTAAAATATGCTCTTGTGCTTTGTAAACATCCTCTTGTAATAAATGTGCATCAATTATCTAACCATAAATAGCGTTTTTTATGGATGTCTTATATAAATTGCATCAAACCATATGCAATTGTTTATATCTTGGATTTTTCATTCAACATTTTTGGAATATATACTCATAAAAAGTATATAGAAGAATATATGTATACAATATGTTTAATTATGGTATACACTCTGTAATATATACAAAATAATATACATACATATATACACACACATGGGACTTCATGGTAGCTCAGACAGTAAAGAATCTGCCTGCAATATGGGAGACCTGGGTTTGATCCTTGGGTCAGGAAGATCCCCTGGAGAAGGGAATGACTACCCACTCCAGTATTTTTGCCTGGAGAATCTCATGGACAGAGGAGCTTGGCGGGCTACAGTTCATGGGGTCGCAAAGAGGCAGACATGACTGAGTGACTAACACTGACTTTCATACACACACATGTATATACACATATACATACACATATATCTATTACTCTCTCTCTATATATGTATATAATAGGCTGATCAAAAAGTTTCATTCAGGTTTTTCAGTTACATCTTAAGGAAAAACTTGAACAAATTTTTGGCCAACCCAGTATATTCTATTTTGTACTTAAGTAAGCTAATTCTCTGTAAGGAGGTTCATCCAAGACTAATCAGCTATAAAAAGTGAAGCTAGGATTTAAATCCATTTAAATCCAAATGTCTGATCCCTAAAACAAGGATGTCTTATAACCACACCATAGTCTCTGTAATTTCCCTATTGCCTTAAGTCATATGTTCAAAGAGACAATAATGTAGACACATGGTAAGAATTTTTAATTGAAGTATCTCTATCGAGTACATATCTTATCTCCTCTACTTTGAGAGTGAGAGAGTAAATGAGGGCAATAGGAAATCAAGAAAACATGTAAAAGATGAGATCATATGTGGAAGAATTTATAAGTGGCCAGAAAGTTTTGACATTCTCTCAAAAAATAATAAATATTTTACACATTTGTGAAAAGAATTATTTCCAAACTACCAAGTGCTAAGTGACATCTTATGTCTTTTACAAATATTATTGTTAAATAATACTTGGGGTATTACTGTGGTAACCCCAAGAAAGAAATATAGATGCTTGCCAATCTACAGATGAAAGACTAAAGCTAAGATCTAAGTAATTCACCCACTACTACATGCTGAGTAAGTGGAGAAACTAGGATTATAACCCTGTACTGGATTACAACCCAAACTGTTGTTCATTTTACATGATGCTCAGAAGTAAGAGTCTAAAATTTGGCTTTCTAAATCCAAGCTTTGGCACTTTCCCTACTTTATAAGGCCTTTTTACAGGTAATACTAGACCAGTGGTGCTGATGCAGAAAAGGCTGCTTTGTTTAGATAAAATCACCAATCTTTCCCCAAATCACTAAAATCAAACTTTTTGTCTCATGTTCTTTCTAAGAAAGGAAAAATTAATTTTTTTATTTTAAAAATTAAGACATCATTGTCAACAGTCTATCATGTTTTTGTGTTGGACAAATCTCATGTATTTCATTCTTAACCTGCAAATCATAGTGCAGAACTAACATTTACTGGCTTTAACCTGAGAATAAGGATAGAAAAAACAGTTCCTAAGTGCAAATTTAATTAATGATTTTGAATTTTGAATATTCAATGCCTTAAATAAAGGTAAATCCTGGGTAGTTGTCACTTTTTTATTTATGTCATTAAAAAATAGTTCCATATAGTTCCTGAATAATCTCAAACTATAGGCTTCAATAAAATATCCTGGGAATAAAAACCAATCATAAGTATTTTGTGTTTAGTCCTTCCTTTCACTGTGACTTTTGAACCTAAGAGGTGACCGATGATCTTGCATTAGGAATGGATGATGTACAGATTTCCTGAAGTCTCTTCTGGTGATTCTCTCAAGACTGCTATCTAATGACCTGGAAAATTAGAAAGGGATGGATACACCAATATCTTAAGACTGAAAGAGCTGCAGGCCAACAAAGCAGGGATACTGAAGCTCTGATAGATCAGTTGAGAAGACCTAGACTGGCATCTTGGGGTCATTTCCTAGACCTTCAAACAAGAAACAGAATTTAAAAATAAAAGAAAGAGCCCCTTTGGTTTTCTTCTTCTTCCATAATATTACACTCCATTTTAGCTCTGAAGAGCTTCAAAACAGCAACAAAGGCCAAAAATAGATGTGTTAAGAAAGGGAAATCAGAGATTAGAAACTGTCACCAGAAAACCCCGCTGTGTCTAGCAAATCCCACTAGTCCCTGAGTCACAAAGCAAGCCATGTGCTCATCACACAAGTTAGTGCATCCCCAACAGGAAAAATGTATCTGGCTCTTCTCTATAAATGCATGTACTTTTTTAGCAGTCATTAATGGATATTTGTCTGTCTTTAGCACTGTGCCAGATGCTAAGGTGGTCAGAGATGGTGGTTAGATACAAATACAAATAGATACAGATACAAATACACATAATACACAGCTGAGAGAGTAAATGAGATTTAAGGAATAGCTTGCTTTACAGGTACTCAAATTACTGACTTAAAGTCTAAAATTCAGCCAGAAAGAAACTGATACACCTGGCTTTGGTTTCACCCTATCCAGAGACTTGCGAAGCTGAGACATATAAAGACAGCTAGGAAAAAGATGAAGAGCAGAGTCTACCATATCAGCTATGTGGCAGGAGTGACCACCTTTCGTTGTAATCTGCTATAGAGATAACCCCGGAAGCTTATGCCCTGAAGGAAATAGCAGCCAGCACAATCACCATGGACTTCCTATAGATTCTTCCTGTTTCACACCACAGTTCTTTGCATTTGAATATGCCAGATATCTTTAGAAATGAAAGAGAAGACTTTACAAAAAAGGATCATACATACAAAGGATTATTAGAGATTATGCATAACAATTAGACACCAACAAATTGAAAAACCTAGAAGAAATGGAAACATTCCTAGAAACATACAGCCTGCCAAGTGTGAAAGAAGGAATAAAAAATCTGAGCAGACAAGCAACAAGATTGAATCAGTAATCAAAAACATTCTAACAAAGAAGAGTCTAGTAACAGATGATGTCACAGGAGAATTTTACCAAATATTTAAAGAAAAATTTGAACCCACACTCTTCCAAAAAATAGAAGAGAACATTCCCAAACTGATTTTATGAGGTCAGCATCACCCTGATACTAAAAGCAGATAAGAATTCTACAGGAAAATGAAAATGTAGGCCAATATCCCTGAAGCACATACAGGCAAAAAAACTCAGTAAAATAATAGCAAACCAAATTCAAAAGCACATTAAAATAATGATGTTCTATGATCAAGTGGAATGCATCCCTGGGATGGGGGGATAGTTCAACATATACAAATCAATAAATGTGATATACCACATTAATATAATGTCTTTTCCAAAGAAGGTGTGCAAATGACCGACAAGTGCATAAAAAGGTGCTCAGCATGATGGATCATCAGGTAAATGCACATCAAAACCACAATGAGATATCACCTCACTACTGTGAAAATGGGTATTCTCAAAAGAAATGAGATAAGTAAGTGCTGGAGAGGATATGGAGAAAAAAGCTCCCTCCAATCTTGTTGGAAGGGAAATAATGCAGTATATCCACTGTCAAAAACAGTATAGAGTTTCCCCAAAAAATTAAAAATAGAACTACCATATGATCCAGAAATCCCACTTCTGGTTATATAGCCAAAGGAAATGAAATCAATATCTCAAAGAGATATCTGCAGCATATTCTTTGAAGCACTACTCACAATAGCCAAGATATGAAAACCACCTAAATATCCCTCTACAAATGAATTGATAAATAAGTTATACATACATATATATATATATATATAATATATATATATATATATATATATATATATATATATATATACATACACAATGGAATATTATCCTGCCATGAAAAAGAAGGATATTCTGCCATTTGTGATAATGAGTGGACCTTGAGAGCATTATGCTAACTGAAACAAGTTGGATGGTAGAAGAGATTGATGGTAGATGCAATCTCTGTATGGGATTGCTTATATGAGGAATCTAAAAACATTGAACTCATAGAAACCAAGAGTGGAATGATGGTTGCCAGTGCCTGAGGGGTGGGGGAAATTGGGAAGTTGTTCATCATAAGGTATTAACTTTAAGTTCTAAGATGAGTTCTGGGACTGAAAGGTACAGCATGATTACTATAGTTATAATACTTTATGGTATAATTGAAAGTTGCTATGAGAATAGAACTTTAATGTCCTCCCCATAACCACAACTAAATGGTAGTTATGTATAGTAAAAGGTTTGTTAACTAACAATATTCTTACAATATGTACATGTATCAAAACATATGGTACACCTTAAACTTATATGATGTTATATGTCAATTATATCTCCATACACTTGGAAAAACTGATTTACTTTATAGATGTTCAGAGTATGTAGTCAAATTCTAAAACTCAGCTAAAAATGTTATCCTTAATAAGATGATAAGACAAAAAGACAAACTGACCAGTGTTTGCTACAAAATCTATGTGGTCATTTGTTTTGTGAGAGTGCTCACGTGAAGATTTTGTAGCGTAACTAAGCTGCTATAATATGTTTGTGTGTATATACACTTAGCTGACTACATTATTATTTTTTACATTGTTTGGGAGGAAAAACAATTTTCCTTTACCCTTTAAGGTTCTTCTGGTTAGTTTTATAATTCAATTGACATAAGACAGATTAACAGGAGGAAAAAAAACAGATTTTAATTGTATAAGGGTGATCACCACCAAGGTCAAGATGAGACCCACCCTTTGGCTTCAGAGTTTATGAAGTGTCTGGAGAAAATGTCCTTCCTGCAAATATGCCATGTTCTGCCTGTAACTGATAGTCACAGAGAGACAGCTGTCCTCCCAAGATTTCAGTGCTCCCTCTAGTTTCTTGATCCTTCCACTTGCAAATTCCCAGAACTGAAACCACTAAACAGCCTCTATGTTCAGGCCTTCCTGAGACCAATCCTGTTGCACTCACCAAATCTCTGCAAGTAGTTGATGGCTCACTGTAATGTTATGTCCACCCAGCATCCCTTTCCTGGGGGTTCTTAATCCTTGAATCTATATTTTAGTAACTGGACTCTTAAAAGTCCCATCACATCTTGAGTATTCCTGATTGTTACAGGAATGAGGAATCTTTTACTTCCTTGAGCTATAAATTGTGTGTCTTCCAAAAAGACTCAACCTTCATCCAGATCCTTGTAAAAAAAATTAATAAATAGAAACCACAGTTAAATAGAGTTGGGAGACCAGAAGTGGGGGCCCCCATGCCCTGTGGTAATAGCAGAGCTCTACAAGAAGAAGAAAGACCCCTCTTATTTCTTGGCAAGGACTCAGCCAATGAAAGGCCATAGACTCTCTGTTTGCTTTAGTCCCCACAATTTCCTTTTCCTCTCTATAATTTTTTATTTTTCCTTCTCATGCCTTGTGGTGGTCTTGCATGTGGTTCACCAAGGTTGCAGACCCTGAATTGTGACTCTGCTGTTGCAGAATAAACCCATCTTTGTTGGAGAATTATATGGCAATCTATTTATTTTGTGTCAATACTCTTAAACATAGGACTTGAAATTTAACCTCAATGCCCCTTAACAAAGATTCTTAATAGCAATTGGCTGTCTTCTTAAACCTCAGTTGGTGTCTCCCAATAATACTTTATCCCTATGTGCAAGGTATTGTTTTCGAAGCTTTAAACTATCTCATTTAATCCATATGATGGCCCTATGAAGTCTGTTGTTCTATCATCAGCTTCTCATTTTTTTTTTTTTAACGGCGATTCTGAGGCATGCAGAGGTTAAGTAACTTGCTTCAGCATCTTAATTTGCAATGCTGGCTGAGAGAGAGCCAATAGTCTAGTTCAGGAAGTCTGGTTTAGTAGGTCAGGCTCTCAGCTACCATACTGCCTTACTCCTATTTGACTGTGGGGGACCCTACTGAACTTTCCTCTAGTGTCTTTGAGGCAGATGACCCCCCAACCCACCCCCAAGTGACTGCCTAGTTCTCAGTCCTCAAGACTACTTCATGCCTATTCTGCTTCTTCCTCTACTTCTGGTTCTTTTCTGATCTCCTGTCTACCTAGTATAGGGTTGAGATTTTCGTTTGTGCTTGGCCCTTTATGATCTCACCCAGGCCTCTTCTCACATATACTGTAGCTTGGCATAGAGAATGACACTTTTTCCCATCTAACATCACCCAAAATTGACCAAATTAAATTTCAGGCAACAAAGTAAAAATTGTTTAAACTCTCTTATCTGAACCTTTCAGTTCATCATGTTCTTTCATATAGTTGTATCCATCAAACATGTTAAATGTAGCAACCTCTTATCATCTAATGTGTTCTATACAAAGCCATATATGTTGTAAGGTTCTTAAGTGCTTGTCGGGAACACATATAGGCAAAGAGAATAAAAATAGTAAAATACTCCATATGCAATGATAATAAATATATTTTTAACTTTGTCTTAATTGTGACATTGAAATAACAAAGGCATTCAAAAACTCAGAAAGTGGTCATATTAAAATGGACTAATGCCATCAGAGAAAGTTTCAGTAAGGATGTGGTATATTTGGTATCGTTGGTTTTCAAACCTCTGATAGTCTGATTTCTAGATTTAGAATCCTTGCTTATGTCCACCACAATCCTTATTCTCAACTGCCAAATCTTTTCACATTTATCAGTCTGGGGGTTGAATGATATTTGTAGCACTCTTTGAGCCAGTGAAATCCTTCCAGAATGCTTTCAGACCATGGCACCAAGAGTGAGGAAGCTACTCTAGGCTGCCTGCTAGACAATAGTTATTTTCCCAAGTTGCCTCAATGAAAATATCCCAGTGAAAACATATCACCATTTATTTGGACTTGAAAAATTAAGTGGACTTTCTAAATTTGCAATTTACATTTAGAAGGCATATTTCTTGAAAAAATACAAAGTCAAATTGGGATGATTTTTTTTCACTGAGGTAGTTTTTAATAGCATTTCCACTATCTGAAATTGCATCATTATTAATTAGTTTATATTATTATTGATTAATGCATGCTCATTTATTATCTATTTGTACTTACTAGAATGTAAGTTTAAAGGGCATCTTGATTATTCCTAACTGTCTTCAAACCTAAAAAAAATGGACACAGAACCCAATAAGTATACAGTATTTCCTGATTTAAGAAAATACTGAACCAGTTAATTTTTTTAAAATGGAGATTTCTTTTTATGTATTTAATATATTTGAAAGAGATGGGAATACCAGACCACCTGACCTGCCTCTTGAGAAACCTGTATGCAGATCAGGAAGCAACAGTTAGAACCGGACATGGAACAACAGTCTGGTTCCACATTGGGAAAGGAGTACGTCAAGGCTGTATATTGTCACCCTGTTTATTTAACTAATAGGTAGAGTACATCATGAGAAATGCTGGGCTGGAAGAAGTACAAGCTGGAATCAAGATTGCCGGGAGAAATATCAATAACCTCAGTCAAGGCTATGGTTTTTCCAGTAGTCATGTATGGATGTGAGAGTTGGACTGTGAAAAAAGCTGAGTGCCGAAGAATTGATGCTTTTGAACTGTGGTGTTGGAGAAGACTCTTGAGAGCCACTTGGACTGCAAGGAGATCCAACCAGTCCATCCTAAAGGAAATCAGCCCTGGGTGTTCATTGGAAGGACTGATGTTGAAGCTGAAACTCCACTACTTTGGCCACCTCATGCCAAGAGTTGACTCATTGGAAAAGACCCTGATGCTGCAAAGGACTGGGGGCGGGAGGAGAAGGGGACGACAGAGGATGAGATGGCTGGATGGCATCACCGACTCGATGGACATGAATTTGGGTAAACTCTGGGAGTTGGTGATGGACAGGGGGGCCTGACATGCTGTTATTCATGGGATTGCAAAGAGTTGGACACGACTGAGCGACTGAACTGAACATATTTGAGAATAAGGGACATTGGAAATGTTAATTCCAGCTACTGCAAAAATATCTCTCATATTTTCTAAAACATAGGAAATGTTGCCTCAAAGTGTCTTTTCTCAGTTTAATACTCCCCCTTCACCACCCAAGGAAGTAAATGAAAGCCTGAATATAAAGAACACATTAAAACAATAAAATATTATATCTGACTGCCAGGTTTATTAATGCTAAATTCAAATCAACCACCAGGAATAATATGAGAATGAAATTCACATGAAGAAACGTGTGACTGATAGTTGAAAGAAAACAGAAACCATAATCAAGCCTTTATTCTTTCCTATTCTACACCCAAGTCTATGCAACTCAGATTTTGGCTTCCTCACAGGGTACCTTAATTCACAAAGTCTGACATAATTCATCATATGCTTGCAAGAATATATCTCTTTATTCTGTGCTTTGCCAAAGCTTCCTGGGGGCTGAGAACAGAGCAGTGCAGCTGGAGGATGCTGATGACTTGGGAAACTGTGCTGTCACCCACGCCTGTCTCCTCTGCACACATCCTCTGCCACTGCTTCTGGGCTCCGGCTCTCCATGGGAGAGATAATGTCACTTTGCTAGCCTTGTGATGGCAGCCTAGACAAATGCCTCCGTCACTCTTTACCAACAAAACCAAATTTCTCTTACACTTATATTTTTAGGACATGGAAAAAAGCAAATCTTATGATAGAAGATGTTGTTCATATTTTTATGTGGCTTTCCTCACATAAACTCATGCTTTGTTGATAACTATCCTTTTAGGCCACTCTTGTGGCTTAAAATATTGAGAACTGGGACATCTACAACCTGATGCTATACACTTCAGAACTGGGAGGCTTGAAAGTGAGAAAGGAGCATTGTTTTACTGCCATACCTGTTTCCATGGGTTGTGGGTGGTAGTGTAATTTTCCTACCACTGAACAGATCTGCAGACCTTCACCAGGCTGACTTCTTAAATTCTTGTCTCTAAGTCTTGTGCTAGAAAATTCATGGTATTGAAAATAATCAGAATTAGATGTCATAGATCATGACAGGTAAACAACGTGGGTTCTGGAATTCAGAAGTGCGTATGTGCATGCTTAGTTGCTTCGGTTGTGCCTGACTCTTTTCAACCCCATGTACTGTAGCCCACCGGGCTCCTCTGTCCATGGTATTCTCCAGGTAGGAATATGGGCGTGGGTTGCCATGCCTGGCTTCAGATCCTGAGTTCACCAGGATTAGTTTTGTGCACTTGAGGAAATGGCCTAACTTCTTGCCTCAGTTTGTTCTTCTGTAAAATAGGTAATAATATTGCCTATCTCAAGGGATTCCTAAAAGAAATAATGAGAAAATAGCTCTAAAAAATTTCAAATAATGGCTGACATATCTTTAGTACTTGAGATGTATTTTCCTGTTTATCAGGCAAAATAAATGCAAAAAAACACATGCATAGTGAAAGGATAGTTTGATTCTTAAGAACTAAATTCCAATCCTACCTTTAACCCTGATGATTACCTATCTAACCTTTAATGTAGGTTGTAAGCAGCTTTTCTCTTGGGTAGAAGACAGGAGAGCGAAGCAGGGGATTTGGGTAGTGTAAGTAAGCAAACAACACAATGTTTTAAATGTGAGTAGTGTTTCAATGAAATTTTTACCATAATTACTTTAAGATAATATTTAATACACAAACGGGATTTATTTCATGAATTTATTTGTATTATTTTCATCCTAACAACAAAGACCTGTATCTTTTTGCTTTTAAAATTTTAAGTGTAGGTTTTAAACTTACTATAAAGCATTCTTCCTGGTAACTGTGAATACAATACATCCACCAATGAATGTAGAAAACAGGATCCCCTTTATTCCTTTTATTCAAGTCTCTTTTTATTTAAGTCCTCTTCACTTCTAATCCCCCAAATCTTCTTTATTTCAAAAAAATACATTTTTTCTAGTAACGCGAACAAATACAGTTAGGTGATAAAGTCTAATGAGACTATCGCATATGGCTAAAACATCTACTTCTTCTGAAGAAATTGAGGATTGGTTGCTTTCAGAGTGCATTTTATTGAAGAATTGTCTCCAGACACTCCTGGAAAAAGCAGTTTTTCTTCGCATCAGTGGTCCTTAACCTGATTTCCATGTCTTAATTTTCTTACTGTTATTTGTAGGGTTGACATCTGGAAAATGAGGAAACGCAAGGAGTAGGTGGAAGTAGGCCTTATGTTGTAGAAAGATCATGAAACTTAGAGTCAAGATTAGACTTTGTCTTAATAATCCAATAATACCAGCTAAAATTTATTGAGGGCACAGTTGGGGCCAGGTGTGAGTCCTTTGTATTCAGCACCTCATTTAACTGAAGCACTTTGACTCTCAAGTAATCCTTCAGGCAAACATGAGGTTAAATGAGTCATTTAACTGTCCTGACTTTTTGTGTAATGGTATCAGGTCAAACAATTTCTGTCAAATGATTGTTCTAATGATTAGAAGACATAATGCATATAAAGCTTCTTTAAAAGCTACCATGGTCATTGCTAACACTAAGTATTTCTTTTGTGCCAGGCATAATGTTGTTCCCCTTCTTCTCATTTATTCCTTTCCAAAATCCGGTGAGGCAATTCCTCTGATTTCACTATTTCACAGATGAGGAACCAGGTTCAAAAGAACGGTAAGTTACCTGACCATGGTTTAGGGCTAGTGGAGCGAGCCTGGACACTCAAATATGTCTAACTCGATTCAAACTCTTAACCATTGCTGTTTACAGTCTCCTAAAGAAAATTGTTGGAGTTAGTTGCTTTATAATGTTGTGTTAGTTTCTACTGTACAGCAAAGTGAACCAGCTGTAAGTATACATATATCCCCTCTTTTTTAAGTTTCCTTCCCATTTAGGTCACCACAGAGCATTGAGGAGAATTCCCTGTGCCAAAAAGCAGGTTCTCAACTATTTTATACATAGTGTCTATAGTGTATATATTGACAATCCTATTCTCCCAATTCATCCCAACCCCCTTTCCCCTCTTGGTATCCATATGTTCGTTCTTTATGTCTGTATCTCTGTTTATGCTTTGTAAATAAGACTGTCCCAGTTTTTCAATCTCTTAAAGCTGATAGCTCTCTAGAAATTTAGTTGTACATACAACCAGGTTTTGGAGGGTAAGTCTTATTAATGAGGTTCCGAGATTCAGAAGGAAATAGAACCTATTTTCTCAAATATTTTCAATGTGTATTATGTTCCAATAGTCTGTGTTATATCTCCAAAAATACCTCATTCCCTCCATCTAAATAGAAAAGATGGGACTCTTGAAAGGATTCAGAAAAAAAATCTCCCCAAATGAGTCACTTTGGCATGTGGATTATTTTAAGCTGAAGACAAAGTCGAAAAAAAGACATGGGAATAGCTTTTTACTTCACTCTTAACTGCTTAAAAGAATTTGAATAAGGAGCCTGTACTAGGAAGAGAATTACCAAAGATAACTTCTTTTTACATCAGAAAGACTTTTCTGCATGGCATGGCAAAACTTTGTTAACCAAGAATTTGCTCTTGCCATCTCCCAGTGAATTGTCTTCCTCCTCTTTGAAACCTCAGACTTCGACTCCCTTCTCCTTAGCTCAGGATTGCATATACACTTTGGTTGCCTGACTCTCTGTGGGCCTCATATTCTAATGGAGCTCCTATACCTGTGCTCAGCTGCTCTGTCATGTCTGACTCTTTGTGACACCATGAATGGTAGCCTGGCAGGCTCCTCTGTCCACGGGATTTTCCAGGCAAGAATACTTTAGTTGGTTGCCATTTCCTTCTCCAGGGGATCTACCTGACCCAGGGATGGAATCTACATCTCCTGCATTGGTAGGTGGATTCTTTACCACTGCACCACCTGGGAAGCCCACGTAGCTCCTGTACTTATATAATTTAAATCTGTTTTTTTCTTCCTGTTAATCTGTCTTATGTTAATTGAATTACAAAACTAACCAGAAGAACCTTAAAAGGTAAAGGAAAATTGTTTTTCCTCCCAAACAATGTAAAAAATAATAATGTAGTCAGCTAAGTGTATATACACACAAACATATTATAGATGCTTATTATATTTATATATAATTATTCATGTAATTGCATATATATATATTGTTTTTGAGAATTATTTTTAGTTTATGCATGTCAATAATATGTCTCTGCATAGCAGTCACCCCCAAATTTGGCAGTTTAACACACATTTACCATTCACAATCTTTCTGGTCCAGAAATCCAGGTACAGCCTGACAGGGTTCTCTGGCTCAAGGTCTCTCCCAAGGCTGAAATCAAGATGCCAGACAGGGCTGTGGTACTCTTTTAACTCAGCAGAGTGGAGCAGTTTTTAGATTCACTCACATGATTGGTGTCAGATTCAGTTCCTAGCAGACTCTTGGCCCTTATTTCCTTGCCAAATGGCACTCTCCATGGGGCAGCTCAGAGCTTGGCAGCTGGAATTCATAAAAGTGAGCCCATGAGGGTGCTAGAGATGATGACAAAATCCAGTTACATTCTTTTGTATCCTAATCTCAAAAATACTGTCTTGTCCCTTTTAAAAAAAAAATTATTCTTTCAAATTTTTGTGCCAATCTTTTGTTTTTTCATTGGCTTCCCTGAGTCTTGGTTGTAGCATGTGTGATCTTGTTCCCTGACCAGGCACTGAATCCTGGCACCCTGTATTGGGAGAACAAAGTCTTAACCGCTGGACCACCAGGGGGGGTCCCTTGTCACTATTTTTTACTGAGATGTGATTGACCTAGAACATTGTGTAAGTCTTAAGGGTTTTAGCATATTGATTTGTTGCGCTAATATTGCAACATGAGAGCCATCATAACATTAGCCAACTGTGCATACTTGCAGCTAGTAGATAACATAAGTCTTAGGGACCTAACATACAGTAGAGGTATTATGAACATCTGTCACTTCTGCTGAATTCTCTTCATTAAGAGTGAATAACTAGGTACACCCCACACTCATGCAGAGGCATGAATACCTGGAGCTGGGGATCACATCTTACATAGCAACCCCCCACAGAGTCACTCATTTTGTTGTTGTTGCTTTTGAAGTTGCTGTGCAGGAGTTGCAAGAGGGTTTCAGCTGGAAGTGGTTGTTGAGCATTGCCGGCACAACTCTCATCCTGCTATGCCTAACGATGACTCAGCAAAGAACCTCTGCCCAAGACAAATAAAATCCTGAGTGCTTGTTAAGGTTTGCAGCATCCCAGCCCGTGAATTTCTCAGATGGTTTAAGTGCATTGTATCTGGTCTGAGAGACACAACAAGAGTTCCGATCATTGCCTTCGTATGAAGAGGCCCATACTAAGTTACTCAGTGTGCTCACTCTAGTTTCTCATGACATTTCCAAACTTGAAAAAGAAGAAAGTATTCTTAATTCTCTTTAAGTAAATATTTGTACGATGGAGAGGTGAATGAGTGAAGGAATGAAAAATGAAATGAAAGGACAAGGAACAAAAACTCTAAATTTATGAAATGCCAGTCAAGTTTCACTGTCTCACTGATTGAAACCTCAGTTTAAATTGGTTGCATGACAAATATAAGAATAATGTATTTGCTTCTATAACATTATATGTCTCTAGAATGACCATTGACTAGGATTAAGTTCTTTGATAAAACTTTAAGGATGTAATATGGAAATATAGATTAGTAGAAGTTTCATTCTGAAGACAATCCATCATCAACTGGGGGAATGGGAAAGAAGGGATGTACAGATAAGCTCATATACTACTATTTTTTAGTGATGCTGAATGGATTTAAGATTGAATCATTTGGATCCACAATTTAGAAATATTTGACTAAAAGAAAATGAATGAAAATAAATGAAATCCAGAATTTTAAGAACACTCCGTGCAATTATAATCTACTAGTAGATAATGGCTGCCTTTCTCTCTCTCTCTCTCTCTCACTGTATATATTTATATGATGGTGGTGGTGGTGATTTAGTCACCAAGTTGTGTCTGACTCTTGCAACCCCATGAACTGTAGCCCACCAGGCTCCCCTGTCCATGGGATTTCCCAGGCACTTTCTCTTTCTCTCTCTCTCTACATATATATATAAAACTTCCCCTCCCTCCCTTCTTCTCTGCTTCCATCTTCCTTCTCTCCCTCCTCTCTATGTGTAATTTCATTAACGTTAGAATCAAGTGTGAGTTGCTGAAGATTTATTGGAGGTGGGGCAGTCCCTACTGCCTGATTGTTCCATTTCCTTGCCCTCTTCTCGTTAGCTAATTTCCCCACCCTCACAGTCCTGACTGCTGTGTTGGATTCCTACCTATGCTGAGCTGCTGGCCCTTCCTAAGCTAAAGAATATGGTAACCACAGGAGAAGTCACTGACAGAGGGAAGGGCATTATTCTGACAGGCTGTGTGTGGGAATGGAACCAGAATTATGCTCTTATTTTACAGTAGATACTGTAACCCTTGATTACTGTGCTGTTGAAAATGTTGATGCCTTTGTTTCTTAAACCTTTAATACTTGTTTTTACAAATACACCATTTTTGTTATAAACCCAGATTAGTTTTCCAACCATCATTGGGGTCCCAGATTATGAAGGGTTGACTATAATTATTTGAAGACAACATTTACAATGTGTAAGTGAAGTGTCAGATTTGTATCTTCAATATCATGTCCCCCAAGGAATACTCAAATAGCATAATCAGACATCAGTTTAAGATTTAAACAATATATTCTTTGACATGCGAAGTTTAATGCTAGATTCTGCTTCTTAAGTGAAGGAACTGAGCACTGTATTTAGTGTTTTATCCACATTTGTGCATGAAGAGAAAATTTAAACATAGCAGATTTCAAAAATGTTTTTATTTGCCTGGTTAATAAGTTACAGCTATACATTCAAATAAAATATAGACTATCAAGTATGATGCAGGAAGAGGAATGTTCTGTTTGAAAATGATAAGAAAAAATTACTGAGAAGGTGTTGTCTAGACAAAGACCTAGCAGTCAGAAGTTTATACAGCAGTATCTTACAAATGATATTATGTGGAACGTGTACAAGATGTTCAACAAACTTCACCTGGAATGCTTTTGAAAATCTTAAAAGTAAAATAGACCATGTCACATAATGTGAAATAATTCTAGGTGTCATTTGACACAGATGTTGGCACTACTTCTTTGCTTTTCTTAGGTCTGCCTTGCTTTTTGTACAGATTTTCTTCTCAGATTGGTTCCCTTTATGGTTGCAAGCTGGCTAGAGCAATTAAAGGGATTACATCTAAACAAAGTTCATAGGAATAAAGAGTCCAGTCATTATTTGTAATTATTTGTAAAACTGGAGAAAATTTCCCCAAACCCTAGCCAACTTCTGTGCATATCTCACTGAGCAGAATTTTTTCACATGCCCATGGTTATCTTCATCAAATAAGACATATGACCAGGCCTGGGATAAAGTTGACTTTTCTTGAACAAGTTTATTAGGAAGATGATGGATACCTGGACAAAATTAAGATGAGGAAGAAGGATGGTGTTGGTATAAATGAATATTAAATATTTACCTACCAATGTCTAGCATCAAAGCAGTTAAAATAATTCTAAAGTCAAGTAAGTTTAGAAATTTTTGGATTTAATTTTATTTATCTTTCTTCTAAGAATTTTAGGGTATTCTTTTTTTTTAATTGGAGGATAATTGCTTTAAAATGTTGTGTTAGTTTCTGCTGTACAACAGTGTGAATCAGCCATAAGTATCCATATATCTCCTCCTTCTTGAGCCTCCCTCCCACTCCCTCTTCCCACCTCTTCCCACCCCTCTAGGTCATCACAGAGCACCAGGCTGAGCTCCCTGTGTTATATGGCAACTTCTCACTACTTATCTGTTTTACACGTGGTAGTGCTTATATGTATTATGAATCTCCAAAGTGGGGTATTTTTTCAGTTGCTAAATTGTGTCCGATTCTTTATGACCTCGTGAAATGCAGCACATCAGGCTTCCCTCTCCTTTAGCATCTCCTGGAGATTGCTCAAACTCATGTCCATTGAAATGGTGATGCCATCCAACCATCACGTCCTCTGTAGTCTCCTTCTCCGCCTGCCTTTAATCTTTCCCAGCATCAGGGTCTTTTCTAATGAGTCAGCTCTTTGCAAAAGGTGGCCAAAATATCGGAGCTTGAACTTCAGCATCAGTTCTTCCAGTGAATATTCAGGATAATTTCCTTTATGATTGACTGGTTTGATCTCCTTGAACTTCAAGGGACTCTAAAGAGTCTTCTCCTGCACCACAATTCAAAAGCATGAACTCTTTGGCAGTCAGCCCTCTTTATGGTCCAACTCTCACATCTGTAAATGACTATCGGAAAAACCATAGCTTTGACTATATGGACCTTTGCCGGCAAAGTAATGTCTCTGCTTTTTAATAGGCCACCTAGGTTTGGGGGCTTTTGTGGTGGCTCAGGCAGTAAAGAATCTACCTGCAATGTGGGAGACGTGCGTTTGACTCCTGTGTTGGGAAAATCCCCTGGAGGAGAGCATGGCAACCCACTCCAGTATTCTTGCCTGGAGAATCCCCATGGACAGAGGAGCCTGGCAGGCTAGAGTCCATGGGGTCACAAAGAGTTGGACATGACTGAGTGACTAAGCACAGGTTTGTCATAGCTTTGCTTCCAAGGAGCAAGTGTCTTTTAATTTCATGGCTGCAGTCACCATCTACAGTGATTTTGGAGCCCCAAAAAATACAGTCTGTCACTCTTTCCATTATTTCCCTGTCTATTTGCTATGAAGTGATGGGACCAGATGCCATGATCTACATATTTTTAATGCTGAGTCTTGAACTAGCTTTTTTACTCTCCTCTTTCACCTTCATCAAGAGGCTCTTTAGTTCCTCTTTGCTTTCTGCCATATGGGTGGTGTCATCTGCATATCTGAGGTTATTGATATTTCTCCCAGCAATCTTGATTCCAGCTTGCGCTTCATCCAGCCTGGCATTTTGCATGATGTACTTTGCATAGAAGTTAAATAAGCAAACTGACAATATACAGCCTTGACGTACTCCTTTCCCAATTTGGAACCAGTTCCTTGTTCCATGTCTAGTTCTAACTGTTGCTTCTTGACCTGAATGCAGATTTCTCAGAGGCAGATGAGGTGGTCTCTTACTCCCATCTCTTTAAGAATTTTCCACAATTTGTTGTGATACACGGAGTTAAAGGCTTTAGTGTAGTCAATGAAGCAGAAATAATTTTTTTTTCTTGAATTCTCTCGCTTTTTCTATGATCCAACAGATGTTGGCAATTTGATCTCTGGATCCTCTGCCTTTTCTAAATCCAGCTTGAACATCTGGAAGTTCTAGGTTCATGTACTGTTGAAGCCTAGCTTGGAGGATTCCAAGTCTCTTATCTTTCCACATGTCTCTTATCCTCATCCATCAGAGGGCAGACAGAATGAAAACCACAGTCACAGAAAACTAACCAAACTGATCACATGGGTCACAGCCTTGTCTAACTCAATGAAACTATGAGCCATGCCATGTAGAGCTACCCAAGATGGATGGCTCTTGGTGGAGAATTCTAACAAAACTTTTTCCACCAGAGAAGGGAATGGCAAACCACTTCAGCATTCTTGCCTTGGGAAGCCCATGAACAGTAGGAAAAAGCGGGGTATAATATGTCACAGTTTTCTTCCTGTTCTATTTATTTGTTTTAGTTTGCTTTGCTATCTTATAACCACCTATATATTTTTTATTATTACATTGTTATAAACTTTTGTAACATTAGCTTTCCACCACGTATAAAACATTACAGTAGAGCTGTAGGGTGTGGATGGTGTTCATTGTGGCCTCCTGGGATTAAGTTTCTTCTACATATGAGAAATTCTCCAACTTCTGAAGCTTGGTAGGGAAAAGTTATAGTCATGGCAAGAAAAGTTAAGAACGTTACAACCTCCTTTCCCAGAATGACTTGCAGTTAGGTCAGAAGCATAGGTTTGACACATAAGGGGTGGCCCAAATAGAAACTGAGGAGAAAATATCTTTCCTCTTCCTTTTCCCTTCACTTCTTCCTCCACCTGTGCTCTCTCTCTGCCTCTCTGTCTCTGCTTATAGCAGTTTTCTGACCACATATGATCTATAGTATGTTCTAGGTGCTTTTATGGCTGCTTAACCTTAAACATAGCTCTCTGAACTTCCTAATATTTATCTGAGCTGCCAGAAGTCTTTTTAATAAAATGCTATTCTGATTATTTCAGGCAAAGCCACCTTCTGTTGATCACAACTCAGAACCAGACTAATACAAGTACTGAAGATGAGAATATGGCCAATAAACAGTGAAGGTAACATTTTAAAATAAGAATAAAATATATTAATTGATGTGACTACATGGGGATTAGTGACTGTAGATGGTAATGATGTATTCCAAAGAATGAGGCCAGTAGGGGATACAAATTAGTTTTGAATTGTCAAGAAAATATTCCTATATGTAAAAGTGGTCATGATTTCCAGTCAGTTTACATTTTTGCATCAAACAGTTTAACCAATTGCCAACGAATAGCAGAATGACAGGGTAGAAATATTTTTAACCAAAATACTGAAATCACTGCTAACACTCGGTAATTTCAAATGAAGCTAAAGTAATTCTAAGATGATTATCTAGTTCACTGGGAAAATATGATTTGATTTATAGAAATCTATTTGGGAATGCATAAATTTTATGATTTAAGGAAAATGAAAGGTTTAATTTGAGAGATTATACTTAAGAGTATTAGAATTCTATTTAAATTTCCAATGCAATTATTTTCATGCTCTTATTTTTCCCAAGAGGTTCATATAATTTAACCATGAAATTATGTTGGGAAAGTAAAGAACTATTCTTCCCTTTATAGAAAGTATCATTAGCTATCATAACACTTACTTAAAATGAACTCAGGAGGTTTTATTTATTTTTTAAGACAAAAATTTTTGATGGGAACAAAGAACAAAAAAGTGTGCTCATAGTTTCACTGTTTTACCTCCTAGCTAAAAATTCACCATGCATAAGTGTGTACATCATAATTAAAGGGAAAAAACAAAACAAACCAAAACAAAACTTAAGTTTGTAGAAAATGGCAAATAATTCTCAGCATGGAGTCTAATCTGTCATGGTTTGGTCAATTTCTAATAGTGAAATAACACTAAATCAAATACACAATTTTCTGTCTATTTTACTAACATTGACCTTATAAAAACAAAGTTATAATGTTTTTCTAAGTGATTTTCATTGGACAAAAGTAAATTTTCTTTCCAGTTCGTCATTAGGCCAAATGAAAAATATTCATCTAAAACATGGGCTTCTGTGTGATTATCCAACCAGATAAAATTGTTACTGGCAGGCAGAAAATAATGACTTAGAAATAATAGCATAGCTATATTGAGTCAGATGACTTAGGCAAATCTTCTCACTAGTGACCATTTGAGTCCTATTCTGATTTTTCTTTTTATAGCATTGAATTAAAAGCAGCTCATTTCTCACAGTCAGATTTGCTTTTTATTTACAAGGGATGAAATCCTAATCTTAACTGATTATTTAGAAATATATATCAAGAAATAATGTTACAACATTAGATTTGGACACAATATTAAATAAATTTCAGTCAGAGTCTTTTACATGTTTTATTGATTTTCTGTCATCATAGATTTTTTTAAACTGATTTGTTTAACATATGTGTAGGCATCTTCTTAGTTGGAAATAATTGTCCCATTTCCCAATAAGTTTCTTACATCATTTTCAGTTTCCACTTTGCATTATTCTTAACTTTATATGTCTTAATTCTCCTACTTCACTGAAATTCACATTTTTCATTTATCATTACTACTTCCTGCTAATGCATGATTAGCTATTAATATAATAAGCTACCTGGCACATAGTAGGTATTCAATAAATCTTCATTGGGTGAATAACTCAATAAATAATAAAACAAAGTATCTGATTGGTTTTTATTTTCTTTTATATCTCAAGGAAATGATCTCAGTATTTCTTGGAAGTATCCCCATGGACTTTTCCCATTGCATTAAGTCTTGCTTTAAAAATGTTTCAATAATTCTAACTAAAAATACTAATGTATTTTGCTCACTTGACTTTAGCATCAGAGTTTGAATTCCATTTTGCTTTTCAGGTGAACCTAAGGGAGAGAGATTGGCCTTTTAGCACCACCTGTCTTCTCTTGAGACTAAGCTATTGTTAAAGGTTGAAGCATTTGTCCAAATTTCTCATCTCCTTCCACCCTTAGTGATAGCCTTTGTCACAGAACTTCTCAGTTCTTCCCACAAGAAAGCATCCTTCTCTGTCCCATGTTTAGCTTGGCCATGTGGCTTCCTTTAGCCAAGGGTAATAGTAGTCATGCTGCCAATAGGGTTTTGAAAATTGTTTGCATAGTTGGGCATATTCTGTCTTCTGTTTCCTCCGTGAGAAGAGCATGCCCAGCTGGCCAACTAACATGGAGGGAGGGATTTCTGGAGCAGAGCCATAGAAGCAAACTGAATTATAAATCAGTCATCCCAGTCCTGGCAGTCCACATAAGAAACACCCCTTGCAGCCTGCACTCTTGTGAGCAAGAAATACGTACGTGTAGGCAGTTGCATGCCAAGGAGATTGTGTAGTTGCTTGTTATGCAATGACAATAATTCACAGAGAAATGATTGAAGAGTACTGATTCACAACATTACTAGCTCCAACTGCTCCTGAGAAAATTGGTAATAAAGAAAATAATAAGAAGAATTACCCCTTATTAGTGCCTATCAAATGCCGGCAATAACTAGATTCTTTGCACATTGTAATCCGTTTTCATGCTATGAAGACAACAACTCTTTGAAGTGGATGATATTATCCCTAATTTTTGCCAGGAAAGTAGGACTCAGAAATAGTCTATAACTTGCCAGAAATCACAAAGGTAAAAAGTGGCAATTTCAGGCTTACAAGTCAATGATTTTAGATGAAAAAATCTCTACCTTTTACTTAGTGTCAAGGTGGCAAATTTTGACTTGTATCTTGTCAACCTTTCTTTTTGTTACTCCACTCTCCCCATTTCATTTCCATCTCCCATTTCTCAACCCTGTATTTCTTATAGAGAACAGCACCTTCCTGCTACTTAACCCTAGACTTTAAGGGCTTTGAATGTGGGTTGCCTTCCATAGTCTCCTAGTTTCAGTAGTGAGGAATGGTAGAGGTAGAAAGGGTGAGCAAATATTTTCATTTATTTGTGGGGTGCCCACAATCAAACAAAAAATAGATAGAACAAAATAAAATATGACATTGATCATCCTATTTAAGTAATCATAACTGTAACATTTATGAATGTTAAAATACTTTTCATTTTTAAGATATAGATATACAAAAAAGAGTTTTGTGCTTTTATTTTTCATCCAATTTCTTTCTATGATTCTTTCTATGATTCTGTGTTAAAGTGTGAACCTGTTAGGTCTTTGAAGGATATTAATCTAAGAAGATTACATTGACTGGATTTTGCCCATCTGCATGGCTGTCTAAGTTGCATTCCTAGTCATAATGATTTAGTTTGTTCCAATGTTATATGTGACCCTGATAATATCTACCAAAGGAAATTGCTCATTTTCTTAGCATTATTTTCACTGCTTCATTGTGTTGAATATGCAGTTTAGACAGAACTACTTGAAATAAGGCAGAAGTGGCACCTCTATCATGATGTACAGCAAAACCACTCACTTTTTTTGTGCCTTTGGAAAATTGTGATGGCTGTTCTGCTCAAAAGATGCAGGTCACTGACCTTTCAGCAAACTCCCTTCATCAGCAGTCTGAATGCTTTCTTTTGAACAAAAAAAGAAAGACAGTTGATAATATGTAAGTTTGGATTATATCCTGGTAGCTTATTTATTCAGACAATTGTAGAAGAGGAAGCAGTGAAATTTTGATAAGAGAAAAGAGCTCGAAGGAAAAGGGAGTCACTTGAGGTTGAAAACCTATGTAATAAGTTGATGAGATCAGAAACTGTGTATGGAAAGGGCAATGAGTATCAGACAACTGTGTGGTCTCCACACAATAAGTACTTGAAGTGAATACTGTGAAGTACAGGTGTGCAGTCTCTAGGTCAGGCTTATGTTCTCAGCGTATGTTTTTTTCTCTAAAACTTTCTCTTTTAAACCAACAGAGACATCTCCCAGATCTGTTCTCCATCAGCAATTAGCATAGAAACACATGTACACACATACACACACCCACACACACACCCACACACACACCCCATTATAAAATCCTTGAGTACATGGGCCCTTGAATTATAATTATCTAGCACAGTATAAAGCAGAAGATTGAATTGTTCCATTAGAACACTTGATTAGAATTTGCTTCTTTCATTTACTACCTTAGTGTTCATAGATCAATTGTTAAAAATCTGCTGAGACTTCATTTCTTCCCCTATATAAATATGGATTATAATTCCCACTTCAGGTCTGTGTAAGGCCTAATAGATATGTGAAATGATGAGCAAATGTCAGACTGTCTGCTGGACTCCTAGCATACATGAGTACTTTGCACACAGAAAGTGCTCAATAAATTGATTGTGGTGTTCGTGTTGGAGAGATGGCATAATTTCTCCTTCTTCCATATTGATGCTAATTCGTCAAGTAGAAATTTCACTTCTCCTTTTACTATTTTTGTAGTTCTGGGTAAGAAACTCCTGGAAAAGAAGGTAAAACTTTCCCCTCTCTCTGACATTTCCTGATGTAAAATGATTATTCCGCTTAGGGAATTTGGTAAGAGTCTGACATCCATTAGAGTAACATTTCTCTATTGGGTGAGGTTAATGCATTAACAGCTAATACCTACAAGTGCTCTGACCTACATACAGTTATTTCTTTAAGATTGCCTGTCTGTGGACTGTACAAATTCTACTCTCAACTTCTTCCTTCCTTGTGATAAACTTCTCTGGCTATTCTTTGCCCTTTTAAAAGTAGGAGAGGGGAGGGGAAGGGAGAATCCGCTATGTAGTTTTCTAGCTTCTCTGACTGGAAAAGGCGATGGCACCCCACTCCAGTACTCTTGCCTGGAAAATCCCGTGGAGGGAGGAGCCTGGTAGGCTGCCGTCCATGGGATCGAGAAGAGTCGGACACGACTGAGCGACTTCACTTTCTTTTTTTTTTATTTATTTATTTTTTATTTTAGTTGGGGGCTAATTACTTTACAATATTGTAATAGTTTTTGCCATACATTGACATGAATCAGCCATGGGTCCACACGTGCTCCCCATCCTGAACCCCACCCCCACCCCCTCCCCATCCCATCCCTCTGGGCCATCCCAATGCCCCAGCCCTGAGCACCCGTCCCGTGCGACTTCACTTTCACTTTTCACTTTCACGCATTGGAGAAGGAAATGGCAACCCACTCCAGTGTTCTTGCCTGGAGAATCCCAGGGATCGGGGAGCCTGGTGGGCTGCCATCTCTGGGGTCGCACAGAGTCTGACACGACTGAAGCGACTTAGCAGCAGCAGCAGCAGCAGCTTCTCTGACTATCATTGAGAGGTAAATTTAATTCAGAGCAAAGCATATTGTAAAATCTATCACTGTACAAGACAATACTCCCCCCCCAATTTAAGAAACTTAAAATGACAACCACTTATCATTGTTATTATTATTTATTGAAACAAGAACCACTTACAAGCTCCCTGTACCAACTTTAGCTCTGTCTCAATGGCCAAAGTAAGTCACATGTCCAAACCTAGAGTCGCTGTGGAAAGGCATTACCAATGGATGAGTTCAGGGAATCATGAAAAACTGGGTGCATTAAGTTGATAGAAGTGGAGTTCACTGATTAATAGGAGTAACATATTGGCCACAGGCTCAAGCCATGTTTTCCCAGCCAACATCACCTGCATCAAAGCTGATTTTTGACTCTGTCTCTAGTTTCTTTTCCCAGACCAATTCAAAACCCTCACTCTAACAGATGATAAGCATAAGGGAGATTTGCATAACAAGGCAAAGAAATGCTTTGTGTTTTTTGTGAATTATCTGGCCAAGCTAGTTGTGCTGGCCCAATTTTCAGGGACAGATATCAGTTTATCCAGGCCATTTTATTATATTGATTAAAGTCCAGTAAATTGAAAGAATTCTAAAGGTTCTGAAAGAGTAGAATTTTTCAACTTATTTACTAGCTTGAAATTCTGAGATAGAAAGATGCTTAAATTATTAAATTAATGATTTAGGACCCACAAAAACACATGAAGTAAGAAAACTTTTGTTGGGACCTGATTGGATTGGGCTACATTCTAATGAGAGCTCCATAATCTCTCTCACCTCACTTTCCAATTTGGAAAATTGCAATAAGACACTCTTTATTTTAAAGGTATCTCTAGAGGACCTCTGGTCCTGAAGATGCATTAAAAAATATCAAGCAAAATGCTTTGTCCTCCAAACATGTCCCATTTTTACTATTGTCATAGAAATTTATTATGTTGTATGATCAGGTCATTCAGGATGGCTGTTATCTTGCTTTCTGTACATCCTCTGCTGAACCAGTCCCTGTTTCATTCGTGGGACTGTTCAATCATCTGGTAACTGATGAGCCCACCTGACATTCATTCTTCCTATAAACGGTAGCCTCCTCCCACAAATTGGGAAGATTGTTCCCATACCTACATACTGTCTGCCAGTGAGGCATCAGCCCAGGACCCTTTATGTAAGATTCCCTGTCCAATAAACCATTGATGTCTCTGTTGTCTCTGGGCTCTTTCTTCAACCTCAAGGCTGGGCAACTATAACGCTTGCAGGCATGCAGGCTGCAGCCCAACATAAATGAAGGAACTTGAGAGAACAGTGTGTCACCACTATGCATGGAACAGAGCAGGTTCTAGGGCAATTCATCCCAAACTTGACCAATAATTCCATTTGGGTCTCCCCGTTGCATTTCTATCTCCCATTTCTCAGCCCTCAGCCCTCTCAATCTAGGTAGCCAAATCCAGATTTTAAATTATAATTCCTCAGAGGAAAGTGGGATTAGGGTGAGAGAAATGAGGAAATAAAATTTAAGGAAACTCTGATGTGAAGACACTTCCCTTGCAGTGCTGTGAGAATGGGAAAGTGAAAGTGAAGTCCCTCAGTCGTGTCCGACTCTTTGAGACCCCATGGACTGTAGCCAACCAGTCTCCTCCATCCAGGGGATTCTCCAGGCCAGAATACTGGAGTGGGTTGCCATTTCCTTCTCCAGAGGCTCTTCCCGACCCAGGGATCAAACCCGGGTCTCTTGCGTTGCAGGCAGACACTTACTGTCTAAGCCATCAGGGAAGTCGTGAGAGTAGAGTGCCTCCTTAAATTTTGTTCCCTAGGGTCTTTGCTTGCCTTGGTGTAGTCCAGTCCTAGTTATTGTTAATAGTCACTAGGTTGTGTCCGACTCTTTTGGGACCCTATGGACTGTAGCCTGCCAGGCTCCTCTATCCATGGGATTTCCCAGGGAAGAATACTGGAGTGGGTTGACATTTCCTATTACAGGAGATCTTCCCAACACAGGGATAGAACTTGTGTCTCCTGTGTCTCCTGCATTGGCAGGTGGATTCTTTACCACTGAGGCACCAGGGAAGAGGACATAGTAAAAATGTTAGACACTCTTCCACAAGTGGGGCAAAGCTTTAGATCAGTGAGCAGGTAAATACTAGATGTTGTCAAAAAGGGATGATTCCCTTCGTGCATTTACTCTCAAAGATTTCTAATCTAAGTTAGGATTCTTAGTCATGCATTTATTATTTTTAGAGCTATTTGCAAAACAAAAGGAAATCTTAACACAGCAATCGTGCTGAAGGCAGTAGATGAGAGACCCTAGCCAGTTCAGCCTCGGTTAAGAGCAGTTTTAGAGTCAGTTAACATGGTTTTTGAATCCCATCTCCACTCTTGTTGGCTCTTTGACATTGGGTGAAATATTTAGTTTCCTCATCTGACAAATCAGGGTGATTTTAATAGCATTTATCTCCTATGTTTTATGTGTGTTTGAGAGAACTAAATGAAATAAAGTACATAAAACTTTCAGTACACCAACTGGTTCATAGATGGAATTCAACAAATGATAGATATTATTGTTGATACTATTTTTGTTATTAATTTTGGGGGCAAAGACTCTCTAAAGAATCTGCGTTTGGCACTAAAATTTACTTATAGGATTCAAATTGTCCTGAAATAGATTTGGAAGTTGTCTCCCTTCTCCTACATTATTCTGATGATTCTTATGAGAAATCAAAAGGAAGTACTGGGGAATTGAAAGAAGGAGGGGAAGGGGGGAAAGCAAAAAGTACAGGAATCAGAAGAATTAGGAGACCCAACATTAAATTTACTACAACTTAGATTTTACATATTCTTGAAGAGAAGGTTTAGAGTAAGTAATGATTGTTTGTGGATGGAGTCTTTGGCAACTATTTTCTACCTCTTGAAAAATCCCGTTTTTGGTTTTTATTTGTTTGTTTTTTCAAGTGTCACGAATGAAATGTAGCTTTCTCTGGCACTGGAGAATGTTTTCTCCAAACTTTGAAAAGTGGTTTAGAATGTGAATTGCACTCCTTCACCAACAAGTTTACTTTACAGATTCTTTTCCCTCAATAAGCATTATTAGAATAATAAATGTTTCCCTTTAATTGGTAGATTAAAAGTTAATATAGGTTCATAGAATAGAAATGACCTCTAAGCCTCAAGTTAACTTTTTGAAATATGTGGTAGGTCTATCAATACAGAAAATTTCAAAAATAACACAGAGCCCTAGCAGTAATCATTATGAAAGTTGATGGTAATAGAAAATAATGGGTTTGGAGAAAAATAAATGACTTAAATTGACATAATATATATGAAAGATGACATGGGAAATTTTTGAAGGGTTATTTCTGATCATCTGCTGAAATAAAAGTTAACTAACCTATTTGTTCATTCATTTATAAATATGTTTTCAACAAATTGATTGTCAAGAACCCACATTATCAATTCACTAACTTTGGCCCCAGTCCTTTAACACAGAGAACATGCAAGAATAAATACATTTTCTTATTGTTATTTCTTGAGAATTTGTGGAAATATGGGGCTAGAATGTTTTTTAAAAATTAGAAAATTACTGATAGGATGAAACATATTATTTGATACATATTATTTGAGTAGGTGGCAGTGGACACCATATAGGACCTCGTATGGAATGTGTTTGGCAACTCACACTTAGTCAAAATTGCACATTTGGGCATTTTTCTTCATGTCTTCAACCTCACCTCAACATGAATTGCTTTAAATTTTACCTGTATCAGTATGCTGAAAATATATCTGAAAGAGTAGAATTCTGTGTTCAATAGTCAGGAGTTTCGTCCAGTTTCACCAATATTAGTTGTCTGGCACTGAGGAAGATTTAAATTCTATGAACTTTTGTTAATAATAAGAAACCTGTTATCCATCAGGCATGAAGGTGCATCCCCAAACTACACAGATAAATAAGACAGGTTGTCTACCCACAGGGAGCTTGCAGTTAGAAAAGTGAGAAGTCAAAATAGACAAGTGAATGGACACTGATGAATGTCTTGTGAATATGAGGAAGAATAGCAGGCAAAGCCCTGGATTCTCAGGGAAAGACTTCATCTAAGGAAAATCCTAAAGAATGAGCAAATATTACTTTAAGAAAGGAAATGGAGAAATACTGTGAATGGCAGAGGAAATGGTATGTGCATATAATTACTGGTTGTAGAGCACATTGCCTGGAGCAGAAGATGAGAAATGAAGGAGAAAGAGAAGAGACCAGAGGGGTAAAGAGGCTAGATCTCGGAAAAATGTGGGTTTAAAAAAAATTTTTTTTTTTTAATTTTTTTGGAGTATAGTTAATATATAATGTGTGAGCTTTAGGGGTGCAACTAAGTGATTTAGCTATACATATACATATATATATTGTTTCTCATGTAGGTTATTACAGAGAACTGAAAATTTGAGTTCCCTGTGCCATACAGTAGGCCCTTACTGAGTATTTATTTTATATATTTGTTGTTGTTCAGTCATTGAGTCATGTTCGATTGTTTGCGATCCCATGGACTGCAGCACACCAGTCTTCCCTGTCCTTCACCATCTTCCAGAGCTTACTCAAACTCATGTCTGTCGGGGGAGTGTATAATTTCATCAGTTCTGTCTCATCACAACAAAAATTTGAAGCGACGGACCAGCGTTACAGCCCTCAGACAGACTGTGTCACAACTCTTGGACAGATCAGTGTTACAGCTCTGTGTTACAGCTCAGTTTTATTTAGAAAATAAAGGAAAATACATCCTCAAGGCATGAGGGCATGCTAACCCAAAAGACGTGAAGAGAAGAGAGAGAGAGAGAGGGAGCGAGAGAGAGAGAGAGAGAGAGAGAGAAAGAGAGAGCAAGAGAGCGAGAGAGACACCCCCAGCCCTTTGGCTCCTCTTTTTATATGTTTTTTCTCCTCCCCCTGGGCCTGCCCTATGTAAATTGGGCTAGCCAGGAGTGCTGTTTGTTCTACCCGAGATCCTCACTCTGGTCCTCAGATCTTCCTTTGTTCTATTTTCACTGGCTTTTCCCTTTCTTGTCTTATAGTCACCATCATTCTGGACTCCTTTTTCCTATTCTAACTTCCTAACATTCCCTCCTCAAGAGATGGAAGGCACAATTCTTTGGGAATAGGGGCACTGAGGCCTTTCTGGCTACTTCCTGCTGAACTGGGATGGCGAAGGGCATTGGGTCTCCCCCTCTTGCTAGTCTCAGGCCTCAGAGTCCTTATAGTGGTTTTCATCTAAGGATGAATGATATTTTCTATGGTCAGCTGTAGTTGTATATATCCTTGTTTAACTGGCACTACATGTTGTAGTTTGTAGACCTGGGCAGAGACAAAACAGGTTAGACAATTGATAATACATGGAGCAATCATACGCAACATCAATATGGCATAACAAGGACTGGTAGGGTCATTAGTCAACTCCAAATTCCCATCACCAGGACGCCTCAAGTTCCTCCTTGTTCAAGGATCAGGTCTATCTCCTGTCTGTTTTTGAGTACAACCACTGGCAAGCTGTGTTGGCTGTTTAGAGCTGTCCTGAGAAATCTTGGTCAGAGGATCTATTGGTCAGAGGATCTATCCCCAGAAACTAGATTTTGGGGGTGTTCATTAGAATGGCACTCATCTGTAGCTCTGAATAGGCATCTGAGATCTCCCATGGGATCACAGGTGTCTTGAGTGTTCTCTTCTGTTTTCTTCCATGGCTTGACTCATGAGTAGGGAATCCAGGAGTCATGTCCTGGTACCTTGCCTGCTGTGGGGGTAGAAAGTATTACGGGGTAGGGGCCCTTCCATGTGGGCTGGAGTTGAGCCTTTGGGGACCCATCTTTCCAGACTTTAATCAGGACTTGAGTTCCTGGAGCATTTAGTGGTGACTTCTTAGGGTCTTTTGGGTCCTGGTTGACACCCCACAAGCTTATATCCTGTTGGAATTGCCCAATGGCCATGGTATAAGACTGGAGGGTCTGAGCCTCTGGATCTAGGAAGAGGTCATTGACATAAACTAAAGGTCTCCCATACAGCATCTCATAAGGACTAAGACTAACCTGTTCTTTAGGGGCAACACAGTTATGGAGGAGAGCTATTGGTAAAGCCTCCTTCCATCCCAGGGAGGTCTTCTGGGTTATCTTTTTTACTGCTGATTTTAAGAATTGGTTGGCTCTTTCTCCTTTTCCTGAAGACTGAGGCCTCTGGGTACAATGGAGATAACAAGTAATGCCTAAAGCTTTAGAGATCCCTTGGGTGACCTTAGAAGTAAATGATGTCCCCTTGTCACTTTGTAATGACCTGGGCAGACCAAATCTCAGAATGATTTCATGGAACAGTTTTTTTTTTACAACCTCTTCAGCTTTCTCAGTCCAGTTGGGAAAGTCTTCAATCCATCCTGTGAATGTATCTATCATGACTAGTAGGTATTTATACCCTTGAGAAACTGGCATCTGGGTGAAGTCCATCTGCCAGTCCTCTCCTGGGTAGGCCTCATGTCATCGGACGGGCTGGGCCAGCTGGGGTCTTTGAGCAATCTTGATTCCAGCTTGTGCTTCTTCCAGCCCAGCATTTCTCATGACGTACTCTGCATATAAGTTAAATAAGCAGGGTGACAATATACAGCCTTGACGTACTCCTTTTCCTATTTGGAACCAGTCTGTTGTTCCATGTCCAGTTCTAATTGTTGCTTCCTCACCTGCATACAGGTTTCTCAAGAGACAGGTCAGGTGGTCTGGTATTCCCATCTCTTTCAGAATTTTCCACAGTTTATTGTGATCCACACAGTCAAAGGCTTTGGCATAGTCAATAAAGCAGAAATAGATGTTTTTTCTGGAACTCTCTTGCTTTTTCGATGATCCAGTGGATGTTGGCAGTTTGATCTCTGGTTCCTCTGCCTTTTCTAAAACAAGCTTGAACATCTGGAATTTCACGGTTCATGTATTGCTGAAGCCTGGCTTGGAGAATTTTAAGCATTACTTTACTAGCATGTGAGATGAGTGCAATTATGTGGTAGTTTGAACATTCTTTGGCATTTCCTTTCTTTGGGATTGGAATGAAAACTGACCTTTTCCAGTCCTGTGGCGACTGCTGAGTTTTCCAGATTTTAAGCTCAGCCAATTGGGCTGAAGCACCCGGTGGCAAAGCCTCTATGGTCAAAATTGGAGACTACTGCATATCTGGCTCTTCTACTTTCCATCCAAGACAAAGCTGCTTCCATCAGTGTACCAGATTTCCTTAGGATTGTTCAGAGGATCTTCCGACAATCCCTCTCGGGGTTTTGTCCAGTGGTCCAAGGTTTCTAGGCAAGAGTGAAAGGGGAAAGAGCCCTTGGGGGTAGGCAACAGGGTGGCTGGGTGAAGAATTTCACAAGGGGATATAGTGAGGCCTGGATTTTCCATCAGTGCTACTTGATATCTGAGGATTCTTTGATCAGATATCCATAAATGCCCTCTCCCATTTAGAAGTTGTTTCACTTGGTGACTGGTAAAAATAGTTTGCTCCCAAAAGAGAGTTTTAAAGCATCTTCTATCAGGACTGCAGTAGCTGCAAGGTTTCAAAGGCAGGGAGATTTCTTCCCAATAAGGGAGGAGGAGAGTCAGGGACTACTAGAAACTGGTGGGGAAATATATGTCCATCCCAGCAACAAAGAAGTGCTTGGGTAGATCTTTTGTAGTTGTTTTTCCTGTAGCACCAAAAATGGTACAAGTTTGGGAGGAAAAGGCTCCGGAGTAGGAGGTCAGGACAGAGTAGGTAGCCCCTGTGTCAACTAAGAAATTCTCGGACCTACCTGCCACATTCAGTTGCACCCTTGGCTCTAGCCCCATGATGGTTATCTGTGACAGGCAGGCTGGCTGGAGCAGGCTGCTTCAGTCCTGTTGAACCATTGTGAGGGAAGGCTTGGCACTTGACCTTGAGGCTCTTGGGTCCCAAGGGCAGAGTGCTGCCCAGTGTCCCAGTTGATGGCATTTGTAGCAAGCCATTTTAGGAGACTTGTCATGGTTTGGACACTCTTTGGCCCAGTTCCCCGCCTGTCTACAGAATAGGCATTTGCCTCATGCCTTGTCCTTCAAGGACTCGGGGTTTGGCGTAGGGCTTCCCTGGAGGGTGGCCAGCATCTGGGCATGCCTTGTCTCTTTCCTTTTCTCCCTCTCCTTGGCCTTGGTCTCCCTCTCCTATTCTCTGTTATAAAAGGTATTGGTGGCTGTCTGGACCATCTCATCTAAAGAGGCAGCAGGGTCCTGCTGCTGTAGCTGTTGTAACTTTATCCTGATGTCCAATGCACATTGGGACAATAATTTGTCCTTTAAAATCACCTGTCCCTCATAAGGGTCTAAGTCCAGATTGGTAAACTTTTGGAGGCCTCTTTTAGCCTTTCCAGAATGGCAATGGGGTTATCATTGGGCTCCTGAGTTATTGCTGAGACTGGGCACAGTCCCACAAGTAATAGGCTTCCTTCTATTTCTGTGGGTGGACTTCCTTAGGGGTGAGTCTTTCTGAAGCTTATCCTACCCAGTACTGTTGCAACCTGAGAGCCAGGCATCCCTGGGTCAGGGTGCAGATCCCCAGGCAAGCTGAAGTGTGACAGCCTCCTGGAGATCATATCCCCGGGCCCGCTGAGGCAAGTCGGTCTCCCAAGAATTGGGTCCTTGGGCAGGTCAAGGCATGATGACCTCCTGAGACCCCTGGACTGATGGATCGCTGAGCAGGTTGAGGTATGACAACCTTTTGAGGACCAGATCCCTAGGCAGGTTGAGCCGGGTCGACCTCCTGGGACCCCTGGACTGGAGTTGGGCATCCACAAAGTCTCCAGCATGGCCAGTGCTGGGTAGGATTAAGGGGTTGTAATTTTAACTCATTGCCAGTTTGTTCACTGCAGATGGGAATAGATATCATGATGTAAAGCAATCCAAGCCTGTGCCCTGAGACTGGGAACCTGGTGAAACAGCCATAAGCCTTATCCTCTTACTGCTCTAACAGATTGTAAGTCACTGATTTCCTCCCCTAGTCCTCTATAAGAGCAGCTTAGGGTGTTTCCGATGGTAAACATTTCATTGTCATAGACCCACTTTAGGTAATAACAGAAGTAATGACAAAGAGGTGGGTTATCCGGCCCTGTTAGGGACATTAAGAGTATTTTTAATAATAGGCAGGATGGAGCAATGTTGCCTACAAGGGGGCAGGGTCCTGGTTGTAGGAGTTAGTCATTGGCTTAAAAACAAATAGGTAAGAAGTAACAGACCAGATGTTCCAAAAAGGGAAGTGGAGATTTGATCCGGGGGTATGTTTGTAACTTTAGGAGAAGGATGGTAAGGCTTTGGGCCCAAATGGCCTTCAGGGCTAGCTCCCAAAGTGGCAAACATTATCCCTGGAAGCCCAATTGCCTTTGAAGGGATGCCAACAGATGGCCTGAATATCTAGAGGGATTGGATATTATACAGTATTTCCCTCCCAAGGGCCGGCTATTTTCTGGTTGTCCTGCCAGAAGTTTGTAGAGGCAACATTGTGGGCCTGGACGGGGCTCAGGAAAAGAACATGAAATAGGAGGAAAGGGGGCAGGGCACAACTTTTGAAAGAATGACATAGCACAAGGGCATAAAATAAACCAATTAAAATCAAATGGGTCCAAGATGACAAGTCAAACTCAACTAAACCTTGATCCCCAATCTGCAAGCTAAATAACACACCCATGTGGCAGGACTGTTCCAAAGCACTGTCAAAAGACAGAGGAGAAGGTGGTTCCCCAGTGGTTGGGATGATCCTCCCACTCATCAGCGTATGAATTTGCCCAGCTCACAAAAACTAGCCACACCATATTCCATGGCCCAGGCACTTGCCCTCTGCAATGGCCCACACCCTGAGGAGTGTGCTTCTCTCTGAATCCTAACAAATCCACCTCTTAGCTATCACTGTGTCTCTAGCTGAATTTTTGCAATGAGACATCAAGAGCCTGAGCTTCACTAGGTCTTGAAGCCAGGCATCATGGGTTTTGGCCAGGCTCAAGTCCTGGGAGAGAGGAGCTGAAAGACAGGAGGAAAAAGCAATGGGAAAAACATGCCAAGGAATCACCTTCATAACATGCTGGAAAATCTGCTAAATACCCGACTTGTGCTCACAGTTTTCATTTGCCTAATCCTTGGCTCAAAGAAGATTAAGGACAGAAGAACCCCCACCAGCTTGGGTAACAGCTACTAGAGCACAGAGGATAGTAGAGCCTTCAGGACACACTGAGGAGTAGCCTCTCCAGAGTCCCTCAATTGCACCTGCTGCACTCGCCTGTTCATGGGGGGTTCAAGGAAACAAGAAACGAGAGATTGTAAAGGAATTAAGATTTTGCTAGGTATATGTCCCTCCAGCCATAGGAGCGAGGACCTCCTACCTTAACCAGAGGTCTTCTGGAATCTGAGACTGAGCCGTGTAAGCTTTCTCCTGAGTTTGTTTTTTGCTGTCCCAGTTTCCAGCATGCTAGGCTTCTTGTCACTTCCCCTGTGCTGGGTTTTCTTCATGTTCAGCTCCCACCATGGGAGCTTTTGCCAAGTTGGGCTCCTGCTATACTTGGCCTCCTCCTTGTGGGGGCTGCGCTGAGGTTGTTTCAGTCAGGTTAAATCAGAGTCACGGCACCATAGATGTCGGGGGAGTGTGTAATTTCCTCAGTTCTGTCTCATCACAACAAAAATTTGAAGCGACAGACCAGCATTACAGCCCTTGGACAGACCGTGTCACAACTCTCAGACAGATCAGTGGTACAATTCCGTGTTACAGCTCACTTTTATTTAGAAAATAAAGGAAAATACATCCTCGAGGCACAAGGGCATGCCTACCCAAAAGATATGAAGAGAAAAGAGAGAGAGAGTCAGAGCGAGAGAGACCCCTGGCCCTTTGGCTCCTCTTTTTATGTTTTTTCTCCTCCCCCCTGGGCCTGCCTTGTATAAACTGGGCTAGCCAGAAGTGCTGTTTGTTCTACCTGAGGTCCTCACTCTGGTCCTCGGATCTTCCTTTGTTCTATTTTCACAGGCTTTTCCCTTCCGTGTCTTTTAGACACTGCCATTCTGGACTCCTTTTTCCTATTCTAACTACTTAACATGTCCACTGAGTCAGTGATGCCGTCCAACCATCTTGTTCTCTGTCATCCCCTTCTCATCCTGCTTTCAATCTTTCCCAGCATCAGGGTCTGTTCAGTGAGTCAGCTCTTCACATCAGGTGACCAAAGTACTGAAGTTTCAGTTTCAACATCAGTGCTTCTAATGAATATTCAGGATTGATTTCCTATAGGAGTGACTGGTTTGATCTCCTTGCTGTCCAAAGGACTCTGAAGAGTCTTTTCCAACACCACAGCTCAAAGGCATCAATTCTTTGGCATTCAGCCTTCTTTATGGTCCAACTCTCACATTGGTATATGACTACTGGACTGGAAAAACCATACCTTTAACTACTTTATATATGATGGTGTGAATATGTTATTTCTAATCCCCTTATTTATCCCTCCCCCAAGCTTTCCCCTTTAGTAACTGTGTTTGTTTTCTAAGTCTGTGTGTCTGTTTCTGTTTTCTAAGTAAGGTTCATTTGTATTATCTTTTTAGATTCCACATGTAAGTGATGTTATATAATAATTGTCTTTGTCTGACTTATTTCCCTTAGTATGATATCTCTAGGTCCATCCATGTTGCTGTAAATGGCATTATTTCCTTCTTTTTTTCTGCCTGAGTTGAGGTTCCATTGTATATATGTACCACATCTTCTTTATCCACTCCTTTGTTGATGGGCATTTAGGTTGCTTCTATATGTTTGCTATTGTAAATAATGCTGCAGTGAACATTGGGGTGAATATATCTTATGGAATTACGATTTTCTCTGGATGTCTGGGAGTGGGATTGCTAGATCATAAGATAGCTCTATTTTTTTTGTAAGAGATCTCCATACTGTTCTCAATAATGGTTGGAAGAAACACTCTCAAACTCATTCAAAAAGGAGTTTAAAGGCAAGCCAGGGCATTTGAACTATATTCTAATGGCAATGGAAAGAGCCATTGAAGGATTTTAAGGCAGAAACTGAGATGATTAGATTTTCATTCTAGAAAGGTCAGTGGAAATTACAGAGTTTAGAGCAGTTAGGAGACCATGACATTTGTCCCAATTATACCTCAAAGTACAGTGGAAGGGGAGTATTGATAGAGGGAACAAGGAGATGGATGGATTTTAAGAATGCTGAAAAAATGAGGCCTTGTTAAGACTTAGAAAGTGAATGTGAAACACAATTCACCAAGATTATAATCTGGTAACACTGTTAAAACATGCCATCAGGTAGGTGGCTGAAACTGGCAATTCTGATCTTTGATCCTAAATGTCTCTTTTCTCAATCAGAAGTAGAAAGAAAAGGAAGTTAATTTTATTAGTCTTTTCTCTTTGCCTTTAAGTTTTCATGTGAAATAAATTTTGAATTGGCTCTGGATACATAATTTTTACCCCTTTATTCCAGTTAATTTCTATGAATAAACAAATTAATTCTATCTCATTTCTTCATGTCAACCACATTGGCTTGGTTCACAGGTAATTGTGTGGTGTCATCTTTGCCTTCCAACATCACTGAGAATATTGGATTTGTGATTGTTAGCATGTTGTTAGCAGGAGGATACATTTTTATTTTTTTTAACTTAAAGAACTCTCACTGATCTAATCTCCCTCATGTTTCCCACTTTCATTTGGAATTTTATTATGTCTACCATGCCATCCAACAAGCATCATTATGAATGAATAACTAATTAATTGGAACCATTTAAAATGAATGTTAGTGTAATTTCACTTCTATTTCATTGAGTCATTCAGGATATACCCTCTGCTTACTCTCAGCTTCTCCCTTAACACTCCATTGAATTTAATCCAACCCATGTTCCCCATTCTCAAAATACCTGCTTACATGCAGCCCTTGTGTATTATCTAATGTTTCCTCACCAATAACCTCTTCTACCCTATCCTCATTTAGTTAATTATTACTTATTCTTCTTATCTTACCTGAGACATCTATTAAGAAAAGTCTTATGAGCACACATTGTACACATGGTTGCTGTTTATGGAGAACATCTTTATACAGGCGTATAAAGGATACAAAGTTGAGTAAAACAATTTGGCTGTGACCATGTGGAATTAAAAATATAGTAGGTAAGACTGACACTGATACAAACAGATGCATGCAGACATGCGCATACATATGTTTGTATATATGTAGAGGATATACAAAAAGAGGTAGAAAAGAATTGTTTCTGTAGAAAGGAAATGGTGATAGGGTAGCAGAACTGAAAAGAAAACTTTGGGAGAAGAAATTTCCTTTGAAATTATTTAAATATATACGCAAATACCGAGAGTTCCAGAATCAATTAATTAAAAAAAATATATATATATATGGTAAGTGCTGTGAAGGAAGAGTACATATTGTGATTGTAGAAGATACCAGGAAAACCCAATTTATTTTGGAGAATTAATTTAGTCTTCTGTGAAGGAATGACCTTTTTTGAAATGGAAAGAATGTTCCAGGCATTCTTGACCTAAAGAATGGCCCATATCAGAAAAAGTGCTGACCTTGCAAGAAAAGAAAGTTAGCAGTTTGAAAAGAAAGGAAAAGTTGGTGAAAGGTTAGCCTGGAGAGACTGAGATGAGCTATGTCATACAGGAGCTTATAGATCATGTTATGGATTTCACCTTCTATTTTAAGAGCAAATGGGATAGCATATAAATACTTCAATCAGAGAAAGAGCTAGATCTATTTTCCATTTCTGGAAGAGTTTCCTGGATGTTCAGTAGACAATGTATAAGAGAGAAAGCAAAGTTTAAGTAAGGAAGACTTTTAAGACAAAACAATGTTGTATTAGTACACAAGAGATGTGCCAGTGATAGGAAGCAGCATAAGTAAAAAGATTCAATAAATATTTTGGAGGTATCCTAACTAGGATAAATAATGCATCTTATATCGATAATGAGTAAGAGTTATAGCTAAGTATGATTCCGAAGATTCTTCACCCAGCATTTGGGAGGACAATAAATTTATTTACTCATATGAAGATTCATTTGAAAAGGCTACATAATGTATCCACCTATACAACATTTTGGAAAATGAAAAACTATAAAGCCAGATAAAGATCAATGGTTACCAGAGTTTCAGGAAGAAGGAGAGATAAATAGGTGGAACATAGTTTTTTTTTTTTTTTTTTTTTTTTTTTAGCATGTGAAACTATTCCATAAGATACTGTAATGGATACATGACATCACACATTGTACATAGACCTATACAACAGAGAGAACCTTAATATAAACCATGGGCTTTACTTAATAATATATTAATATTGATTCACCAATTGTAACCAAATATACTTCAGCAATGAAAAGTGATAATAAATAGGGACAACTTTGTGTGGGGATTATTTGAGAACTCTCCATGCTATCTATCTATTTTTCTGTAAACCTAAAACTTCTCCAAATATAAGGTCTGTTAATAATAATTAAGAAAATATAATGAAAGAACCCAGAGATTTAGTAGGAAAGACAGGAATGAGAAATATCATAGCCAAAAGAAATGAGTATTCCATGAAGGAATTAGTGATCAAATATATCAAATGCTGCTAAAAGTCTAAATGAGAGGAAGGGAAAAAATTCCACTGGGTTTTACAGTATGACATTTATTTGCAATTTTATCAAAAGTATTTGCAAAGGTATAAATGGAGGCAAAAGTAAGATCTACATGAAATAAGGAGAAAATGGGTACCATCAGAAAATTTAGGATTTATAACTTTAGAAAGCAATTACTAAAATTATACTGTCTATAATAAATGATAAGTGGGGGAAATCCTTAAATATTTTTTAAAATTTTGGACCTGTTGGCAGCTAAAGATAAAGTTCCATAATATATAAAGTGTGTGTGTGCATTTTTAATGTATATTACATTATAAATATTATTCCAGAGACATCTTAAGACAGATTCAGTTTGACTAACAAGCTGGAAAATGTCTCTTATCAAGCTACCTAGGTTTTTTAATCTGATTGGGATATTATTAACAATGCTGATAATGACCAACAAAGAAATCTCCCACATGGCTAATCATGAAACTATAGATTCATTCATCCTTGTGTGTAAAAATGTACATGACACATTTTCCTCCAATATATATGGGAACATTTATATAAATTTAACCATATGTAGTATCACTGTGGCAAATGGCAATAAATCTATGGCTATAGAATAAATTTAGCAAAACCTTTTTTTGAATAGTATCCACAACTTGATGCCTGTAAGAAAAAGTGTTAGGTGAACTGGATAATATTTAAGGTATAAAATACACATAAGGAGGGACTTCTGCTTCTGACCAAGATGGAACAACAGGAGAGAGATTTATCCTTTTATCAGGAACCACAAACAGAAACAACATACATGAAGCAATGTTTGAAACATTGATTATTATGTAACGAAGGCCAGTGTTTCCTAAGTGAGGAATTGTGGAGATGAGCTCCACAATTGCCCTTTCTACCCAGAAAGAGATCATAAAATGCATGGAGACATCTCCCTAGATTGAGAAGACAGATTTGGGAGCTTGCAGATGCCAGTGACTACACTTCTGCAGACAGAGTGCTGAAGGAGAAAGGCATCTGCAGATGGAGAACCCTGGATACTGTCAGAGGCACCTGCTGTACTCACCAGCAGAGCACTGGTAACACAGGCATGTAAGGGGATTACCCAAGGGCCAGGAAAAGAACCTCTTGAAGGGTTAGAGGGAACAATCCTTAAAGTGCAGATTGGCTGAAAATAGTTCCTATTTCCACCATCCTGATTGGGAAATGTATAAATCATGAGATATTGGTAGGTTATTCAGAAGGATTTGCTTCCATTGTGGAAAAGAATTAACTCTAGCCAAAAGTGGTTCTTGTATTGCCATGATCAACCTGTTTCCAAGGAAATTTAATACTATACGGGGTGAAGCTTAAAAACATTTACAGGGATACAAAAATATCTAGCACCCCCCAAAATGAAAATTTCATGTGTTGGTGGGCATCCGATAAATTATCATACATGCAAAACTCATAAAACTATAACCCACAGTGGGGAGAAATTTTAAAACAGCAAACCTAATCCTGCAAATTAACATATAATAGAGTTACTGTATCATTTAAATGATTACTGAAACTTTATTCCATATGTTCAAGAAAGTAAAGAAGATTAAACATGTTAAGATATGGAAGATACAAAAAAGATATACATCAAACTTCTAAAGATGAAAATTACCATGTCTTAGCTGAAAAATACTCTTGAAAGACATTAAAAACATAGTAAGTGTTGCAAATGAAAGATTAGTGATCTTGAAGATATAGCAATAGAAATGATCCAAAATGAAACATCAAGAGAAAAGGCTAAAAGTAAATTTGTAATATGTGGGGACAGCTTTAAGCACCCTAATATATTTACAGTTGGGATCTTTGAATATAGAAAAGGAAAAGGGATACAAAAAATTTTTTTTAGGAAATAGGGGTTGACATTTTTCTAAATTTGAAGAAAACCCCACTCCAGTATTCTTGCCCAGAAAATTTCATGGGCGGAGGAGCCTGGCAGGCTACAGTTCATAGGGTCGCAAAGAGTCAGACATGACTGAGCAATTGAGCATACACACACATATATGTATATAAATATATATTTATATATATGCACATACACATATACCTACACACACACACATATATATATATATATATATATATATATATATATATTAATACAACTGATTCACTTTGCTGTGTGGTAGAAATTAATAAAACGTTGTAAATAAACTATATTTCAATAAAACAAATGTTTAAAAAAAAACAAAATGATTCTTGACTACAAATAGCTTGCGAAGCTCTAATGTAAACATATAAAATTCACTTCGGGAAGTGTTGGGAATAGGAATATTGAGAGATATACATAGTCATCTCCATGGCCACTGAAGTGCAAATACAATGAACAGTCTATGTGCTGCTGTTAGAAAGGAATAGTGGCATCATATAAACATGTTACAAGCAGAACAAAGCAACCAGTGGTTTCAAATGTGAACCTCAGATTAAAATTACAAAGCTTAGAAGTTGAATTGCAGGCATTGATTTCTTATTAAGTTGCTTCATGCACAAGCAACTCTCGGTAGTGAGTTCCAGGGTTAGAAGAGCAACAGACCCTATTGATATTGCAGAGATCAGTCTATAGATGTGTCTCTATTCTTTATTTTCTTTCTTTTGTATTCACTCACCATTATTGTGTTCAAACACCACTGCAGAATTATACTTTTGTTGTACAAGTGTTGCTGGTTTGGCAACACGAATGTGTTTAGGGTCATGTCCTCACATCACTACTTTGAAAACTAGATTATCTTTTTATATTTTGCTTCTTATTGTTTCCCCTCAAATTAAGACACATAAGGTCTGAATGGCACACAAAGAAAAATGAGTGCTCCAAAGTTACTTATCACAGGAATGGGTTACTGAACTTGAACAGGCAGCATGGTGGCTGCCTGGTTCTCTCAGCTTTATTTTTCATTCTCTTCAGCAGTTATGTATTTCTTTCACAGTAGAAGAGAAACATCTCCCCTGCTGAGACCTCCATTTCGGGTACCACAATACTCATCTCTGTGTGTTTATGCCAGGTCAGCTGAATGCAGTGGAAAGATGAGAGGCTCAGTGACTAAGTCAATAATGCCAGGTTATTCCTTGTCAGTAATGCCAGGTTACTCCTTGTCAATAATGCCAGGTTACTCCTTGCTGGCCAGTGAAACATTTTTATTATTTTGTTAATGGAATAGTTATTCTCTTTCCCCCAAAATCAATTAAATACAACTGGAGTATGGATTGTATGTTTTCCTTTGACAGTAGATTAATTTAGCTGTAATTGTTATTCTCTCTTAGGAATGGAAACAGATCAGCTATTTTATTCTATTTGTCTTTTTATTTTTTAAATCAGTGCAAGAGACATAATAGTTTTTTAATTTAAAGTGATAGTCTCTTAACTTTTAATCCTCTTGTTTCTTCTCCTTTTATCAGATTATCAGAAGCATTCCAATGGGTAGTTTCTTTTATATAATTTACAGTATAAAACACACTAGCAAATTTGGTGATCTCCCAGCTGTGCATATCTTTTTGAAGGAGTATGGGATTTGATACAGAATATTTCACATTGGTCACCTTTCGTTTAACATGAGATTTGTTTTCTGCAACAAATAATAAGTGTGAATAATAAGATACTTGATTTTATCCCATGTTTTCAAAAGCAATATAGGGAATCAGGCAGATGGGGATACAGTGAGTTTTGTTTGTACATATTCTCAAACAGGCACTTCTTCAAAATACTTTTTAATATTAATATGCTGAAATTATCATTCTAAGAGCTACAATGAAAATATAGCTGATGCACTAACAAATATTGTTTTATATTTGATATTTGGCCGATTGATCTTCCTCTGAAAGCGCTTCTCAGAAAAACTTTTCTGAGAAATTCACAGCAAGTTTTGAACAAATAGATGTCTGTACAGTAAGGCAAGCTTTGGTCTCAGTATTGAAATTCCTAAGGAGGATAACCTTTGGTTTTCTAGGTGTTTTGCTTAAGTGGGGTTAGACAAAGCAAATAGTGCAGTAATTATTTTCTTTATCTGGAGAAACACTTTTGTAAGTGACATTATGTCACCTTCAATTTTGTACTCACTGCTTTCTAAAGATAATTGTTTTTCCGCTGTGGAGGGTAACTGGATATTAGATTTATGTTAAGAGTAAACACTGATTACCCATGAAATATCTGGGAAATCCGACTCATTTAAAACATCTTAAAGAGAACAAAAAGAGTTCTGAAGAGAAACAGAATTCTTAGACGTATCAAGCTTAATAGGTGCCTAGTAATAATATGGGTTCATTTATTCTTTCGGTCCTTAGAAGCCCATTCACTGTTTCACACCTATACAGTAGTGGTGAAAGTATTTGTCTAAGCACTGATCCCATTACATGAGAAAAGAGGAGCATAAATTTAAATTGTACGTTTACTAGTATAATGTTACCTCTTCTAACAATGTTCTCAGTGGACACAGGTTTGGTTTGAGAATCTGGGTTGATGAGATTTGGGGAATCATTACTGAGAGTCTGTGGTAAGTCATGTGGAGGTTGGAACTTACAAGAGAAGTTAAAATTTCCTTAGAATTCACTCTTCATTTTTAAATATTTAAACATAAGTTATTGAAGAATTGTTTTCTTACTAAAGATCAGTCTTTCTTTAATTTCTTCAAAAGGAGGCAGTCAGTGGTGGAGTTAATCCATAGTGGCAGATTTTGCAGCTCAGAAAATTTTTTCTCTCACAAAAATAAGTTGTATATCCTGACTGATCTTTCAGATATATGAGAAGCTTAGAAATAATGTGAATTTAAAATAAAACATGTTTTATTACACCATTCAGGTCCTCTGGTGTAAGTAGCTCACTCTCTATTAGCCACTTCTCTCCTGTCTATAGAATGAATAATTCATTATAAATTATCAAGAGCTGACAGTTTCCCATTTAGGATTTTATCCCTTTTACTTCATTTTAACCTCTGACCATGAACATATTCCTTGTATTTAAGGAATGTGAAATATTTCTTCCCATTTATTAGCACTTTAAAATGAAAAGTCCCTTTCGTTATTTTGTTAAAAGTACACACATATTTCTTCTGGGTTGGTCAGCAGTACTAGAGACCATCCTCCATTGATGGAATTAATAATTAGTACTAGGTAAAATAAAACTGGATTAGATCAGTGAGAAGCATCATGAGGGTTTTTAAAAAGTAATATTAAGCATTATTTATCAACTTTGGCACTGTTGCATTTTGACCAAGGTAATTGGTTGTTTTTGGAGTCTGTCTTGTGCAGTAGGATGTTTAACAACGTAGTTTCTGTCCTTTGCATGTTAGTAGTAGGGTCTACTATACTTGTGACAACTAATAATTTTCCATGTGTTGGCGAATGTCCTCACAAGAGACACAATTTCCCCTTTAGCCCATTATGAATCACTGGGTAGGAACCAATAAGAATAATAAAAATCGCTCCCCTGAGAATCTCAGTCTCTAAATAAAGGAAGAAGACCACTTCTTGATAGGTATGTGTAATGTATTTGGGTCGAACACATTTTTCCAACCACTGTTCTCCTAGACATTTCCCTATTTTTTCCAGATGTATTGTGAATTGTTTAGCACACACAGAACTATGTTTTATAAACCAGTGCTATGGAATGGAACTGGTTTTAAATTGATAGGTTGGGATTGTAAATTTTCTAGTACTTCACTAAAATTTGGATTTAGTAGTTGTATAATGATTTGCATAGCCCATGTAATACTACATGCCTTTTATCTTGACAATCTGGTGTACTAAATATGTAGAAACATTCATGTGCCCATGATGATCCAAAGATGGTTGATATGGCATAGAAGAGGTTCTGCTAGTATCACCCTTGTGCTCTGTTTACCTTAATCAACTGCAGGAATGGAAGTAGGAGGCTCAGAATAAAGAGGATAGAAGCCTGGAATGTAAAATCTAGAAGGGTTATTAGAGACAGTAGTGAATTGTAACTGCTTTTGCCTCCTGAGCTTTCCTTCTTCCAACACTGAGCACCCCTATTCTGCTAATAGATCATCTCCTCATCACTCTCAGTCAGCATGTTGAAGGCAGATGCTTACGTTGTTCATTCCCAAGGGTGCACAGCATTGACCCCATTAGACTATCATCTCCTTGGCTACTGAGATTGCTGCAGGTGCAACCATATGCCTCAAGAAATTTTTAATGAAAAATAACTTCATGTCTTTTGTGGGATCATTTGGAAACAGAAGCTATCTTTCTAGTGGGATTCAAAAGACAGAAGGATGACATTTGGAGGGACTAGAATGCAAGGCAGAGAGATGGGACATATTCTTCATGAAATTATTGAAGGTTCTGGAGCCAACTGATTCTGAAAATAGCTGGACTTTTGGAGTTACTATTCAAAAAGTAATTAATTCCCTTTTGTAAGTAAAGCAATGCAAATTTGATTTATTGTGTTGTTTGTAATCCAGAGTCTTAACTGATAAAAATATAATATGTTCTCATCCCAATCATCACCCTTTACAGATGATGTGACTGAGTCCCAATAAATTTCTCAAGATCAGACTTCTGTAATCACAATCTTTTGTAACTTAAGTGGAATCTGTGCTTTAGCTTGGTTTGTTTCTTCACTGCTCACCTGCAAAGTGAATCAGCTTATTCTTTTGTTTACATAATACCCAATGTGCATGCTCAGTATGTGCTTGGTCACTCAGTCGACTGAGCAATTCTTTGCAACCCCATGGACTGTACCCCGCCAGGTTCCTCTGTCCATGGGATTTCCCAGGCAAGAATACTGGAGTGGGTGGCCATTTCCTTCTCCGAGGAATTTTCCTGACCAATAAATTGAACCTGCGTCTCCTTGCATTGGCAGGTGGATTCTTTACCACTGAGCCACCTACCCAACAACTAGTGCTAATTATTTTCTGTTTAATAATTACTTAAATTGATGTAAAACCCTCTTGAAACTGTTGCTTGCATTGTTTGCCTATTGCTTCATTCAAAATGAATTTTTATGTTTTTCCATAAATATGCAAAATAGAGGCATATCCAAAGTCTATATTATTTATTCCAGATCTTCTTATTGACACATAATCTTAAATTCCATGATGATTATACCATTCATTGTGCTATTGAGATGGTTATTGTAATTCTAAGAGCTTTGTCAAGAACTATAGTTACATTCTTTTTCTTAAGTGATTCACAGGAAAATCTGTTATTTTTAACTTTTAAATTAATTGTATTTTCCATGCTATTTTTCCATGAGTACTATAAATCATAGAGCATACAAGACATGTTCATCATTTTTCTTACGACAAATGCAAAGTACAATTAGAATACAATAGCCTCAATATGTTTATACAGATGTTAAATTCATCAACATTCATTCTATATGTCTGTATTCTAGCTTTCTCTTCTGTCCTCAAATTGAAGAATTTTAAATTAATTTCCACCAGTATCTTTTATTTTTCTGTATGCTGATATGTAAGGCAATGATATATCTTGTCATTGAAGTTAGTTATAAAGTTAAACTTTTGGCTGCTGTGAGTTACTAACCATGACAGAAATGTGAAACACAGTTCCATATATAGAGAGAGGACTTATCCTCTATCTGTATATATCTGATACATGTATATACATGTGTATATATAAATATATGATAAAGTACTTATACTCAATGTATGTAAATAACACTTAAAACTCAACAATAAGAAAACAAACAACCCAATTTAAAAATGGTCAGAAGATCTGCAAAGATACCTCACTAAAGAAGATATTCAGATGTTATATGAAAACAAGTTCAATTCATATGAGCTTATTCTAATCAACTCAAAATTCTCTTATTAGAGAATTGCAAATTAAAATGGCAACAAACTACTGCTATCACTGTCCACCTGTTAGAATGGCTAAACAAAGCAAAATCGAAGTTATTAACCTGACTTTACCAAATGATGGCAGGAATGCAGAACAGCTAGAACTTGTATTCATTGCCACTCAAAGGCTAAAATATACAGCCTCTTTGGAAGAGAACTGGATAGTTTCTTATAAACATAGTTTTCTCATAAAATCCAGTAATCATATTCCTAGTATTGACCAAATTGAGATAAAATTTTATACCCATACAAAAAACTGAACATAAATGTTTATAGCAATTTTATTTGTAATTGCCAAGAACTGGGAGTAACCAATTTCTATAAAGAAATTGTGGTATATCTGTAAAATATATATCTAGATAAAAAGGAAATAAGACATCAAGTGACAAAAAGACATTAAGGAAGCTTAAATGCATATTTATAAGCAAAAGAAGCCAGTCTGAAAAGGCTATAAACTAAGTGATTGCAACAATACAACACCTGGAAAAAGTAAAATTATGGAGACAGTGTAAGGATCATTGGTTCCCAGGAGTCTGGGGAGAGATGAAGAATGTGGGAAATCCTGGGAATTTTTAAGGCAGTGAAATGATTCAGTACAATTCTATAATGGGACCTACAAGACATTATGAATTTGTCAAAATCTGTAAAACTGTACAACACGAAAAACAAACCTTAGCATAAACTGCAACCTTTAGTTAATAATAATGTATCCAAGTACCTTCCTTATTGTAACAGATTTATCATGCTGCTATAGGTCTGACATAACATACTACAACTACCAAGAATTATTTATTAAAAATCATATTGTTTTATGTTTTGTATTTTCTCATATACTTTAAAAAATCAACAATGAAAACATCAGCTATGGATAACCTTTCTAAGAAATAATTTTTATTAAAATATTTTTCACCACATGGACTTGGAAAAAATCTAGAATATAAAAGACTTTTTTCATTCACTTCTAATAAAACCCTAAAACAGCAACTGTCAGTTTTTTATAAATAATTTTTTCTTTTGTATTTCTGGATCAAAATATGAATATCATTTCTTTATATTCAGCAATGCTTTGGGAGATGTATACTTTATTAAGTGGCAATAGAATTTTAATCCGATTTAGATACTTTGTTTCTGAACTTTGTTGTTTTCCTTTTTCTGCTTTAACATTGGGCATAGTATACATTTTAAATAGAAGAATCCATCATATAAACAGTACTCTGTTGTACACCAAGAGGTTTTTTGCAACATATGTGGAACAGTTAATTTGAGTGGTTTTATTAACTATTTTAAGGAGGATGCAACAGTCTAATTAGTTATTTGATGATAGATAGTCCAAATATTTCACTGGGTAATTGGACATTTCATTGGTGTTCATATGATATAAACACTCTTATTTAACAAGGAAAATTATTAACCTTAAAAGAAACTTATTTACTGCAATGACAAAGAATAACTTACATTTTAACTTTTCATAAATTTTTATACTGGACAGACTCAAAATACATTTTATCAACATACCCTAGAGGTCCTCCTTAAACGATATCTGTGATATATAAAAGCTGTTACAAAGATGACTTTTATTTTATAAGCTAAAATAATTTTGACTGTGTCTGTAGGAAGGGAGGGGCATATTTGACATGCAACTTTTGGATATTATTGGTTTAATTTGTACTTCTACATTATTATTCTAATATTGTACAACTCTTATATAATTCCAAACCACTTAACCTAAAAATTCATAAAGTGATTATCAAAAATCACAATAAGGCACCCAGATACAGTAGAAATTAAAAAAACAACAGTACAGTCTTATGTAGCTCAACAATGTCAAAGCTTAGAGTATTAAACAAACATTTCTAGGCATAATTGGCATATAGACTTATTCCTATTTTAAGTTGGAAGGTTAAAGATTTTTCTAAAGTCTCCAGATTTATTCTTGTGGTGAAGTGATCTACAGGGGCTCCCTATCTGACTAGCTATCTGGTCCTCCATAGAGTCTTGGCGAATTTAATGTCGAAAATAACAATGACAAGATGGTAAATTGCAGACTCAATCATATAGATATAATTTCTGCAGAATGAAGGTTTATCTTACTTTTTATATGAAAACTGGGTTAATGAACTATCTTGAAGAATCAGAAGTTATAAAAACACTTATTTGAAACAAAGAGAACAGTGTTCCTGTATGAAGACATGTGCTTTCCAAGTTTCTCCAGTTCAGTCAGATCTCCTTTGCATTGTGCTCTTCCTGGTGTGATACCTTTTGTTTAAATAAATCCTCCTCACTTTATTTCCTTCCAGCTTATCTGAGAAATAATTTATAATGTTGTATAATTTTAATGTGTATGGTGTGATGAATTGAAGACATATCAAATGGGAAATGATTCCACAATGAGAATAGTTAATACAGCCACCACTTCAGAGTTAATACCATTTGTGTGTGTGTATGTAGAAAGAAATTTTGAGATCTATTTTCTTACCGACTTTTAGATATAATATACAATGTTGTTAATTATTGTCCTCACAATGTACCTTGGATTCCTAAAATTTACTCATTTTATAAATGAAAGTTCCTATCCTTTGACCGCCTTCATTCATTTACCCTTACCCCTATATGAGGCAACTGCCATTCTCCCATTTTGTGACTTCCACGTTTTTGGATCTCACATATAATTGAGGTCACGTTTGCCTTTTTTCTAAATTATTTCACTTAGCATAATTCCCTCACAGTCTATCATATTATTGCTAATAGCAGTTCAGTTCAGTTCGGTTCAGTTGCTTAGTCATGTCTGACTCTTTGTGACCCCATGGACTGCAGCACTCCAGGCTTCCCTGTCCATCACCAACTCCCGGAGCTTACTCAAAGTCATGTCCATAGAGTCGGTGATGCCATTCAACCATCTCATCCTCTGTCTTCCCGTTCTCCTCCCACCTTCAATCTTTCCTAGCATCAGGGTCTTTTCAAATGAGTCAGTTCTTCGCATCAGGTGGCCAAAGTATTGGAGTTTCAGCTTCAGCATCAGTCCTTCCAATGAAGATTCAGGACTGATTTCCAACTGTCACATCCATACAAGACTACTGGAAAAAACCATAGCCTTGGCGAGACAGACCTTTGTTGGCAAAGTAATGTCTCTGCTTTTTAATATGCTGTCTAGCTTTTTTTTTTTGCTAATGGCAGAATTGTCTTTTCTTCTCATGATTGAACAACGTTCCAGTGTGTGTGTGTGTGTGTGTGTGTGTGTGTGCGCGCGCGCGTGTGTGTGCGCGCGCGCGCGCGCGTTTGCCACATCCTTGTTATCCATTTATTCACTGGCAAACACTTAGATTGTTTCCATGCCTTGACTGTTGTGAATAATGCTGCAGTGAACGTGAGGGTGCAGGTCTACCTTTCAGACAGTTATTTCATCACTTTTGTATCTGCTGGATCATCTCCTAGTTCTAATTTTAGTTTTGAGGAACCTGTTTTATATTCAGTAGTGGCTGCACCAGTTTACATGTCCATCAGCAGTGCACAAGGAGTTCCTTTTCTCCACACTCTCAGCAGTATTTTTTTCTCTTATCTTCCTACTAATAGTCATTGTAACAGGTGTAAGATGATATCTCACTGTAGTTTTAATTTGCATTTCTCTGATGATTAGTGTTGTTGAGCATCTTTTCATGTACCTATTGGCCATTTGTATATCTTCTTTGAAAAATTGCCTGTTCAGGTTCTTTTGTGTATGTATTTTTATTGAGATGTATATTTCATATGTATTTGAATACTAACCCTTAATCAGAATATATAGTTTGCAGGTATTTTCTCCTGTTTTGGAGGTTGCCTTTTTACTTTGTTTATTCTTTTGTGTGTATATGCTTTTTAGTTTCATATAGTCTCCTTTGTTTATTTTTGCTTTTCTTGCTTGTACTTTTGGCATCATATTAAAAAAAAAAATCATTGTGAAACCAATGTCAAAGATCTTTTCTCCTGTCTTTTTCAAAGAGTTTGATGGTTTTGAGTCTTGTATTTGTCCTTAATCTACTTTGAGTTAATTTTTTTCAAGCAGTGTAAGATAAACATCCATTTTCACAGTTTTGTGTAAGGATATCCAGTTTACCCAAGAGTGTTTATTGAAAGTACTATCATTCTCCACTATGTTCTTGGCTTTCTTGTCAAATATTAGTTCACCGTATCAACACATGCTTATCTTTGGGTTCTCACTTCTGTTCCCTTCTTCTGTATCTGTTTTTATGTCATTTCCAACAAAACAATGCTGTTCTAATTACTGAGGCTTTGTTGCATAGTTTGAAATTAGGAAATGTGGTATCTCCACCATTGTTTATCTCAAGCTTGCTTTGGCTATTCCAGGTCTTCTGTGATTTTATATGAATTTTAGGATTGTTTTTTCTATTTCTGTGAAAAATGTCATTGGCGTTATGCTAGGGGTTCCTTTGAACCTATAGGTCACTTTGAGTGGTACAGACATTTTAATAATATTAATTCTTCCAGTCCATGGACATGGATATCTTTCCATTTATTTATGCATTTGTCAGTTTCTTTCCTCAATGTCTTACAGTGTTTGGTGTACAGGTTTTTTTACCTTCTTTGTTAAATTTATCGTTAAGTATTATATTGTTTTGGGCATCTTATGAACGGAATTGTTTTATTTCTTTTTCAGATAATTTGTTAGTGTATGAAAATGCAACTGATTTATCTATATTGATTTTATAACCTGTTTATTTACTGAATTCATTGATGAGTTCTAACTTTCTTTAGTGAAGTCTTCAAGTTTCTGTGTATAAGATCGTATCATCCGCAAACAGTAATAATTTTACTTCTCTTTCCTGGCTTTGGTGCCTATTTTTTTTTTTTAATGTGAGTGCATATTGGCTAATGCATCCAGTATCATGCTTAATAAGAGTAGTGAAGATGGGACCTCTTCTTTATGATCTTAGAGGAAAAGGTTTCAACAACTGGTAAAAGCCAGTGGGTGTGATATTAGCTGGTGTTTGTCTTGAAAGTGGAAATGAAAGTTGCTCAGTCATGTCCAACTCGTTGCTACTTCATGGACTATACAGTCCATGGAATTCTCCAGGTCAGAATACTGGAGTGGATAGCCATTCTCTTTTCCAGGGAATCTTCCCAACCCAGGGATCAAACCCAGGTCTCCCCCATTACAGGCAAATTCTTTACCAGCTGAGCCACAAGGGAAGCCCAATAATACTGGAGTGGGTAGCCTATCCCTTCTGCAGTGGATCTTCCCGCCCCAGGGATCGGACTGGGGTCTCCTGCATTGCAGGTGGATTCTTTACCAACTGAGCTATCTTTGTTATGTTATGTTTCTTCTATACTCAATACATTGAGAGTTTTTAATCATGAAAGGATGTTGAATTTTGTCAAATACTTTTTCTGTACTTATTTAGATGATCACATGATTTTATTATTGTTACTACTGTTAGGTAATTACATACAATCTATGAGTTTAGGGTCATGTATAAGAGAATTTCAGAAGAAAATCTTAGTTTGTGGTGGTATTCTGAACAAGTGTTGATTTTTACTTTGATAAAAATGCTATCTGTATTATAGCTTCATAAAATCTTTTGGCAAACATGTCAGGAAAAAGTTGCTTTATAGGTACTTAGAGCACAATAAATTTCAAAAGTCTGAAAAAATTATAAGCGGTACTATAAAACAATGAATGCCCGATAAAAATTTAAAGGGAGAAATACATATTTTTGTTCTATAACAAATGCAAGTATCATAAGAAAATTGTCAAGTTTTGATTATTGAAAACTATAAGTGAAAAGTGATTTTAAAGATGGATGTAGAATATTATGAAATCTCATCATCCCTGAGGCCACATCATTAAAGTTTCAAGAAACCACTGGGATAATGTGGTACATAGAAAGGTCCTACTGCTCTGTTGCTTGAGGGGAAAAAAATCTTTTTGAAAAGGTAGTGGAAAAATATAAGCAATGAACACAATTATTTGTTTGTGAAAAATAGAACACAAATGATTTAACAATAGGGCCATTATGCTAACCTCATTTTCCATAGATCATAAGTTGGTTAGAGCAGCAGCCAGGGGTGCCTATGGTAGTCATTATCCAAATTTTTGGACTCTAATGTCCCAGTCTAGTTTTTTAATATGAAGTTGTTTCATAGATATCTTTTGATTATAATCATTCATTTTAAAAGAGAGTTTAAATCATTATTATAAAAATTAGACACATAAGCAGAATATATGACTTATTTTTCTTATAGATCTTACTTGGTAGGTGAGCAGATTCACAATCTACTTGCTCGAATTTGACAAGCCACTAGGAGTTTGTGGCTGAGGGGTTGGCAGTCACTGGTGTAGAGTAAAGGATCGAGTAACTTGGCAGGAAGAAAACTGTTTGTGAGGCAGGATCATTTTCAGCACTGAGCAAGTGACTTAGATCGAGATTATAGGTTTTGGTTTCTAATATTGAAATATATTTTTCATTAATTTTCTGGGGTACTACACCAGTCCAGCAGAGTAGAACTATTTTTGAAAAAAGAACCAGTCTATTGCTTTGGTGTCAGAGTGAATCATAATCTAAAAGGAAGTATTATTCTATAAATTAGAATACTGACTATACAGGGTAAAATTCTTTTTCTCCTTCTCTCTTTCCTGCCTTCATTCTCTGATTCTCTCTTGGATTCTAGGATTAAATATACATTTTTATCACCCTTTTGTAGTATGTGAGGAGAAGATAAATATTTGATTTGCAAATTCATTTAACCTATGTAGCCATTACTCCAGTGAACAGGCCCTTCAACACAAAAATATATCTATGCAGAATATTTTATTTTTCACCAATTTTGATTCTTCATTATAGTAAACTTTTTATAAATCACATCATTTTTTAAGTGGTTTTTAGATATTAAGGTTTAGGCTTCTTTAGGCTTCAATAATGTCCCCAAATGTAAGTTGAAGTATCTTTGAGAAAATAGGTATTTATTTCAGAGGAATTGTTCTGAAACTATGAACATGCAAGTGAATATGTGTGTGTGTGTGTGTGTGTGTGTGTGTGTGTGTGTATGCCTGGCCATGATTTAATAGTCAACGGATTTATAATATAAATGAAAGCAAATTCTAGAGGGAGATAGAAAGTGATGGACCAACGAAAGATTGTTATTCTCTTTCTGGAGAGTGAAGCCTTTCGACTCATAATATTAAGCATGAGAAGGAATGACTCTTCGTGAGGCTCCAATCATTCAGATGTCAGGTTTAAGCTTGCTCTCCCCAGCAACCTGCTCCTTTCAGTTGGATGATTGTACACTTTAAAAATGATAAATACAATTTAAAGAACATTAAAAAATGTTGTCTTGCTTTTCTACCTTGAATTAAGCAAAAACCATGGCCTTTAGTAACCTAAGCATCACTTTATCTCTTATATAGATTCAAATAAATTATGTGATTTTTCATAAGGCAGAAAAAAAAAGCAGGACAAAACCAAAATAAAACCTAAGATCGTTGCTTTTCTCATTTATTTTTCTGAATATATTGATGGAAAAATTACTATCCAAAATAACCCGTATCTTGGATTTCATGGAGCTCTTTAGTGTTGGCTTTGTATGGCAAAAAAAAATACAATATTGTAAAATTAAAAAATAGAAAATAAACTAATTAAAAAAAAAGAAAATTGTTTTTACAGTGTTGTTGAACTTCATTTTTTTTTTCATCAGTAAATCCATATTGTGTATATACAATGAAAGTTGACAGGGTAAAAGTCACAGATATAAAGTTGAATGAAGCTTATATCACACATCATGTGATTTGGGGGCAAGTGTTAAAAAGTCTTTGAGCCTCAGTTTTCTCATCTATAAAATGAGGATTAAAGTCTGCCCCTGATATTTCACATTGAGAGAATCAATTCAGAAAACACTTTATTGGCTATAAAAGCACTGTCAAAGAAAAACTGTTCATGGCATTATAACTGTGGTAAGACATACAAAGTGCTATGGATTCCAAAGCTATGTAAAGCATGATCCCTGCCCATTCAGAAATGTACAGGCCGGTGAGTAGTAGTAGTAGTAGTTTGTGCATGCTCAGTCAAGTTCTGCTTGTTACCTCATGGACTGTAGCTCACCGGACCCCTCTGTCCATGGAATTCCCCAGGCATGAATACTGGAGTGGGTTGCCCTTCCCTTCTCCAGGGGATCTTCCCAGCCCAGGGATCAAACCTGAGTCTCTAGTGTCACCTGCATTGGCAGGTGGATTCTTTACCGCTGTGCCGCCAAGGGAGGCCACAGGCCAGTGAGAGAGGTATCTAAATAATCACAAAGCCATGTTGTATATGATGCACATCAGATGACCAGTTGAGGTGATTATTGAAGTAAAGACCTTCAGAGGAAAACATTAGTTCTGTTTGGGAAGCTTGTGACAGCTTTACTGAAGATGTAGATTTTAAACCACACCGAGGCCTTCAACAAACATTGAGAACTTACTGTGTCCTCACAGTCCTTATCCCTTATCCCTTAAGCGCTTTCTAAGAACTTTACAGAGGTTGCCTCATTTCATTATTTAAACTATAATGAGGCTAGCACTATTTTTATCTCCATGTTACAAACAGAAAGCTGCGATTCAGGGAGGTGAAGTGACTCGCCGTAGAAGCATCGTTATCAAGTAAGTGTGCGCAGTGTGAGGCCAGGTGTATGTGCCTCCAAGTGTCATGATTCCAGCCATCGTGACCGGGTGATAGTGAACTCCAACTGGTGCTTTGAAAGGCTCAGAAAGATAGCCGTCTCCATCTCAGTTTTCCTGTCTTCCACGTATACAATCCATCATCTTTCTCTGTATCTTTACAGATTCTCTCACATAAAAAGCTGGCTCTTGATTCTGATTTTGGCCGTGTGGCTTCCTTGGTTCAATAGCAGTGGGACAGACATGTACTCCTTCTGAGTCTAGGCATCAAAAAGTCTTGCAGGTTTCTATTTTCTCTCTTGTGCTTCTGCCACTGCCATAAGGAGGACTGCCTGGGCTGTCCCACTGGTTCTGAGGAGATGAGAGATGTGCAGAGCAGACCTGCCCCACAACCAAGCCAACGCTGAAACAGAACCCTCAGCCAACCCTCAGATGCATGAGTGAGCCTGGCTAAGATCATTCAACCAGCATATCCATGAGCTGTGATAATAAATGGCTTTTAAATCACTGATTTTGAGATAGTGTGTTAGGCAGCAATAGCTAACCAACGTGTGTGTGTGTGTGTGTGTGTGTGTGTGTGTGTTTGTACAGTAACTAATGTGCATTTATACATATATATGTAATTTTATGTATATAATATGTCATTATATATTTTATATAATATGTAATTACAGATCTTACATATATTTTAAATATATAATAAATTTGAGTGAGTGAAGTTCACTCAGTTGTGTCTGACTCTTTGCGACCGCATGGACCACACAGTCCATGGAATTCTCCAGGCCAGAATACAGGAGTGGGTAGCCTTTCCCTTCTCCAGGGGACTCTTCCTGACCCAGGGATTGAACCCAGATCTCCTGCATTATGAACAGATTCTTTACCAGCTGAGCCATAAGGGAAACCCAAGAATACAGGAGTATGTAGCCTATCCCTTCTCCAGGGGATCTTCGTGACCCAGGAAACAAACTGGGGTCTCTGGCATTGCAGGCAGATTTTTTACCAACTGAGCTATGAGGGAAGCCCATATAATAAATATATACGTTTAATTTTTATATTATAAAAACATTCATTTCAAATTGGAGAGAGCAAAAATATGTATTAAGAAGAGAAAAAATAAACCACCAAATCCCACCACTGTGATAAAACATTACATGTAATACCATTTTCTGTATGTGAGGCATTCTTCAGAGAAAATTACATGCATTAAATAATTTAATATTCAAACAGCCTAGTACAGATTATTAGCTACATTTTAACTGTGGGAAAATTGGATCACAAAAGGTCATAGTAACACAGTCAGTATGGTTCAAAACTCAGAATCAAATCCAGAAAGGGTGGCCCCAGCCGAAGTGTCTCCAAGCCCTCCATCACATGGGTTCTAGAACCCGCAAGCGTGGGTATGCAAAAATGAACTGCATTTCAGAGAGAGACAGCAAAAGGACTAAAGCAGGGCTAGAATTGAGAGAGCCAGTTGGTTGTGCAGAGAAGAAAGGATTTACCACTTTGGCCTGGGGCAAGCTGATGAACTCATCCAGTCACCTCTGGGAAAGGATGATCTAGCTATTAAAAGTAAATATACTTTTGCAGTTTAATTGTCATTTCACTTTTGCTCAGTGTTTCAGCTTCTTTAAGCCCAGGGATTTGAAAATGAAGCTTCTTTTCAATTGAAAAATTAAAAGATGACAATAGCACTGTCCCTGGTGGCCAAGATAAATACAACTTGGAAGGACAACTGTGGAACTGGAGACACGGGTACATTTGAGTATTCATGCGTTTCCCCACACAGCTTGTGTTAAGATTTGCTTATGTTGGCTAGAAGCGGTTCAGAAACAGCCTATCCTGCTATGGCAAAATTACATGTTCAGTTCAGTTCACTTTACTTCAGTCGCTCAGTCGTGTCCGACTCTTTGAGACCCCATGAATTGCAGTACGCCAGGCCTCCCTGTCCATCACCAACTCTTGGAATTTACCCAAACCCATGTCCATCGAGTTAGTGATGCCATCCAACCATCTAATCCTCTGTTGTCCCCTTCTCCTCCTGCCCTCAATCCTTCCCAGCATTAGGATCTTTTCCAATGAGTCAACTCTTCGCATGAGGTGGCCAAAGTAGTGGAGTCTCAGCTTCAACATCAGTCCTTCCAGTGAACACCCAGGACTGATCTCCTTTAAGATGGACTGGTTGGATCTCCTGGCAGTCCAAGGGACTCTCAAGAGTCTTCTCCAACACCATAGTTCAAAAGCATCGATTCTTCAGCGCTCAGCTTTCTTCATCGTCCAACTCTCACATCCATACATGACCATTGGAAAAACCATAGCCTTGACTAGACGGACCTTTGTTGGCAGAGTAATGTCTCTGCTTTTAAACATGCTGTCTAGGTTGGTCATAACCTTCCTTCCAAGGAGTAAGTGTCTTTTAATTTCATGGCTGCAATCACCATCAGCAGTGATTTTGGAGCCCCAAAAAATAAAGTCAGCCACTGTTTCCACTGTTTCCCCATCTATTTCCCATGAAGTGATGGGACCAGATGCCATGATCTTAGTTTTCTGAATGTTGAGCTTTAAGCCAACTTTTTCACTCTCCTCTTTCACCTTCATCAAGAGGCTCTTTAGTTCTTCTTCACCTTCTGCCATAAGGGTGGTGTCATCTGCATATCTGAGGTTACTTATATTTCTCCCAGCAATCTTGATTCCAGCTTGTGCTTCTTCCAGCCCAGCGTTTCTCATGATGTACTCTGCATATAAGTTAAATAAGCAGGGTGACAATATACAGCCTTGACGTACTCCTTTTCCTATTTGGAACCAGTCTGTTGTTCCATGTCCAGTTTTAACTGTTTCTTCCTGACCTGCATACAGGTTTCTCAAGAGGCAGGTCAGGTGGTCTGGTATTCCCATCTCTTTCAGAATTTTCCACAGTTTATTGTGATCCACACAGTCAAAGGCTTTGGCGTAGTCAGTAAAGCAGAAATAGATGTTCTTCTGGAACTCTCTTGCTTTTTCGATGATCCAACAGATGTTGTCAATTTGATCTCTGGTTCCTCTGCCTTTTCTAAAACCAGCTTGAACATCTGGAAGTTCACAGTTCACGTACTGCTGAAGCCTGGCTTGGAGAATTTTGAGCATTACTTTACTAGCATGTGAGATGAGTGCAATTGTGCAGTAGTTTGAGCATTCTTTGGCATTGCCTTTCTTTGGGATTGGAATGAAAACTGACCTTTTCCAGTCCTGTGGCCATTGCTGAGTTTTCCAGATTTGCTGGCATATCAAGTGCAGCACTTTCACAGCATCATCTTTCAGGATTTGAAATAGCTCAACTGGAATTCCATCACCTCCACTAGCTTTGTTCGTGGTGATGCTTTCTAACGCCCGCTTGACTTCACATTCCAGGAAGTCTGGCTCTAGGTGAGTGATCACACCATTGTGATTATCTGGGTCGTGAAGATCTTTTTTGTATGGTTCTTCTGTGTGTTCTTACCACCTCTTCTTAATATCTTCTGCTTCTGTTAGGTCCATACCATTTCTGTTCTTTATCGAGCCCCTCTTTGCATGAAATGTTCCCTTGGTATCTCTAATTTTCTTGAAGAGATCTCTAGTGTTTCCCAATCTGTTGTTTTCCTCTATTTCTTTGCATTGATCGCTGAGGAAGGCTTTCTTATCTCTCCTTGCTATTCTTTGGAACTCTGCATTCAAATGGGAATATCTTTCCTTTTCTCCTTTGCTTTTCGCTTCTCTTCTTTTCCCAGCTATTTGTAAGGCCTCCTCAGATAGCCATTTTGCTTTTTTGCATTTCTTTTCCATGGGGATGGTTTTGATCCCTGTTTCCTGTACAATGTCACAAACCTCTGTCCATAGTTCATCAGACACTCTGTCTATCAGATCTAGTCCCTTAAATCTATTTGTCACTTCCACTGTATAATCATAAGGGTTTTGATTTAGGTCATACCGGAATGGTCTAGTGGTTTTCCCTACTTTCTTCAATTTAAGTCTGAATTTGGCAGTAAGGAGTTCATGAACTGAGCCACAGTCTGCTCCTGGTCTTGTTTTTGCTGACTGTATAGAGCTTCTCCATCTTTGGCTGCAAAGAATATAATCAATCTGATTTCGATGTTGACCATCTGGTGATGTCCATGTGTAGAGTCTTCTCTTGTGTTGTTGGAAGATGGTGTTTGCTATGACCAGTGCGTTCTCTTGGCAAATCTCTATTAGCATTTGCCCTGCTTCATTCTGTACTCCAAGGCCAAATTTGCCTGTTACGCCAGGTGTTTCCTAACGTCCTACTTTTTCATTCCAGTCCCCTATAATGAAAAGGACATCTTTTTTGGGTGTTAGTTCTAAAAGGTCTTGTAGGTCTTCATAGAACTATTCAAGTTCAGCTTCTTCAGCATTACTGGTCGGGGCATAGACTTGGATTACCGTGATATTGAATGGTTTGCCTTGGAAATGAACAGGGATCATTCTGTCATTTTTGAGATTGCATCCAATTACATGTTAGGAGAGCATCTCATTCCTGACACTCCTGTGAGAGTAAAATATTTGGATATTCTGTCCTGTGTTACATTTCTGTGAGTAGGGCAAAGGCAAGCAGCAAGGATCTAGTTTCTGAGTGACTATCATGTGTAATGTGGGAGAATAATTCACTACCACTCACAGGTTTCCCTAATGGCTATATTCTCCTCAGCTTCCCTGTGCAGTGGACTATTATCACTTTGTAAAAAAAGGAGCAGACTCTTCATGCTTTAAAGCCATGCCTTGCTCTTTTGAGCTACTCAAGGACGATCATGGTCATCCTAATATAAAATAGCTTTTCATTGTCCCTCCTGGGTCTCATGCAGGTTAGCACATATCTTCAAATATAAAAATTAAAATGAAAAAAAAAGTTATCTTCTGACAATTGCCAGAGGGAAAAGAGGCAGCTGTCTGCATCCAGACTTGGCTTTAACTTCTACTTCTCACCTAATCACTTTTGGCAGCTTGTCTCCTAAGTGAAAGTAAGATCTGTGTGTGAACACTTAGGCTGGCTTTCCACCTAACATCACAGTCTCTAGAACTTAACCAATTGTCCCCCACCAAGGCCCACAGGCAGTCATATGGAATCAATTGTTATGGTATGGCTATTCTGGAATTTCTCATCTGGGAACCTCAGAGTTCCATTTTCAAGCATGGTCCACCTGTCACACACTAGCACTCAGAGACAGGCTCCCTGTAATATTCAAAAATGTGAATTCAATGAACAGTTATGAAATACCTACTCCGGGGTGAACAGTTTTCTAGCTTTTTGTAAGAAGTCAGGTTGAGTTGAGATCTCAGATGTACCAGCCAGATTACATATACCACAGTTGTTACGATGGGACCACAGACTACAGGAGGCCATGATATTAGAGTGTTGCATCTTAAATTGTGACGTGCAGTATTAGCATCATTAGGAGATATTTAGAAATGCCACTGAATGAATCAGCATCTTCAGGTGATTAGCCAGATTCCTAGGTGATACATGTGCACACTAAAGCTTGAAAATGCTGCTTTAGAACAGCATTTCTCCAACTTTGCTTATATCAGGATGTAAGAGATATTTGTCAAGGCTTTTAAAAATTGTGACATCTTAGGCTGTTCTTAAGTGCTATTAAACTAGACTCTCTGTGAGTGGGTCCCAACCTCAGTATTTACTTCTAACTCCCTCTTCCACCCATTGATTCCACTATTTGATGCTGCTAACTCTGAATGCCAGTCATCTTGCAGGGAACTTCCTAGTTAGAATATATATCTACTTTCCAGAAATATATAATATTCAGTTAAAGATACTGTCACGTCTCCAGGCAACAAATCACCCCATTTCCTTGCTAATACTCAGAAAGTGTTCTGATGTCTTATTTTCCAGGAATTAGAGGTCTACAGGCTGCATACTCTTAGACTGTCAATCTTCTAATCCAGGATTGGCTTAAGCCAGTCCTAGTAGTTTCATTCCTTTCACAATGACTGGCTTAAAAATGGGCACATGGTATTTTCTGGCCAAGATGAAGGAAGGCATATGATTTCAAGACCTCTGGGAGAGCTTTCCTGACTCTTTAAGAGGAGCAGCAGAAAGGGCTGTATTCTTTGCTTTTGCAGCCTTTAAAATTTCCATGTATGATACCTGAAACCACTACAGATAGCTGATAGCCTTTAGCACACTCGATGGGAGAGAGATTTAGGGCAGAAAAGTCGAAAACTGTTATAGTTGACCTGCTGAATTAACCAACCCTAATAACTACCTCTGATCTCTTATCCAAAATACTAAATTTTCTTATAAGACATTTTTAGCTGACCCATCTCTTACTCTTGACTTAAAGTATCCTAATAGATAATCTTTATCTCATAGATAGGGAATAATAATATACAGTAAGCAAAATCCTATGATAACAACTCGAATCATAGACCTTGATATGGAAAGGGACCCCAAACACCATCTGCTCCAACTGCTCAAGTAGTCTCTGGACAGCACTGAAATATGTATAGCCTCCAGTAGAAGCGTAACAGAAAATTAAGAAAACTTGCTGATTCGATGTTTCATTTTCTATCTTCTATGTTCTCATTTTCTATCTCTGACTTGATGGATGAGGAACATGCAGAAATAGATTATTTCTGCCTGAAGTAGCACAAAATGCACTTCCCAAAGACACATATTCTTATGTGCAAGGCATGTATGTGCCTGAGAAGAGCATTACTTGTTGAAAATGGTACTTGTTGAAAATGAAGGAACAGCGAGCGGTCCATGAGAAGTTACCCTTGAGTTTTCCTTTTGCTGATAGTCCTTTATGTGAAATCCAAGTATAGAATCACACTTCAGAGAACCTAGTAAATTTGAATTTAACAATATTGAGACACTTTCCAATTGCATGCAATTAAATTTTTTAAAAAGTGCTTTCAATCTGCTTCCAAGGTTACTTGTGATCATGTCTCATGAGGGCAGATAGTTTGGTCTGTTTCATTCACTGCAGTATCCCCAGTGCCTATAATATTACCTGACATACAGTCAGAACTTGACAAATATTAGTTGACAAAATGAATGAATGAATAACTTTCCTAGTTGGTACTGGATCTCCATTTCTAGCTTAGTTAGCAACCTAAGAGTACATGCTTAATAATTGTTGTAATTTATGGAAGTCTTTATTGCAAGGTTCTTCCTGTCTTTGGACAGTTTGCCCTACCTTCATAACTCAGTTTTAAGAGAATCCAGAGGTATTTTGGTTATCTAAGAAAAGAAGTATGAATAAGAGAGAAAAAAGATTTTGATTTTAGGGAATTGGCTCACAGAGTTGTAGGAGATAAGAAGTTCAAACTCTGTAGGGCAAGGATGGAAATTCATGCAAGAACTGATGGTGTACAGTCTTGATTCTTGAAAGCTCAAATCTCAGGCAGGATTTCTATGTTACAATCTTAAGACAGAGTTCCTTCTTTTTCCAGAAACCTAACTCTTTGTTCCTAAGGCCTTTAGCTGTTGGGATGAGACTCATATTATGAAAGGTAACCTGCTTTAAACTTACCTGTAGATGTGGGTCATATCTAGAAAATACCTTTACAGGAACATTTAGTGTTTGACCAAACAACTGGGCACTGTAGCCTAGTCAAGTTGACACATGTCAGTAAAATTAGCCATCACAGGGCTATTGTTTTTCCTTTTTACACTAATGGGAGAATAAGTAAAATTGCTCTCATTAAGTAGATATTTGCAGTCTGGCTTTATTAAAGCTTATACAGTTACCAAGTAGACTATAACCCCCTTTCATCCTTCCATCAAGTCATAATCAGCCTGTTTGCTTTTGGTCTTCCTCTGACATTTAGATTTCTAGTCCCAGTAGAGGCATTGAAGGTTTGCAGATGTCAAGCAGAAGAAAAGTTAAGAAATAGGTCTTCATCACACCCTCCTGACTCAAATAGGAAACAAAGTGGCTTGCCAGGCTCATTTCTGAGAGGGTGCAATAGACAAGAAGGAATATTTCCAGCTGCCCTAGTCAAAATAAGCCCCCAGTGTCAGCTTTGCAGGCTTCCTCTGATTATTCCAATTCCTGGAATACACCAGGAATTACCAGTGCTCAGACACGACTGAGCACCTGAACTGAACTGAACTGAAACACCTTGCCCAAAGGAGAAAAATCTCCTTAAGAAAGAAAGTGGGTTGAAGGTGGGGGAGTAAATGACAAGCTCATAGCATTAGAATGGATGAAACATTTGCTCTTCAACCCCTAATTAAGAAAAGGCAAAGTAGGCCAGCATTACATTTGCATGACAAAGCAAGTAATGCAAACAGAAATTGGCTCCAAATTAATCTCTTTTTGAGATTCAAAGTTTAAAGGAGAATATAAAGTAAGGCAAATTTTAAGTTTTCCTTTTCAGGATTCCATTGTCTTCAGGGCTTAATTCATCAGGCAAAAGAGGTGTGCTTGTCATTCAGGCCTAGTGGTTGTGTTAGCTGCTCAGACACCATTCATTTATCTTTGCTCTCACTTGTGTAAACCATCTTCCTATTTACTCTGACTTTGTAGTTTAAAACTAAAGAATATGTTGCTGGTGATATATGAGCTAATTTTGAGTATTTGGTATTATGTAATTTTTATCTCATTTTCTAAGTAATTTATTTTATTTTTTCATACAGAATTGCCAAAATGGAGGATTTTTTAAAAATGATCTTTGACTATAAAACATTTGAGAATCCCTGCCTTTAATATCAGAGAACTTAAATTCAGTCTTTTCTTGTTTACCCAACTAATTCTTTGCAAAGATGAATTCATTCAAGCCATAAATATACACATATTCCATAATTTGCATTGGAAAAATAACAAAAAAAAAATAGTAACAATGACAATCACAATCATAATCCTTGCTATTAATATTACAGTTCAGTTCAGTTCAGTCACTCATTTGTGTCCAATTCTTTGTGACTTCATGGACTGTAGCACTCTAGGCCTCCCTGTCCATCACCAACTCCCAAAGTTTACTCTAACTCATGTCCATTGAGTCGGTGATGCCATCCAACCATCTCATCCTCTGTCGTCCCCTTCTCCTCCTGCCTTTAATCTTTCCCAGCATCAGGGTCTTTTCAAATGATTCAGTTCGTTGAATCAGGTGGCCGAAGTATTGGAGTTTCAGCTTCAGCATCAGTCCCTCCAATGAATACTCAGGATTGATTTCCTTTAAAATGGACTGGTTGGATCTCCTTGCAGTCCAAGGGACTCTCAAGAGCCTTCTCCAATACCACAGTTCAAAAGCATCAATTCTTCAGCACTCAGCTTTCTTTATAGTTCAGCTCTCACATCCATGCATCACTACTGGAAAAACCATAGCTTTGATTCAATAGACCTTTGTTGGCAAAATAATGTCTCTGCTTTTTAATATGCTATCTAGATTGGTCATAACTTTCCTTCCAAGGAGCAAGCGTCTTTTAATTTCATGGCTGCAGTCACCATCTGCAGTGATTTTGGAGCCCCAGAAACAGTCTCTCACTGTTTCCCCATCTATTTGCCATGAAGTGATTGGACCGGATGTCATGATCTTAGCTTTCTGAATGTTGAGTTTTGAGCCAATATTTTCACTCTCCTCTTTCACTTTCATCAAGAGGCTCTTTAGTTCTTCTTCACTTTCTGCCATAAGGGTGGTGTCATCTGCATATCTGAGGTTATTGACATTTCTCCTGGCAATCTTGATTCCAGCTTGTGCTTCCTCCAGCCCAGCGTTTCTCATGATGTACTCTGCAAATACATTAAATAAGCAGAGTGACAATATACAGCCTTGACATACTCCTTTCTCAATTTGGAAACAGTCTGTTGTTCCATGTCCAGTTCTAACTGTTGCTTCTTGACCTGCATACAGATTTCTCAAGAGGCAGGTCAGGCGGTCTGGTATTCTCATCTCTTGAAGAATTTTCCACAGTTTGTTGTGATCCACACAGTCAAAAACTTTGACATAGTCAATAAAGCAGAAGTAGATATTTTTCTGGAACTCTCTTGCTTTTTCGAGGATCCAACAGATGTTGGCAATTTGATCTCTGGTTCTTCTGCCTTTTCTGAATCCAGCTTGAACATTTGGAAGTTCACGGTTCACGTACTAGTGAAGCCTGGCAGTTTTTATTATATTAGAACATTTAATGAGCACTGACTATTGAAATGGAATCATCTTTCATTTAATCATCCCTACAGTCTGAGAAAGTTATTGTTTATATTTTATAATGATAAAACTAAGACTTTGAGGGTTAAATAATGTCACTGTGTAATTTTCAAAAAATTAAAGCACATGTTTCTTATATAGATATGAGTATTTGTTAAAGTTTTTTTTTTTTCTCATTAATAATAGAACCAATAGGAAGACAAAGCCAGCTCAAAGGAGGAATCTAGAGACCAAAATGATTGCAATCAGTTTGGACTTCCCTGGTGGTGCAGTGGTAAAGAGTCCAGCTGCCAAGACAGGAGATGCAAGAAATGAGGGTTCAATCTCTGGGTCAGAAAGATCCCCTGGAGAAGGATATGGCAATTCTCTCCAGTATTCATGCCTGGAAAATCCCATGGACAGAGGAGTCTGGCAGGCTACAGTCCATGGGGTTGCAAAGATTCAGACACTACTGAGAACATACATACACACACATGAGTATCAAAGTAAGATTGTAAAAACAGTTACAAAACAAGTGAATGTCCTATAAAATTATAGGATAAGTGTAACTTTTAGGGAGTCTTTTCAACTAAACAAAAATATTTGTTTTCTCTTGGATAAAAATTATTTGCAGCATGTTTACCTTCTGCAAATTTACATCTACCTTCAGACTATGAGCTGCGATGAATAACAAATAGGAAATGAAAGAAGAGAGAAACCTTTGTAGGTCTACTAAATGTAAGGATGGGAAACTGTTCCTTTGTTTCCGTCTAAGTTCTTTGGCTAGTCTAACAATTTAACAATTAAATTGGTGTAAGACAGATTAATACAAGAAAACAAATTTATTTTTGTATATATGAGAGTCTCATAAAATATGAGATTAAAGAAGTGACCAAAGTAGGCAGATTTGATTAACTTTAGGCAAGGAAGTGATAAACATGTGGAATTGACAGAACAAAGGGGTTTGGTTTTGGGGTAGTGAATCAGTGAAGAAATAGCAAGGATTTTTGTGGTTGCTGTTGTTTTTTTAAACACACTTCTCAATCCCAAATTCCAGCTTTCCGGTGATAAGGATGCCTTCTCCCATCCTGGTACAAAAGTCATTCTCCAGAAGGGAGATGCTTACTGTGTTAAGGGGGACAAAGGAAGGGCAGAGCGTCCTTGATGTACCAGCTGTTCCTTAAATAACTTTTAAAAAGTGACATCTTGGGACTTTACTCATGGTCCAATGGTTAAGAATCCACCTTACAATACAGGAGATGCAGGTTGGATCCCTGGTTAGGGAACTAAGATCCCACATACCACGGAGCAACTAAGCCCACATGCAGAGAAACTATTGAGCCCAACCAACACAACAAAAGATCCCGCGTGCCACAGCTAAGACATGATGCAGCCAAATAAATAAATAAATGTCAACAAGAAAAGTGGCATCTTTTAGCATGGTGTATTATGTTCTCCTTCATAGGCAGTGCTCTAGCATAACAAAATGGGCTGTCATCTTCTTCCTTTATTTCCAAGTTTTGGATACTTTATTACCATATTTTTTTTTTTTAATTTCCAGAGAGGGGCAGATTTGAACCCATGTTTCTTTTGCTCCACATTATCTCTTTAAATTGTCAGAACCTTGATGGAGGGCTGCTGTGAAACTGGCCAGAGAGTCTGCTGTTCTTTTGATAATATATGTAAGACATATTGCTGCTGGGTACCCTCACATCAAATGCTAGTATCCATGCGATGAATTTCCAATTATCAGAGAATCTATTTTCAAATCCATTTGTGTATAATCTATAGTGGTGATCACATGCACCATATTAGATGTACGGATGGCTGGATGCTTCCTGAGGATGCTGCTTCCTATCATTCTGCACATTTTCAGGCTTTAGATACTATTTCAGATACTGAATTGAAAGTCCAACTCCATTATTTACTAGTTGTGTGACTTAAGGCAAATTACTTAACTTCTCTAAATCTCATTTTTCTAATTAGTAAATAAGATACTATTAATAGTACTTCATGGTGCTTTGGTGAGGATTACACATGAGAAGGGAATAAAAACTTAGCACAGTGTCTAGACTACTTCTTCGCTACCACCCTAGTTTCCATCCTGTGACATGTCCCCTTAGAATAAAACACCTGGTTTGGCCTTGCCCTACAGGTGGTGGAAAGATGCATGTCTGAACTGTGACTTCAAAAGGAGAGACAGGGCATATAGATGCTAACCTCTTCTTTTCCTTGTGAGCATGCTGTCTGTAGATGTCCCATATTGTGAACTTTTAGGAGGAGCCAATTTGCCTGCTGATTTAGACAGCTTCTCTGGTGGTCATTTCATTGATATTGACATTAATACATGCTATTTCGACCCTTTTTTCTCAGGAGTGTTAGTCTCCCTTGAACCAGAGAAGGCCTATTAAAATACCATAAAAGTTAGCTCTTACAACTTTTTAGTTTTTAAAAATATACACCTTATCTTCCCCGAGCTTTATTTTTAAATAGGATAATATTATCAATGTCTCTCGGATACTGTAAACCTGTAAAAACATTTTGTATGTAAGCTGTCTGATCTGACCCCTAGCCATCATTCTGTCTTGTGGCCAGAATTCACGTCCCAGGTTTTGGTCTTGAGAATATATTATTGTATTTATAAGGCCACTGAAACATTAACTAAATGGCCACTTTTAAAATGGAAAACATCAACTTTTAGAGAGATAATTGCTTTTGAATAATTAGGATAGTAATTATCAGTCACTGCTTTGTAAGAAATTTGAAAAGTACACTTTCTTGATGTCTAATATTAATGGAGATGAATTTTACTAAATCAACTATTCAAATTTAAAATCCAGTGCTAACATTAGGGATGTGAAAAAAACTTGTTCTTAAGGTACCAGCTGGAAAAAGCTATTATAATTGTGAAAAGATTTATTCAAGAAAAACCTGTAATTTATGGTAAATATCCATTATAAACAAAACTGATGATTTTTTTTAAAAAGTAAGTATCTTTCATTATGAAACAAATTTAAATATAATTTCATTTTAGTGTGTTGCTTATTTCTAATTAAATCCATTTAGAATCAATTCATTTTATCACATTCAATTTTTCTATACCATTTTGATTTCAAAGAATTTTTATCTCTATAATTCTAAACTTTATAAGCTAGAAAGATGCATATTATGAAGCCTGTAAGGCTAGATGCATATTATGAAGCCTGTAAGGCTAGTACTTAGATAATTTTTTAGTGAGGGAAAAGAGCAAGGCATTCTTTTTCTTCCCCATGAGCTGAAGATGGATGTGTATTAACAGTTCTTTCAGTAATGCTGTACCTGGTGTCTTCAAACAGACACCATTTCCTTGAATTCCTGGGGAGACATATTTTTTGTTTGCTTTCTTTTGCCAATGGTTTTGCTAAAACTGGGTTCTTAATAAGTCCCTGAAGCAAGCTAGTTTGCTGAGTAATACAGTTTGACAAATGCTTATTAGTAAAAGCTATATGGTTAAGATTTACTTGACTAAACTGTCCCATTGATTGTCATTAATTATCATGTTTATTCACAAACAAGTTTCTATGTTCACTTGTCACTTCAGCAATTTAGAAATTGATTGGCTCCATTTGGATGTGTAATACCCAAATTGAGGCTCCCTTGAAGACTTGTCAAAGGTACAAAAGATTATACTGACAGTTAACAGAAGAGAACACAAGAACATTTTATTTAAGTAGTTAATCATTTCTGGAGAAAAGAATGCGGTGGTTTCCAAAAGGAGCAAGACAGCAGAATCTAAGGCAGTTGCCAATAGAAGATATTACAATGCATTCTTGAGATCTCAAGTAGGAACTCTTGCTGAGCATAGTACCCAGCAGTTAATAAACGATCAGAACAGAACTTACATGGTTGTTAGGAACTCATGGTTAAGCACCTAAAGGCAGATTCTTCTTGAATTGCTTTCTTGAGAGTAAAAAGAGGTCAATGGCTAGAGTTATCCCATACTCTTTGTTATTTACCATTCCTAAAATTTTCGTCAGTGACTATGCTGAACATGTATTCTTAATCTACTTTATTTTTTTCTCTGGCTTCTGCCTAAATAATAATCTAGTGCTTTGTTATTCAATGTTTCTGAACTGTTACTCTCCCACCACCAGATAAAAACCTTGAATCAAGATATAAATGAGTGCACTTCTTCCTTCATCAGAAAAATCCAATTGAACTAAGCAGTGTGCTCAGTGATGTAGTTGATTTATTTTATCTACTGAAGTTTTCTTCTTGTCAAAGACCAGTAATAAGTGGTGGGGTTACTGTATTAAAGTAGCATTGATCTATAGAACAGTATCAAGAGCAACAACTCAGAATAGCCTGAGGAGATGAGGCTAAGACTCTTTGAGATCTCTGTCTTGCAAAACTTCTTCGCAGTGCTCAGAACTTCAAGAGAAAATATGCAGAATGTGGATGAAAGAAAGTGAAAGTCACTCAGTCCTGTCTGACTCTCTCCAACCCCATATAGTCCATGGGTTTGTCCAGGTCAGAATATTGGAGTGGGTAGCCTTTCCCTTCTCCAGGGAATCTTCCCAACCCAGGGATCTAACCCAGGTCTCCGACATTGCAGGCAGATTCTTTACCAGTTGAGTCACAAGGGAAGCCCTTGTGTGGATGTGGATGTTAAAGTGCCCTCTCAAAGCTGCAGGTGTTCGTGACCCAGAATCTAGGGTCTCTACCTATATTTGCCATTCTTTTATTGCCTGGAGTGAATTTGTTCACGTTAGTTTCACATGAACATGACAGTTTCTCCATGTGTCATGTCTCAGTCACATGCCCCCTAAATTGTATTATGAAAACTTTTTACAGAAAGGCATGTTCATTCCTATGTATGTGTGTGTGAGTGTGTGTGTGGTATGTGCTAAGCTGCTTCCATAATGTCTGACTCTTTATGACTGCATGGAATGTAGCCCACCAGGCTCCTCTGTCCATGGGAATTCTCCAGGCAAGAATACTGGAGTGGATTGCCATGCCCTACTCCAGGGAATCTTCCTGACCCAGGGATCAAACCCTCATCTCTTATGTCTCTTGCACTGGCAGCAGGTTCTTTACCACTAGCGCCACCGGGGAAGCCCGTTCATTCCTATTGGGTTCTCTTAATACATGGGCTTCCCTGGTGGTTCAGATAGTAAAGAATCTGCCTATAATACAGGAGACTAGGGTTTGACCCCTGGGTTGGGAAGATCCCCTGGAGAAGGGAATGGCAACCCACTCCAGTATTCTTGCGTGTAGAATTCCATGGACAGAGGAGCCTGGTGGGCTACAGTCCTGAGGTCACAAAGAGTCAGAAACAACTGAATGACTAACACTCACTTATTCCCTTAATACATATTGTAGTTAGACTTATTTATACTATTTATTAATTTTTTTTTGTTCACTATGAATTAATTTTACCAGAGACTGCATTGTTAGGTAGGTCTTTTGCCTTAAACCAGTCAGGATCTTTAGAAATTTATGTGATCTATGCCCTTTGCAACCTCCACAGTAGATAAATGGTCAATTCTTGTTTAATACAGAAAGGGTCTTCTTAAGCTAGAATAAGAGGAAATACCCATGGGGATTTAGCCCTCTGTGCTTAGGAGGAAGTTCTGAACTGAAAGAAATGTTATGCTATCTCACATTAGTAATTTGTCCTATACACGTTGTCTTCTTACCATCTGTAAATATGATTTCTCAGTCTCGTTTTTCAGAAAGTAGACGAGCCTATTGTTCTATCTGCACTCCTCTTCCACATTTAGACTTTCAGATCTCTTAATATTCATTGATATGCTTAATTTTCAGTGTTGGTCTACGTATTTTGCACTGGCTTACAGGCAAATATTTATTTTTAAACTCCCTCAAGTAGTCAGAATGTACATAATCTATTTTGAAATAGTAGAAGAGAGAAACAGTTTTATGGTTTTGAATTACATATATATATATATATATATCGTAAAAAAACAAGCATGATAAAAAATGTTTTTCTTTGGCAAGAGGTAACAAGAATTGTTCATTTAAATGGTCATTTATTAAGTGGTTTCTTTACACCAGTACATGCTGAGCACATGACTTATGTATTAACTTGGTATTCATAATAACCTAATCATAGGGTTGATTTTTCTTCTTTCAAAATCATTTTATTGGAGCATAATTACTTTACAATGTTGTGTTAGTTTTTGCTGTACAACGACACATATATATGTGAAATCTAGAAAAATGGTACTGATGAACCTATATGCAGGGCAAGAATAGAGATGCAGACATAGAGAATGAATTTGTGGATGCAGGAGGGGAAGGAGAGGGTGGGACAAATTGAGAGAGTAGCACTGACATATATACACCCTTCCGTGTGGAAAGTAGGTAGCTAGTGGGAATCTGCTAGCTCAGCTCAGGATGATGTGGGGTTTATTATCCTTATTTTCAGATGAGAAATCTGAGATTCCGAGGTTAAATAACTTGATTAATTTCCTCAGCCAGTACAAGATAAAGCTAGGGTTTTAGCTCATGTCTTTTAAGATTCCAAGTAAATATCCTTAAATATTAACCTATATCATCTACCAATGTGTGAAGAACTAATAAACTTAATTAATCCTTATTAATTATTTAATAAATTAAATAGAGTTGGGAGGCCAGAACAGGAGTACTCTCATACCCTGCAGGAAGAAGAAAGACTTGTCCTCTTTCCTTGCAAAGACTCAGCCGATGAAAAGCCATGGGCTCTTTGCTGACTGTCCTCCCAGTTTCCTTTTCCCTCTATGAAAGCATTCTCCTCTTGCTGTGTGGAGCACTTGCATATGACTGGCCATAGTTGCAGACCTCAAGTTCCAATTCTCTGCTAATCCTGAATAAATCCATCTTTGTTGGAGAAAATCTATTTGTTTCAGGTCAACAAATGATATAAAATAAATGAATGGGAAATGTATTTCTGTAGTAATCTCAAAAAATTTAATCTTCTGTAAGTCATTCTTGATTCACAACCAGATATTTCTTAGAATTCTCTATTTAGGAAGTATTACTTGTGTGTCTAAGTGTGTTTTCATCCTAATGATCTAAAGTTTCAGATCACTCCTTTGGACTCAAGGCAGACAGGCTCATGTATGATTCAACCATTGTAATTAGCAAATAAGAACAAATATGTATTCAATTTTAAGAATAATCATTAAGTATTAGATGTTATTATTTATTTGGTAATATAATGGGACAATTATAAATATGTCACCTTTGCAGGATTTTTCACAACTGAGTGATTTCTGAAATACAAAACATTGCAGGGATTATGCTTTTCCTATATACTACTAGTTAACTATTTACAAATAAATACCAGCTTTGGGATGGTTGAGGGATTTCGGGGTGGAAGTCTGCTATCAAGCACACACAGAGCTTCCTTTTCTTCATCTTCCTTCCAGACCTTGGTGCCATATTGAGAACTTATAATTAGGTTCTAACACCAAGCCTGCCAAGAATTTATTTTCAATTTCCGTGCTTTGCTATCTCAGCTATTTCAAATTATATATCCAAGCTGTAGGAAATGCATTATCCTAAATGTTCTGTGGATTGATTTTTCCAAGTTATTTCCAACCTTTGGTTTAGTCATTATGAGAGTTAACTGAAATAAAGGTGAGAACCTGGAGAATCTCATCAGTGACTGTGGGCATTCATCAAGCTTTTATTAAAAGTTGGCACTATTACTAGGCGTTTTTAATATTTACCTCTTTGAATCATCATGGTAATTCTGTAAGTATTTATGTAATATTTACCTCCTTTTAGGGATTAAGAAACTAACCTAGGGCAGCTAAATAACCTACTAGTTATTCTACCTTGGTTTGTCTTGGTTTGTCTGAATCCAAATCCTAGCTTTTAAGTACTATAGTATGCCTTTGTAAAATATATCCCAGACATATGTTATTGGTTTGTCATTACTTCCTTTATTTCTGGAGAGAGTTAGACTTTTCCTTGTTTTGTGAGTGAAGAATCTCAAATTTTGCAAGATTTTGTGACCTGTTCAAGATGCATTTGAGATAACAATAACAACAAAATGCTTCTTAGTTCTCTACTTTTTGAACATTTGTGTATGATATACTGTGTGTGTTAGTTGCTCAGTCATGTCCAACTCTTTGCAACCCCATGGACTGTAGCCCGCCAGGCTCCTCTGTCCATGAAATTCTCCAGGCAAGAATACTGGAGTGGTATAGTAGGGCTTCCCAGGTGGCTCTAGTGGTAAAGAACTCTCCTGCCAGTGCAGGAGACGTAAGAGATATGGGTTCGATCCCTAGGTCAGAAAAATCCCCTGGAGGAGGGCATGGCAATCCACTTCAGTATTCTTGCCTGGAGAATTCCCATGGACAGAGGAGCCTGGTGGGCTATGGTCCATAGGATCGCAAAGAGTCAGACACAACTGAAGTGACTTAGCACACAGGCAGCACGCATGTATGATATAGTAGCCTATTATCACCTTCTTTGAAGAAGGAATTAATCTATATTTGAAAAGCATGACAAAGATAAGGTAAAATGCACATATCTGATCTGTAATCCTATAAAATATGTACTCGTATATATTGGTCTCAGTGTATGAAACTAGCACACGTGCCAGTAGAATGATCCAGTAGCACAGGCAGCACTAAAGTAAAAACTTAAATAAATTTTGTTTTCTTTGTGCTAGAAATGCAGGGTCTAAAGTAGCATGACTGGTTTATTTTGAAAACCAAGTGAATTTCCTTATCTCCCTACAAGTACGCATGGAGCCTATGGATCTGGGTTTCCACTACAGTAAAGTTGATGTGCATGCAAACACAGCCCTGTGTGAGACAAATACTTCTTCAGCATCTAATACTAGGCCTCTCCCTGGGGTACTGAGAATTCCTGAGATTGGCACTGGGATACCTAACTACCAAGGGACTAAGGGAGTGTAGGTTGTATGGTTAGTCCAGAATACAGAGGCTTCAGGGGTTCCCATCTACATCCAAGGATGATCACTGGCTCTCTCTATATTTTTCTCCTTCTCTTCCCTTTTTTCATCTTCTTTGTTTTTGCTTTCTTGCAAAGGACAATAACAAAAAAAGGGCATTTTTTAAACAGCTCTTTTAGTAACTTAAGGAGAAATACTGCCTTTTCTCTCTTGCTAAAATTCTTCCCAATTACCAGTTTGTACTGGAACTCTTTGCAGCTTTTTACTTGCTTGCCAGAATTTCTCTCCCTTAATACCCTCCCTTCTGCCTACAATAAGGTGCATCCTGCAATATATCAAAATGTGAGGATGCTATTTAGTGTTCCTGTAGAGTCTTCCTGTATTTCTTCCTCTCTCCATGCTAACAAATGAAAGCTAGCCACCAAAATTACTTTGTACTTTATCAATTGTGTTGGTTAGCATAAAATTTCTGTTCAGCTATCACCAAAAACACTACTAGCAGTGGTTTAAACATTAATACAATGTACTGTTCCACAAGTGCAGAGGAATAATGAAATCTACATGCCGTACCATCAAGGAACAAGCTCCATTTCTCTTTGATTTTCTCAGTTCTGTTATTTTCAATGAATTAGCTTTGACTCTAGCAGGACTTCTCCAGGTATCAAGTTACCAGCAGTAACTAAGGAGCTATCTGTATTTACATATCCTATCTCTGATTCTACAGTTCTAGCCTTGTGTTCATAGATGTACATATGAATAGATACTGTGAACACAGATATAATTAGAGCATAGATAGAACATAGAGGATCAAATATATACAGACATAAATAAATAGATGATAGGTAGGTAGAGAGAAAAAAGTGACACTTATTTTTACACCTGTATATCCAATACCTATCCCTCAACACATTCTTAACCCGAGAATGGACAAAGAGGGCCATTTTTTTTAACTTTTTATTTTATATTGGAGTATAGCTGATCAACAATGCTGAGATAGTTTCAGATGGACAGCCAAGTGACTCATCCATACATATACATGTATCATTCTCCCCTAAACTGCCCTCCCATTTAGGCTTCCACATAACATTGAGCAGAGTTCCCTGTCTATGTTGTAGGTCCTTGTTGGTTATCTGTTTTAAATAGAGCAGAGTGTACATGTCATCCCAATATGACATCCCTTATATGCAGAATCTAAAAAGCAATGATGCAAATAAACTTATTTACAAAAGAGAGACAGATTCACAGACTTAGTGAATGAACTTGTGGTTTCCAGAAGGGAAGAATGGGGGGAAGGAGGGTTGTTTTAAACTCCTAGTCACATAAGGGCCACTTGTTATTTCCTGCCCTCTGAATGAAATTTTAGCCCAAACTTGGAGTCAGCACCTTTCCAAATTCCTAAAACATACCTGGCCCTGACAATTTACTTTGTCTTTATAACAGCACAATTTTATAGAGCTTGTCAATCCATACTACCCTCTATGTGTGTGTGTGTGTGTGTGTGTGTGTGTGTGTGTGTTTCTATGTCTGTGTCTGTGTGTGTGTTAGGGGGGAAGAGAGTAATAGCTATTTTAATGTTAAACGTAAGCAATGTTTAAGCAATATAAACATTGCAATATAAAATTTATATTGGTTAACATTGCTAACATTTAAGCAATATTATATCTGAAGGACTACAAAAGATACGCTTCTTTTATAATATCCCTACCAAGTGAACAATGACTGTGTTGGGTTATTCCTAATGATGGGAATTGACTAGCTCATATACATTTGAGAAAATCTGAATACTTGAAAGTTCTTCCAAATATTGAGTTCAGAATTATCTTCCTGTAATGTCTATCCACTTATTCTGCTTTTTAACTAATTCAGCACTTTTCCTCCAAAGTGGGAAGAGATAAATGCTAATTGAAGTATTATTATCCACACTGAATAGCAGAAGTCTCTACGTTTGGATCCCCATTCAAGCATCTTTGCAATTCTCTATTAATCTTCAAGGATGATCCCTGAGAGATAGACCATTTAAAAGCAGCAGCTCTGTTTAACAGAAATTGCCCCAAATAATCTACCACAGAAACTTTAATCATTTTGTTTTGGAGAAATGCTTTTTAGCCCACTTTTATTACCCCTTTTGCTGGGTAAAAGTTAGTGGGACCTCAATGCCCTGCATTCAGTGGCAATGCTGAACTTCCCTCCAAAGCAGGGGATCCGTATCCCCTGCTTTACATGCCTGACCAATTGTATTGAGGAATCTGCAGTTTCTTTCTCTCTGTGTCTAGTTTCTACCAGGGTGGGGACATGGCAGGGAGACTGCAATCAAAACCTTCTAATGGAGACGGAAGATGCAGAACTATTAATGAAATTTGCTGCACACTTGTGGACTGTAAGAGGAGTTTCATAAACATTTATTTCCCCAAACATAAGAGAATCATTAAGTCTCTGCTCACTAAACTGAGCGGCACTCATCTAATTTCATTACTTGCCATGGAACAATGGGGCTAAGAGGCCATTAAGGTTGCCCAAGCATGATAATTTCTCATGATAAATAGCCAGGAAAGAGGGAGCATCATTCTGGGACCAGGGAATGGGAGGCAAGGGCTACAGGGTGGTGGGCCTGTCACAACCGTAAGCAGTCATCTTAGATCAACCCATCTACTTCCTCACACGCTATCGAAGGGTTTCACACAGAAACTCCAAAAGCGCGTGCTTGTTTCAGAGCCTCATTTATTTTTATTAAGAACAGATGGAGGCAGAAGTCCTCTGAGCACTTTATTAGTATACTACCATTCACTGAACAGCAGCCAGTAGAGTACAAAATAGAGATCTGTCCATCTGTTCACCCCCCTCTCCCTCTAGTTTCCCATGGCAGGGCACAACTACAGCTTTAGTGTTACTGAGCGTAACTGAAGGTCTGAAATGTTTTGTAGTGTTGTACTCTCATATAGGCTGTGTAACGCCATTGAGAGTAATTTCTGTCACTTCTAAATGCATTGACTGTATATGTAGTATTGTCTTATTGTACAGGATACTGATAATTTATCATCTGTAGCTAAATGCATATCTCAAAATACATTTGTTTTTGCTTTTTCCTCTTTTAATTCTCTGTATATTTCACGTAAATATTTTCACTCCATGGGCATTTTATAAACTTGGAGTGTTCTGTTTCTTCAACTAAACAAAAAGTCCGGTGGGTGGGATGTATTTTTCATCTACATCAGATTTTCTTGGAATTTTTCAGATATGTCTCTGTGACCAGCCAGCTATATTTGTATCTCAGGGTAGAAGTTTTCATAGTTTTATACAATTAATTCCTTGGCTACACACTTAAAATCACTTCATTGGACAAAGAAAAAGTATTAACATTGAGAGTTGAGTTTCTGACCGAAGACTCAACATCAGATATCCTATAAACTAGTCAAAAATATATCACAACAAGACATAAAATATAAGGTTGTTTGATCATCCAGGCAACTAAATCACATTTTGATACTTAAGATATAAATACAAGTTTGTTACAAAGGTCTGTGTCATACAGTAGTCTGTTTGCTTTCTCTATGTCACGATAAATGTGTCAACAAATTGCTTCTCACTTTGAGATTAGATGAGTAGGCAGTGAAAACTCCAGAATAATTTCTCTCACTGTTCTAACTTTCTTCTGGTTAGCTGGCTAAAATACTGTAGGTATTTCTGGTCTCAGCCATGATTTTTACTCATTTAAGAACTGAATGGATTAATGAGTTTTCAAACCTAATGTGACTTCACACAATAAATTCCATATTCTTCTTCAGGTGGCCATACATACTATATGGTTATCAAATAAGAGTAAATCTTCTTATGAAAGATGTTGGGAGCAAGGAAGAGTATACGTTTTGTCTGAGTTATGAAAAATGTACTCATGTAGGCTGTGGGTTATGAAGTAGTTTTTAGAATGCATTGTCATTTCCTTTACTTGGATTGATTTGTTCAAGTTTAAGAAGAGCTTCACTTCATAAAATAACTAGTATTAGACTGCAAGTCCACTAGTCTTCTAGTAGTCTGACAATCTGTCTTGAATTTTGAGAGTCTAGCAACTGAGAGATAGACATCACACTATCTAAAATAATGGATTGAGGGATTGTTGAAATTGTGTGACTTGGACACTTAGTTTCCGGTCTCTCTGCTTACTTGGATGAAACAAGGTCTGAGGAAGTGTAGTGAGGCAGGGCAAAAGTTTCCAAATCCTAACAACATGCCACTTTCAATATTAGTATAAATGTATTGTGTTATTGATCAGAATTGATTGTAGGAACCATTTAGTATACTGCTAATATTTATTGAATTCTTATGACATTTCAAGTAATATTCTGTGGGACATATATGTACATATATATGTCAAATTTATATATATATATATATATATATATATATATATATATATATATATATATATATATATATATATATGTCTTCCCAGGTGACACTAGTGGTAAAGAACATGATTGCCAGTGTAAGAGACATAAGAGATACGGGTTTGATCCCTGGATCAGAAAGATCCCCTGGAGGAGGTCATGGCAGCCCACTCCAGTGTTCTTGCCTGGAGAATCCCATGGACAGAAGAGCCTGACAGGCTATATAGTCCATGGGGTCACAAAGTGTAGGACACAATTGAAGTGACTGAAGTTACTTGTGTGTGTATATGTATATATATATATATATATATATATATATAAACATGAAAATATACATATACATACATATGTATACATTAAAAATATATATTTAACATGAAAATATACATATATAATAATATATATATTAATGTTGTGTAACAACATTACACAAAGAGATATATACATATACATATATATATTATGTATGTGTGTATGCTATAAATACTTATAACTGCTCTTTAGCCCCTGGGTGCCAGCCCACCAATAAACAGGTGTATAGGTATGGTAAAATTTTATATGATCAAAAACTAGAAAAAATGATTAAATAAAATGATAGTGTTTGAAAATATAAATTTTTTCACATTTTCCTTATAGCCTGAAATGGTTAAAACTAGACTTATGCTCCTTACTTATCAGTCTACTTAATGCACCATAAAGCTTTATGAGGCTTTTTAAGAAATGGAGCTTGGAATGCTCAGTGGTGAAACTGTCTGTGGATTATCACTTTGAGTGCTGCCCTTCCTTCCTGTATCACTCTTATGAGCTACCAGATGAAGAAAACTGTATGTTCCAGACTCCTTTCAGGGAGCACATTGCATCTGTGCAGTGGAAATTTCGAATGAACTTCCTGGGAGAGCAGCAGAGAGACTCAGGGAACCAGAGGGTTTTGTAACTTACTTGTGTGAACAAAGGGATCCATTCTTGGCTTTACTTCCCGGATGGAGGAAGAGCATAAAAGGCAGAGCAAGGGGATGAGGCCAGAGGCTGGAGGACGTTGGTGGTCTCTGAAATCTAGCCTAAAGCAAGTTAAGTGATTACGACTTAAGTGAGATGAGTGAGGGGTGTTGTCTGAAATAGTCTAAGAGCTAAAGTGGTACATGCAGATGCTCTTGCAAAATGGATGAGAGATGATTAAAGAAATCAGTCCTGGGACTTTCCGGCCAAATTGTCTGAGACGTCAAATGAAACTGGATGTACACCATGGAGTCCCTGTGTGTTTTTCATGTTAGTAGAGTACGAACAATCTGTTGCTCTGCCTTTTCCTCCCTAAATGTGCTTCCCTTGTGGTACACCATCTCTCTTAACTGCAAAACCATCCACTCATTTGCCAGCATCTGAAACTTTGGAGCTGTCTCCATCCCAGCTAGATGCAGTAACTCCCTAAGTCCAGCCTCTCACTATCATGTCCCCTGCCTGGGACCCTCCTCTCAGCCCCATCTCTCTAGTCCATGCTCCCATCAGCTCTTCCTGGAGCTTGCAGCAAATTTGTCTTCCTATCTCAGTTCCTTCCTTTTCTTGGATTCTTCCAAAGGTTGCTGAGGTGATCTATATAAAGCACACACCTAGGCACATCTCTCTACTTCTTAAAAACTTTACATAGTTCCCCATGACCCTTGAGAACTCCATCAAAAGACACTGAATGTTGTTTTTGGACTGGCCCCACTGCACCCTTCCTCCTCAACTTCTGTTACCACATTTCACAAACTCTGGTTCCTAGCCAAACAGAGTTCTGCGTGTCTTATAAAGCTTCTGTCTTTTCCAACTCTCTTTTGATTCCCTTGTCTGAAATTCCTCTTATCCTATATCTACAGGCCTATATTTATCTCCTCCCATTAAGGTGGGTTCAAATGCCATCTTATCCATCTAGCAGGCCATGATGTATCCTTTTTTTGAACTCCTGTTATGATTCACACTGAGGATTTGTCAAGAGTTTAAGGTCTGATTTAAACTGTGGCCTAAAGTCTTTCTCAGCACTTCTCACTCTGTCCCACTACCCCATCTTCTGTCTAACTGATCACTCTTTCTTTGTTGCTACCATGAATTTGGTGCACTCCTCTGTGTGAACTTGTAGCACTTTGCCATATAATTAGTTTTCTATCTAGTGGTTGTACCTGCCAATTTATTTCCTTGAACACAAGTTCCTGGCCTTATTCTTGCTTACATCTCCAGAGTCTGTCACAGTTCCTGGCATATTGCAAATACTTTGTTGCTTCATAAGTGCATTGAGTACCTAAAGAAATGAGTAAAATGATGTCAGCAAAGAAGGGAGAAAGGGAGGGTTAAAAAAAAAGACAAAATACAGAAGTGTCATTTTGTATTTTTAGTCAGACTATATTGCAGCATTTTCAGTGCCAAATGTATTGGGTTGGCCAAAAAGTTCATTTGGGTTTTTCTGTGAGATGTTGTGAAACATAACATAGAAATTTTCCATTACTCCTTCTCAGGCTTGAGAAAGGCTGTTTCCCTGTTTCCCTGTTTCCCTGTTTAATATGCCCATCAGCTATTATCTTTGAGACACCACATTAACTAGCTGTGATTAATCTGGTAATTCTAATGGCAAATCATTTTTAAAATCCTGCTCTTCCAATAACTTTAACTTCTTTGAAGACTGGAACAATGTGTTATGCAATTTTTAAAGCCTCCTATCTTGCCATATCCCCCAGCATAGAACTTGGAAAACAAATGATTGATCTGTTGTCATTGGAGTGGAATCTGTTCCACCAGTGCAGGGTAGGGTGATATCTGACATTCTTTTCTGGCTATTTCTTGGCTTTCTACTATGTGATGCCAGCATGTAGAAATAGAACTGTCTCCAAAATACTGAATATAAAACCTGTATTTGGCAGAATTATAGCAAAGTTGGAAGCAGCCTATCGCCAGGAATAGCCCTTTCACTTAATTTGAAGTCAAATGAAAAAATGATCGAAAGACCTTTTTAAGCAAGGATAACCTATTGACATGTAAGAAAGGATGATAAATCAATTCCTAAAAAGCCTAGGATTGTTTTTCCTATGAAGAATCTTAAGTGAGGATAACTGGGAAAGAACTAATGCAGCCATATGGGTTCAGGTATCATTATCATTATCATGTGGTATGTAGAAAATATCCTGTAAATTTATTAACTGAACCATGCAGTCAAAAAGGAACAAACAATAGGAAACACATATCCACAGCTCTTATATTGTATGGTATTATGGGGTCTGTAATTTCAGTGATTTCTGATAGTTATGATTTATAATGTTTCAGAAGCCTGTTGTTTGATTTACTTAATTTTTACTCTTTTATGGGAGGCCTGGCGTACTGCGGTCCATGGGGTCACAGAGAATAGGACACAACTGAGCGACTGAACTGAACTGAACTGAACACTCTTTTATCCCCAATTGGCATTTGCTCTTTCAGTCAAGATTTACTGAGTTTCAGATATTATTCTATCTAAAACAATTTTTTTAATTTAGAATCTCATCAAAATCACGACATTGTATTACGTTGAAAAGCAACCTAAGTAAATGTTGAGCATAATTAGGATATTTATTAATCTGAATTCTTTAAATTGCAAAATACAGAAACCAAACTCAAACCAAAATGAGAATTGTTTGCTTCATATAACTAGACAGTTCAAGGAATAACTCCCATTCAGACAATACCAAATCCAGGATCTGTATCATTGTGTATTATCAATAGGCTTTTTTCTCTGATTCTAGCTTCTACTTTCTACTCTGTTGGCGTCGTATTCCCAGAAAAAAAAAACCCAATTCTTCAGACATATTTCAACTCTAGGAAAAAGAGACCAGCGTCCCCATAAACTTTTAACACATTTTACAAAATCATCTCCAATTAGATCCCTCTCAGGGCTTAAATGTTCTTCCAAGCTCAGTACCAAGGTCAAGAAGGTGGAATACTCCACTGGTTCACTTTAGATATCTAACCCTTGAACCCAGGAGTAAAATTAGCTCCATCTAAACTGCATGGGTTGAGGCAGGATAGAGATAGTCCCAAAGAAAGATGCTAGGTAAAAGGGAAAAACAAATTGCCTCTTCTAGAAACGTGACCGATAGCTACTTCATTTTGTAAATCATCCTCCAGTACCAGAAAAGCAGAACACATTTTAATCACGTGAACTATTTCAAGCTAGCCTGTTTCATGTTTTGTTAGTTCATTATTTTAGACTCGAAATGGTAAAAGATTCAAAGGCACTTTCCTTACAATTTGTGCAACACGAAAAGCCTTAAACCAAATAAGAAAAAGGGAGCATGATCATTTTGCAGTTCTGTGAGATACAGTTCTGTAAAGGCTCTCTGAAGTTGTAGTTTTCATTTTCTGTTTGCCCTAACTAGATGTCAGGTTTTCTACCTTTAAACTCTGTTGGCACTTTGATTAAAGATTGTGGGTGACACTTTCCACATTCTACCTTAAATTGTAACTTATTATAAATTATTTATAATTTATAAAGTAAATTGTTTATAATTTATGAAAAATATAAATTATCTATAATTTATAGAAACCATAAGTTATTATAAAATATAATTCAAGGTAGAATGTGATAAGTATACTTTAATCAAAGTGCCAAGACAGTTCAAAGGTAGAAAACCTGACATCTAGCTAGGGCAAACAGAAAATGAAAACTACAAATTCAGGAGGCTTTACAGAACTGTATCTCACAGAACTGCAAAATGATCATGCTCCCTTTTTCTTGTTTGGATTAGGCTTTTCATGTTGCACAAATTGCAAGGAAAGTGACTTTGAATCTTTTTGAGTCTAAAATAATTAAAGTCTATTTCAAAACATGAACTAGACTATCTTGAGCCTGTATATTTACTCTAGGGCCTTTGTGATACACTAAGGCTAGAAGAGGATTTTCTTCACCTATTGTATGTATCCTCATTTAATATTTGATACTAGGCTTTATACCCCATTAGGTATCAAAATAATATGTTAAATATAATTCATTCTTTTTCTTTCCAGTTATTAGTGTTATAAATGCAAGGTGTATTTCTTTAATAGAAAATCTAAAAGTTATAGCAAATTCTAATTAACTATGTACTGTATGCCAGGTATGGGTGAAATGTGTATGTTTTAATTATCGGGTGTGATTCCCTGGGCTTCCCAGGTGGCTCAGTGGTAAAGAATCCACCTGCCAATGCAGGAGACGCAGGAGACGTGGATTCAATCCTTGGATCATGAAGATTCCCTGGAGGAGGAAATGGCAACCCACTCCAGTATTCTTGCTGGGAAATCCCATGGATAGAGAAACCTGGTGGGCTACAGCCCATGGGGTCACAAAGAGTTGGACATGACTGAGCAGCTGAACATGCATGCACATAATTCCCTGGGTTGTAAGTCCCATCATGATGGAGATCTGTCTGTGCATGCTCACCAGGGCTGTTTTAGGGCTAAATACGTAATAGACTTTCGTTGGTAAGTAGACACATTGAAAAGTCCTCCTAACAACCCTTTAGAATAATGATTCTCAACCATGGCCAGTTTTGCCCCCCTGGAGACATTTGGCAATGTCTGGGGACATCTTTCATTGACATAACTGTGGGGAATGCTTCTGGCACTTGGTGGATAGAGACTAAGGATACAGCTAATCATTTTACAATATGCAAGTCAGCTCCTGACAACCAAGAATTATCTGGCCTAAAGTGACAATAGTGCCAAGAATGAGAAATCCTGTTTTAGGATAGTCATATTTTCACAGCATGCGGAGAAGGCAATGGCACCCCACTCCAGTACTCTTGCCTGGAAAATCCCATGGATGGAAGAGCCTGGTAGGCTTCAGTCCATGGGGTCGCTAGGAGTCGGACACGACTGAGCGGCTTCACTTTCACTTTTCCCGTTCATGCACTGGAGAAGGAAATGGCAACCCACTCCAGTGTTCTTGCCTGGAGAATCCCAGGGACGGGGGAGCCTGGTGGGCTGCCATCTATGGGGTCGCACAGAGTCAGACACTACTGAAGCGACTTAGCAGCAGCAGCATTTTCACAACATGCACAAAAGGAAATTGATACTCAAGAGGATATAAATTCTCCTCAACTCACATTGGTAATAAATTATAAAATATAAATTTTTGCCATTTTTTTCTGATTTCCTGTTACAGAATTACATATCAGTTTGCATACAGATTTGAGCTAGTATTGCCAGGCATAATTTAGAGAACTAAATAGAATGTCACCTAGCTAATTAGCACTAGTTTAATAAGGTGATGTGCTGTTTTGGTTTGCTCTATGACAAACCAATTAGTATGTTTTAAAATCAAGCTAGTGGACAGGATTATAGAAACAGTTTTACAGTAAAAGTCTGTTTGAATTTTATCTTTGATCTAAAGCTAAACAGGCCTGGAAAAGGCAGTATCTCTTTTTAGAGGTTTATCATACTCTTTCCTTTAAGGACTGGATTTATTTGAGTCAGGCTATACTATAATGTCAAAGTTCCAATCAGATTTCCTGAAGGGTTTAGGAAGCCAGAAATAAAGTCCTGAAATCCATCTTTACCAATCAGGTTAAAGGAACCATTTTTCACATCTCCAAAACAGGTGACATCATGTGACATATTGGGCATATTCACAGTTATAGGGCAAGAAATACCATGGAGATAATTGTTATTCATTAAAGAAATTGAGTGCTTAGGACAGTTCGTGTCTCAGTTCAGTTCAGTTCAATTCAGTTGCTCAGTCGTGTCTGACTCTGCATCCACTGCAGCACTCCAGGCTTCCCTGTCCACCACAGACTCCCAAGAGCTTGCTCAAACTCCTGTCTATTGAGTCAGTGATGCCATCCAACCATCTCATCCTCTGTCATTCCCTTCTCCTTCTGTCTTCAATCTTTCCCAGCATCAGGGTCTTTTCCAATGAGTCAGTTCTTTGCATCTGGTGGCCAAAGTATTGAAATTTCAGCTTCAGCATCAGTCCTTCCAATGAATATTCAAGGCTGATTTCCTTTAGAATTGACCGGTTTGATCTCCTTAAAGTCCAGGGGATTCTCAAGAGTCTTCTCTAACACCACACTTCAAAAGCATCAATTCTTCTTCACTCAGCTTTCTTTATGGTCCAACTCTCACATCCATGCATGACTACTGGGAAAACCATAGCTTAGTCACTACTAAATAGGAAGAGGAAATTTCTACATCTCTTTTTTTTTTTTGTATTTATTTATTTGGCTGCGCTGGCTCTTAGTTGGAGCATGAGGCATCTTTAGCTGCACCATGTGGGATCTAGTTCCCAGATTAGTGATGAAACCTGGACCCTCTGCATAATAGGGCAGAGTCTTAACCAGTAGACCAGCAGGGAAGTGCCTCTACATCTCTTTTTGATTCCTGTTTTTTCCATTGTCAAAAATCCAGAAATAGCAAAATTAAAATCAGCAAATCAATAAATAGTATTTAGTAAGAGTTTATTTTCATGTAAAAACAGTTTGTGATTTTTCAAATCTAAAGAATGGTATGAAGTTCAGGGCATTAATTTACAGGATGATTTATAAAGTGAAAATGAGGAAGTTGTTAACCTTTACAATGATGGGTTATTACAACAAAGGTTTTGTAGATGGCAGGGTTTAGGTTAAAAGTGATGCTGCCATGCCATTTTTAGGATGATGACTTAAGTTTCTTTTATGATTGCCAGAGGCATTTATAAGAAATAACTTGTGAAGTTTTGCTTATGTTTATGAAATAAGCTAGGTGTTATTTTGTTTACATGGCTTAAATGGTTTTGTCTGCTCAGGAACTTTTCATGTCCCATCTCCATTTTGTATTTAATTTTACCCCCACTCTCTTTATAAGTTCCCAAAATCTAAAAGTTAAATCAGATCTGCTGGGGGGCTCAAGAAAGTTATATTAATCAGTGATCAAGTGAGTTGAAGTCAAGGTATGGTAGAGGAAATAACTACAGAAATGCTTAGAGGTTATCATCATTAGTAGGGAAATAGTTATTGTTCAATGGTCTTCACTTATCATTTTTATTTTTTATTTATTTATTTTAAAATATTTATTTGTTGATATTTATCTGGCTTCATCGGGTCTTAGTTGCAGTTCACGGGATCTTTGTGTGTCATATGGGATCTTCAGTTGTGGCATGTGAATCCTCTAGTTGTGGCCTTTGGGCTCCAGAGCGTGTGGACTTCAGTAGTTGTGGGATACAGGCTTAGTTGCTCCAGGGCCTGTGGGATCTTTGTTCCCTCACTGGGGATTGAATCAGCATCCCTTGCATTAGGAGGCAGATTCTTAACCACTGGACCACAAGGGAAGTCCCCACTTACAATTTTTGAATGCACTGAATACAGTAGCAAATGTTGAGGACAAAGTGTACACTCAAACCCAGTCTGTGAAAGACATTCAGTGTCTTTCAGGGGACTTCTCAAGGGCCATGTGAAGCTGTGGGAAGTTTTTAAGATGCAGAAATACATGTCCAGATGTGTATTTTATGACATCAGTTCATCAACTTTGGGAAAGAGCAAAAAATGGGTAAAATTGAACCAAATTAATGGAAGTTGCAACTTACAATTCCTAATGGTACTGTTTGAATGCATGCACACGTATATATTTAATTCTTGCAATTGCTTTGGTTATTGTCTATGAAATGCAGTGAAGTGTTAGTTGCTCAATCGTGTCCGACTCTTTGCAACCCCATGGACTGTAGCCTGCCAGGCTTCTCTGTCCATGGGATTCTGCAGGCAAGAATACTGGAGTGGGTAGCCATTCTCTTCTCCAGGGGATCTTCCCAACTCAGGGATTGGACCCAGGTCTCCTGCATTGCAGGCAGATTCTTTACATCTGAGCCATCAGGAAAGCAATTTGGTTATTGTGTACACACACACTAACTCCAGACTTCTCCAATCAATTCACAAAAAAGGAAAAAAAGAGTTTTCCATAGTTTATGCACATTTAATAATTAAAGGATAACCTTAGTTCAGTTCAGTTCAGTCACTCAGTCGTGTCCTACTCTTTGCGACCCCATAAACTGCAGCATGCCAGGCCTCCCTTTCCATCACCAACTCCCAGAGTTTACTCAAACTCATGTCCATTGAGTCGGTGATGCCATCCAACCATCTCATCCTCTGCGTGTCCCCTTCTCCTCCCGCCTTCAATCTTTTCCAGCATCAGGGTCTTTTCCAATGAGTCAATTCTTCACATCAGGTGGCCAAAGTATTGGAGTTTCAGCTTCAGCATCAGCCCTTCCAATGAATATTCAGGATTGATTTCCTTTAGGATGGACTGGTTGGATCTCCTTGCGGTCCAAGGGACTCTCATGAGTCTTCTCCAACACCACAGTTCAAAAGCATCAATTCTTCTGTGCTCAGCTTTCTTTATAGTCCAACTCTCACATCCATACATGACTACTGGAAAAAACATAGCTTTGACTAGATGGACCTTTGTTGGCAAAGTAATGTCTCTGCTTTTTATTATGCTGTTTAGGTTGGTCATAACTTTTCTTCCAAGGAGTAAGCATCTTTTAATTTCATGGCTGCAGTCACCATCTGCAGTGATTTTGGAGCCCCAAAATAAAGTCTGACACTGTTTCCACTGTTTCCCCATCTATTTGCCATGAAGTTATGGGACCAGATGCCATGATCTTAGTTTTTCATTCAATATTCATTGAGTTTTCAGCCAACTTTTTCACTCTCCTCTTTTACTTTCATCAAGAGCCTCTTTAGTTCTTTGCTTTCTGCCATAAGAATGGTGTCATCTGCATATCTGAGGTTATTGATATTTCTCCCAGTAATCTTGATTCCAACTTGTGCTTCATCCAGCCTGGCATTTCTCATGATGTACGCTGCATATAAGTTAAATAAGCAGGGTGACAAAATACAGCCTTGACGTACTCCTTTCCTAGTTTGGAATCAGTCTGTTGTTCTTTTACCTAGAGACCTTTAAAGCCTTACCTAGAGGTCTTTATTGCAGAACTAATGTGGGCTAATATGTGTTAATATGATTAATTGCTAGTGTATACATTATTTATAGCATTTCTCTTGGTCTACTGCACCTATATATAAGAATATAATATGTGCTTAGGAACATTTTGATAGAAAGATAAACACTTGATAAATATCATGAAGTATAAATACAGAGCACTATGAGAGTGAATGAATAGCGAGATATTTTTAGACTGGGAAAGGAGGATTGATAAAGTCCTCCCCAAGGGGCTGATATTCAGGTCAATATTGGAAGATCAAGTAGGAGCTTATTAGATAAAGAATTGGAGGAAGGAAGAGAAAAGTTGAGCCTTCCAGTCCACATGTGAGCATGTGCAGTGGCCCCGAGACCTTTAGCATTTTGGTGCGTTAGGAATTGAGAGAAGTGGAGTCTATACTTTCTATGGTGAAATACTCTCTAAGAAAACAGCCTCTTCGTCATGACATAGCCATCTTACTGAACAGGCTGAACTCTATTTAGAAAGTATAAAACAACTTTTATTTTCCCCAAGTTCTTCAATGTTGCTCTCTCACTGTGATCCTTTTGCTGAAACTGAATGAAACCTCAGATAGGTTTCAAAGTTTTTGCTGATTGTCTGAGTCACAAAAAGAGTCTCATCTCATCTCATTCAAAAATCCAGCCCAGAGCACAGAGGGCCACCCCCACCCCTACCCTGCTGCTGACTTTTCTGATTCTTGATGGACTCATGCGTGGATGCCTCCTGGATGGTTGCCTTACCATTTCCTAGTTCTACTTTCATATCTCCTCAGGAGATTTAGTGGCAGGTGAAATCACTGGTGCAGGGTAATCAGTCTTTGGTTTCTCTGGAAGTGCCTAACTCCTTTCCCTCATTGTGGGACTGCGGTGGATCTTTCAACACTCCAGTAATCCTTTCCAATAAAAAAATACAGTTTACTTATGATCCCTGATGCTGAGAATTAGGCTGACAAAACTGGAATCTGGGCAGGTCCCATGTGGATGGTCTTGCATCTTTTCACTTCAAGACAGAGATATATTTGGTCTTTGGTTTTATGGCCAGTAGTGAAGCAGTGAAGAGCTTCATGTATAACATTCTTACTACTGTAGCAAGGGGTAGAGTGGTAAGAACTGTGGGCGGGGGCCAGTTCATGCTAGGTCTGGTAACCCTGAAGTAGATAAATAAGTTATGAAAACGAGGATATGTTGAAGTCTTTAAAATGCTAATACATATTAGCTTCTATGCTGAAATTCAGCATCTCCCAAACGTTTTTGACAACTGTAGTGCCACTGAATTAATTGTGCTACACTACATTTTCATGACCAGTATTGCCATGTTACTAAAAACTGTTAAATCTAGACAGTATCTAGAAACACCAGTATATGTATAAATCATCCAGACTTATGATTGTTTATTTATAATAGTAACTAAAATGAACTCATTCTTCCTAAAACTTTGAGCAATTAGTAGTTAACATGAGAATAAATATAAACCACATCATTTGCTAAATGATGCTTATAGATTTAAACAAATTCTTCAGTGAGCCATTACTATCTTTGTCTATTAAGCTAATACTTAAGTTTCTTCATGGGAGATGTCTACTAGCTATTATTTCAGATGTATATTGTATATTAAAATTTAATTTTTAGCAACAAAAATGGCTGTAGTGTATATAGCATAAAGCTTGGTTTTAGGAAATTTAGGGCTAGTTCCAATTCAGCTATTGTCCATGGCAATCATAGCCTAATTTTTAATGTCTCTCTCTATGATAGATAATGGATAATGGAAGATTTTTTACGCATACTTTAAACCTTGTTGAAGTCATTATATAATATGGTTTCATGAACACATTTTAAATCATGAACACATGTAAATGAACATCAAGTAAGTGGAAAACATTTCTATCATAACCTTTCCAGAATTAGTCCTATATTTCTGCCATGTTCTACTTTATTTTAATTATACAGAGCTTAATTTTATGAGCATTGAAGGCAAGTTCCTACATCAGATTTTGAAGGGCCTAATATGACACCAACAGCTAAAGCACTGAATGAGCCACTATTTTCTGAATGAATATGAACATTTCCTTCTTCAGTGACAGCAGTTAAATTTTACTTGTGATCACCATGACCTTTTTACTTAATTGTATTCTAAAATAATTTGTTGAATATAGAGCTAGAAATTTTGTCTTCATTATGTGAATTAAAGTTTGGATCAGAGAAGCATAATTAAAGATTAAATCATAGAACAAAGAAGTTAGTATTATTAGATCTGTGTGTGTTACATGAGGTTGGGGGAAAATGTAGAGATATTAATTGTCAAAATGCATGTTAATTAGAAGCAATAATTTCATGAGCACTTGGAAAGGGTGTTAGAGGTCTTTGGATTCAGTTTTTTAAGAGGAAACTGAGATTCAGAGAAGACAAGTCTTTTCTTCAATTTGGAAAGTAAGTAGAGGGCAAAGTTAGTGCCAAAAAGTGCCTCCCAACACTTTTGAAGACTGGTCTGTATTTACTGAAAAATTTAAAAAAGAAAAGACTGAAACTCCACTTTGAAAAATCATGTCTATTAATGATCATTGTTTTATGCTTCTACCAATGGCCAGCTGAAAGTCTTGAAGCCAAGGTTTATAAGGTTCACAAGGTTCACAGTAGTTTAGGTTAGCAGTTCTCAAAGTTTTGTCCACAGGATCTCTTTGAACAGTGAACATTTGAAATGTAGAAGTCAATGTAATTGAATTAAAATGTAAAATTCAATGTTTCTTAATATATTCAAAAATATGGAAATACATCGCCATCGTCTATTTTAGAACATTTTCATCATCTCAGAGAGAAATCCCATAGCCTCTAGCTACCATTTTTCCGTCCCTTCACCGTTATCAGCTGCACTCCCAGCCCTGAGCAGCCACTAATTAACTTGGTGTCTGTTTAGGCCCAATGATAAAATACATTCCCTAATCCTGGATTTCCACGTGAAATGAAGTCATAGAGTATGTGGTCTTTTGTGAAGAGCTTCTTTCACTTAACATAATATTATTGAAGTTCATTCATGTTGTAACATGTATTAGCACTTCAATTCTTCTTTTTTAACTTTTTATTTTATATTCGAGTATAGACGATTAAAAATGTTATGTTAGTTTCAGGTGGACAGCAAAGGGACTCAGCCATACATATACCTGTATCCATTCTTCCCCAAACTCCCCTCCCATCCAGGCTGCTGCATAACATAGTAACATAGTACTGTAATTATTTTTATAGTCAATTAATATATCTATAGGTCTATTGTTAGGCATCTATGGTATTTCTACCACTTGGCTTTTATGAATAACGCTGCTATAAACATTCATCAACAGGATTTTGTGTGGATATTATGTCTTCATTTCACACCTAGGACTAGAATTTTTGGCTTAAATGGAAACTCGACCATTTGAAGAACTATCAAGTTGTTTTGCAAAGCCTATTGTGCCACTGTACTTTCCTACCAGCTGTATATGATATATATATATTGTTTTAATTTCTCTATGTCCTCATCAACACTTGTTTTTACCTCACTTTTTAAATCCAGACGTCGTATTGGGCATGGAGCCATATCTCATATGGTTTTGCTTTGTATTTCCCTGATGATTAAATATATAGAGAATCTTTTCATATTTTTCACTATATTTCTGAATATATATTTTAGTCATTGTTTTAGGATTTATGAAATACTTTTTAACTTATAAGAATTAGTTTCAGATTTATACTTTAATTTAATTTTAGTTACTTATAGAAATGTTACTTCTTTATAGCTCTATTGCCCTTTTCCTCTTTTTGTGGTATTATTTTTATAAATATTACATCTATTCCTGTTAGAAACCCAACAGCACATTATTATAATTATTTCTTTACTATATATTAACAGTTCCTTAGCCCATTATAACTTTGTGCCTACCCATCTACTTCGTGTCACTATTGACAAATGTATTACACATATTTACATTTCCATATGTTTCAGTTCAGTTCAGTTCAGTCACTCAGTCGTGTCCGACTCTTTGCGACCCCATGAACCACAGCACGCCAGGCCTCCCTGTCCATCACCAACTCCTGGAGTCCACCCAAACCCATGTCCATTGAGTTGGTGATGCCATCCAGCCACCTCATCCTCTGTTGTCCCCTTCTCCTCCTGCCCTCAATCTTTCCGAGCATCAGGGTCTTTTCCAGTGAGTCAGCTCTTCGCATGAGGTGGCCAAAGTATTGGTCCATATCTTTAGGCCCAATGATAAAATACATTATATACATATAATTTTATACATATACATAAAATTTATTTTTAAATAAGAGAAGAAAGGAGAAAATACATATTTATAATGTCATTTATAATTACATAATTACCTTTCCCACATGTATTGAATATATTGAAATTCTCGTCTGAAGTCATTTGTTTTTAGCCTTTAGATTTTCTGGTAATGTAAGTCTTCCAGGAGCAAATTGTCTCATTTTTGGTATCTGAGGAAGTCTTTATTTGGCCTTCATTTTTGAAAGACAGTATTGGTGAATATAGAATTCTCTTTTGAAAAGTTGGGGTTTTGTTTGTTTTTTTGTATCCGTTTGAATGCTTTCAATATGAATCTCATGGCCTTCTGGTTTCTATCATTTCTGCTGAGAAGTCAGCTATTAATCATATTAGAGTTACCTTGTTAGTGAAGAATCATTTTTCTCTTGCTACTTTAAATGCTTACTTCTTATCTTTGACTTTCACTGGTCCTACTGTGATATGAATGTTTGAGATCTCTTTCTGTTAACCTCCTTGAAGTTCACTGAGCCTAGACTTCTAGGTTATTTATTGTTGTGTAATAAATCTGTGAAGCTTTCAACTATAAGTTTTTTGAATTTTTTTTTCTCCTTTCTTTCGCTCTCCTCCCTCCAGATCTCCTATTATGCAGATATTATTGCATTAGTGGTGTCCTACATTTTCCTGAAGTTTTTCCTGTTCTTTCATATCCTTAAATTTGTTTGCATTTTCAATAACATGTAATAGTAACTCTGGATACTGGTCTCACCCCATTCCTAGGTTTTTTGTTATTATTTACTTGTTTATCTGTTTAGTGATTGGCTGGATTATTTTGGTAAAGTCGATCCCCCACCTACCCCCACAGCCAATTAAGTCTGTGATACTGCCTATTAGGAAGGTGCAGCTTATGGTTCACACCTTGTCACCCTGGAAAGTTAACGGTAATGATAAATCTCTCTAGCTTCCCTGAATACACCTAGTTGTTAAAACCCACTAACTGCCTGAGATTTCTGTTATTTTCAACATTAATTGTTGCAGCATAAATTCCTTTCTAAATTAATCCAATTGGATTATGACACATCAGAAGAATAGCTTCAAACTTCAGTGTTATTTTTTCTGATGCCAGGAGCACTCCTCTAATCTGTCTTTGTCCTTGATTCTCTTGCAAACTAGTCAACTTGGAGTTTAGAGTATAAATTCATTAGATCCACATGTATCCTTTCATTTGCCTTTCAATACAATCCTTGATGTTCTTGAATGTTCTTTAAACTTCTCCACAATCTATTGCAAATGAAGTCAGTTCCCTTGGGACAAGATTGAGAACTCTGTTTTGAGGCTTCCTTCTCTCCAATGTAAAACCTCTAAGCCAGGCTCTGAAGCTGGGAGTGGGAACAGTTGCAAGCCTCTCTGAATGACACGCCAACTCAGTACCTGACTTATAGGATGGAGATGCAGAAGTCTAAGGTCTTCTCATCTTGCCTCTCCTGGTGTGGGACTATTTCCTCAGGAACCAGGTGAAGGGTTCTCAGGGTCCCAGCATTCTCAGTGGTCCTGTGTCTGATAGAGCCTCCATTCCATGAGTGGGATTTGAGTAGAAGAAAGGAGTTATCACCTTTTTGCAATCATGTGGGACTTAGCCTCAGCATCAGGCACATGGGGGCAGGATAGGGAATGCTGAAGTCCTACTCCTTTCAGAAAAGAAGTCCTCTGGCTGGAACTGGAGGGACAGGGTACCCTGTGATTCTGGCTACAACAGTCTGAAGTAGAATTTCAACTTCCTTGAGCTAAAGAGGTGGCAGAGATGAGACAGGGAACAGTCTTGGTTCAAACACCACAAACTCAAACTTTCTTACTAGTTTTTCATAGTTTTTCTTGAATAAATATTTCTTCATTTGCTGTTTGCTCTTAGCACTATTTTCAAAGGCTTCAGTGGTTGTGTGGTTGTTTTGTAATTTTCAGTTTCAATGGGGAGCAGGGAAGAGGAGCTACTCATAGTGTCATCCCAGACATGGATCTCTTCTTCCTTCAGTATAAATTAAAACTTTTCAAATCTTAAATATGTATACCTTCAGCTATCAAAGTGACACTATCTGTATGCAACTTCTGTATATTCTCTTCCTGTTCTCACAGCCTCTACTGTATACTCTGAGACAATGAGAGTGAAGAAAGTAAATGATGTCTTAGTACTGTCATAAGAAATAACCTTGATCTTCCAGACTCCCTGCAAGTGTCTTAGGGACTCTTGCCAGAAGCTGAATCACACCCTGAAGAAAATTAGATTATTCTTCTTTGAAATACATACATTTTATTTTATTTTTTTTGAAGTATAGTTGATGTACAATATTATATAAGTTATAGGTGTGCAATATAGTGATTAATAATTTTTAAAGGTTATTCTCCATTTATAGTTAATATAAAATATTGGCTATATTACAGTGTATTTATTATTATTAAATTTTGGCTGTGTTATATGATTATTTTATATACAGTAGTTCGTACTTCTTAGTCCCCTACCCCTATCTTGCCTCTCCCTTCTTTCCTCCTCTCCTGACATCACTGGTTACCATTTATTTGTTCTTTGTGAATCTGTTTTTTTTTTATTATATTCACTAGTTTGTTGTATTTTTTATATTCCACGCATAAGTGACATCATACTATATTTGTCTTTCTCTCTCTGACTTTTTACGGAGAAGGCGATGGCACCCCACTCCAGTACTCTTCCTTGGAAAATCCTGTGGACGGAGGAGCCTGGTAGGCTGCCGTCCATGGGGTCGCGAAGAGTCAGACACGACTGAGCGACTTCACTTTCACTTTTCCCTTTCATGCATTGGAGGAGGAAATGGCAACCCACTCCAGTGTTCTTGCCTGGAGAATCCCGGGGATGGAGGAGCCTGGTGGTCTGCCGTCTATGGGGTCGCACAGAGTCGGACACGACTGAAGCGACTTAGCAGCAGCAGCTCTGACTTTTTACACTTAGTATAATACCCTCCAAGTTCATCCATGTTGTTGCAAATGGCATAATTTCATTTCTTTAATGGCTGAATAGTATTGTATTGTGTCTTGTGTATGTGTGTGTATATATACATATACCTTCTTTATCCATTAATCTGTTGATGGACATCTCCATTGCTTCCCTATCTTGGCAATTGTAAATAATGTTGCTATGAACATTGGGGTGCAGAAATACATACATTTTAATAAGAAACAAACCCAGCATACAATTGACTAAGGCTCATATCCAAGTTTCTTGATTCTATTTTCTGGGACCATTCCACCACTATATTGTATTAATACACAATATACTTTGTCCATTGATTCATTTCATTAGTAAAGCTGTGAGTTGAGCACAGAAAATCAACTGGAGTCATTTCCCAAGAGCTCACTGAAATAAATTTATATGTAAAATAAAATATAAGAATAAAAAGTAAAATTCTTAGCAAGATGACCATAATGCATTTCACTTTCAAAACCTAGCTTAAAAAATCCCAAAATGTTGTTTGAATATCAACAATAGCTCATTAATTGAATCACTAAATCAGTCTTTCATTGGCACACTAATAAGGAAAAAAGTAAGTTTGAAATTATATTATTATATCATATTATATCATATTATTATATCATATTAATATCCTTGACATACAAAAATGAGTCTCAGTCATGGAAACCTACTTTAATTTTCAATGAAGACATATGCAAGAATTATTTGTGTAGAGAAACTAGGGCAAAAGGACATTTGGATACTGAATTTATGTTTGATGAGTTGAGTCAAGCAGCTGCCCTTAGCATCAGTTTGTATGCAGAACATGAGCTTACCAAGGAGAAATGCTCTTGAAGCCAGTATATATTACTTAATGGCCAAACACTTTGGATCTACAAAAACTTCAGAGATGCAAAATTAGCAACTCAGGGGACCATGGAACTAACAACATGCTAATTTATGGCTCTGGAAAAAGAACCTGCAAGGGAGAAGAAAGCACGAACTGAGACCATTAGCTCAGATTCCAGCTCATCAGAAAACTGGCAGAAAGAAGACTTGCCAATTATTTCCTTTACTTTCTAGAATGCAGTCAGAATGAACTTTGTAAGCATTAGACCATGGTTAATAGGCTGAAAAGAAAGATAATGTTTGCCGATGAGAAGACAGATAGCTAAATTTTTCACTGAAGTAGAAATGGCTACTCAGCCAGACACAGAATCCAGTGTTGCTCTAAAAGCAAATCTGGGATGATGTGTTTTGAGTGCAAGAAAGAGTTCACGTGGAAAGAGCTACGAACATAGAGAAATACTAGATGCATAAGGTTTAAGAGTCTGTATATTTAAAAATCATCAACCTCTAGTATCTTTTAAAATTTTTGTTAATTAAATGTTGTTAACCAAACAATGGGAATTTAGATCAAGGACCCTCAGAATTCAGTGATCTAGAGAAAGCAACTGAGAAATAAAAGTTAAGCATTATATTATGACTCTAGGGTTTTTATGTTTCATATCAGGTAATTTATTACTTTTATATCAGATATGAGGACAATGATGATTTAGTTCATTTAGTTTTCTACCTGTGAATTTCTTGAGGAATTCAGTAACTGTGTGGAACAATTATTCAGGCTGATAAACACTTTATGCTTATTAACAAGGCTGTGTAATAGAACACATTATGAAAATATATCAACATAATTTTTATAATTGATTAAGTCAAATCATAGGACTTCCCTCGTGGTCCAGTGGCTAAGACTACAACACTCTCAAAGCAGGGGGCCTGGGTTACAATCCCTGATCAGGGAATCAGATCAAACATATCACAGCTAAGAATTTGCATGCTGTAACTAAAGAGCCCGCATGCCTCACCAAAGAACTGGCACAGCCAAATAAATAAATATTTAAAAAATCAAAAATTTTCAAGTTTTTCATTAGAGGTCACAAGTGGCTATTTAAGAGTGTTACATTCTTGCTCTTTCTTAAAAATCTAAATAAATCTTTACAAAATTAAATGTTTAGTAGGGGCCAAGCCTTATTTTATTGGGAAGTGTTCTTTTTGTATACATTGTAAGTCTGATGCAGTAGCATCTTTTAAGAAGAATATAAGGGAAATGTTAAGGATATTCCTGGAAAATCATTAGGAGTCTTGTCACTCTCCTAATCTCATCTACAGGAGAGAGAGCATTAGGAGTAGATGTGCTAGGACCTATAGTGGAAAAGAGGATCGAGGATTTGATTAGCACAGTTGGTATTCTGTGTCCTCTGACATCTCATTTATTTCTTCATTCATTCATTCTATGATTCTTTTATTCAATAAACTGTCAAGGAACTAAGCATTGGGGAAAGAAGAGCTCCCGTCCCGTTCTTATTTCTTGGAGATGATCAACAAATATTGGTATCTTATTCTCTGGGACACAAGATAAAAGAGTACATTTCTGCAGTGAGAATATGTGCTCTTAGAATGTAATATAAGAAAGAGGACATCTTCACTTTCATCTGAGAAATGAAGAAGAACTCACACACTGTGGAAGGGGAATATCCCTCAAACCAAAGGAAACAGAATGAGGAAAAGGACATCAATATACATTCACATGAGTTTATCAGGGAATGCAAACTTGAGTGTAGATTTTCTTAAAGTGATGCAAACAATTGTAGGCATTAATCAGTCAGCAGTGAATGCTTTATCCAACTCCCTGAAATATTCTATCTTCCTGTTACGACAGTTCAGTCACATGGTACACAGATCAAGCAACATGTCTCCTTATTATCTTATTACTCAAGTGTCACTTGAGCTGTCTTGACTGTTGCTTCTGTGTAATATCTTCCTCAGAATTTTTCCATTACAGAGGATTCTGAGCTTGGATGATGAACAATCAAAGGCTTCATGAAGACAGATTTTACTTTAGATGCTGGAATTTTTTTGAATATCTGCCAAATTTTGACTTCATATTTCTTTGTAACTTATAAAGTACCTTTTTGTTCTTTGTTCTTGTCAGATTTTATCTAAATATAAAACAATTTCAGTGTAGACTTTTTCAAAAATGTTCCTTTCCTTTGATATGCGTGACTTTTCACAGAAGACTATACTGTTTGAGCCATTCTAATCATGACTGTGATATTCACAAAGGTACCAAAGTTAATGTAGTATTATCCTGGGGTATCTCTGAGTGAGCTTCTTAATTCAGAGAGCAGTATAAACTGAAATGTTCTGGGGGTTTCCCATGTGGGATGCTGAATAAGTTATAAGCATGGACACATCCAATTTTTAGGGCAATCCAGTAGGGTGGTCCCTTTTTATAAATGGGGCAGCAAGACTTAGCAAGTTTAAGTTGTCCAGGGTTTCACTATAGTCACTGTTGGGCTGATTTTAATCCAAGACCATCTGACTCCAGGGATTATGCCTGTCCTGTTCTCTTTTGTTATACTGTCTCTTTCACATTTGTTATCAAGAAATAAGGAGAGGAAGGGAGGAAAAAAGAGGGAGAAAGGAAGAGAGGGAGGAAGGAAGAGAGGGAGGAAGGAAGGAAAGAATGGAGGGGAGGGAAGGAAAGAAACCTAGCCTGGTTTAGTGCAAGGTCTAATACATCTTATGTTTTAGGAATGTTTTAACTCTTCTTTCAAAAGACCTACCTTTGAAACATAAACATACTTGTTGTTCAACGTTAGGATGTGAATGCTTCAGTAAGAAAGCTCTATCTCTACTTGACTTTCTCTGCTTGTGATATAGGGGAGCTTGCTGACAGTCTGATAACTCAGTCATTCACAGCTCACTGATCACACTGCATGTGAAAATGGAAAACAAAAAAAAATTATTTGGCACTTTCATTTTTAAAAAATATATTGAATTCTTTATTATTCTCTAAACTTCTGTGACTTGACTGAAATTCCCACTGATTCTTATTATTACAAAGCATTCCCTTGAAAAGATGTTTTATTTTCATTCCCCTTAGTATCCTGCAACTCTAATGTATAGCACTGCTAGGTAGGAGACTGGTTGTGAAGAAGAAAATGGAAATCAAGGAGTATTCACCTTAAATGCAATGATATGATAATGTACATAAAATTTGTCTACATACTACTGGTTTCTTAGAATAAAGAAGTCATCTGGTTTGCAGGTCAGTGAGTATCAGGGTATCAGAATAGAACATTGACAAACTGATAAATTAATATTTGTCTCTTATTTATGGAAGCAGTTTATTGCTGAAACAGCTCCAGGTCCACACATCTCTGTGTGTTTGCATGCCTGAGTACATAAGTGTGTGTGGCCATGGCCATGCACAGATGCACAAGAGTGTGTTTGTGTGTGCGTGATTATTGCAATGGAAAGCAGTGATGACTCTGACTACACCAATTCTAGGTTTGAGAGGGGAATCCTAAAGTGGTAACCATAGCCAGCATATGGTTCTCATGACTCAAGGCCCAGCAACCTTCTCTTCTTCTATGGTCTGTTACCCTTCCCTGAAACATCAACACACTCTCTTCCAGACCCTCAGAGCTTACTAACTTTATGAGAGGACGTTCCAAGGGTACAAACTTTCCCAGGTGGGAGACAGAGCTGTAGGTTCTAACTTGAAGTTCTCTATCACATGCATCTCTCCACTCTCCTTGTCTTATGTTTCCTTCCCATGACTGTAGAGAGAAACAAGAACGAATTGTAATTTTTTCTGCATTATCTGTATTATCAGAGGTTATCTCGGTCATATTTGATGACTGAGTTAATTACTGCTCAATCATGATCGTAGTAGCTCAATTGGTAAAGAATCTGTCTGCAATATAGAAGACCCAGGTGCAATTCCTAGGTCAGGAAGATACCCTGGAGAAGGAAATGGCAACTCATTCCAGTATTCTGGCCTGGAAAATCCCATGAACAGAGGAGCCTGGCGGGCTACAGTCCATGGGGTCACAAGAGTGGGACACAACTGAAGCCACCAAACCACCACCACAATGTTGCCCAATGAGACATTCCTTCAACTAGAATGGAAAAATAAAAAGTGAATTGGAAGTTTAGTTAAACCAAAATCAAATAAAACAAATATTGCCCCTTGCCCCTAAGACTCCCCACTCCCTATGCGGGGAACCTGGGTTCCATCCCTGGTCAGGGAACTAGATGCCATATGCCAAAACTAACGATCCTGTGTGCCACAACTAAGGCAGCCAAATAAATAAATAGATATTTCAAAAACAGAACAGTGAATCAAATAATGCGTATTTAACACTCTAGTGCTGCTCTTACTAAATGTCCTCAATTCTGAGCTAAATTACCTGTTTTCTACTGTGCTCCCATTTGAAAGTTACTTGTCCAACATCTTTATGTTTCTATTTGTGCAGAAAGTTAAAAATATATAATCAGCTTCATTCTTGCTTTTAACAGCCTGTAGCAAAATGAATAATCATAACTAATATTGAATACTTACTATGCTAGATATTATTCTAAAAGGTTTACATGACATTTCATTTAATCATTATTTGAACTGATTATAGTCTATGTAAAGATGACAGAAGAGAAAATTTAAGTCACTAACTAGCTTCATCATTCTATATTGGTGAAAGTGAGGGGTGAATAACACAGAGTGGCCCCAGAAGTCATATTCTCAACTACTACTCCATATTACTATAACTAACATGTTTTGTATGTCCTAGAGTTTATGTGAATTCTGTGCTAAGTCGCTTCAGTTATGTCCAACTCTTTGTGATCCTATGGGCTATAGCCTGCCAGGACCCTCTGTCCATGGAATTCTCCAGGAAAGAATTCTGGAGTGGGTAGCCATTTCCTTCTCCAGGGGATCTTCCTGACCCAGGGATTGAACCCAGGTCTCCTGCGTTGCAGGCAGAATCTTTACTGTCTGAGCCACCAGAGAAGCCCTTATGTGTTTTACCTACATATTATTTTATTTGAACCTAAATCCCATAACATAAACAAAAGAAGCAATTGTGAATGGTCTCAAAATTTCTAAGTGCTGATTTTGTCGATAGCATCCAACTCCAAATTTATCCAAAGTTCAGGGCTTTTTCTATTACACCATCATTCCTTTTAACAAGCTTCCTGGCTGGATTGCAATTTAGATAATCTTATATGTTCTCTAAAACTCTTACTTTCTTAATTGTTGTAGGTCATCATTTCTACCACTTTTCCTTCTACTCATATCCTCTGTTTTGTTCCTAGTTCCTGCTCAGTCCCAAAATACCTTTTATAACTATGACAACAAACATTCTGACACATTGCAAGTGTTCTTTTCTACAGATCTACATTTATATGTGGCATTCATAAACCATTATCTATCCATAGTCAATGAAATTGTCACTGTTTTTATATACACATGTAAGCATGCTATCTCTGTTTTATATATTTGAAGTCAATATTGCCATTTAAAATGGAAAACAAAAATATTAACTTAACATTCCTTTGTTCTCTTGCTGTAGGCTGCTAGTAACAGAAATGAAGGTGATTATGTTTCTTATGTTACTGCACAAATCCAATCATCTCCCAGATAAACAATGAAATTTGACAATTAACTTTCAAATAGGTGCTCTGTAGAAAAGCCAAGCTGATAATTTACTAAGATTAGACTTGAGGACTTTCAGAAAGGGTGACACTGAATTTTTAATATGAATCATTTGATTAATTATACTTGTTTTTATGTTCTTTTATTTTGTTTTACTACTTCCAAACCACTTGCAATTTCCCTGTGGTCATCTAGTTAGCCCTGTTCCCTATATTTGCTGTCTTTCTTTCTTTATCAATCCCTTTTTTGTTTTTATTATCTCTCTGATCATATGCATGTATATGTGTGCATTTTAAATTATAGATGAGAATTTTAAGGAAAAAAACACTGACATACTGAGCAACGATTCCTCATATCCTACACTAAAGGCAATGAGGCCCTTCAGAAATCAGTGCTTGGGCTGCTTTAATGCTCTGGGTCATTTCACAGCCCGACAAGTAAATCCTACAATAATCCATCTTGCTGTGACAGGGAAATGTAGCATCTTATATTTTAATAATATCCCAAGAAAATCCAACTCTGCAACTCTGTGGAAGAGAGGTATAAAATCATCTCCCATTAACTCAGAGCATTAATTTTCATTGCACATTGTGCTCCCGTTGAATAACAGATTTTTTCATAGTTAATTTTTGATCATTATTTTAATAAATATTTTAAAGTATCTTGGGTTGTTTCTCTAGGTTAAGCACTCTGCTTTTCTTGATGAAGGAGAAAATAAATACAACAGAAGTGACTGACTACTTGCAACTTGTTATTAAATCTGTTCTCTTCTCTTTCATGTGTTAATAACTAAATATTTTTAAAGATTTGACTGCATGTCAGAACTATTCAAAGTGCTCGAACTTTGAAAAAAATATCATACTGTCTTTTCCCTTTTGGTGCTTATGTCTTATACAGAAGATATGCTAATCAATGAATTAAGAAGTCTTTCTAGACTATATATAGGGTGTTGTGAGAACAGAGTGCAAATAAATCAAGGAAATTTAATTCATAAATATATTTTAGTAAACAAATTAACGTATATTATTTATCTTTATGAAAGATTCTCACTAGGACTTAAAAGCACTTATTAGCATTAACATTTTCTTTGACTTTCTTTTTCCCAACAATACAATAAAATTAGATGTGCATGCTCAGTCGTGTCTGAGTCTTTGTGACCCTATGGACTATAACACTCCAGGCTCCTCTGTCCTTGGGATTTTCCAGGCAAGAGTACTGGAGTGGGTTTCCATTTCCTTCTCCAGAGGATCTTCCTGACCCAGGAATCAAACCCGTGTCTCCTGTGTCTCCTACATTGGTCGGTGGATTATTTTACCACTGAGCCACCTGGGAACTCCTACAATAAAAATATAGCCTTTTGTTTAGATTATTTCTGGCATCATCACTAATACAATTCAAAAAAAAATAATGTTTATGGTCTACTTCTCACTAGTGATAGCGTTAGGAGTGATCTAGCATTAAATTGGCTCTTCCCAGGTGGTGCAGAGGTAAAAAAATCTACCTGCCAGTGTAGGAGATACAAGAGACTTGGGTTCAATCCCTGGGTCAGGAAGATCCCCAGGAGGAGGAAATGGCTACCCATTCCAGTATTCTTGTCTGGAGAGTCCCATGGACAGAGGAACCTGGCACCATCCATAGGGTTGCAAAGAATCAGACACGACTGATGCAATTTAGCCTGAAGATCTGGTCCCTGTGATGAAAATGTTAGAGAGTGACTAAATTCACCTGTCCACCTTCGGCTAGTCTATCTATTTCTGTTATGGCAAAAATTAAACAACTTCATGGTCTGTGCTTGTTAAACCCCTTAAGTTTGGTCTGATAAAGAAGAAGCTATGTCTTGGTGACCTAAATTTAGTTCTTTAATGTGTTATGGAAACCATATAGTAATTATGAATATTATATGCAAATATAAACATAGGGTAGCAAAGCACACAGGTGCATGAGTGAATCTTGTTTATTCACATCCATGCTTCATTGTCCAGCTGGACCTGAAGTAAAAAACACATATTCACAGAGAAAAAGATTCCTATTATTCCTTTGTTTCGATTGATTGTCAATTTATTGTCCACTTCCCTGGTAGCTCAGACAGTAAAGAATCTGCCTGCAATGCAGGAGGCCTGGGTTCCATCCCTGGGTCAGGAAGATTCTCTGGAGATGGAAATGGCCACCCACTCCAGTATTCTTGCCTGGAGAATTCCACAGACAGAGGAGCCTGGTGAGCTATAGTCCATGAGGCCACAAAGAGTCAGACACAACTGTCACTCACACACACACATAATATCAGCATTCACAAAACACTTATTTATTATCAACTTCTGTAAAATGCATTTTCTTTTTTCCAGAGAATGTGTGATTTATACAGATTAGAGTCTACCTGTCACACTGTGTGAACTTGCAAACTTAAATTTAGTTAAGGGAATGACCAAACAGCTTTACCTCACTTAGGAATTCTCATCCACTGATGATGGTTGCCTATGTTGCACAGAACCATGAAGCTAAATCTGAGCTCTGTAAGGAGTGCCTGAAGTAATTAGGAATGGCTTGCATGAATGAAGGAAACATAGTGTCAGCATGCATGCCAAATATATCACGTTTCTTCTAATTCTTTCAGGACTATTTCATTATGAAGAGTAAACTGCTTTACTAAGAAGTAGGTTTAAGTTTTCATTTCCTTGAACTAACACCAACAAAAATTGTTCTCCATTTTCCTTGAGATAGATATGTTTACTGTGATGTCTTATCTTGTGCTATTTTTAATTTTCTAAACAGCTATTGCCCCTAAAAATAAGACATCCCCCTAAATTTTCCTTTCTATTGCAGTAGTTTATGAAAGAGAATAACAGGGTCATAAAAGCATCATTTTTTCCCCAGTTTGATTTTAAATAAAGGAAGTATGTTGATTTACAATACTGTGTTATTTTCACATATACAACAAAGTGATTCAGACATACACACACACATTTTTCAGATTATTTTCCATTACAGGATTTTACAAGATATTGAATTGAACACTGATTCAATTATAAGATATTGAATACTGATTCCTGTGTATACAGTAAAAGATTCTATACGGATGTGTTAATCCTATACTCCTAGTTTATCGATACCCCTTTGATAACTATACTTTGTTTTATACGTATTTGAATTCATTTCTGTTTTTTATATGGACACATTTGTATTTTTTAGATTGCAGATGTAAGTGATACCATATAATATTTGTGTCTATCTGTTTTACTTATTAAGATATTCTCTACGTCTATCCATTTTGCTGCAGATGACGTTTCATTCTTTTTATGGCTGAGTAATATTTCATGTATGTAGATACCACATCTTCTTAAGCCAACTGTCTGTTGACAGGCACCTGGGTTGTTTCCATGTCTTTGTTATTATAAATAGTGTTGCTATGAGCATTGGGGTGTATGTATCCTTTTGAATTAGAATTTTCATCATTTTTCAGATATATGCTTAGGACTGGAATTTCTGACACACATGGTAGTTCTATTTTTAGTTTTCTAAAGGAACCTTCATACTGTCTTCTATAGTGGCTGCTTCAATTCACAATCACAACAAGAGGTGGATGTCCTTCTAAATAATAATCTTGCTGGGTAGAATACCCTAGGTTGCAGATTTTTCCCTCAAGATTTTCACTGTCTTCTGGCCTGCAAACTTTCTGCAGAGAAATCAGCTGATAACCTTATGGGGGTTCCCTTGTAAATGACTCTTTGTTTTTCTTTTGATGCCTTTAGAATCCTCTCTTTATCTTTAAATTTGCCGTTTTAGTTATGAAATGTTTATGGTGTGAGTCTGTTTGGGTTCATCTTATTTGGGACCCTGTTTTCTTCTATATCAAGATCTCTGTTTCCTTCTTTAGGTATGGGACACTTAGCCATAATTTCTTCAAATACATTTCCAATCCTTTTTTTCTCTTTCTTTTCCTTCTGGAACTCCTTTATGTTTAGACACGGTTTGTATTATCCCATAAATCTCATTTGTTTGGATGATTTCCCTTATTCTGTCTTCAAGATCACTTCTTTGTTCTGTGCATTTAGCTTGCTATTCACTTCTAGATTGAATTTTATTTCAGCAATTGAGTTATGTAATTTTTTTGGTGGCCTGTATTTCTATCAATAATGCTTTTTAAATTCCTTTAGAACTTTTATTAACTCCTTTTTGAAAATGAGGTCCAGTAGATCAGTGAGTTCTCTTTCATTATTTGTTCTTCCAGGGAATTTATTTTGTTCCTTTTGTTGAAAGCAGTTCCTTGGCTTTTTCATTTTACATTATTTGTATGACTTTAGGAGAAATAGTTATCTACTTTGGTCTTGAATATGTGTCTTTGTGTAGGAGCTTCTCTGTGTAAACAGAGTCCTATATTCTTGGCATGCAAGCTGGTTTCAGTATGGGCACCAGCTATGTGATTCTGCTCAGAAGCAGTCCCACATCACCTCCCTTTCTCTGTTGCATTGGTCCAAGATCTAGTGCTAGGCTGGGGCTGGCAGTTGGGGTGCTGTGGCTTCAGGAACTGAGGTGGCTGTGCTGCCTTCTGAGATCTTGGCTGCCTCCTTCCAGGACTCTCTGCCCCAGATCTAGCGCTAAGCTATGGTGTGGAGTGGTCAGAGACAGAGTGCTCTTGCTGGAAAATCAACCACTTTACTGAGATGCTCACAATGACCATTGTGACCTCACCTGGACCACACCCCAGACCCTCCAGGGTTGTCCCCGTATAGCTAGATGAGTCCTCTCCCAGGGAACTCACAATTTAGTGCTTGGCCACTGCATGTTCTTGTGGCACTGCCCTATGCACTGACAGTGGACTCCGTGTCTCCACCTAAATCACAACCCAGGCACCCTAGTCTGTCTCTGCGTAGCTAGACTTAGTCTTTACCATAATCTCACCCGAAGGTGTGGGGTGGAGTGAGCTGGACCTGGGTTGGTAAGCACAGCAAGGAGGCAGCCCCAGTGCATGGCTCTTGCTGCCCTCATTGTTGGCAAGCCACATGCGCACACTCCTTGAGAGTGAAGTGGAAGGTTCTCCAATATGCTGTCTGACTCAGTGGATGTTCCAGTAGGTAAGGTGTTTGTCTCTTCTGTGCAGAACCCCAGAACTAGGGTGTACAGATTGTAACTCGACCTACTCACTCCCCAGAGCAAGGGCCACACTTGCAGATTTCTTTTCCTTACAGATCCCTCCTAGGGGCACAGATCCTGACCTAGTGCCTTTTTGTCCATCCTACCTGGTTACATGGAGATCTTCCTTGTGGATTTAGCTGTTTGAGAGTTCTTCCAGTTCCAAGTTAGTTTTCCATGAGAATTGTTCCACAGGTAGGTGTGTTTTTGATGTGTTGGTCAGGGGAGGTAAGTTCCATGTCCTCCTATTCTGCCATCATGATCCTCCTCCCCAAATAATTTTATGGTAAATATACTTAATATGACTTATAGAAAATGAATCTTTAGACCATTTCTGTACAAGATACACTATTCCTTGCTAATCTCTTTATCCAAGGGAAAATGTAACCTATAATAATCCTGTAGTATTGGTATAAAGATCAGATGGGACCCTGTTAATAAAAGCGCTTTGGAAAAATATATGAATGCAGGATATTTTATTACTTATTTGATTATCATTGAGTGAAGTGATATGGAAAAGTGCTCAGAAAACAATTCCTGAAGGCACTATTATTCAGTTAAGTTTAGTCACTCAGTCGTGTCCAACTCTTTGCGACCCTATGAATCACAGCACACCAGGCCTCCCTGTCAATCACCAGCTCCTGGAGTCTACCCAAACCCATGTCCATCAAGTCAGTGATGCCATCCAACCATCTCATCCTCTGTTGTCCCCTTCTGCTCTTGCCCCCAATCTTTCCCAGCATCAGGATCTTTTCCAATGAGTCAGCTCTTCGCATGAGGAGGCCAAAGTATTGGAGTTTCAGCTTCAACATCAGTCCTTCCAATGAACACCCAGGACTGATCTCCTTTAGGATGGACTGGTTGGATCTCCTTGCAGTCCAAGGGACCCTCAAGTGTCTTCTCCAACACCACAGTTCAAAAGCATCAATTCTTCGGCACTCAGCTTTCTTCACAGTCCAACTCTCACATCCATACATGACTACTGGAAAAACCATAGCCTTGACAAGATGGAACTTTGCTGGCAAAGTAATGTGTCTGCTTTTAAATATGCTGTCTAGGTTGGTCATAACCTTCCTTCCAAGGAGTGTCTTTTAATTTCATGGCTGCAATCACCATCTGCAGTGATTTTGGAGCCCAAAAACATGAAGTCTGACACTGTTTCCACTGTTTCCCCATCTATTTCCCACGAAGTGAAGGGACCGGATGCCATGATCTTAGTTTCCTGAATGTTGAGTTTTAAGCCAACTTTTTCACTCTCCTCTTTCACTTTCATCAAGAGGCTCTTTAGTTCTTCTTCACTTTCTGCCATAAGGGTGGTGTCATCTGCATATCTGAGGTTATTGATATTTCTCCCAGCAATCTTGATTCCAGCTTGTGTTTCTTCCAGCCCAGCGTTTCTCATGATGTACTCGGCATATAAGTTAAATAAGCAGGGTGACAATATACAGCCTTGACGTACTCCTTTTCCTATTTGGAACCAGTCTGTTGTTCCATGTCCAGTTCTAACTGTTGCTTCCTGACCTGCATACAGGTTTCTCAAGAGACAGGTCAGATAGTCTGGTATCCCCATCTCTTTCAGAATTTTCCACAGTTTATTGTGATCCACACAGTCAAAGGCTTTGGCATAGTCAGTAAAGCAGAAATAGATGTTTTTCTGGAACTCTCTTGCTTTTTCGATGATCCAGCAGATATTGGCAATTTGATCTCTGGTTCCTCTGCCTTATCTAAAGCCAGCTTGAACATCTGGAAGTTCACGGTTCACGTATTGTTGAAGCCTGGCTTGGAGAATTTTGAGCATTACTTTACTAGTGTGTGAGATGAGTGCAATTGTGCGGTAGTTTGAGCATTCTTTGGCATTTCCTTTCTTTGGGATTGGAATTAAAACTGACCTTTTCCAGTCCTGTGGCTACTGCTGAGTTTTCCAGATTTTCTGGCATATTGAGTGCAGCACTTGCACAGCATCATCTTTCAGGATTTGAAACAGCACTGTTATTGGGTGGGTGATAAACTGATAGATATCCAAGCTGCATTTTCATATGGATCTATGCTTTGATTTTCATATGAATTTTCACAGTACAATAATATAAAATTTTACTGCAATTGGTTTTTCTTTTGAACTGTCTTTATTATAAATGGAATTGGAAGTTTGACAAGACCCAAGGGAGGTCTTATATCCTTAACACATAGAGGAAAATTACATTCCCAGCTTCCACCCATTAAGGAATATTCAGCCCAACCTCCCTTTCCCATCAGTCAGGCTGACAGCATCTCAAGTCAAAAAATATAGCAATCTGCCTGCAAAATAGAATTTCCCCAAATGTGTTGAACATAGTTATGCCTTTCCTGACTCTTGTAAAACCAGTGAAGAAAAGCAATAACAACAACAGGAGAACAACAACATAAAGACACTAACAAAGCAACTTTAATTTTCCACCATTCCTAAGGTAGGTAGTAAAGTTCACTGTCACTTCTGAATCTCATTGGCAATTTCTAATATTTTGTGTAAATTACTTGATGGTAATTGACAGGCCACCATGTGGGGACGTAGGATGTTTTTAAGTCTGCTACCATAAGCGAGCAATCACTGGGATCTCACAGTGTGGAGAGCTTTGGGAAAGTAAGATGATATTATAACCTAAATATTAGACATGCACCATTGTCTTTTTGGTCTTTTTTTTGAGCTCTACAAGATGACTCATATCAGCTGATGTATTTCTAATGTGCTTTTTCCCTTAGATTGAGCTAACTTGAGGTTTCTGTCCATTAACCAGATATTGTAAAGATCTTTGTGCAATTCCAGGGAAATGAAGTATTTTAATACAAAGTAATAACCAACACTGAATGTTTTTAATCTAAAAGATGCTAAAGGGTATGCAGACAAACATTTGCTCTGAGAAGAACTACAGGTCTTTTTTCTTTTTTTAATCTGAACTCCATAGATGAGCTAAAAGAATTCCCTAAACTCCCTCAAGTTGTATGTAGAATTATATGTAAATACGTTTGAGTTTTCTCTATGGGAAGGGACTCTGGAGCATTTATCAATTTCTCAAAAGGATGAAACCACCCCCCAAAAAAAAATCAGAGCCACAAATTTATATTCAAATTGTAAAATTACATTTCTTCTATCATTTTTTTGCTGCAAAACTATTTAAAAATATCCATTTTTGTTTCACTTATAAGAGTTTGACTTAATATTCCAGGCTGTGGTTGTTCAGTCGCTTAGTTGTGTCTGACTCTTTGCGATCCCACTGAATGCAGCATGCAAGGCTTACTTGTCCTTCACCATCTGCTGGAAATTGCTCAAACTCATGTCCGTTGAGTCAGTGATGCCATCTAACCATCTCATTCTCTGCCATCCCCTTCTCCTGCCTTCCGTCTTTGCCAGCATCCAATGAGTCAGCTCTTCACATCAGGTGGCCAAAGTATTGGAGCTTGAGCTTCAGCATCAGTCATTCCAATGAATATTCAGGACTGGTTTCCTTTAGAATGGATTAGTTGGATCTCCTCGGAGTCCAAGAGACTTTCAAGAGTCTTCTCCAACACCAAAGTTCAAAAGCGTCAGTTCTTCAGCGTTTAGCCTTCTTTATGGTCCAACTCTCACATCCATACATGACTGTTGGAAAAACCATAGCTTTGATTAGACAGAACTTTGTTGGCAAAGTAATGTCTCTGCTTTTTAATACATGGCTTAGGTTGGTCATAGCTTTTCTTCTATGGATTTAAAAGGAGCAAGCATCTTTTAATTTCCTGGCTGCAGTCACCATCTGCAGTAATTTTGGAGCCCAAGAAAGAAAGTCTGTCAATGGTTCCATTGTTTCCCCATTTATTTGCCATGAAGTGGTGGGACTGGATGCCGTGATATTAGTTTTTCATTAAATATTCATTGAGTTTTAAGCCACCTTTTTCACTCTCCTCTTTCACCTTCATCAAAAGACTCTTTAGTTTGTCTTTGCTTTCTCCCATAAGGATGGTGTCATATGCATATCTGAGCTTATTGATATTTCTCCCAGAAATTTTGATTCCAGCTTTTGCTTCATCCTGCCTCGCATTTCACATTATGTACTCTGCATAGAAGTTAAATAAGCAAACTGACAATATACAGCCTTGACGTACTCCTTTCCCAAAACTGAACCAGTCTGTTGTTCCATGTCTGGTTCCAACTGTTGCTTCTTGACCTGCATACAGGTTTGGGGCTATATATAGAAGCTGTGGTGTGGGATAGAGAATGAGAAACAGGTGATGTCCTGGGAATGTGGCCATGAAGTAGAGAGTTAACTAGAATATGCTTTGAGGTCCCTTTGAATGCAAAGAGCTGGTGGTTCTTTGAGGAAGGAGAGTTTCCTTAATCACCTGCTGAATCTGTACAAAATAAAGCCAACCCAGGAACAGAGGGCAATTCCTTCCTTGTTGCTACAAAACCTGGGCAACAGAAGAAGGGACATGGAAAAAGACAGATGGTATTAGTTCAACCCACTATTTTTGATTTCATTGCTTTGGGACATGGTCACTGAGAATCTTCTATGATTAATCAATATTTTATGTAGTATGATATTTTTTAAAATCTCAGATGCTGCATGAATTTCCTCTAGGTTAGAAATGATAATGAAAAACACCATTAGAGTTATTATCATTACCTTATAACATCAACAGAGTACCACCAAAAAGAAAGAAGTGCAATGATTAGTTGTGCAGTTTTTGACACATAGATTATTAAGTATTAACAACATTGCATCAGAGATATGAGATGGTTCCCCTACAAAATTAGTAGTAGTGATTGACTGATAAAAAACTGAGATTCATTGAGGTATACAGAGTTGGAATTTGAGCACAGTCTGACTTGAGAGTCAAGGTTTTTAACCAAAAAAAACTAAAGTCTCGCTGCCTTGATTAGCTATTGATTTTATTCCTAAGCCAAAAATAGGAAAAATATATTAAGGAAAGATGACCACACTTGGGTGTAAAATATGCAAAGGACAGGATCAAGGAGATGAATCTTAAGAAAAAAAACATGAGAAAGAAATTAACAACATGAAGTTCATTGCAAGTGAAACTATCCACACACACAAAAAAGTCCATCAGAGATGAGATCAGAGGAGAGTGTTCAAAATGAGGACAATAGTGTCTTAATTTTAATCTTTCTGGATTAGAATACCCCTGGAATAACATCCATTCCGTTTGGGGCATCAATTTTACTAATCCTGGCAAACTGATGGGGCTTGGAATGGTATAGGCAATAATAATATTTAGATTTAACATTTAGATTTTGTTTTATAATAGAAACATACAGTTTTTAGGTCCATGGATGTGGAACTAGTCTGCTTGGGTTCAAATCCTGGCCTTCCCACTTTGAAATGTTATAAAATAAGTCATTTAAGCTCTGTGCCTCACAGTGTCATCTCTCAAGTGGGGCTAATGGAATAGTTTCTCAAAGATTCCTGTGAGGGTTGAGTCAATGTATCTGAAGGGTTTAGAACATTGTAACTGCTCTAAGAATAACGTAACAAAAAAAGATAGCTAAAGGAGAGTGTGCCTTACAGAGAAGAAAAGTCTTGGTAGGAATTTACCTCCAAATGGCTAGAGAACAAAAGTAGTGTCAATAAAGTTACTTGGTAACTTTTACTTCTGAAACCTGCAGTATTGTTTGCACTTTTCAATTTTACTCTCCAAATAAAATTAGTAAAAAACAGATAAATAATTATAACCTAATTAATTTTATATTCTCTACCTGATGTTTAAATCCCAAGACATGCTAAGTGCTTGAATACCTGTGGTGAGTGACAGGTAAATAAATACTGAATATATCCTGAGGCAGATACAAAAATATATTTTACAAAAGTAAAAGTTATGTATTCCCTCCAAGTACATTCTACTGTACTCCTCAGAAATAATATATTATTTTCTCTGATCATCACCAATGACAATAAGAAATACATAGAAACTTCTGGTCACATGATTTATCCATGTTTTTCAATATATATCATTTCCCCATAAGAGTTATTAAACTTATTAATGCCATATTCCTGACCTCTTTTCCTTTATCCAGACCTTAATAGTTTTTATTTTTATTATTAGTAGTTTATTCTGTTTTTAACTTTAAGCAATAAACTTCAGCATTGGAGTTAGAATTAGAGTTATTTCTTGAGAAATCAATTTTAAACACTTTCTATCAATTTTCTAATACGTGACATAAGAAATTCGAAGTTTGTGTCCATCTTTTATCTGTAATCTTGATTCCTTCATGTTGTGGGTGATTCTAAAAATTGAAGTAGATTAGCAGCACCGCAAGTGTTATTTTTTGACAGCTGCAAACAAGAAGTATGTTGCTCTCGTTGCCGTTGTTTTCAGTTGCTAAGTCACATCCTACTCTTTGCAACCGCTGGGCTGAAGCGCGCTAAGGTCCTCTGTCCTCCACGGTCTCCCAGAGTTTGCTCAGTTTCATGCCCATTGAGTTGGTGATGCTATCGAACCATCTCATCCTCTGCAAGTATGATAGTAGTTGCAAAAAATGAAAAGCCATCCTAAATCACAAAACCTATGTGAAATATATGTTTATCTTTTCATTATGTGATGAATCTCCCTTCCTGGTTTTCTATTGTCATTTGGACTTGTTATTTCCTAGGTTGACTCTAAAGCTGGGGGTAAGGGGGTGGGGAAAGTGCTTTGTAATTCATGTCTTTTTATTCTCTTACTCTTTCCAGGTTCCTCCCACCAGAGGCTCAAGTATTATTTTTAGAAAGTTAAGCTTTCTGAATCATATAATTCGTCAAAATATATTTATATTGTCCCCACATTTGATTGCTAATATTCATAAGAACTGAATTCTAGGTTAATAGTAATATTTTCTGATATCCTTACAGGAACTCAGTCCTGAAGATAGTTATTTTCCTTTGAAGGCAACTTCATTTTATTCTTCCCAGTATTCCAATTCTTTATTGGGGGCATTTTAAAAATTAATTTGTCTTATACAGTGTAATCTATACAGTGTAAAGATTTTGGACTTTAAATAAAGCATGAAGTGAAGTGAAGTGAAGTCGCTCAGTTGTGTCTGACTTTTTGCAACCCCATGGACTGTAGCCTACCAGATTCCTCCATCCATGGGATTTTCCAGGCAAGAATATTGGAGTGGGTTGCCATTTTCTTCTCCAGGAGATCTTCCCAACCCAGGGACTGAACCCGGGTCTCTCACATTGTAGGCAGACACTTTACCGTCTGAGCCACCAGGGAAGCTCTAAATAAAGCACAGGTAAATTGAAAAATTTTACACGAAACTTCATAGGTGAGTTTGTTCCATATTTTCTTTTCTTGACATTTTCCCTTGTCCAATTTTACTTTCAAAGTATTGCTAGAATTACAAAATGAACGTGTGAAGAGTTGGCTTTGTTTCCCTTCCTCCTTTTTGAACAGTCACCAAATTGGCAGATTTGGTAAAAATAAATTATGAAATGGCCTGATGACCTTTGCATTTCTGTGAGTGAGGGTAATATACAGGAGATACATTTGATTCCCATTTCAGTTTTCTGAAAGCTTTTCTGTGTTTTGTAGAGGGCAGTTTGGTAGTTTTCTAGAAATTTCCTTTTCATTTAATTGTTCAAGTTTCAAAGAATACATTTGTTTATGCAATCAATCAAGACAATTAAAAATAATTGAGTTACTATAGACATATTACCTTTTTGATTGACATTTTGTTATTTATCATTTTTATTATTTCATAATGTCATTTTACATAAGAATTTTATTGAAGCAGAGCATGCATCTTTTGTATGTATACTGTTCTTAATTGCTCTATCATTTTCTATCTTATAAATTTCAGTTCTTACCATTATTATGTCTTTCATTATGCAAATTATATGGATTAATTTTCTGTTTTTAAATATAATTTCTTGAGATGGAACTTGATATAATTGATTTTCATCCTTTCTTCTATAATGTATACAATTAAAGTGACAAGTAGCCCTCTACAAAGAATTATCTCTATCTCAATGGCTTTATATATTTTGTTTTCAGTATGATTCAAGTGCAGAATGCTTTTTCACTTACATTTTTATTTCTTCTGTGATCCATCTGTCATTTAGAAATGTGTTATTTGTTTCTAAATATTTGAGGATCGTTTTATTCTCCTCCTCCTTTCTCCCCCTTCTTCTTAGTCCAAATTCCCCCCATCTTGCCCTTATCTCCTTCTTCATTTGATGATAATGATGATGTTATTGATTTATAACTTAATTCATTCCTATGCAAAGATAATACTTTTGACATTTTCAGTGTCTTCATATTTGTTGAAATTAATTTGCAAACCAATTAAAGTCTAATTTTAAAATTCATATTCATTTAAAAATACACATTGATTATTATTTTGTTCTGTATGATCTGTGAGTGTGTATTTTTTAATTTTTTTTCTTTTTTGGCTACACTGCTTGGCATGTGGAATCTTAGATCCCTGAGCAAGGATCAAATCTGCGCCCTCTGCATTGTAAGTGTACTTAGTCACCCAGTCATGTCCAGCTGTTTGCAACCCCATGGACTGTAGCCCACCAGGCTCCTCTGTCCATGGAATTTTCCAGGCAAGCATACTGGAGTGGATTGACATTCCCTTCTCCAGGGGATCTTCCCGACCCAGGGATCAAACCCAGGTCTCCCACATTACAGGTGGATTCTTTACCAACTGAGCCGCCAGGGAAGCCCAAATTTGTAAGTGCAGAGTCTTAACTACTGGAGTGTCAGGGAAATCCCTTTTGTTTTTTAAAATACATGTGATTTCTATTATACTGAATTTTTGGCCTCTTCCATAAGGAGAGGAAGCTGTCTATGGAGAGGGCCACATAGCAGGGAACTGGCAACAGTCTCTATCCAACAGCCATTGAGAAACTGTAGCTCTTAGTCCTGTTTATTTCCTGTTTCCAAAAGGAAATAAATTCTGCCAACAGCCTGAATGAGCAAATTCCTCCCTGGCCGGAAGATAATGAAATGGTATGGTAATGGTTAATTTTATGTGTTAACTGGGCTAAGGGATGCCAATGCAGCTGGGAAAACGTTATTTCTGGGTGTGTCTGTGAGAGTACCCAAAGAAGAAATTAGCGTTTGAATCAGTAGACTGAGGGAAGGATAGCACCCTCACTGGTGCTAGTGGGCGTCATTCGGCTTGTTGAGGATGGAAGAGAACCAGAACGTGTAAGAAGGGTGATTTTTTTTTTTTCTTTTTGCTTGAGTTGAGTCATCCATATTCTCTTGTCCTTGGATGTGAATGCTCCTGGTTCTCAAGTATTCAGACTCAGATTAGGACTTAGACTAACAGCCCTTTGATTCACAGACTTACAGACCTGAACTGAATTGTAACATGGATTTTCCTAGTTGTCTAGCCTGTGGAACTTGTCAGCTTTCGTAACAAAATGAGTTCCTATAATATATTTCCTCTTACATTCCTATCTGTGTATCATCTCTCTATCCTATTGTTTCTGTTCCTCTGAAGAATTCTAATACAGACAGCTTTCTATTAAAGAAAACTGTTGTCACCACAGAAACCTATATTCAGTGAAATAACATTTCCAGACAAACAAAAATGAAGGCACATATTCTTCATTAGTCCTATTCATGAGTGAGGATGAAGTTTAGCAAACATACTGATAGCATTTTGATACTGGTTGGTCTCAGGACCCTAAAGCAGAGAACTCAGATAAGCCATTCCTGACCTTCTAATCCATGGAAACTGTGAGACAAATAAATGTGTATTATTTTAAGCTGCTATGTTTGTGGTAAATTTTTACACTAATAAAAAAGTAATACATACTCTATTACATGAAGTGTGCTTCTTTATCTCTTGTAATGATTTTGACCTTAATGTCAACTGGATTTATGTTAGTATAGTTAAATCAGTTTCTTGTTGCTGTTCTTAGTGTTACTTTGCATAATATATCATTTTACATTATTTTATTTTCAACCTTCAGAGCATCATATTTAAAATGTATTTTTCTAAGAAACGTAATTTGTTTCTGTGATTGTTTTGTTGTTACAGTTTTATCCAGGAAGAAAATTTCATATTTTATTTGGAGTATTTATTTACAGACATTATTTAGTTTCAATCTCTCTTACCTCTCTTTAATTTTTTTTATCTTTTGCCTTCTTTTGTATAAATTGTTATTATTTTTCCACTCTCCTCTACTGTCATTACTTATCCTGAGAAGTTTCCATCGGTCTTCTATTCATAGATGCTCATTTTTGTTTGGTGCCTTTTTGTGGTTCCACCTGAGAGTCATCTCTCTGGTACATATTCTCCCTTGTGTTTTTTAAATCCACATAAACCTGTCCACTTTATTCCAAGTTACATCAGTAGGTTCAATTCAATTTTGTCTGACAAGTTGTATCTTTTATTAGTCCTACCATTAAATATCTATCATTTGTGGCATTTGGATTTAAAGTGGGGAGAAGACACTGTGCATAATTTGGGACTTTTAAATAACATATTATGTGTTTAACAATATGTATTTAATAAATGTATGTGGTTGAGACTCTCAGTTGTGTCCAACTCTTTGCGACCCCATGGACTATAGCCTGCCAAGCTCCTCTGTCCATGGGATTTCCCAGGCAAAAATACTGGAGTGGGTTGCTATTTCCATCTCCAGGGGATCTTCCCTACCCAGGGTTCGAGCCAAGGTCCCCTGCATTGTAAGTGGATTCTTTGCTGGCTGAGTCACCAGGGAAGTCCATGGTTTTATATATATGTAAATATATATATTATATATATTATATATTATTATATTATATATATTATATTATTATATAATTATATATTATTATATAATTATATATTATAATATATACTTATATATATAAATATACAATGTATAATAGATATTATAATAATATTATATACATATAAATACACACAAATAATATTAAAGGCTCACCTAGGCTATTCGTTATTGCTTAACTCAACTAAAACAGAATGTACAGATGGCCATGAATTCGTAACATTAAGGTAGAATTATATTTTCACATTTTGGAGTCTTGTTATTATATGTCTTCATATAAACTGTCTGCTATTATAAATGATTTCCTAATTTTGTTTAAGACATTAATGATATTTGCAGATGCCTTGCTTTTCATGTATTACTTATCTACACAAAGTTTATTACATTTGCTTTGTATTTATACAAAATATATACTTAAATCTCCTTTTATAGCATATTTATTTTTTTCTGCTGTCTGTTTATTCACTTCATTTTCATCGCCAAGTTAATTAAATGAGTTACACATAATTGACTTTGTTTTTCAATGAGGATTAGAAAACATTTGAGAAGAAAGTTTGTAAAATAGCAAAGTACTTTTAAAGAGTGTACTGTGATCAGAGTACCCTGTGGAAAGTAATAACATAAAACAAAGATAGCTATGAGATATGTGGCAAGACCTCACTGTACTATAATTTCTGGATATATGTACTTTAGTACAAGAATTTATGAGTACCTACAGGTGTATGATATTCTGCAAGTTGATATGAAATGACTGGGAAACAAACAAACAAACAAAAAGTACTCCCCACCTTCCCACTTCCTCCCTTATTTTTTCCCCAGTTTTATTGAGATAGAATTGCCATATAACCCTTCCTCCTTTCTTTCTGAGATTCTAGGATAGGTGTAGAGAAATAAAAGGTGTCAGCTACAGAGGAGTAAATGTTCAATTTGAGTTCAATGTATTAGGATTTCAGGAGCAATGCAAGAAGAAATATCTAACACAGTCTAGAAAAGCAGGGTGGACTTCTCAGAAAAGATGGTGTATAGCAAAGGAGCTCACACTACACAGGGCTATGAAGAAATGTGTACAGAATCCCTTAACTCACTTTGCCCTTCAACTGTTCTTATATGTCAGATTCCTTCTCAGGGCTTGTCCATCATTTATTTGATTTTTTATTTATTTATTACTTGTATTTTTTACATCAGTGTTGGATAGTAGCACAAGTGCCAGCTGGCTTCATGTTTTCTTCCATCAACTGGGCCATTTTTGTCCTGAAAGCTACTAGCTGAGAAGCAAAAATGTTAAGAATGATAAAGAATAAGAAGCAAAAATGCTAAGAATGGTATAGAATATAGGGTCTCATAGGGCTGTGATGTGGGCCATTGTGGTGCTGGCTAAACAGTTCAAGTATCCCTGTTGCTTCTGTGTCTCCTGCTGGGGCTGAAGTTGGCAGAGCAAGCTCTTCCTGAAGGAAGAGCAGAGGAAAGTGAAGAGAGCAAAGACAACATGGCACCAACAGGGAGGAGAGCTGGCTCCCGCTCCCTCTCTCACCACCATCAAAGCCTCCTCTTCAGACCTGTGGGTGACCTGCAAGAGAGGCTGGTTTTCTGAGTCATGAAGATAAACACTCACTAGCCCAGGAGTTGGAAACGCAGGAGGAGAAGACATGATGCAGGAGGAGCTGCAGACTTGGTTGATGCCTCAGCGGTTGTACTTAGTAACTTGGCATTTGGAGAGGGAGGTCCAGCAGAAGCTGAGGGTGCTGGCAGCACTGGGTTGAGGGAAACTGGGCCATGGCCCCATACTGGCCTCAGGTCAAGGGCAGCACGCATGGAGCTGAGCATGTGCGGGTGCCATACTCTCATTGGTAGGCTGATAAAGGACGCAACCGATGCTTCTTTCCCGTCTTTCACATCTCATATACAGTGTCTGTTTGTGACTAGCACTTCATAGGGAAGGGAGTTCTGGGAAACACAGCCCCAGTTTATGAACTTGGTGGCCCTGCTCTAAGACAACCACTCAGAATCTTTTATTTATCTTAACTCAATCCTAACTCTGGAACATTCTGCTATGCAGCTGTGCCTAAGGTTTTCTGCTGCCTTATGTCTCCAAGTCTGATTGGATTCTCCTCACATCTGACAGTGTATCATCATGGGTAAGAGGGAGAGATTTAGGATAAGCCTGGATTCCGTCCTTGTCTTTCTTGCTGGGTGACTGGGGCTGCATCTCCTCTTCTCTGCCTTAACCGCAAGATGTGGAAAACAATGGGCCACCCACAGGGCTGTTGTGAGGATTATGTGGGATATTGCTGAAAAGTACTGAACACAGTAACTGGCAAATCAAAAAAGCCCTGTGAATTTGGGATATTATTTTAACAGATAACCTTGCCTCCTACTGTATCAAATTGAGTTGCTTTACAATTGCTCCTATCTATTGCAAAATTTCTAACAATTACAGCTATCAAATTTCTCATGGAAAGAAAACGTTCCTCTTGTTTTCTAAAGGGAACTCCTTCTTTGGTTTTCTAAGTTCCATTTCTCTACGTTTATTCTAGAAATGTTGATTTATTGCTTATTATAATGCCAAACAAATTACACTGCTGTTTGGAACAGATTCCCTCTCATAAAGCTTGGAGATAACCAAGAAAGCAAGATGGTTTCTTATTTTGATAAGTTCTCTCAAGAAAATAAATGATATGCTGTGATAGGGTATGACTGCCGGGCAGACTACTTCAGAGAATGTTGTAGGAAAAAAATCTTTTACAGAAGGAAATACTTGAAATGAAACCTGAGGCATGAAGATTATCCAGGCTAGGATCAGCATGCAAATATGTCCTAAATCTCATCCTGACTTGGAGGAAATTAGGGGTATCAATGAGTCATCAGATGTTGGGGGTGAGACAGGAAGGAAAGGGGAAGGGAACAACCATTAAAAGAATGATACAACCATTAAGAAGAACAGGATACCACAAAAACCAGTTAGAACCTACTAGGTCCAAGATGGTGGAAGATTTGACTTCCAGTAAACCTTGAGCCTCATCATATGTTCACTGTAATACATCATTGTCGTTCAGTCTCCAAGTCGTGTCTGACTTCTCGACCCCATGGACTGCAATATGCCAGGCTTCCCTGTCCCTCACTGTCTCCTGGAGTTTGCCCAAGTTCATGTCCATTGAATCAGTGATGCCATCCAACCACCTCATCCTTTGTCACCCTAGATACCTTAGCATATGCTAAATAACACCCACAGACAACATGATAGTTCCAAGACCAACCATAAATGGCAAAAATGTGAGTGGTTGTTTCAGTTCATGGAATCCCCACCTCTTCTCCCAGATAGAACATTCCTCCCACTCATTACCCTAAAAAATTACACAGCCTGTAAAAATTAACCCCATTTTAAGCCTCTCTTGCCTTCTCAGTTTGGCCCACATTCTGGAGTGTGCATCTCTCTAAATAAACCTGTTTTCACTTTATTATAGTTTGCTCTTGAATTTTTTCTTGCATGAAGCCAACTTGGCAACATGTCCAAGATACTCACTAGAGACCTGGTATAGGACTATCCTCTTGTGCCCCATTTCTTTCACAACAGGGAAAAGATTCTGAGAAGAGTTTTGCAGGTTAGATGGGGCCAAAGCATGTTTTGTTGGAAGGGAAGGAAGGCTCACTTTATCCATTATCTTCATTCTTACTGATGTTTTCAATTTCTGTCTTTCCCCTGACATTTCATTTCATCCTGTAATTATGTTATTGTCTTTCACTCCCATTAATACATTAAGTTTCTTGATTCTTCCACTGTTTCAAACTACTAGTCTAGCTCTCCTGTTCTCTCCAAGGTCAAACTTTTCAAAAGAAATTGACAACCGTTACTTCCTTTCAAATATTGCTTAATTTGTGGAGTTGGGCATATTACCCATATCAATCTACTGAGTTTTTTTAAAATGACCCCCCACCTGCTAAATCCAGTGGTATTACCTAGCTGGTCTTTCCCTCTTCATTTCTTTAGGCTTTAGACAGTACTGTCTGGTTTCTCTGTCACATCACAATTCTCTGTGTTCCTAGGTCCACAAACCAGTTCTTTGGTTCCTAGGCACCACTGTTCTATCTCCTTTGAAACAGTTTCTTGCTTCTATTCCATAAGTACAAAAATTTCCCAAAGGCTCTGTTCTTGCTCATCTTTTCTACTCTTTCCCTACCTTCTTTGTCTGTGTCATCTAATTCTTTGGCTTTAACTATTGTATCTGCCTGGATAGTCACAGATCTGAATATTTAGTCCTGATAATTCTCTCACATTGTCATATTTCATTTCTGAGAACTTGGCTAACTTGTACCTGGATGTCACTCATGCATTGCTAACTAAATACACTGAAAGATTATTACCTCTTCAAGAATGAATCTTGGTGCTCTCTCTTTATTCATGGTGATTTTTACCACTTAAAAATGTAAAGTTATCTTTAACTCCTTCTTCTTCCCCATTCCTCGACCTTAGCTTATCAGCTTTCCTTATATGGTTTCAGTAATAAAAGAAATCTTCTGTTGCTTTCCATATCTTTCCACCAAGTCTCCAAACTTCCCCTCATTGTGTTCACTATTTCTTCTATCACCAGTTACAACTCCATTAGAAGACTTTCCTACCCAGCTTGTGTCTTCTGTCTCTGAATCTTCGCTTGTTCTCCTGTATTGTTCCCATAAGAATACAGACTCCTACATCCCCCATCTAAACAAAGGCGACAATAAATAACCAAACACAACTGAAAGAGAATAGATCCTCCTCTTGACCTTAAATCTCTCTTCTGTATTTGCACTATTTTTTCAGCCTTCATTTAAAGCTGAACTTCCAGAAATAATTCTCTATAAAATGTATCAAGTCCTTCAGTTCCATTTACTCCTAATCTTATTCAAATAGGACTTTTGCCCCACACTTCATTGGAATTCCTTTTGTCAAAATCCAACGACCTTCATGTCATCAGTTATCAGGATCACACTATTCTTGCTGACTCTCTCAGAGAAACTCAGCATGCTTGATTGTGCCTTTTCCTTGTAGCATTCTCCTCTTTTTGCTCCTGAGACACTTCTGTGATTTCTTGGTTTTGCTACTATAATTTTAGCAGATGCTCTTTGGCTTTAACAATTATGATGATTATTATCTTTAGTCTTCTAGAAATTTAGCATTCTTCCATGAAACAACAACGAAAAAACCAATATTTTCACCTAAAATTAACATAAAATTTCTGAGTCTATAATCTGTTTTCCCCCATTTCGCAGAAGTTTCAATAAAAAATTATTAAAAAAAAAATTTCCACATTGATATTCAGTCAGGGGAGAAAGCTAAAGAAATCAACTTGAGTCTTGAGGGAGATCAGAAACCTTGTGGTAAAATGGAAGAACTGTCTAAGGCAGATACAGTGAATGGGAAGGCCCTTGATGCCTTTAGAATATAAGCAAAAGAAAGAATAAGAAGAAATTCGTAACATTCTCCAGATTCAGTATATTGAATTTCAACAGTCAGCAGTATTTGTTGTGCCACTTCCTCCCCCCACCCCCACCCCACCTTAGGGTAACTTGTCATCCTCTTTTATTAACTCATGCATCGAAAATATTTCTGAGCCTCTTCCATAATACACGACTCAAAGAAAAATAGGCAAACTCTGTTAGATACAAAGTTGGAGACATTCATTTTTCTTTCCCCTCTGAGCCTTTTCTCAGTTTAGAAGTTGAGTCAGTATTGAACTAGATTTCTCTCTGATGGGCTACAATTATTCTAGCCCTCCATTAATTCCTGGTATCATAATGCCCAATTTTTGTGACACAGATTTGCTTTGTGGGCTTGATTTTTTTTTCAGCTTGACAGAATATAATGAAATCAGCCAATGAGGATAGAATTTGGAATATTATTGCTTAAGTTTACATTTTGACAAATAACTGATTCCCCTGAATTTCCCATTTTTCTCCTCTTTTACTCCATTAAAATTATTTGATTTATTACTTCTGGACAGAAGATAAATCATTTTGCTTAGTGCACCTTTAAATCAAAACCAAATATGAGAAATTAGTTTAATATTTTATTCTAGATTTACTTATCTCCATAACATTTGGCTTAGTCCTGTCAGGAGTGATATGTCAAAGATATTCTTTTATGCAGTACTTATTCTCCATAATTTCCCATCTTTTTGTTTTTATGGAGTGTGATCAGAATTGCTAGAAATAACATCCAATGAATTTGTCAGTGATACAATCTTCTAGTTGCTATTTGATTCATTCTCTTTAATTCACCTTTTATTATAGTGCCCATCTTCTCCTTGTTTTCTGTTAAATATAGGACAAAACTCACAACTTTCTGTGATAATATTCAAGGCTGTCTAAAATTGAATGGCAGTGATATCTTTGAATTGCTGCTATGCATCCTTCTTTTCTTTTTCTGGTAACAGTAAAAAGAATAGTTGTTAGGGAACTAATTGTATTCAGCTTTCAGCCAATGCAGTTTTTATTCTCATGGTTGACTCTGCCACCAGTTCCTGGGTACTCTCATTCAGGCTTAGGTCATCAGAGCATCACAGCCCCAGTTCTCAGTGTTTGATATGCCAGAGAAAGGTAAAATCAGAATTTGTCAAAGCCAATTATTGAACTTTTGAGAAAGAGATTACTGTCTTTATCCCTGAACTTGAAATTTTGAAAACATAAACCTGGAACTCTAATTCATCTTACCATCTTGCCTTCATGAGAGAAAAATTATATCTGAAGATGAAACCAATAAAGAGACAAGCTGTTCAGAGAGATGAGTAGAAATAGGGTTTGGCTTTGATAACATTGGTTTAGTTTCTTGATCAAGCCATACCTGAAGGGGAACTTTTTTGATATTTTATTTACACAAGCTAATGATTTCCCTCTCTCATCTCTATCTTTATTTACTGTTCTATCTTCATTATGCTAGTCTACATTTCCCATTAACCACTTGCTACTAAAAGTATTTAACTATCACATGTCTAACCATTTATATGAATATTCTACTCTATGAAATACCTGTTTTTGAAATGCATTTTAGCATTTTCTTAAACACATCATTGACTCTCCTAACATTTCACCAGTATGAGCCTTTTCTTTCACTTTGAACTATATATTTTGCATTTGGATTATTTGCTTTCTGAATTTAACATTAACACAGATTTGGATTTATTATCCAAATTATTTATATTGTAGAGTTATTTATATTGTGTAGTTACGTGATTTCCTTCATAGCTGTCATCTGTATATTGTGCTTTTAGCCAGCATTTCCAATCTGCAGTCATTACGGTGCCGTAATAGATGTTGTTTAATGACTGTACCCTTTATTTTGTCCTGTTTCCCCACCGTGCCTAGGAGTTTGCCTTGCCTAGACAAACGAGGAGCATTTTTCAGCTTGTTAAGCATATTCATGTAGTGAATTGATTTGTGGGGGATTTTAAACCAGAAACTTTAGACTTAAATACTCACAGAGGTAGGAAACATAAAAGACTGAAGCTAATGTAAGACCATAGATCCTAAACTGTTTTGTTATCTCCAGCTTTAGCAGTGGTTAGTCATTTCTCTCTAAAATGCTGAGGCCGTGTGCTAGTCAGTCACCCTGGCCAGACCAAGCCAGTGTCTGCACCGTCTGGCCCTATGCTCGTGCCTGTCCTCTTCCGTGAGGGCGCTCCTCACTCCTCTAGAGGCCAGCTGCTGGTGCTGTGCTTCTAATGTTAACTTCTGTAGATCTCAAGTTCCCACCTCCTGATACTCATTGATACCAGAGCCTGAGTAAACCTCTCACTGTGGAAATTTATTACTTCTTCTAAAAATCTTGAAGAGCCAATCATAATTAAAATTTTGTGTATGTAAGGGGTTGTTAAATCATTTGTGTATATTGAAAAATGAAACTGTTAAAAAAACAAATCATGGGGTATACTATGAAATAGACTGTAAATTTTACATGAAATTACATTAAGAATTTTTATTTTTAAAAACTCTACACCTCCTTCTTCTCAATAAAAGAAAACATTCAATCCAATAAAATTTTCATCAGGCATAAGTGTTCTACTATCACTAGCTCTTCATCTTATTTTGGTGAAATTATTAAGAGGCAATATCCTAAAATGACACATTTTGTATTTACCTGGGACATTTCAGGAGTATCCCAACAGTTATTGAATTATAAATTTTGTCTGATTTATTGCTGTTTCTAGTGCATTCAACCGAGCATTGTTTATCTCTTTTGTGCCAGGTTCTGTGTTAATTACTGCAGGGATTCTGGCAGAAAGGGCCCCTGACTCAACAAACTAACAACCCATTTCCTGTGGAGAGGGGAGTGAACAGCAGTAGACTGGTGGGTGTCCTGGGTTTAACATTCCTGTTTTCACATATACATGAGGCACTGGAAAGTCCCATCATGGAAGACCTTTACAGTCTTGCTAAGAATGAGATTTGTATTATATACATTTGGCTAGTCATCAAGTCTAACTGACCTCTCTCCTTTTATAGCCCACTCCTGCCATCATTATGTTAGTAGAATGAGGTGCTTTGGAGCGTTATTGAATGCAATGATTTGCAAACATCTGAACCTGTACCCATAACATGTGTCAGGGATTTTTCCTCTACAGAGATTTAATGACTATTCTGAGTAAAGTTTCCTACTTTCAGGGATTTATATAGTGACTGATTGAATGCTTCTCTTCTCATGAAATGTGAGAAAAGTGCAAGTCCCACCTATCCATCTCTTGCATTTTATTTATTTTCATCTAAATATCTGGAAGATTTCTGCAAGGTTTTAGAGGATTAAGGAGTTCTGAAATCTTCCTGTTGCATGTGGCTTGAGAAGTTATATAACCTGGTCTTCTCTTTCTATTTGCAGAAGGAGCTGTGTCTGGTCTAGGTTTACACATGTTAGTGTGATTAATTTATTTAATGTAAATATAAAATGCATTTCTTTTATGTAGGAGAAGTCTTCACTGGGATCATTCCAGTGGTAGCAGTGGTAAATATTCCAAGGAAGTATAAGTCTTGACAGAGAATTTTAAAGTTTAAATTAAGCTTTATGCATATCGATTAGTCTTCCCAGGTGGTGCTAGTGGTAAAGAACCTGCCTGCAAATGCAGGAGACATAAGAGACGTGGGTTCAATCCTTGGGTCGGGAAGATCCCCTGGAGGAGGGCATGGCAACCCATTCCAGTGTTCTTGCCTGGAAAATCCTTTGGACAGAGGGGCCTGGTGGGCTACGGTCCATAGGATCACAGAGAGTTGGATGCAACTGAAGTGACTTAACACACATGCGTGCATATCAATTGGTATGTGTTATGGACAATGAGAGAGGTAATGAGATTTATACATGAGACATAGTAACACTCGCCAAAGAACAAATATGCACGGGTATCCACAATGCCATGCACCATATTGTTATTTCTTTTGCTGGAGAATTATTTTTGCTATCTCTCTTACCAAAGTGTTTGAGAAACCTTCTTAGGAGATGTAGTTTGAGGGACAGGGTATTGAAATTAAAACCTAATTTTAAATCTCAATTCTGTTGTTTTTTTCACCATTACTTAACCTCTGAGATCCTGTTTCCTTATTTGTAAAATGGTAATCATGATTATAACACCAATATCATAATAGTATAGTGGGTAATAATTAAATAAGATGATAAAATGAAAAAGACTAATAAAGTACCTAGCACTCAGTAGGGAAGCTGCATTAATTGCATTCTTTCTCCCTCTTTGATAGTCATGATAAAAAAAATACTTAATAAAATGTCAGAACGATGCAATGGATGGCAGATGCTTTTTTGATAGAATTGAATAATATTTTCCATGATTGCCCAACTCATACACCACAAGCATATATAAGGACTATTTAAATTGCTCAAAGACTCAGTGATTCAAAACAACCAATTTTACTGTCTCATGAGTCAGTGGGTCAGGGCAGGTCTAGGTGACTTGTGCTCCTATGGTATCAAACGACGTCACTCGGTGGCATTCAGCTGGCTGCTGAGCAGATCTGGACGGCTTAAGACATTCTTGAAATATACCTTCAGTTTAACAGTGGTACAGCATAAAAGGGCTTCCCCATTGGCTCAACATTAAAGAACCTGAATTTCAGTGCAGGAGACACAAGGGTTCGATCCCTGGGTCAAAATATCTCCTGGAGCAGGAAATGGCAACCCACTCCAGTATTCTTGCCTGGGAAATTCCATGATTGGAGAAGCCTGGTGGGCTACAGTCCTGAGGTTACAAAACAGTTGGGCATGACTTAGCAACTAAACAACAACAAAATATCATATATATTTAAAATATTGTCTATATTTTAATATTGGAGCTTGGTACCTGCTACTATTTTATCCTCCTGCTCAGTCAGTGCCTTGCCCTTTGTTGCACCTGGGTGGATGCTGTCTCTTTTAGGTTTAATGCTTCCTGTACGTTGACTGACAGTAAATTGTTATGTTTGGTACCATTTGCAGATGGGAACCAATGTCCTCAAAACCTGTACATTTTTTTTTTAGATACTTCCTTGGAGGGCCTATAACGCATTCTTAATAGCTCTAGTATGCTCTGCAATTGTATCTTTAAAAAGAATGATAACTGGTATTTCTGAGTAAGTAAATGACATAAAGTCACTATAAAGTAAGACATGAAGAATACAAGAATACAAGATTTTGTGTATGTAAAATGATGTTTAGTACAGTGCTGGGTATAAGGGCAAAACAAAGGGGGAAATTTGGGGAAGAAGTAAATATTCATGAAATAAGGGAATTGCTGAGTAAATTGTGGCTCATTCATGCAGTGGAGCCTAGGAAGTACCATCCTGGCTTAGACTCATCTCTTTTGTTCATGCTGTGGCCCTCAGGGCTACCTGAATTTCCAGTGTACAGTAGAAGCTCGATAAATATTTTTTTTTGTGATTATAAATTTAATGAGTTTAATCTATATCTTTTGATCAAAAATAATGTCCAAAAAAGTGAAAAAAGGGGAGCTGCATAAAAATGTGAAAATAGGCAAGTGATTGTGTATACTTCACAAACACAAATAGATGTCTGTATTAGGAGAGTGAATGGTGTGGAATGAAGACCTCATCCCAACTGTTAAGCTGGTTGGTAGCGATGGTGTGGAAATGGAGGTGATAGGAAAGAGATACAGAAAAGGCAGACAACAACAACAAAATCCTAAGGAAAAAGATCTAAAGTTCTATGTTAAATAAAAATGAAGAATGTAAAGCTCTAATTTTAATTTTTTTCACATATGTAAAATGTGAATTAACTTATATGGAAAAGAGACAAAAGATGAAAAAGGAAACTACTGATTTTTATTTATATTTGGTAAAGGGATTGTAAGCAATTCTTGTCTAGAATTCATTATTTAATTTACTTTTGTAAGAATGTCTTGAATGTTTTATAAATATAGTAAAGTACAAAGAACAAGTAAAAATCCACATAATCTCACAGTTTAAACATTGCTAACATTGCTTCCTTCCTTCCAGTTGTTCTTTTCTTTCTTCTCTTTTCTCTCCTTTTTTTCCCATTCCCTTCCCTTCCTTCTTCATTTTCTTCACCTATTTATCTACCTATCTAATAGAACTGGAATCGCTTTGTAAATGTGAGAGACTGATTTTCATTATATTTTATTCTCCCAGAATAATAACTTGTACTCAGAAAGTACTCAGTGTTTTTCTGATTACAGAAATAAGTAGGCCCTGAATGTTAATAATGTCAAACATGCAGATCAGTTATGAAATTCAAAATTAGGATTATGTTTACATGGCTACCAACAGAATTTCTTTTTTGGAAGAATGTAATATTTCTCTACTTTGATTAAAACCATGCATGTTTTTTGTAGTTTCCATTTCTTTAAGTATGCTTTAATTTTATATGTCCTGTATTTCAACAGGAAGGCCTGGCTTAAAGCAACAGTCAAATGTTCTGTCATCAATATTCCACACACATAGTCTGACCAAATAGCCAAATACACTTTCCTTCTCTCTCTCTCTCTCTCTCTCTCTAATTTTTGAATCTGTATGTTCTGTGCTATCAACATGAGCTCAAATCTATAATCTTTGATCTGTATATATATGTGCCTGTATGATATGAGGTTTTTAGCATCTTTATTGAGTGGCAGGTGGCAGCTATTAGCTATTATTTGTGGCGAACAGATGATAAAGACTAAAGAAATGTTTTCACATTGTAACTAATAGGAAAACTTATATTGGCAGAAAATCACTAAGTGAGGGGAAAAAAAAAATCTGTTACAATACTTACGTTACTTGATCCAAGATTTTTACTAATAAAGTGGAGTTAAAAATCATTTAAAAACATCCTAAAGGAACACATTTATTTATATAGTCAGGCCTAAATTTGAGACCTGACTTATTCTAAGTATTTATCTACACTGTGCTTATTCTCTGGATATTGGCTCAGCTTTCCATTCTGTCTGATAAAGATTTTGTTCTCAGCTTGATTATGTTGGGTTGGGTGCCAGACATCCAAAAGGTTGTTAAATGTTTATTTTTGTTGAAAGAGAATGAAACAATGGAAAACTTATTCAAATAAATAGAAGGTTCATGCTATTGAACCATTATTATGTAAAAGTTCATTGTCATGAGGAAAATAAAATCCTCAGGACAATGAACTAGTAAATAAATGTAAACCCAACTCTGTGACATTTAGCTGCACATGGACAAAAAAAATTAAATTATATTTTCAGTTTTAGTTAAAGTTGCTAGGTGAAATGAGTTAGTCTGTTGCCTAAAGTTTGCCAGGTACTCAGAACTTTTGAACTATTTATTCATTTCTATTCTTTATTATTTTGTATTCCTTTTCTATAGATTGATAAATGACAATATGTAAATTTTAGTACTTGTCTAATTGACATGGAATAATGCATACATTTCTATAAATGCAAAGGGTTGCAATTTTTATGCATTATTACTTATCTTTCTGTATATATCACAATCAAATGTATAATTCAGAGAGTGTAGACAGTTCCTAGCCCATATCTGTAGTCATGTAAAATGTTTCATAAAGACTATTAACACTTCCAAATATAATACCTTATCTGTGAGGTACAGATCAGTGGTAAAGAACCAGTGATTAGTCAATGCCCACAGCAAGAAAGATGATAACAAAACCTGTTTATGTGCATCTGTTTACCATTCTTTTCCCAAGGTTAATAGAAAGATCCTCAAATGCATAATTTTACATACTGACTTGTTTCGTTTCCACCCTTTAAATTGAAACCAATATATATGTTTAAGCATTTAAGGTTTTATCTAATCCATGCTTACTAAATTATTTCAATTGTAACAGATTCAAAAATAGAGAAGCAGAAAAATTATTCAAGAATTTAAATAATTTGCATTTCTGTGAACATTAGCCAAGCTCAAATTTAGCTGTTAAGCTTACCTCAGTTTTTACTTCTCTTAATAAGCTTCTTGACATCAAAAATCAAGCAGTCTTCTACATTTGTTGACTAACATGATACAACTGAAATTTTTAAATTTTACTAAATTCTATAATCTAAACTTGATGTGTAGGATATAAATAATGCTTTATATATTTACATGCTTATAAATATAGAACTTGTTTTCAGTTTGGAAAAATATGAAGAGCCATTTAGAAGCAAATGATTAGCTATTTGTGTGAATACCAAACTTCTCAAAATAAAACTTTTTTATGAAAGAAAATAAACATCTAAGAAAATAAATCAAATAAATATGCAGAATTTATTTCCATGATTTTAGCTATGTAATGACTCTTCTCCATCTCATATATTTTCCAGTGTATTTTCCTTGGAAAACTGACTTAAAGTATACAAAATTAAGATGAATTGTTGGCACTGTCTTCAGTGAACTCTAGGGTATTTTGTTTCAGACACAGCCTGATTGAGGAAAGCAGATAATCCTGTGTTGATTTACAGAGCAACAGCTATCTATGCAACCAGAGGGCTAGAAGTAAAAACTTTATCTTATCTTAAATAATAAAAATTCCTACATATTTGCAGAATAAATCAAAACAAAATATCTGCAGAGAGAACCTAAATTCCCAACCACAATATCCATAATTTTGACCAGTATTTCTACTGTTGATACTATCTGGTGTCTTTCCCCACTGCCTAGCAGGTTATCAATTTTCTTCACAGGTTTGAAATCTACTTCAGATACAGATGGGTACCAATGGAGGCAAGATGAGAAGGGGTATCTTATGAATACTGGAGAGAGACATCCAACAATAGACCAAATATGAAACAGAAACATGAGCAGAAACCAATATGTCCTTTATAATCCTGAGACAGGTAGATAGTACTCAGTTAGCAATGGACATAAAGGGTTTGTAAGTATAGGACCAAATTTCTGGGTATATGTGGTGTCTCTCTTCAGGGCTGGAGAAAAAAGAAAGAAGAGGAACTGAGGTTGTTTTTGGCTTCTTTTTCCAAGCCAATTCTAAATCCAATTGGACTGGTGGGTTTTTTTGTTTGTTTGTTTTGTGTTTTTTTGCAATTCTTCACTTAGGAAAAGGAAGAACTCAAGAAGGATCTAAAGAGAAAAAGGAGGGAAGATATTCAAGTCATATGCCCTCAACTACATTCCCCTTGCTCAGCATCCCAAAGGGTTTTGCAAGATTTTTGTGTCCATTGCTTACTTCCAGGTCGCTGGTAAAGCCAACCAGTAGAATGAATTTAAAATGCTCACAACCCTGAAAGTCAAGCTGCTATGCAGTGTTGGGTAGATATGGCTGTGCGCAGCAGAGTGCCATGGGCTATAAACAGAAAACAGGATTTATTGTGAGGAAAAACTTAGAAGCAGGAAAGCAATACACCAGTTCCCCTGAGGTCTCATTATTTCACACAAAGATGTGCTTAGGCTGGGTGTGGTTGAGCTGGATGAAACAAGGAAAGAACTCCAGCAGACGGATCCCACCTCATCAAATCCCTCACACTGAAAGGGAAATAGGGCAATAGGGCACCTCTCTGTAAACAAACATTTTTTGGCTGAGCAAGTGACCTCATTAGTAAAGAGAAAGCTTTGAACTCTCACTGGTATCAGTTTGATCTCTTGGTCTAGCTCAGTCATGCCGAGTCCACTCCTTGCTTGCCTGCAAAGAGGAGGAACTGCTCTCCTGATACCATCTGGATTGGTCTCGCTTCACTGGCGCAACTCCTTGACATGTTGCAGCACAATGAGAAAAAGCTTTAATTCAGAACACGTCTCAGTCAACAAGGCAGCTGTAAAAGCAGTCCCCTGCTCAAAAGGATTCTGTCCATATCCTATCCACAAGTTCTCTTGCAGCCCTGGCCAGCAGTGGAAAGCTACCCTGTACAGTGTGGAAGACAGCTCTTGAAAACCCATACTACATGTCATAGTGCTGCATCACCTTATTTCAGGGATGGAGGTCCGCCAGTCGCTGAGAGGGAAAACGCATCATTCTTAGGGCGAAGTGAAGGCAAATTTAATGTCCTCCAGGAGAAAATGTCACCACCACCATTGGTAAGCACATGGAATTCAGAGTGAAATTTGGCTACATCTTCACATAAAGTTGCTTCTGGAAGAGAAAGACATGATTTATGACCAAAGAGCCAACATTCTCCTGTGGGGCATTTGTTTCATTTATGAAGAAAAAAGGAAAGATACTTAAACAAGAGACTTGCTAGTTTTTGTTGATGATCAGAAAAGCTCCCCTGCTATTTTGGCTATAATAGAAAAAGTAAACTGAATTAAAATACAACTTGTGATTTCTATGCCAGTGACTGAGAGGTGGGTGATTAACATCTCCCCAGACAGGATCCACTAATGATGCTTTCTCCTCAGACAAGACAACAGTACTTGGTTTCTAGATACCAGATTTTATTTCACGTTTCCTAATGAATATTGAGTTTTAGGTCAACATACACATGCACACATACAAAATGTTGCATACGATTAGAATTATTAAAGTGCTTCCCAGGTGGCACAGTGGTAAAGAATCCACCTGCCAATGCAGGAGGCACAACGTGAGTTCAATCCCTGGGCCCGAAAGATCCCCTGGAATAGGAAATGGCAACCCACTCCAGTTTTACTGCCTGGAAAATTCCATGGACAGAAGAAGCTGGTGGGCTACAATCCATAAGGTCTCAAAGAATTGGACATGACTGAGCGACTGAGCACAAATGCACACACAATTGTTAAACAAATGCCCTTAAGGCAAGGAAAAACTTTTTTTTTAACATTTTATTTGGAAACATCAAAAATGTTATTTTATGAAGGGCATGTTTTATAATATCAGATGTTTTTGAACTAAACAAGTTCAATAAAGCAAATGACAAGTAAATAGGAATGTCTTTGTTTTTTCTTTGGTAATGATTTGATTACACAGTTATTATACAGTGCTTTAAAAGATACTTTGCTAAGTATGTTCTTAATTAGATAAACCATCATATCAGCTCTGCCTTTTAAGGAAATATTTTTCTTCACATTAGTTCCTAGATATGCTGTCAAAAGTGCATGTATGAAATGTAGGAATATAATAAGCCCTATATTCACCTCACTGTATTGTTATAAGAATTAATCCATTTGTGTTTGCTTAGTTGATATTAGCAGCTACTTAATAATATCACTACTATACTTTTCTAGCTTAATGTCCTTTTATTCTCCCTCAGTTAAATATTATCTTATTGTATTCATCTCATTTGTCCCAGTTTGGAAGGTTTGGTTTTAATTTTTGTATCTAACCTGTTTGTATCTCTCCCAAATTTATGGTATTTTCCCATTTGATAAGCTTTGCAAAAAAGGTCATGCTGAACAAGTCAGACATTTGGTAGAACTCTGTCAGGTCACAGTTAGAAACCTCTTTCTCTTTACCTGACTAATCAACAGTACTTCCATATGTTCATTAAGCATATCATTAACTCATCTCCCTATCTGCACCCTTCTCATGCCATACTATCTCTCATATGAATAAGAAAACCCTGAAAACCATAAAATTCACATACACAAGGTCTGTGTTACCTTTCTAATCTGCCACTGTAATAACTCCACCCATGAACAAAACAAAAACAAAACTAAGCTAAATACAAGCAAATAAAACTTTGGAAGGAATTAGCTTGAAGCAAGAGGTTTGAAAAATCAATTATACATAATTAAATGCAAGGATGTTAATGCCGTTCAACACACATCCATTGCTTTATGAAAGATGGTGAGCCTCAAACAAACAAGAGAAGCCCACCCAATGTCTCAATTTGTCTGAGGCTCTCTTTCTTGGTCAGCTCCATCTGTTCTATGTACATTGCATTATTTGGTTTTGATCATGCTAGTTTCTATTTGTATTCAATTTATATCACTTCCTCTTGTTACCCAGTTGCACTCCATGACAAATGTCTTGGCAGCCCCCACTGTATTTTATCAGCACTCCTTCCTATGTAGTTTATAATCACTGCCTAACAGACATGAGGACCCATCTCAGAAATGATCGTATTAAGCAGTGGGTGTGTGAACTATCTCTGAATTTTTGTTTGAAATCTTGATGAGCCAGTTTTTAACTGGAAGATAATATTTTGTACTGTTCAGTCTGTACAATCAAGCCGTGACAATAATGGAAACCCTTAGAAAATGAAGGTTAGGTAAATTTAGTAATAGCTCATTTACGTTTTGTCCAGGTATTAAGTGGCCCTTTAGAAACAGGACAAAGCTGATCATTTCATTATTTGATTAGGTTGTTCTCACTGTAGCCAAGTGATCAGTTAATTCTCTGTTAATTCTCAAAACACATTTAGAAAATCAAACTAGGGTGCAGAAAATAGAATCCAAACAACACTTGTCTGGCTTGTACATAGAGTGCTAACTGACCTTTCTCCTGTTACATTCAAGGTTAAGGAAAATAGGTTTATCATAAGAAACTAAGGAAACTACAGGGAGGAGTAACAGAAAGGGTGATGGATTTTGCCTTAAGAAAGTAAAGTTTCATCTTTTGTGAATAGGTCTCTGTGATGCTGAAGTGGGAGGTAAGTTTTACAAATACAGTGGTGTACAAGGTGTTGTATATAGGTAGTAAGAAGTTAAGATTTCTTAATTCCTGGAAAATATTTCATCATAAAAAATAAATGAACATCCATGATCCCCATTCATTTATTTTAAAGTGAAGTGAAGTGAAGTCGCTCAGTCGTGTCCGACTCTTTGCGATCCCATGAACTCTAGCCTGTCAGGCTCCTCTGTCCATGGGATTTTCCAGGCAAGAATGTTAGAGTGGGTTGCCATTTCCTTCTCTAGGGGATCTTCCCAACCCAGGGATCGAACCCGGGTCTCCTGCATTGCAGGCAGACTCCTTACTGGCTGAGCCAAGCATGCCAATTTTTTAGTGGGATGTCTTCTGAGGATCAAACTCTACATTCCTCTGAATTGAGGACAGGGCTGGCAAACCATTTCACTTGTGAAGGAAAATGATAGCTGTTTCCTTCAGGAGCTATTGTATTTACCTCACACACCTCAGCAAGCCTGATTCTTGAATGTTTAGAATCGGCACAACACTTGGTTTCAGAATACAGGGGACTGATTCACATTGACAAGAAACTATTCACATATTCCCCTGTGTCTCATCTTGAGACAGGCAGAATGACTCTAGTTGTTTTGGTGCTGTCGAAGAGAGGACTTTTTCTCCTTTCATGCCTGTGATGATGCAGTAAAGCTCCCTTGGGTATAAAGAAGTGCAGTTTTCTGTCTTGATTCTGTTCTTTCCAAAGGATACTCATTTGGGAAGCTCAGCAAATTTGGGGGTCTCTATTTTTTTAGTGAATAGGGATGACGAGTTTGTGAATTTAATGAGTGTGAGGGTAGGGGGACTGGAAGGCACATGTAAAGAAAAGAGGTCAAGAAGAAAATGATGTTGGGAGATGAGGGATTTGCAGAGAGACAGGGGGGAGAAGTTTGTAGTTTGACATTTCAGTAGCATCAGTAGTGGCAGCTTGCTTGAATCTCCTTTTCCTTTATTCATCACTGGAGGAATCTTCAGACTAAGAAATTCGGCCCTGGATGCTAGAAATAAAAGAGAAAGAGCTTTTAAAATATTATAAAAAATTATTTGTACAAATAATTTGCAAACTAAGAGCACAGTTTTGAAAAGAGGTACTGTTTGTTTTGCCAGGGACCAGGTGTGTGACTTCACTAAAATGCTGAGTCTCTCTGTTCCTCAGTTGCTTCATCTGAAAAAGAAGCTAATAATAGCCCTTGCTGGGCCTCCCAGTTGGCCGAGTGGTAAAGAATCCACCTGCAATTCAGGAGATGTGGGTTTAATCCCTGAACCAGGAAGATCCTCTGGAAAAGGAAATGGCAACCTAATCCTGTATTCTTGCCTGGAAAATCCCATGGACAGAGCAACCTGGCAGGCTACAGTTCATAGGGTCGCAAAGAGTCAGACACGACTGAATTGACTGCTATACACACTCAATAGCCCTTTCATAGAGTTATGGATGTCCACCTAATACTGAACTCATAGTATGTATCATTTTTGTATATTTGTTATTATAGTGGCTTTTCTCATTTATGTAATAATATTTTGTCGTTCAGTTGCTCAGTCATGTCTGACTCTTTGTGACCCTATGGACTGTAGCACATCAAGCTTCTCGGTCCTTTACCATTTCCCAGCGTTTGCTCAATTCATGTCCATTAAATAGGAGCTGCCATCCAACCATTTCATCCTCTTTTGTCCCCTTCTCCTCCTGCCTTTAATCTTTCCCAGCATCAGGGTTTTTTTCCAGTGAGTTGACTCTTCACATCAGGTGGTCAAAGTATTGGAGCCTGAGCTTCAGCATCAGTCCTTTAATGAATATTCAGGGCTGATTTCCTTTAGTTATTGACTGATTTGATCTCCTTGCTGTCCAAGGAACTCTCAAGAGTCTCCTCCAGCACCACAGTTCAAAGGTATCAATGTAGTAATATTAACATGTTACAAAGACAGTTTGAGAAAATATATAATACACATAGTATTTTTTTTTAGGTATTTCAACCCAGTATTTACTGAGTATTTGCTAAGGACAATACTTGATCAACATGCAAAGAAAAGAAGTCATGGCCACTTCCTTGAGAAGGGAAAACCTAGTAACACATATTATCAGCATTAGTTATTTTTTTATTTTCCCTCATCATATAATTTTCAATATGGTAGTGAACATTCTGCAGATGTATTTCTTTTTTCTTTACCTTTGTAACATCTCTGTTCTTCCTCGACAAAGTCAGCTCCTTCCAGCAAGCCATTTATATGCAATATTGAAGTGTTCTGGGTATACACAACCATAACAACAAAATCCTTCATCAAGTTAAATGGTAATAGATGCAGAAATACTGATGGGGGCCCAAATTAAATGATTATGTTTTTTTGGAGATAAAATAATTCCATTTTCTAGGAATAAGTTATATCAAGATTACTTGCAAAACAGGAAAAATAATTGAAAAAAAATTTTTTTTACATTGTCTTCTCATGCACTAAGATAGCACTGATGGACCTAGCCATGAATTTTTTTTTTTTGGAGGGGGGAATAATACCAGATTTATAAGAAAGCATAAATGGGAATTTTTGAAGAAAAAAACTTTTTTTTTCTCTTGGTATACCAGATTCCAAAGATTGAACAATTTCATCAATGGTTTGAGACTTAAAATCATTTCACATGTTAACACATAATAAACTTTCTGAAATAGCCTGGTTTCTTTACATAGTAAAATTGTGAATGAGTCTTAGTAGACATTATGACCAAATCATGCCTAATGTTAATTTTCATTAAAAATCAATTGCCATTCTAATTTACACATGACCGCCTCTTAATCATCATCAGATTTTTTCTTCAAGATTCAAATACAGACACAATCGGAACTCTATTAAAATATTCCAGTTGTCATCATTGGATCCTCTGTGAAATTTGCTCAGTTGTGTCCGATTCTTTGCGACTCCATGGACTCTATGCAGTCTATGAAATTCTTCAGGCCAGAATACTGGAGTGGGTAGCTTTTCTCTTCTCCAGGGCATCTTCCCAACCCAGGGATCAAACACAGGTCTCCCACATTGCAGACAGATTCTTTAACAGCTGAGCCACCAGGGAAGCCCAAGATTACTGGAGTGGGTAGCCTGTCCCTTCTCCAGTGGATCTTCCTGACCCAGGAATGAAACTGGGGTCTCCTGCATTGCAGGAGGATTTTTTACCAGCTGAGCTACCAGAAGCCTCTTAGTTCCTCTGTAATCATAATATTTATTGTGTATTTCCTGATGTTTCTGTTTGGAAAATATTGCAATGATTGCATCCCTGTTTTACAATTGCAAAAAGAGTTATTCACTCTGAAAAAATTCTGGAGCTCATTTTCTCATCTCCAGCAGCCATAATACACATGATAAAATGTGTAAAACTCTAGTAAAATGAGTGAGTTTAGTGCTGTGTTTTCATCCCATGGTGTGTCATGTTTCCTTCCCAAATGTGTACTGGTTGAATTTTATGAAACAGTTGGGTATTTTCTTTTAACATTTTGCCTTCAGAGTTAGGTCAGTATTATTATACTACTACTCAGTATATACTACTGCTCAGTATTATTCCTGATAGTCAGCAGGGTCCTTATTTTCTATTAAGTGTGGCATTTTGGTTGAGAAAGACAGCTGAGAGTTCAGACAAGTCCCAGCTCTGCCGTTGGACTAGATGCAGTACATTGTATTGGACATAATGTGCACACTCTCTGAGTTGAATTTTCTCATCTTTAATACAATATTTAGTTCAAAATATTGTTGAAAGCATGTCGTGAGATAACAATTTTTAACTCATAATAATGTTCTAGTATACATTTACAAAAATTGTAGGAATATGCACAGGAAAAGGTGAAATTTAGGAAAATGAATCAATTGGAAGAAGGAGAAATTCAGAATCAAATTTATGTTTGTGTATAACATACTATTTAATGGAAAGAAAAAAAATCCAGTTAATTGACTCCTTTAATATTGTATAATGTAGGGTGATCCCTGGAACCTCTCTGAGGTAGAGTTTCTGATCTGGTATATGCAACTAAGAATTTCTACCTCAAGTGGTTTTTGAGGTGATGTATGTAAAATGGGTGGCACAGTACCTGGTATATGCTATGCACCTAATATATTCTTTTGGAGGGTAGTAGTATAGTCCAATGAATGAGTCCAGCACTCTCTTGAAAATGAAGGCTGGAACTTAGATTAGAGATGAGGCTTGAAGACTTGGATTTAAGAATCTAAAATAAAGGAGATATTTGTAAAAATGAACAAACAAACAAAAAGTTGTGATAACACCAAAGATTGAAAACAAGACAGGGGTTCCCAATCTTGGCCATGTGTGTCTAGCTCACACAGAACCCATGTAAATTAAGATTCCTAGCTTCTTACTCAAACCCACTGAATTAGAGTTTAGAGTTGCTGGAGTGAAGGTCACAAGTGATGCTTATACACTCAGCTTTGAATATAAGCATTAGGGAAGAAGTTAGGAAATGATCTCTAAATTCAGAAGGAGTCCTAAGAAGAATGCCCAAGAGCCCTGAAGAATCCAGATGTTTGTAGGGCAGAAGCCAAGGGAGAAGAAATTTCAATGAAGAGATGGCCAACAAAATCACATTTTTGAAAAACAAATGTGGGGATCAAAAATGATTAAAATGAAGCAAAAGCTTTAACTAAATATTATATGGAACCCCACTTGAAAAAAAAAAGCTTGTAGATAAATCAAATGTTTGGATAAATTTCCCTTGCCAAAACAAGACAGAAAAATCAATAGATAGAAACATATTTGCCAAAAAGATGCTCTTGAAACATTCTCGTGCCCCTTTTCAGCTTTCAGTTCAGTTCAGTTCAGTCACTCAGTCGTGTCTGACTCTTTGTAACCCCGTGGACTGCAGCATGCCAGGCCTCCCTGTCTGTCACCAACTCCCGGAGTCTACCCAAACTCATATCCATATAGTCAGTGATGCCCTCCAACCATCTCATCCTCTGTTGACCCCTTCTCCTCCCACCTTCAATCTTTCCCAGCATCAGGGTCTTTTCAAATGAGTCAGTTCTTTGAATCAGGTGGCCAGAGTATTGGAGTTTCAGCTTTAGCATCAGTCCTTCCAATGAATATTCAGGACTGATTTCCTTTAGGATAGACTTGTTGGATCTCCTTGCAGTCCAAGGGACTCTCAGGGATCTTCTCCAACACCACAGTTCAAAAGCATCAATTCTTCTGTGCTCAGCTTTCTTTGTAGTCCAACTCTCACATCCATAAATGACTACTGGAAAAACCATAGCTTTGACTAGACAGACCTTTGTTGGCAAAGTAATGTCTCTGCTTTTTAATATGCTGTCTAGGTTGGCCATAACTTTTCTTCCAAGGAGCAAGTGTCTTTTAATTCCATGGCTGCAATCACCATCTGCACTGATTATGGAGCCCAAAAAATAAAGTCTCTCACTATTTCCACTGTTTCGACTTCCATCTATTTGCCATGACATGATGGTACCAGATGCCATGATCTTCGCTTTTGAATGTTGAGCTTTAAGCCAACTTTTTCACTCTCCTCTTTCACTTTCATCTTTCACTTTCTTCTTCACTTTCTGCCATAAGGGTGCTGTCATCTGCATATCTGAGGTTATTGATATTTCTCCCAGAAAACTTGATTCCAGCTTGTGCTTCATCCAGTCCTGCTTTAGGCCATGAAAATCAGTTGATAAAACTGATATGATATGAAGTGACTCTTAAAAGTATCTTAAATGCGAATTCATATATCAAAAGAAAAAAGCTATTAGAAATTCCATATAACTGTATTACATAACTGATAAGCAGTGGCTATTGATAAAGCATGTAAGAAATAGAAGTATATTTTGTGTACTCCTTGTACTATTATGCAAGATATTTATTCTTCTGGCCATTTGAAGCATACAGGGTTAGTATTTCAAAATAACTCCTTGTTTTGTTCTTTGCCCATGTTCAGAGTAGTAATGAATTAAATGACACACTCAAAGTGCAAGAATCAGATGTCTACTTTACAGTCTCACTTTTGGAAAATAATAGGATACAGTTGAACATAAAACCTCCTGTAAGAGGGAGATTAAAAATGACTAGCTTCCTCCACTGTTTCTCTGCTTTTCAAGGTGGATGCATGTGCACTCACATTGCATCACTAATTTATCACTCTGGTGGAAATACTGTGCTGACTATAGTATCAGCCTCTCTGTGACTGGAATCCTCAACGAGCAACACGAAGGTTTCTATGTTTCAAGATGTATCATTCATAGACCCTTGGTAAGAGTTTAACATTTCCTTAAAATTGGCATGAGTTTTCGCTAGGTTACTGTCATTCCAACCAAGAGACAAATATCACAGATAGTAGCAGTTTGCAGGAAGAGTTAACCTCTTCTAACTTGCCCTTGTTCTCAATGCTTATTCAGTGCTGAGGCTGTGGGAAAGTAATATATGTATTGTCAATTTTGGAAAGTATTGGAAGTTCTTCCTGAAATTTGAGTTCTAAATAATCTCTTGACTATTTCTTAAGCTAGACAAGATCTTTTTTAAAGCTAAAGAAGTTCTGGATGGAGTTTCTGGATGGATGAAAATGAGTTTCACATCATTTTATTGGCCAAGTTGTGGAATGTCTAATATATGAAATATATACATGTCAGGTGTTATGAATTGTTCTGAAGTATAACTGTGGGGCATTCTTGAGACTCTGGATTTCTTGGAGGTTTGGCCGACTAGCTATACTTTCCCTTCTTTATGAGGGGAAGATGACATAATATCTGCCACAGACAGAATTTCTTCTTTCTGGACATCCTTCAGAGAAATCTCACAAGTGATTGTGTAAGCAAAGACAAATCTTGTTATTTCTCAAGAGACTGCGGATTTATGCTGCCATATTCAGTGCGAAAGTGGGCCCTGAGTGTCAAAGCAATGTGTATAGGAAAAAGAATAGAAATTAAACAAGATAGATTCATTGAAAGTGATAGTCACTTAGTCGTGTCTAACTCTTTGTGATCTCATAGCCTATACAGTCCATGGAATTTTCCAGGACAGAATACTGGAGTGGGTAGCCTATGCTTTCTCCAGGGGATCTTCCCAACCCAGGGATCAAATCCAGGTCTCCAGCATTGCAAGTGGATTCTTTACCAGCTGAGCCACAAGGAAAGCCCATTAGGATTCATTAGGATTATGTCAACTGTGAACTCCTTATTTATTTCTCTCCTAGAACGAACTAGATCATGTTTTAACTTTTGCCTGGGTTGTAAGTACTGACATAAACACATCTTTAAAATTCACAAGTGCTTTGTACAAAGTAGACACTTACTAGTGCTTGGAAAATGTATCAACATCTTATTCAATTTATTCTATCATTTAAAAATATTTGATGTACACCTGCTATTTTCCTATTGATAGTCTATCAATAGGATAGATAGTCATAAACTAATGTGACACTGCCCCAGTTTTCTGGAAACTTCCTTTTAGTAGAAATGAAGTTAGATGGAGTGAAAGAACAGAGTGAAAAATAAGCAAAATAAATAAGATAATTTTAGACAGTATAAGAGTTAGAAAGAATATTTAGGGTTAATGTGAAAAAAAAATTAAATGAATATATGCATGAATGAGTGGCCTGGGAATCTAAATGCATTGGGAGGAACTGGAGCACGGGGTGACGAAGGCCAAGTGGCAGCACTCAACCAACTAAGGCAGGGGTGGGGGGTGGGTGTGGGAGTTGGCTGTGGTTGCTGTAGTGGACCAGAGTCTAGGCAGTACTAATCCCCAGAGACTGCCCCATACCCGGTATCTCCTCTGCCCAAGAAAAAGCGTAGCTTAAAATGGACTGATGGACAGTTTAATATAAGCAGCCTCCTTGAGTTTAAAGCACATTCTCTTTTGGTTTATTTCTTTTTATCACTCTCATTCCTCTTATTATTACTTTTTTACACTATGTGAAGGCTGGATTTCACAACAGTTTGGTAAACATTAAACTGGGTTACTAAAGTAAAGTTACATAATGCTGATTCTTGAGCTGTTTAAAAATAAACAGTACTTGTTTGAATTGCTTGGTTTAGGTGCTAATCTGCCTGGAGGCAGGGAGATAGGCAGGGTGACCTCTGAAGTCCTTCTCCAGACAAGGCTTCTTGTTTTTGCACCACTTACAAACTTAGATGAGCTAGAAGCACCAAGTAGTCAAGGATATAAAAATTTTATAATGAGGTTAGAGAGAGGGAAATCCTCTGACATTGGTATGTATGAAAAAGGGGACTTTCTCTCTATATATCCTGCAATATCAACTCATATGGGACCATTTCCATTTTCTACCCAATATGTCTTTCATTTAGAAGAAGATTCTGCTATATAGAGCAACCATCCTGTGAGATTAGTAGCGGGGGAGCTCTTCCAGGGCCCAGGCTCCAACCACAGCTTTCTTGATAAACCATCATTGACAACAAAGTGCAATGACAATGAAAATTTGAAGGGATGTTCTGTGAGCAAGGGCTACTGACCTCATCTATAAGAAAAGCCACAGGATCCCCCATCTTTTCAAGACCTTTATCATGATCATCTATAAGCAGAAAGATACACCCAACTCAAGTCATAATCCATAAACTCAGGTGTTCAAGAAAGTCCAATTTACCCATTTTTTTAAAATTAAAAATCATTCTGACTTGAACATTCCCTACCATTAGCTGATAGGAAAGTGAAAGTGAAGTCGCTCAGTCGTGTCCGACTCTTTGAGACCCCATGGACTGTAGCCTACCAGGCTACTCCGTCCATGGAGTTTTCCAGGCAAGAATACTGGAGTGGGTTACCATTTCCTTCTCCAGGGTATCTTCCCAACCCAGGGATCAAACCCAGCTCTCCTGCATTGCAGGCAGATGCTTTACCCTCTGAGCCACCAGGGAAGCCCCTGATAGGAAAAGTAATATTAGGTATTGTTGAGGTTGACTTGCCCAGAATTGTGGAAAATGCTGAAGACTCTTCAGTGTCATGACATTGGACACATCAATAGGACCATTGATCACTAGTCATCCATCCATGATATCAGTGAAATGCCCCTTGTACCACTCTCCTTGGTGTCTCTAGTCATAACTTTGTTGCTTTGATGCTGTGAGGAAAAGGCAATTATGGGAAAAACAGAAGTTCCTGTGCCTAGGCTCCAACCTTCTCATAAATACCAGAAAACCTTCTTCTTCCAGACCTTGAAAACTAAGTCCCCGAGATATTGCTCCCAAGACTTAAGGAACCCATTTTCTTTGTCCTGTTTTCTTATTTACCTGATCTCCATTTTTTTTTTTTTTTAGCTTTAAGAAAATCTATGTTTCTTCTTCCTGCCCTTGAAGGCACTCACTAGCCTAATTTCTTTAAAGATTTTATGAAAGACAGGAAAAGAGATTTTAACTTTAAGTGGCTTCTGTTTTGCTGCTGCTGCTGCTGCTGCTGCTAAGTCACTTCAGTCGTGTCCGACTCTGTGCGACCCCATAGACGACAGCCCACCAGGCTCCGCCGTTCCTGGGATTCTCCAGGCAAGAGTACTGGAGTGGGGTGCCATTGCCTTCTCTGGGCTTCTGTTTTACACTCTGTAAAATCTGTGGCTAAGGGCCTGCCTTCTAGCTTGCAATGAAGAGATGGAAAAAGAAAGGAAGAACTAGTACAAGTTCATCTCTCAGTAAATTATTATTGTACAAAAACATAAATGTCAGGAAAGGAGAAGAAAGAGAAAGGTTCAGTCAAGTTTAATAGGACTAGAATATAATAAGAGTGCCATGCTTAGTAGTTCATATTTCCCTTCTGGACTATTTAAAATTATATTGTTTATCCATTTCTGAACTTCACTTATCCTCCCCCCCTTCCCCCCATCCAGGCCTTAAGACACTAGGACAGGCAAAAAACAAATGCAGGCTTTTATTGACATAAATCATCTGAAAATATCTGTTTGCAGTGGAGTGAAAATCTCTTCTATGCTGAAAACAGGCATGTTTCCAGCCAGCCTTCTTCAGCTGCAGTGCAGTTGGTCATTTCTCCAATATTCTACACCAACATGTTGAGGCAGGCCAAGACGATCTTGGCTGCTGAGATAGAACAACCCGTGGCTGGCTACCCACCTGTTAGAGACAGAAGCAGCCAGGGGAGGCTGGATTCAAACTCGATAAGCTCTGTACCTGGGAAAAGTACCTGCCATTATGCAGGTGAGTGCAGAAAGGAAGTGCCTCTGCCAACTCTGAGGTCTGCAAGGTAGTCACAAAGGCTGACTCAGAATCGAGGGTGTGAGGCATTTCTCAAAAGCTTTCAATATGATGTGGGCCCACAGCCAGTAGGAAGAGGCCTATGAAAGAGGTAAATTATGAGAAAATGTACTTATTTTTCCTTGTCATGAGCAGACTACTCTTTCAGTGAGGAAGAAAGGGAAAAGGGAGAGGGCAGGCTGAAAGAGATTATAAGCAACCTACTGTTTACTGCTGAATCTGACTGAGATCCAACCAGAGGTGCCAAGGTTGAATCAAGATCAGAAATGCCTGAGGTCTGAATCAAGTCTTGCTCTGAGGTGAGGTTAACATAATCCGGACTCTCCAAGATCAAAATCAACTTGAAAGAGTTCTTAAGGCTCTACTGTGCCTTGTGAATAGGGAGTCTAGCTGTTAAAAATTTAAGGTTTCTAGCTTTAAGACACCCTTGGTCATTTCCTCTATAATCCACCCTGATCTGGGTTCATGTATTGTTTAGTGTTGGTTTTCTAACAGGTACTCAATAAATGGGTTAACTAATATCTAGATGGTCAGGAAAAAAAAAAAAATTCCTCCTGTGATGTGTTTAGATTCAGACAACATAAAATGAACTCAACTTTGTATGTTTGCTTTGAACATAAAAATTTACAAACTTTTCTATGATTAAATTAATATGCACCTCTCTATTTATATTTGATTTATTCAAATTTTTAAAGTTGTGGTAATACTAAATTCAAATTTATTTTCCACAGTCAGATGGAGTTATTGTGGTTCAATTACTGTGTCACTGAAGTGGACTAAAACTCAATAACTGATTGAGTTACTAGCCACCTCAAAGTAGGTATTCAGTGTGAGTTCCTGTGAAGGTGATAAATACCCAAACAGCACAGATCTGTTTGACGTTAAGGGACTATGAGTTAATCTAAACCATGTATGTGCAAGTAAGAATGTAGTTAGTGTCAAAGATCTATGTTTGTCTGGAGAAAATTGCTTTTTCCCTCTTAATGTTTATCAGCAGAATTGCTGAAACACACAGTAACCACTCAAAGTCTAATCTGCTATTAAATTCAAATGAACTATAAATATAGACTTGGAATTCCTTTTCAATAGTTCTATTGACTTTCCCAGTTTTCTTTACTGCTTTTTAATATTATTGTTGCTGTTGTTGTTACTGTTATCATTATTACTACTTTGGTAGCCTGCCTGGGGATAATTTCAAATGCGTATCCTACGAACACAAGATTTTAAGTGCAGTTCAGATTACTTGGAGGTGATCTTAAAATTGAGTATTGATAATAATATTCATATTGTTAATATTTTGAGGAAATAAGGCAATAATAACGTTGTGTGCTTTAGAGGACCTCTGAATTTATATCCCTTTAGAATGTTCAGATTTTCAGAATATCACAGAATACCGCAAAAGAAAAAGAGATGGTGCTTATCTTCACAGAGTTGAAAATCTCTCTGGAGAGACAAAATAGGCCAAATAAAAATTAACATATTAAAGAGTGAAGCAATTTAAATACCAAATAATTGGGCAGTCATATTTCTAAGAATTCTGAAGAACTAGACACTTTCCAATTTACCTTAAGCAGGTAGGAAAAGTAGCTGTTTGCATTAGATTATTGGGTACAAATTTTTCTTTTCAACTAAGATTTTTTGTATTCCTTTCTTAGATATTCATATATTACTTACTGCATATATGAGTAATTTACGTTTTTCCTTCATATTTTGTGTCCATCATTCTGTTTTTCCTTTACATATTGTCTTTTTATAACATTAGCATTCATATCATATACTAAGTTTTTAAGAGGTAAGAATATTTGGGGTCTTTTTTTGTGTGTGTGAAGTCTAGCCTAGAGGCTTTTGAGTTCCTGATACATTCTTTCTTTCTTTTTTTTTTTTTTGTGACCATCATATTAATCATGCAGAAATATTTAAGTAATTCTAATTCAAACAAAGTCTTAAAATGACCTCTAGTTCATCCTTCAATTTTTAAACTTGTGCTGATTTTGTAATTATATATAATATTCCCACAGACTAGAATCAGACAGTGTCTGTAAGGAACTTCTCAGTTTAGCGCTGTCAAATGACAACACTAAAGCAATTTAGTAACGAGTTTGAGGTCCTTTGTGGGAAGATCACACATGGACTGGGCGAGGGCTGCACCTCAGGGGGAGGGAAGCGCACTTCTTGCGGGATTTTGGGCCAGTGGGGACTTTCTAGCACCTCCGAAGCACCTGTGCTGAAGGGGTCTGAGGGATTTGCATAGATCTCAGGCCTTATTTGGAAAGCTCCCAAAATAAGGAAGGAAGAACAGAGCACAGGACTGGCTTGGCCTTGGGAGCTGTCTGACAGGATATACTGCGTTTCTGGTCAAGCCGAGCTCTTGAAGGAGCACCCAGCTCGGATTGCTGGCATGACCCCGGCGGGAGGGCTCCACCTTGGGCCGCGGAAACTTCGGCTTCACCCTCAAAATTCTGTATTCAGAGTACATTTGTGAACCGTGCGTAATGTGGAGCTGTACAGGGTCACATAGTCGTGTGTAATCAATGTGTTCACTGTTCTGCTCAGGAGTCAGCCACGTGCACAACTAAGTGTTAACACAGAGCGAGCGCGTGCTCACGGGGAGGAAGGATGCACTTGGAAGCTCAGGCGCAGGACTGTGAGCTCCTCTTTGAGAGGCCCGAGAACCCATTACATACCGTAACTGAGGAGGTGATATTTGAACTAGGTTTAACTGAGAATAGAATTCACCGGGCCAGGATTGAGGGCTTTCCAGTCGGAGTGAACCATGTGAGCAAAGGCAAGGAGACCTAACAGTGCGAGCTATTTTTCGTGACTTTAAGTCTGAAAGGTTCTTTTACTGGTCATCTGAGATTTGTGTGCCTGGGAGAAAAGGTTCTGAGAAAATGGAACGGGGCTTGGGTCAGAGAGGAAGTAGGTGCTTGTTCTCTCCCTTCCAGCTGGGAAGCTCTCATAGCCCTTACAGGTGGGATACACTTTTAACTGTAAGTCAGGCAACCTTGACTTTGCTGAGGGGGATGGGCTTGGGAGAAGGACTAGGGTAACCAGGTACTCTGTCCCAGAAACTCATTGATGAATGGAGGCATTCATCAAGCAGGTTGTATCCTCAAAACAACAATCTGTTTCTGCTTCCTAGAAGGCCAGACACTCAGGCTTTTCCTCTTTCAAACCTAGTTCCACCTTTTCCTAACAATAAATTGCTTTGCAGACTGGAGTGAGTCAGTACTGCTTTTTGTTGTAAGGAAAGAGATAACTTCCTTAGGAAAATCAAAAGGGAAGTTGAGGTACGAGTTATTTAGTTATGTAGTTAGGTAGTTATGACTAACCTGAGAAACTTTGAAAGAATGAGTGGATGGCCAAGCAAATGGCCAGGTGAAAGCTTAGTAAAATCATAACAAGCCAAGGGGATAGAAATTGTTTTTAATTCTCCATTTGTCTATTTCAAAGTCCATTCAGCCTCTCATGCTTAAAGCTATGAAATTATGTGAGGGCCAGATATGCATCAGATACATCTATTGAATAGCTCAATTTGGAAACTTGGTAAATGTTAATTGTCTTTATATTAAAAATGTTTTAAAAAAATCACTTATACTTTTTGATGTATTCAAAAAAACTCACTGAAGTAATTTCAAAATAAGTGTAGAGATTAGGAATTCAGTGTGTAGTTTCTCTCGAAATTTTAGCACTTATTGGCTTTCATTCTCCTTCAACTCTTCTAGACAGACTAAATGAGTCTAAATTTGACTTTCATCTTTGTTAATTTGTCTCAAATCAATTTTTGATTGAGTCATTAGTTATTAATGTCACTGTAATTTTCCCTTTCTCTTGGGATTCCAATTTGAAACAAAAATCTCTGTTCTATATTTGTTAAATTGTTTTGAGCATTTGGTTTTTGAATAGATGCCTGAATACAAGGAGGATGAACTTTTAAACAGGTGCAAATAAGAACCCAAGCGAAGTTAACTGTTTGAAAATAACCTGCTAATTTGTATGTATTGCAAGTTTAGAGAATAATTTACCTTAGTTTGTACAAATGGCGATGTTTCTTTTTGAACAAAATTCAGTAATAGGGTAGCTGCAGGAAATGAATTCCCAGTGCAGTAGAGGTCTTTATAAAGGCAATTTCTTTGTTGATCAAATGTTTACCTTCTATAATTAGTTGTTTTTCACCTACAGACTGAATTGTTTTATCATGTAGGTTGAAGTGAAACTGGGGGAGACTTTTTACTTACTGAATGATGTGATGAGTTAAAATTTTTTGAATGCCTACTCAATATGAAATATTTTTACTGATAGGAAAATAAAGACACAATTTTTTCCTCATATAGCAGACACTATCGTAGGAAAGAATATATAATTAAGTTATATCACATGAGAATGTGACATTTCATAATACAGATGAGAATATATAGTAGTAATTCACAGAAGGCTAGGTAGCATTGGATTGAGGTCACTAGAAATGGATTCTTGAAAGGAATTGCATCTGAAATGGTCCTTAAAGGATGGGTATGTTTTCCACCATCAGAGAAAGAAGAATAGATAATCTAGGAGGAGTACACAAAACATGCCCTCTTTTAATTGTTACACTCTCTTAGGTGTCACTAGGGTAATATAGAAATTGAGACATTTGAAAAATTATTTCAGGTCAGCTTCATTTGCCACTTGCTGATGCTGTGAAAGTACTGCACTCAATATGCCAGCAAATTTGGAAAACTCAGCAGTGGCCACAGGACTGGAAAAGGTCAGTTTTCATCCCATTCCCAAAGAAAGGAAATGCCAAAGAATGCTCAAACTACCGCACAATTGCACTCATCTCACACACTAGTAAAGTAATGCTCAAAATTCTCCAAGCCAGGCTTCATCAATATGTGAACTGTGAACTTCCAAGTGTTCAAGCTGGATTTAGAAAAGACAGAGGAACCAGAGATCAAATTGCCAACATCCACTGGATCATCGAAAAAGCAAGAGAGTTCCAGAAAAACATCTATTTTCGCGTTATTGACTATGCCAAAGCCTTTGACTGTGTGGATCACAATAAACTGTAGAAAATTCTGAAAGAGATGGGAATGCCAGACCACCTGACCTGCCTCCTAAGAAACGTGTATGCAGGTCAGGAAGCAACAGTTAGAACTGGACATGGAACAACAGACTGGTTCCAAATAGGAAAAGGAGTATGTCAAGGCTGTATGTTGTCACCCTGCTTATTTAACTTATATGCAGAGTACATCATGAGAAACGCTGGGCTGGAAGAAGCACGAGCTGGAATCAAGATTGCCTGGAGAAATATCAATAACCTCAGATATGCAGATGACCGACCCCACCCTTATGGCAGAAAGTGAAGAGGAACTAAAAAGCCTCTTGATGAAAGTGAGATAGGAGAGTGAAGAAGTTGGCTTAAAGCTCAACATTCAGAAAACTAAGATCATGGCATCTGGTCCCATCACTTCATGGCAGATAGATAGGGAAACAGTGGAAACAGTGTCAGACTTATATCACTGCAGATGGTGATTGCAGCCATGAAATTAAAAGACGCTTACTCCTTGGAAGGAAGGTTATGACCAACCTAGATAGCATATTGAAAAGCAGAGACATTACTCTGCCAACAAAGGTCCATCTAGTCAAGGCTATGGTTTTTCCAGTAGTCATGTATGGATGTGAGAGTTGGACTATAAAGAAAGCTGAGCACCAAAGAATTGATGCTTTTGAACTGTGTTGTTGGAGAAGACTCTTGAGAGTCTCTTGGACTGCAAGGAGATCCAACCAGTCCATACTGAAGGAGATCAGTCCTGGGTGTTCATTGGAAGGACTGATGTTGAAGCTGAAACTCCAATACTTTGGCCACCTCATGCGAAGAGTTGACTCATTGGAAAAGACCCTGATGCTGGGAAGGATTGAGGGCAGGAGGAGAAGGGGATGACAGAGGATGAGATGGCTGGATGGCATGACCAACTCTATGGACAGGAGTTTGGGTGGACTCGGGGAGTTGGAGATGGACAGGGAGGCCTGGCATGCTGCTGTTCATGGGGTCGCAAAGAGTCGGACATGGCTGAGCGACTGAACTGAACTGAACTGAGCATGTGTAAGGAAACAGATTATAGTGTCACAACATCATCATCATCATAATCACCTGTCCTCTCCACAAGTTTTACTTCACAAAAGCCATGTACATTGGTTTGGCATAAGAATGAGCAGATTCTTCCTATCCTTGCCACAAACTAAACTCTAACAACCTGACATCAGTAAACTGAGGGTACTGTTTAGGGGCAAAGAAAATAAAACACTTGGATTGGAACTTTTATTAAAAAATAATAAAAGGAAAACTATATATATATATTTTTTACAATGGTCCAGGGCACTATGAGCCTGGAATACCAAACAAATTTGACATGTCTCTGGAATTTTTTAGGCAGATTCAAATGGAGATTTGTGATTCAGGAGGACTCATTTATTACTGAAATGTAGATTGTATTGGAGGGGAACAATAATAGAGGTGGTTAATATTTGATGTGGTTCCATTTAGAGAATATCAAAACATTAAGCATCCAGGCTCAATAACACAGACTTAATTTTGTATAGCATATTACAATTCATAATGGATTTCCCCATGTATCTCCTTATTTTATATTTACAGCATTATAAGGTGATCGGTGGAAGAGATAGTTTGCTCTCCTCTAAAATAAATACTGAGACTTGAAAATAACTAGTTGCTGTGCTAGTTAATGGTAGAGGATTGTTAAATTGCAAATTGAGCTCCATTTCTACTATTTTTTGCTTTTAAGTCATGCAAAGATTGTTTTCATGATAATTACTTCTCCCAATGGCACCCCACTTCAGTACTCTTGCCTGGAAAATCCCATGGACGGAGGAGTCTGGTAGGCTGCAGTCCATGGGGTCGCTAAAGAGTCGGACACGACTGAACAACTTCACTTTCACTGTTCACTTTCATGCATTGGAGAAGGAAATGGCAACCCACTCCAGTGTTCTTGCCTGGAGAATCCCAGGGATGACCGAGCCTGGTGGGCTGCCATCTATGGGGTCGCACAGAGTCAGACACAACTGAAGCAACTTAGCAGCAGCAGCAGCAGCAGCAGCAGCATTTCCACTGATCAGAATAAAAATTATTTTTATAGGTGTTTATTTAAAATGATAGAATAGATAATATAGGCACATTTTATGCCATTGAAAATATGTAAACATGCATGGTAAAATGTAAGTTTCTCTTCTGTTTTTAAGTCACTCAGCTCCACTCTCACAAAAATAAGTTGCTAGTGTCTTGTGGATTCCTCCAGAAATAGTCTATATATTTACAGTCATATTTGTGTCTTTAAATATAGTTTGACACACACATGAATTAAGCAGATTGATTGTTTTCACCTAACAGCACCTGAGAGGGTGTCCTGTAATGTTATTATTGCTGTTACTCTTCTAGTAGCTAAGTCATGTCTAACTCTGTGACCCTATGGACTATAGTCTGCCAGGCTCCTCTGTCCATAGTATTTCTCAGGCAAAGTACTGGAGTGGGTTGCAATTTCCTTCTCTAGGCGATCTTCCTGAACCAGGTATCAAACCTGTGTTTCCTCCATTGACAGATTGATTCTTTACCCCTGAGCCACCTGGGAAGCCTGTTTCATAACATTGCATCCTTTTAAATGACTGAATAATTTGCCATTCTATAGATATACGATAACTGTCCTAACCAATCCCTTGTGACTACATTTAGGGTTTTGCTAATAAAATCATTGTTGACATGAAAATTTATTCACATGTGTCATTTTCATGTGAATTAGTCGATCTGCAAGTGAAAATTATTTTTAAAATGTAAGTTTTGCTGACCCTTTCAGCTAATGGCTTTTAGCTACATGATTAGGGACTCATTTTTATGTCGCATTTTAGGGAATAATAAATATATAGCCAAATAGAACTATTTTAGCTTAGAATTTCTATTTTTCCTATCTTTTGTATGAAACCATAAATTCTTGTGTTCAGCATGTAGAATAAGACTGAGTGATCACCATATGATTATCTTGGTCCTTTTAGCCTCTTTCTACAAAGAAATGAAAGTGTATTACCTTCACACTCCTCAAACGTCAATTTTTAAAGAATCATCTAAAGATATTGTTAAAATGCAGGTTCTGCATCATTAGATCTGGTATGAGTCCTGGGAGTCCATATTTTTAATGATATGCAAATGTGGGCTGATATTGAGGCCCCAAAGTACATGAAATAGAAGAGATTTTAGGACGAACAGAGGGAAAAGATGATAGGAAGGTTAGGTGGGACCTTTGATGGGCAAAAAAAAAAAAAAGAGCTAGGTTTTAAATTTAACTTTCCCAATCATTTGAAATGTATTTTCTCTCATTAGCCACTGAAGTCTCACTTTACCCATCTGTTAAATTGGTATAAAAATTCTAGTTTGCCTTCCATACATCAGAGAGCTGAAGTGAGACTTAACTGAGAACACATTCACATTCAATTTGTGACATGTTAAATGTGCACAAGCAATCATATTGATTTTGGATAGCACATTGCTTCTGGAAAGAGATTCTGTGAGCTCTAATAAACTCTTAAATCTTAACTACTTTAATTAATGCAGAAAACTGTAACAGAATACAAAGATGTGCACATAAGGTGAGCTCAATTATATGGATATCATTGCACAAAAAAAGTATAGAAGGAAAAGACTACCATTAGCAATTGTCTTTGGGAGAAGGAGTTATGGTTGCAGGTTTTCCTCTTCTTCTTTATGATAGTTCTTCATGGTTTTGTGAATTGTATACATGAGAGAGTGTCACTATTATGGTAAGGCAAGGTAATTTAAACAGATTCAAAAAATGTGGTCGTGTTCCTTTGTGTTGCTTTGGCATACATTGCCATCTTGCATCATTATAACAGAAAGAGATAGTAATGAGCTAATAGTTGTTGGATTCCTGCTCTATACCAAACTTTGGGTATAGTCCATTACATACACAGGCTTTTCAGCATAAGTAGTCCTATAAGTTAGTCCCATAATAGCATCCCTATTCAGCAAGGATAGGTTTTTCCAACATACATCTAAGTTTTCATTTCTCCCCTGTGTGAGACACTCTAGTATCTCTCGCCTCTTCATAGCCTATACTATCTAGTGGATGTCTACCCTGCCTGTTCTCTACCGTATTGTTTCCTGCTAACTTTGGTCCAGCTGCAATGCATTTGTTCTGTTTCTAAAATCCCATCAGCTGCATTCTCACCTTGGAGTCTCTGAACTAGCTACTACATCTGCCAGAATAATCTATCTTCTCAGCATGCACAATTTAAATACACACTCGATTGTGGCCCTCTCAGAAATAGACTTTGATAGGGTTCGAGAACACTACCCCAGAATATGGCACTTTGAATCTTTTAAAATGAGGGAATTTGAAAAGCAGTAGTTGCATAAAGACAGTCTGACCTCCTGCTTCTCTTCTGAAACTGGTCAGTAGGCTATCATGTGAGGCCTTCCCTGTTCTCGGAGTAAAGGAGCTTTTTTACTTCCAAAGATGGAGTGCTGTCTAAGAAGAATCCGAGCAAGCAGGCTGTGCCAAGTTTCCTTGAATTTACCACCCTTCAGAGCGTGTGTGCCAAGTTGCTTCAATCATGTCTGATTCTTTGTGACCCTATGGACTGTAGTCCACCAGGTTCCTCTACCCATGGGATTCTCCAGGGAAGAATACTGGAGTGCATTGCCATTTCCTCCTCTAAGGGGTCTTCCTGACCCAGGGATCAAACCTGCATCTTTTATGTCTGCTGGATTGACAGGCAACCCTTTACCACCCTTAGCTCATAGCTGTTTTTCCTATCATGCTTTTGATGACTTCCCATTCTTCATCAAGCCTCGTATAAAAATGCTCAAGTTTAAATATTTCTTCAGGTCTTCATTTCCTTTTGAAGGCTCCCATGTTGTGTACGACTTATATTAAATGCATTTGTATTCTGTTCTCTTGTTAATCTCTCTTGTCAGTCCAGTTCATAGGGCCTCAGCCAGAGATCCTAAAAGGACAGTAAGAAAGGTAACCTTTCCTCCCTCTAGGCCTTGCTTTTTGAGATAGCTTTCTAGTCTTATTAATTTTCTTTATTTTTTTTATGGGAATTATGCACTGTTTAAAATTAAGTCATTTATTTGTTAACTTTGACATCATTATCCACTAGAATGTGAGCATCTGGAGGGCAGGGACTTAATTTGCCTAGTTAACAATCTGATACAGAGGAGGTGGAGTCCATGCTGGTTCTAGGTTATCATGGTTTTCAGTCAGTTCAGGACCCAGGCTTACATGCATGTCCAGGTGTGCATTTATAACAGTTCTTGAGAGAGCTCAAAAGTATCAAGTTTCCAGTGTGAGTGAGCATATTCCTCAGTATCAGAAGGGTAAATCATAGAAAAAAAGAATGTATTTGATCACCGCAAATGTTGTTTTTCAGTGTCACTGTGATGTAGAGAAATACAGATGATGGAAAGCAAAGGAGACAGTGTGAACACTTGAGCATTTACCTTGCCAGACTGGTGTCAGGAATACACAGGTTCTGCATACTGCCACAGGCAAAAGCAAATTTTTACAATTCCTGATGCTTAACATTTGAAATACCTTCAAGTGGAATTAATCAGTAAATCTAGTTGCCTTTAATTTGGAATGTTCTTCTCTCATCCTTTTATGTACTCTGAGTACCATATAACATGGATAACATATATGTTATATATAACATATAGCTGAATATAAAAAGTTCTATTTGGGTTATTTGTGGAAAGAGTTGACATAACATCTTCTTATGATGAAAAAGCTGTCTTAATTGTGGTTCTTGTGTTCAGGAAAACAAAGCACTCATTGACTTTTCTGAAGTTTCTGGGGTGCTCTAGAATTTAAATAATTCCTTCAAAATCTTATGGTGTATAGACTTAGGATACTGCTGAAAATTTAACTTCAAAAGAGATTTGTGAATGTATTTAGATGGTGATTCTATTACTTATAGTTCTTGAAATGAGTTGACCAAGGAAGGATTTCTGTAACTATATTTAAATCTGTGGTTTACAGTAGAATACTGAGGACAGAAACTTTAAGGAAAAGAAGTAGAGGAAGCTTTGTAGCTGTAGGACTATTTTCTTGAAACTCAGTAAGCTTCCCACAAAATGCTTCAGGCAATAGAAGGTGCCTTTGCATTTCTTTTGGCATATTCTGCAGTGGGAATTGCTTTGAATTTTATTCAAAAATGAGTTTTAACAAGCCTGTTTTATCGTATTTACTTAGCAGCATTAGGAAAATAAAGAGGGTTAACATATTAATTTAGCAATGAGAGATTGTCCAGCTATCCAAAGCACACCGAGAGTAGACTCCATGTTTCAGGACCCAGTGATAAATACATTTATTATCTATATGCTCTCAGCATTTTCTTTTGTTAAATTCCCTTAACTGATTACTTTTATCAGGGTGGAGATTATCTTTTAGACAATTCTTAAAGTCTTCATGATCCATAGGCCACATTAAAATCTTTTTTATCTTCCCGCAAATACTCCTTAATTCAACAGGCCTTTCTCATAGTCTTTAAACATCTAATAAGGCATTGGTGATTGTAATAGCCTTCAGTTCAGTTCAGTTGCTCAGTTGTGTCCGACTCTTTGCGACCACATGCATATCTGAGGTTATTGACATTTCTCCCGGCAATCTTGATTCCAGCTTGTGCTTCTTCCAGCCTAGCGTTTCTCATGACGTACTCTGCATATAAGTTAAATAAGCAGGGCGACAATATACAGCCTTGACGTACTCCTTTTCCTATTTGGAACCAGTCTGTTGTTCCATGTCCAGTTCTAACTGTTGCTTCCTGACCTGCATACAGGTTTCTCAAGAGACAGGTCAGGTGGTCTGGTATTCCCATTTCTTTCAGAATTTTCCACAGTTTATTGTGATCCACACAGTCAAAGGCTTTGGCATAGTCAATAAAGCAGAAATAGATGTTTTTTCTGGGACTCTCTTGCTTTTTCGATGATCCAGCGCATGTTGGCAATTTGATCTCTGGTTCCTCTGTCTTTTCTAAATCCAGCTTGAACATCTGAAAGTTCACGGTTCACGTATTGTTGAAGCCTGGCTTGAAGAATTTTGAGCATTACTTTACTAGTGTGTGAGATGAGTGCAATTGTGCGGTAGTTTGAGCATTCTTTGGCATTGCCTTTCTTTGGGATCGGAATGAAAACTGACCTTTTCCAGTCCTGTGGCCACTGCTGAGTTTCCAGATTTGCTGGCATATTGAGTGCAGCACTTTCCCAGCACCATCTTTCAGGATTTGAAATAACTCAACTGGAATTCCATCACCTGCACTAGCTTTTTTCGTAGTGATGCTTTCTAAGGCCCACTTGAGTTCACATTCCAGGATAGATAAATTATTATTAGCCCATCTCAGTTTGCTACTGATACAGTTTCTGTTGAAGAATATACAAATTAGAATGCAAGATAATAATCTTCTAACCCATTCAGCAAAATAAAGTTTTAAACCTCAGTGAAAGTTTAAGATAAACTTAATCTTTATAGGTCTTTTCAAAGCAAGGCTTTTAAAGAATGTTTTTACTACATGTCTAACAGAAAATAATAATCTTGCCTCCCTCTTAGTGTTTTTACAACATAAAATGAAATCAAATAAGTATATCAGTTAGAATTGTCTTTAGTAGCAAGTGATAGAAAATCAGATAAATTGTGGTTTAAACACTTAAGAAGTTACTTTCCTCATATAATAAGAAATCTAGCAGGCTGACTGCTGTAGATGTTCAGTGGTGTCATTGGGGATCCAGCTTTTATATCTGTGCCCTTTGCCATCTTAAAGACTGTGGTTTTTGACTGCCTATTCTCAACAAGGCTGCTTTCTGTCTGTTTCATACAGAAAGAATGGCACATTTTAAGGGGCAAAAGAATGATGCTAGCTGTGTCTCTCTTGTTCAGAAGCATTGCTGAATGCTCTACCAGTTGATTTCCACTGACTTCTTTTAGCAAGAATGTCACTTAGCCATCTCTTGCTACAGCTTAGCTTTCTAGACTCTGTAATAGAGGAATATTAATAAGAACAAGAATGAGGGTATAGATGAGTTTCAGATTTCAAATCAGCCTAGAGCCTGGTGCACTGTTTTAACTATTGTCTCGAATGCCTTTTATGACAAACACATTGACCACAACAATATTTGTAAATTTAAAGTGTAATTGCCACCAGCATGGTCTTAATTCAGACCTCATTTCAAGTAAAATATAGTAATGATTTTGAATAATGTTAGATGAACAATAATAATGTAATCAGTTCAGTTCAGTCACTCAGTCATGTCCAACTCTTTGCAACCCCATGAACTGCAGCACGCCAGGCCTCCCTGTCCATCACCAACTCCTGGAGCCTACTCAAACTCATGTCCATTGCATCAGTGACGCCATCCAACCGTCTCATTCTCTACCATCCCCTTTTCCTCCCACCTTCAATCTTTCCCAGCATCAGGGTCTTTACCAATGAATTGCTTCTTTGCATCAGGTGGCCAAAGTATTGGAGTTTCAGCTTCAGCATCAGTCCTTCCAGTGAATATTCAGGACTGATTTCCTTTAGGATGGACTGGTTGGATCTCCTTGCAGTCCATGACTCTCACAAGTCTTCCCCAACACCACAGTTCAAAGGGATCAATTCTTCGGTGGTCAGCTTTCTTTATAGTCCAACTCTCACATTTATACATGACTACTGGAAAAATCATAGCTTTGACTAGATGGGCCTTTGTTGGCAAAGTAATGTCTCTGCTTTTTAATAAGCTGTCTAGTTGGTGAGAGCTTTTCTTCCAAGGAGCAGGCACCTTTTAATTCTGTGATGGCAGTCACCATCTGCAGTGATTTGGGAGACCAAAAGAAAAAATAAAGTCTGCCACTGTTTCAATTGTTTCCCCATCTATTTGCCATAAAGTGATGTGGCCGGATGCCATGATCTTTGTTTTCTGAATGTAGAGTTTTAAGCCAACTTTTTCACTCTCCTCTTTCACTTTCATCAAGAGGCTCTTTAGATCTTCTTCACTTTCTGCCATAAGGGTGGTGTCATCTGCATATCTGGGGTTATTGATATTTCTCCTTGCAATGTTGATTCCAGCTTGTGCTTCATCTAGCCCAGCATTTCGCATCATGTACTTTGCATATAAGTTAAATAAACAAGGTGACAATATACAGCCTTAATGTACTCCTTTCCTGATCTGGAACCAGTCCATTGTTTCATGTCCAGTTGTAACTGTTGCTTCTTGACCTGCATACAGATTTCTCAGGAGGCAGGTCAGGTGGTCTGGTATTGCCATCTCTTTAAGAATTTTCCACAGTTTATTGTGATCCACACAGTCAAAGCCTTTGGCATAGTCAATAAAGCAGAAATAGGTGTTTTTCTGGAAATCTCTTGCTTTATAATGTGTATCTAATGCTTATGTTGCAGTAGTCATTTTTTTTTAAGCATTTAGATGCATTAACCAAATAAATCCTCACAACAACCCTATGAAATCAGTAATGTAATTGCCTTATCTCTATTTTATGGATCAGTGCAACTTAGAAAGAATGTGGCAGTGCTGGAGCTGGAACATCACAGCCTGGCAGGCAGGATCTCAACCCCCTCCTTCTAAGCACTACACTAAACTCTGTGTGTAAGACTGTTTTCTGTGACTTAAAAGTCATGGACTTTTGGTGCAAACATGAGAAGTATGTTATTGAAACTTGTTTCATCACTGCAAGAACAGGCTCTGAGAAGAAGCTGTCATAGCCAAACTTCCACAGGCGGGGGAAAAGTCTGTCTGAATACAAACATGAGGTTCCTTACACACAGTTCATTGTCCTTTCCTCTGCAGTGTGCCTGTTCCCAGTAAATTCCCAGGTCAGCTGTGATAGTCATACCCACTAGCAGAATGATTGATCCTTGATTCAAGTATGCTTGCAACTTAAAAAAAGAAACCAAAACTATTTTTATCAAGTTGTTATTATGAGACTGTTTCATCAAGCACCTAATTAGAAGAATTGGTAGTTAAGTCTAAAGACTTAATTACATTCAGATAAAAAGAAAAATTTTTGGCAAGAACCTTTCGTAGGTGACCCTGTGTGTTTTACAAAATCATATCAAATGGACATAAAATCAGGTTGCCTCACTTTTAGTGGTGTTAGGTTTGATTGTATAATTTAAAGTGGTACCAAAAAATTTTTCTATCTAAAGCTGTAGTTTCACCTTTGTAATGAGTAAGTACCCTAGAGGTGGGTGGGAGTTTTTTTGGTACTAGGCTGATGACTGGTTGTGCAACAGTCTTTCATCTAATAGTTTTAGCATCTTTTGATTGTATTTTCCTCAATTAATGATTCCCTGGGTATCGCAAAACGGCGATTTTCTAATTCTCTCTTTCTTTTTGCATTTATTGACTAAAATTGCTTCTGAAGAAGCACTTTTCTCATCTGTTTGGGATAAAATATTGCTCTTTCTAAAAGCAGGCTGAATGCTTATTTTCCTATGTTTACAAATTTTCAGAGTAAGAAATGGATGTAATAATCTATTTTTCTTTTTGTGTTTCTTCTCCTTTTTTTCCTAAAAGTGTTATTGTGTCCTTGTGAGATTTTTTTTTTTACTCAGTGTGTTTTAATAAATTAAGCTTCCAGGAAATACAAAAAGAATGCGCACATTAAAAAGCACCACAATGACATGTGTAGAATATTCTTCAAAACAGCTGTTTTGGTCTGCCCAGAAAGTCCGTGTAATGAAATAAAACCAAACCAAACAAACAAAAAGGTAAATGGGTGTCTGTCATGGAATAATAAAGATAAAAGGGACTTAAATAAATGGAATGCATGAGTTTGAGAGTTGTAATTCAAATGGGAAAAAATTGAATGTGGACTGTATATTAGATATTAGGGAAAATTGTTGCTAATTATTTTTTGTGATGTGATAATGATAGTTTTGTTATGTAAAATAATGTCTTTACTTTAGTCTGATTCTTTGTGACCCAATGGACTGTAGCCCACCAGGTTCCTCTGTCCATGGAATGTTCCAGGCAAGAATACTGGAGTGGGTTTCCGTTTCCTTCTCCAGGGGATCTTCCCTATCCAGGGATTGAACCCACATCCTGCCTTGGCAAACAGATTCTTTATCACTGAGCCACCTGGGAAGCCCTTACTTTAAGAAAACCAATCCTAAAAACGTTAGAAGTAGAGTCATGATGCCTGCAGTTAATGTAAAATTAATTCTGTAAAAGAAGTTTATAAGCACACACACACACATTATCTAGGTAAAGCAAATATGGCAAAATTTTGTGTTGAATGCATTTGTACAAGATATAGATGATCATGTTATTAATTCAAATTTTCTGTATGGGAAAATTTTTAAAAGGTTTCCAGGAAAATAAATGACTGTAGCTCCTTTGGAAGTATAGGATACCTTCTGCAGTCTAGGGAAATATTTTCTAAAGTATTTGTTTTTTCCCAGAAGGATTGGCCCACTATTTAGGCAGAGAGATCTGAGACCTCCTTGCATTGCTTTAAGCAACACAATTATATTTCAATCTAATTTATAATTTGGTAGTCTGCTTACAATTTTGTTTTAACAAAGGCTTCTTGTAATCTTTAAGAAAACTGTAAGTTTCTAGAAAGCAAGTGTTTAAGTTAGTCACAAGTTCCTTGATGACGTTTGTCCCAAAGCATGCAAGGTTTTACACAATTTGGCAATCTCATAAAATCAGTGTTTTGTATACCGGATTAAGAGTCTATAACAGCATTTGTCAAAGGGCCACATGGTAATTCTTTCAGGTTTTGTGGGATACATATTCTCTGTCACAACTACTCAACTGCCTTTTTAGGAGGTGAAGCAGCCACAGAAAACATGTGAAAAAAATGATGTGACTGTGTTCCAAGAAAACTTTATTTACAAAAGCAGTGGTAGATCCTGATTTAACCTGAGGAAATAGTATACAAATTCCTACCAATCCCTTTGAACATATTTATGCTATTACAAAAACATAGAGACAATTTTTCAATGTAATACAATAACCTCTGCCTTCTCAGGACCTGTGTACATTGTTGAAAAAAACAGTCTGACAGTAGTTAAAAAGGTGAAACATATTTTTATCAGGAACTATTGCAGTAGGAGACAAGAGACTCAGTATAGAACTTGGCTCAGTATTGAATACAAAATGGACAAGTTGGGGTTTTTAAACAAGAAGCAGGGTGGGTATCAGAGGATGAAAATTATTAACAGGAAACTAATTAGAGTAAGGATGCTCAGTTGCTCAGTTGTGTCCTAGTCTTTGCAATGCTATGGATGGACTGTAGCCTGCCAGGCTCCTCTCTGCCAATTCTGTCTAAGCTAAACTACCAGATTGTTGGTTGAAAGTATGTTAGGCTCATCAGATAATCAGACATGGCCTAGCGGATAGTGAAGGATGAGGAATTTGACCAGATGTCAAAGAGGGGGGTTTTGGCTAAAAAAACTTAGCAGGATTATTTCTAAAACTGGGGCTTTAAGGATATATTCAAGATTAGGTGCTAGTGAGGCTCAGAGAAGTCTACCCTAGAGTTTGTTCAAGGGAAGAGTCCCTGATTAGGTCAATTCTTGCACTGCATGGTTTATTTCTTATTCACAGCATTCATAATAATCAGGTATTCATATGATTATATATTCTTAGATTATTAATTATCATTTAGGATATAAATCATTGAGGATGAGAGTGATTTCTGTTTTATTGTGTTATTTTTTTCAGTTAATTGCTTTTGTCTTTGCCTTTTTTCTCGTTATTTTATTCCCATTCTAGCAAAATACATGGCACTTTGTAGGCATTCAATTGTTTAATTGTTAACCCTTCAGACTTAGTTACTATTATAATGTCAGTGTAAAGAATAGGATAGTTTCAATTAAAAAATAAATAAATTAAACAATCAAAGAATAGGATAGGTTCAAAAGATATGTTTTTTCTTATCTAATCCATTGCCTTTTAAATGCCACTAAAAACAGATGGAGTGTAAGAAATAAGGTATAAAGAATAATATTTAGCATCTTAAAAGTTTAGCTTGATGTCTTTGGGGTGTCCTGATTTCTCACCATATCTGAAAATAGTTTTAAAGCAGAAGTACTGAGCCAGATTAGTTTCAGTGACTGACATGTGACTTAATAATTTGAGTCCCCTTTTCTGAGAGTTTTGGCTAATTTTTTGTGTTATTTAAGGATCTGGTCTAAATTCTATAAAGTGGTCTATCATGTTCTTCATACATGGCCCCAATATCTGACTCCAATTATTAACCATTTATTTTGCTATTTTATCACATGACTCTTGATTTTGTGGAACTGGTATATATGGCTTTTGAATCTCATCGTTGGGTTTTTCTGACTCTGTGACTTTTCTATACTCTGAAATTTTAATTTTATTGGCTCAATTACCTTATACTTTCTAAGTTAATTCAATTGCTCCTTTTTTATGTAACTGTTTTCCAACAAAAAAAAATTTTATAAAGATGATTTGGTTTTTTTATTTGTTGTTTGTTTCTGGCTTTATTATACAGCATGTGGGATCTTATTTTCCTGGCCAGAGAATTATTATTTTGTTTGTTTGTTTGTTTTTGCCACAACCTCTTATGTGGTCTATGCTATATACTGGACACAATGGAAATAGTTTGACTATTGAGATGCTCTGGGAGGGAGATCTAGCTGCTAAAGAAAATAAATAAATAAACAAAGGGTCCATCTACTACATGTGTGATAAAAAATGCCTTACCGAGCTGGACTAGCCTACAGTGAAACCAAAATGTAACCACAATGAGTCTTGGTCATTCAGTTAACTTTTATAGATATCTGTCTGCTTATTTTTATATTTTTAATTAAAGTTAACTAGGATTTTATGTTGGTGCCTTGAAGGGCATAGGATATCTGTGGAGGTGGCACTTCTACAGTTCATCTGCTTAAGACTTGGTGTTTATGAATGAGAGATGATTAAGATATTTCATCAAAATAAAGTTTGTATTTGTTTATAAACAAGAAACATATCAAAATGAACAGAAAAGGCCAGCCTCATTGAACTGAGTTCAATCTAAATGAGCTAAATTTCATTTTTTACTCCATTCATTCTTCTTTAATGACCAGAAAAATGAAAATGTATTTCTTGTTGCATCCTAATGGAGCATGAAGAAAGAAAGGGAGACAAAACTCAGAGCAGTTTATTTTCATGTTTATCTATTGAGATGAGGTGATCCATCTCTGAATTAAGCTTCTTTATTGATAAGAAGGAGGGAAAATGGGTGCCTTTGTTGAGTTATTCTAAAATGATTTAAACTTAATTGAATACTCATTTTAGAAAGGCACTTGATATTTGTTGACTCAGATTTTGTATTTAAGGAGAAAGTAAGACAATGATTTGAATAATTCAAACCAGAGCACTAGCTAGTGAGGATAGTATTGTTTTAAGGTAATGAATAACTCTTTGATCCTTACGTGTAAGTATAAAGTTTAAAGGACTTCCCTGTTGGTCTGGTGGCTAAGACTCCATGCTCCCAATAAAAGGGGCCTGGGTTCGATCTCTGGTAAGGGAGCTAGATCCCACATGCAACAACTAAGAGTTCACATGCCACAACTAAAGATCCCGCTTTCCACAAGGAAGATTAAAGATCCTGTGTGCTGCAACTAAGACCTGGCACAACCAAATAAATAAATAAATATTTTTTAAAAAGAAACTTTAATAGTGTGTGTGTGCATGTATGTGTATATCCATTACCATAAATTTCTCTTTTATTCTGTGGCTTTTCTGTTTCTTTATTTCTTAAAATAAAGGTAATTGCCAGTTATCTTAGGGAATGATAAAGATTTGAAGTTAGAATTTACAATATCCAGTTTCTTGGCATAGTGATGAAAATGGCCGAGTAAGTGATAAAAATGGCCTAGTAAGCCGTGAGTGGTGGCTGCATAGTGCTGGAGCAGTGAGCGGCTGAGAGGAGATACCCCACACTCAAGGTCAGTAGCAGCGGCCATGAGGAAATACCCCGTATCCAAAGTGAGAAACCCCACATCCAAGGAGCAGTGATTGTGCTTTGCTAGAGCAGCCATGAGGAGATACCTCATGTCCAACGTAAGAGAAACTTGAGTAAGACGCTAGGCACTGAGAGAGGGCATCAGAGGACAGACAGACTGAAACCACACTCAGAAAACTAACCGATCTAATCACATGGACCACAGCCTTGTCTAACTCAGTGAAACTAAGCCATGCCATGTAGGCCCACCCAAGACAGATGGATCATGGTGGAGAGTTCTGACAAAATGTGGTTCACTGGAGAAGGGAATGGCAAACCACTTCAGTATTCTTGCCTTGAAAACCACATGAACAGTATGAAAAGACAAAAAGATGGGACACTGAAAGGTGAAATCCCCAGACTGGTAGGTGCCAAATATGCTACTGGAGATCAGTATAGAAGTAACTCCAGAAAGAATGAAGCGATGGAGGCAAAGCAAAAACAACACCCAGTTGTGGATGTGACTGGTGATAGAAGCAAGGTCTGAAGCTGTAAAGAGCAATATTGCATAGGAACCTGGAATGTTAGGTCCATGAATCAAGGTAAATTGCAAGTGGTCAAATAGAAGATGGCAAGAGTGAACGTCAACATTTTAAGAATCAGTGAACTAAGATGGACTGAAATGGGTGAATTTAACTCAGATGACCATTATATCTACTACAGTGGGCAGGAATCCCTTAGAAGAAATGGAGTAGCCATCATAGTCAACAAAAGACTCCAAAATGCTATACTTGGATGCAGTTTCAAAAACGAGAGAATGATCTCTGTACATTTCCAAGGCAAACAATTCAATATCACAGCAATCCAAGTCTATGCCCCAACAAGTAATGCTGAAGAAGCTGAAAATGAATGGTTATATGAAGACCTACTAGACCTTCTAGAACTAATACCCCAAAAAGATGTCCTTTTCATTATAGGGGACTGGAAGGCAAAAATTGGAAGTCAAGAAACACCTGTAATAACAGGCAAATTTGGCATGAATTTGGCAGAATGAAGTAGGGCAAAGGTGAATAGACTTTTGCCCAGAGAATGCACTGTTCATAGCAAATACCCTCTTCCAACAACAAAAGAGAAGACTCTACACATGGACATTACCAGATGGTCAACACTGAAATCAGACTGATTACATTCTTTGCAGCCAAAGAGAGGGAAGCTTTATACAGTCAGCAAAAACAAGACGGGAAGCTGACTGTGGATCAGATCATGATCTCATTATTGCCAAATTCAGACTTAAATTGAAGAAGGTAGGGAAAACCACTAGATCATTCAGATATGACCTAAATCAAATCCCTTATGATTGTACAGTGGAAGTGAAAAATAGATTTAAGGAACTAAATCTGATAGACAGTGGCTGATGAAACTATGGACAGATGTTCGTGACATTGTACAGGAGACAGGGATCAAGACCATCCCAAGAAAAAGAAATGCAAAAAAGTAAAATGGCTGTCTGAGGAGGCCTTACAAATAGCTGTGGAAAGAAGAGAAGTGAAAAGCAAAGGAGAAAAGGAAAGAGATACCCATTTGAATCCAGAGTTCCAAAAATAGCAAGGAGAGATAAGAAAGCCTTCTTCAGTGATCAGTAAAAAGAAATAGAGGAAAACAAAAGAATGGGAAAGACTAGAGATCTCTTCAAGAAAATTAGAGATACCAAGGGAACATTTCATGCAAAGATGGGCTTGATAAAGGACAGAAATGGAATGGACCTAACAGAAGCAGAAGATATTAAGAAGAGATGGCAAGAATACACAGAAGAACTATACAAAAAAGATCTTCACAACCCAGATAATCACGATGATGTGATCACTCACCTAGAGCCAGACATCCTGGAATGTGAAGTCATCTGGGCCTTAGAAAGTATCAGTACGAACAAGCTAGTGGGGATGATGGAATTGCAGTTGAGCTATATCAAATCCTAAAAGATGATGCTGTGAAAGTGCTGCACTCAATATGCCAGCAAATTTGGAAAACTTAGCAGTGGCCACAGGACTGGAAAAGGTCAGTTTTCATTCCAATCCCAAAGAAAGGCAATGCCAAAGAATGCTCAAACTACCGCACAATTGCACTCATCTCACACACTAGTAAAGTAATGCTCAAAATTCTCCAAGCCAGGCTTCAGCAATATGTGAACCATAATGTTCAAGCTGGTTTTAGAAAAGGAAGAGATATATATGGTATTTAGTTAATTGGTAAAGATAACACTGTATGCGAGACATCAGAAGAGACGCAGATAAATAAAACAGTATTATGGACTCTATGGGAGAGGGCAAGGGCAGGATGATATGGGAGAATGGCACTGAAGCATGTAAATTATCATATGTGAAAGGAATCGCCAGTCCAGGTTCGATGCATGATATAGGGCGCTCGGAGCTGGTACAGCGGGATGACTGGGAGGGATGGGATGGAGAGGGAGGTGGGAGGGGGGTTCTGGAAGGGGAAAACATGTACACCCATGGTGGATTCATGTCAATGTATGGCAAAACAAATACAATATTGTAAAGTTAAAAAAAAGATAAATAAACTAATTTAAAAAAAAAAAAGAAAAGGAAAGGAAAAGGAACCAGAGATCAAATTGGCAACATCTGTTGGATCATCGAAAAAGCAAGAGAGTTTCAGAAAAACATCTATTTCTGCTTTATTGACTATGCCAAAGCCTTTGACTGTGTGGATCACAATAAACTGTGAAAACTTCTTAAGTATGTGGGAATACCAGACCATCTGACCTGCCTCTTGAGAAACCTGTATACAGGTCAGGAAGCAACAGTTAGAACTGGACATGGAACAACAGACTGGTTCCAAATAGGAAAAGGAGTACGTCAAGGCTGTATATTATCACCCAGCTTATTTAACTTATATGCACAGTACATCATGAAAAACACTGGGCTGGATGAAGCACAATCTGGAATTAAGACTGCTGGAACAAATATCAATAACCTCAGATATGCAGATGACCCCACCTTTATGGCAGAAAGTGAAGAAGAACTAAAGAGCTTCTTGATGAAAGTGAAAGAGGAGAGTGAAAAAGTTGGCTTAAAAGTCAACATTCAGAAAACTAAGATCATGGCATCTGGTCCCATCACTTCACGGCAAATAGATGAGGAAACAGTGGAAACAGTGTCAGACTTTATTTATTTGGGCTCCAAAATCAGTGCAGATGGTTGCTCCTGCCATGAAATTAAAAGACGCTTGCTCCTTGGAAGAAAAGTTATGGGCAACCTAGACAGCATATTAAAAAGCAGAGCTTGACTTTGCCAACAAAGGTCCATCTAGTCAAGGCTATGGTTTTTCCAGTAGTCATGTATGGATGTGAGAGTTGAAATATAAATAAAGCTGAACACCGAAGAATTGATGCTTTTGAACTGTCGTGTTTAGAAGACTCTTGAGAATCCCTTGGACTGCAAGATCTAACCAGTCCATCCTAAAGGAGATCAGTCCTGGGTGTTCATTGGAGGGACTGATGTTGAGGCTGAAACTCCAAGACTTTGGCCACCTGATGCAAAGAACTGACTCATTTGAAAAGACCCTGATGCTGGAAAAGATTGAAGGCGGGAGGAGAAGGGGACAACACAGGATAAGATGGTTCAATGGCATCACCGAATCAATGGACATGAGTTTGAGCAAACTCCAGGAGTTGCTGATGGACAGTGAGGCCTGGCGTGCTGCTTTCCATGGGGTCTCAAAGAGTCGTACATGACTGAGTGATTGAATTGAACTGAACTGATTTGTGGGTAGCGGGAGATAAACCTGAACAGTTTGGATTGAGCTTCATTATGAAAGATAGAGAAAGGAGAAATTGAGAATTTTAGATTATATGAAACTGTGAACTATTAGAAGTGCCTGGGCAGGACAGTAACATCATGGAATCTTTCTTGTAGCAGGATGCATCAGAGGATGACACAGGAAACAAGTTATGGAGAGCAGCACTGAGGACTAGTGTGGTAGCAGCTAAGCTGCTGTATAATAGGTGATGGTAAAGAACAGCGGTGATTGAACCAAGCTTTCATCACTTGGAAGAAAGACATGAAGTCTAGGCTGTAAAATGGTGAGAATAAAGAAGTTGCCATATAGTTAGGGCAAGGCTGATTTTTCTGTAACCATGATAACAAGTAAACTGCCAAGCAAGCAAATAAAACATATTCAGTCAATCAAAGTTGTCTGACACCAACACAAAACATGTCCCTGAAGTCCTCATACTTCTTCCTCCACACTTCCACATCTATAAGCAACTCGGCCCCAAAACAGACTTCTCCCCCAAGCTCCATAGATCAGTTTGCTCTGCTAAATGAGACAATTCATAAGCAACAAATTTTGTAGTTTCACACTTTTGAGTGGTGCTCTTTCTTAATAGTGGTTCTCCCATTTTATCAAAGCCTTCTCTCAATCTTCCTATATCTTTTGAATTTCCATTCTAACTACTTCCATTTAATTACTAAAATTCTCAAAAGAGCATGTTGTAGTCAGTGCCTTTGTTTTCTTAGAGCCTATTTCTTTCTCAGTTGTGAGCAGGGGAGTTGCCTAACTCTAAAAGTTTAATTATTGATGCCTACATTCAGAATTTTTTAATCAACTTGTGCCTACTTTTCACCAATTTTAAATATCACTACATCCTTTACTAAAGCTAAATTAGCCCATTCCCCCCCCCCACTTCAAGATAGGAAACTAGTCCTTGTATGTGTAGAACTTAAATGGTCTTTGGAAAACAGTACAGGTCTGGCTTAGGTGGACTCCCAAGTGTGTTTTAAAAACATTGATTGAAAAATTGACCTCCTGAGTCAGTGCTGTGGTTGCATGTGTTTTAATTGCTAATTTTTTATTTACTCTGAAATAATATTTATTAATCTTTCACACTGAATGCTGTTGTATTGCTGTGTTTATTATTGTTATTATTTTGGCATCTGTCTATGCCCAAAATTTGTTAGGATGAGTAGATGTATTAAGGTTCTCTTGAGAAACAAACAATGGTACCTATGGATATGATCTGTTTGTGGGCTCACTCCACCAAGTTAATTCACTTCCTATAGATAGTATCAGATCCCTCAGGCTAAGGGCTGGGTTTCACAAGACTGTCCCCCTCTCCTCTCCTCACTCTCAGACACCAATCAGAGATCAGGTTGCTACCTGAGCTTCTGACTGACTAGCTAAAGATCAAAAGTTCTAATAACTTTTTCCTTGGGTCAGATTAATTTGCTGGAGCAGCTCACAGAACTCAAGGAAGCATTCTCCGTAATGGTTTGCTGGTTTATTATAAAAGAATACAGCACAGGAACACTCAAATGGAAGAGGTGCATCAGTCTAAGAATGGGGGAGAGTTGCAGATCTTCCATGCCTTCTCACCTTCCACTCTCCCCAGATTTCTAGTTCAACTGGGAAGCTTTCCAAAGTCCATTCTTGGTTTTTTTTTTTCTTTCTTTCTTTCTTCTTTTTTTTTTTTTTAATGAGGGCTTCATTACATTGGCATGATTGATTATATCCTTAGCCTTTGGTGATTGATTCAACCTTCAGTCCATCTACTTACCCTGGAGATTAGAGGAGTGGGCCTGAAAAGTCCAGTTCTCCGATTACTTACTTAGTAGGCTGCCCTAGCAGCTAGCCCTCATCTTTTCCTGCTTTATAAAAGTCATTTCAGTAACATAAACCCAATTGTGGTTGAGAGGGGTTTGTTATGAAGATAAGACACTTTTATCACTCTGAATCACTTAGGACATGCCAGTGCTTTTAGGAGCTTTGTGACAGAAACTGGCTGAAGGATGGAAGACCAAATATATATTTATTATAAATCATCAAATGACAGTGGATAGACTATATGTTTAAGAGATTTATAATAAATTGGCTCAAGAGCTTATGATGGCTGGCAAATATATAAATCTGAAACATAGGCCAATAGACTGGAGAGCTAGGCCAAGAGAGCTATTGTTTTAGTTCCAGTCCGAAGATGGGCAAGCTGCAGACCTGGGAGGGCTGATGTTCGCATTTGAGTATGAAGTCTGCCAGAGTGATAGCTGTGTTGGAGATGAAGTCTGAAAGCAGTTTTCTGGGGAATTCTCTCTAGCTCAGGGCAAGCTGATCCTTTTGTTCTCTTCATGTTTTCAGTTGTTCAAGTGAGGCACAGCCACATTATGGAGAGCAATCTGCTTTAGTCTAAGTCCACTGACTTAAGTATTAAGCTCACCTGAAATCAGTCACAAAAACACCCAGAATGATGTTTGACCACATATCTAAGCATGCAATGGCCCAGAAAAGTTGACACATGGAATTAACCATGACAGTGGGGTAATGTATGCTATTGCAGGTGCAGGTTACACGTCTGCCAGAAAGCAATGAAATACTTTACTTTCTGGCTTCACCACTTACAAAGCCAGTTCCAAATGACACAAAATGATGTTTTGAATGGTAGTCTGGTGTTTGAAAGAGTAAATTATTTTGAAGAGAAAGCAGTGGCAGTTTTGTCTACATAGTATTTTATGATTTGCAAGGTACTTTCACAAACATTAGCACTTTTGATCAATCAGTACCGTTATTTTCAAAGCTTTGGTTGCCAGTCTTGCCACCAAGTTATTGACTGTGTCTAACACAAGCAAAGCGAAGTCAAGGGTCAAATCATTATGCAGTAAACCTGATCAATAGAGTAAAGCCAGTGTGAGCAATTTAGCCAAACACAGTCTTGTCTTTAATTGAAACTTACTTTGCCTGAATTATGTGGGCAAATGCCTTAGTTTGTACCATTTTTCAGAAGATTGTGATATGCACATTGGAGCAACTTCTTATTCACCTTTGAATTTACAATATCTAAAATCACTACAGGAACATAGTTGTTAAAGTATTTTGTCATAGGGAATCAATTCATGTTCAAATTAAACTATCTTTACACAAACTCTAGAACCAAAACAATACTAGTTCAAAGTGTGCTTGAGTACTTGTTCATTTGTCATGAAATTGCTAAGTACTGGCTCTTTGTTCTTCCTCCTATTTCATTCCCTTTGCAATCTTTTCCAGTTTGGGTTTGAAAAAACTACTGTTTTATATTGATCCACAATCTTTTGGTGTGCATGTAAGTAGCTTATTTTTATTCAGTCTTATTCAATGTCTCTCTGACTGACTCATCTCCTTTCTCTCTCTACCATGCTGCATTATTCTGATTTATACCTTACATTCACAATGGCCTCTGCCCCTTAGCTTTCCCACTTTCAGTTCATTTCTACACATTTATTTCATGGATATCTTTATAACGTGTGAAAACCATCACTATTCTTTTATTCAAAATATTCCACAGATTAAAACGTGACACTGTAGCATGATGTGGGGGCTGATTAACAAAAATAGCATAACAATTCTGTTACCAATTATGGACACAAAGTTAGAACAAATTTGATAAGTTCCTAAACTGTTGACCTCAGAATCCTTAAGTTATGTCTGCCTCAAGACTGGATGCATCCCAGAGCCTGCATTAAGACTGATCTAGAAATAAGGGGTCAATTCATCCCCAAAGTGAAGGGCATAAAATTTACGGGGCAGGAATTAAAAAATGGCTTTATGTTTTTGTTGTATGAGCTGGTACACTGATGATCTCTGATAGTGATGCTGTGCTATATTAAAGTATACTGTAGACTCAAATTTGAATATGAAAATGTTCATGTATACAATACTATCACCTGCTTTGCCACACCCCCCCCGAAGGTTCTAAATTGAACACAAATTATAAGTGATTTTAATTAAACTTTCAATGATACCAGGGTGTTGTAATCAGATATTGTCCAGAGTTCACACTAATTCAGTGAAGAGGTTATAATCACCAAAGGAATATTACTTCTCAAAGGAATTCTTAATTTTGCTCCACCTCACCTATCCCTGGAATCATGAAATAACTTCACTGGTTATATCAGCTACTCTTGTCCTTCTTTGTGAGTGCTTGCTACTTAAATGTTTGGCATCTGTTCTGTTCACGAAGGGATTTTCATTTTAGCATAAGAATTTCTGTTCCTCTTCTATCACACTCATGTCCAGCCTCAGTAAAATTCTTCACGTTGACTGAGTGAACAGCCAAGATTTGATCATTTTGTGCCTTTGAGAAAATGAAAATTCAGAAATGGGAGCATTGCCTGAACCTGAATTTCTATGGATTAAATAAGAGCCTAGAATATCTGCTCATCTCCATGGGAGCCAGTCTTAACATTAAAACCAGCTCTTTGGAATTCAAGCAGTCTGACTTTATTTTATAGCAATTAGAAATTTAAGCATCTTATTTGTCAGAGAATATGAATGTCAACAAGCCAATCATGAGGGCAAAGCAGAAATGACATGGCAATCAAATTTTTTAAAATTATTTATTTTAATTGGAGGCTAATTACATAACAATATTGTAGTGGTTTTTGCCATACACTGACATGAATCAGTCATGCATGTATGTATGTCCTCCATCCCGAACCCCTTCCCACCTCCCTCCCTTCCAATCCTGTCCCTCAGGGTTGTCCCAGTGCACCAGCTTTGAGTGCCCTGCTTCATGCATTGAACTTGTGATCTATTTCACATATGGTAATATACATGTTTCAGTGCTCTTCTCTCAAATCATCCCACCCTCAGCTTCTCCCACAGAGTCCAAAAGTCTGTTCTTTATATTCATGTCTCTTTTGCTGTCTCTATATGTATAGGGTCATAGATACCATTTTTCTAAATTCCATATATATGCATTAATATACTATATTGGTGTTTTTCTTTCTGACTTACTTCACTCTGTATAATAGGCTCCAGTTTCATACACCTCATTAGAACTGATTCAAATGTGTTCTTTTTAATTGCTGAGTAATATTCCATTATATATATGTACCACTGCTTTCTTATCCATTCGTCTGCTGATGGACATCTAGGCTGATTCCATGTCCTGGCTATTGTAAACAGTGCTGTGACGAACATTGGGGTGCACGAGTCTCTTTCAATTCTGGTTTTCTCGGTGTGTTATGCCCAGCAGTGGGATTGCTGGGTCATATGGCAGTTCTATTTCCAATTTTCTAAGGAATCTACACACTGTTCTCCATGGTGGCTGTACTAGTTTGCATTCCCACCAACAGTGTAAGAGGGTTCCCTTTTCTCCACACCCTCTCAGCATTTATTGTTTGTAGACTTTTGGATAGCAGCCATTCTGACCCATGTGAGATGGTACCTCATTGTGGTTTTGATTTGCACTTCTCTGATAATAAGTGATGTTGAGCATCTTTTCATATGTTTGTTAGCCATCTGTATGTCTTCTTTGGAGAAATGTCTGTTTAGTTCCTTGGCCCATTTTTTGATTGGGTTGTTTAATTATCTGGTATTGAGCAGCATGAGCTGCTTGTATATTTTTGAGATTAATTCTTTGTCAGTTGCTTCATTTGCTGTTATTTTCTCCCATTCTGAAGGCTATCTTTTCACCTTGCTTATAGTTTCCTTCGTTGTGCAAAAGCTTATAAGTTTAATTAGACCACATTTGTTTATTTTTGCTATTATTTCCATTACTCTGGCAGGTAGTCATAGAGGATCCTGCTGTGATTAATGTCAGAGAGTTTTTTGCCTATAAAACTCCTCTAGGAGTTTTATAGTTTCTGGTCTTACATTTAGATCTTTAATCCATTTTGAGTTATTTTTGTGTATGGTGTTAGAAAGTGTTCTAGTTTCATTATTTTACAGGTGGTTGACCAGTTTTCCCAGCACCACTTGTTAAAGAGATTGTCTTTTCTCCATTGTATATTCTTGCCTCCTTTGTCAAAGATAAGGTGTCCATAGGTGCGTGGACTTATCTCTGGGATTTCTATTTTGTTCCATTGATCTGTATATCTGTCTTTGTGCCAGTACCACACTGTCTTGATGACTGTAGCTTTGTAGTATAGTCTGAAGTCAGGCAGGTTGATTCCTTCAGTTCCATCCTTCTTTCTCAAGATTGCTTTCAGTATTTGAGGGTTTTTTTGTATTTCCATACGAATTGTGAAATTATTTTTTCTAGTTCTGTGAAAAATACTGTTGGTAGCTTGATAGGGATTGCACTGAATCTATCGATCACTTTGGGTAGTATACTCATTTTCACTATATTGATTCTTCCAATCCATGAACATGGTATATTTCTCCATCTGTTTGTGTCATCTTTGATTTCTTTCATCTGTGTTTTATAGTTTTCTAATATAGGTCTTTTGTTTCTTTAGGTAGATTTATTCCTAAGTATTTTATTCTTTTCATCACAATGGTGAATGAAATTGTTTCCTTAATTTCTCTTTCTGTTTTCTCATTGTTAGTGTATAGGAATGCAAGGGATTTCCGTGTGTTAATTTTATATCCTGCAACTTTACTATATTCATTGATTACCTCTAGTAATTTTCTGGTGGTGTGTTTAGGGTTTTCAATGTAGCAGATCATGTTGCAAACAGTGAGAGTTTCACGTCTTCTTTCCAATCTGAATTCCTCTTATTTCTTTTTCTTCTCTGATTGCTGTGGCTGAAACTTCCAAAATTATGTTGAATCGTAGTGGTGAGAGTGGGCATCCTTGTCATGTTCCTGACTTTAGGAGAAATGCTTTCAATTTTTCACCATTGAGCATAATGTTTGCTGTGAGTTTATCATATATGGCTTTTATTATGTTGAGATATGGTGCTTCTAACCCACTCCAGTCTCTTGCCTGGAAAATCCCAGGGACGGCAGAGCCTGGTGGGCTGCCATGAATGGGTTTGCACAGAGTTGAACATGACTGAAGCAACTTAGCAGCAGCAGCAGCAGCATTGTCCTTCTATGCCTGCTTTCTGGAGGGTTTTGTCAAAAGCTTTCTCTACATCTATTGAGATAATCATATGGTTTCTATCTTTCAATTTGTTAATGTGGTGTATCACATTGATTGATTAACCAATATTAAAGAATCCTTGCATCCCTGGGATAAAGCCCACTTGGTCATGATGTATGATCTTTTAAAAATGTTGTATTCTGTTTGCTAGAATTTTGTTGAGGATTTTTGCATCTATGTTCATCAGTGATATTGGCCTGTAGTTTTCTTTTTTTGTGGCATCTTTGTCTGGTTTTAGTATTAGGGTGATTGTGGCCTCATAGAATGAGTTTGGCAGTTTACCTTCCTCGTCAATTTTCTGGAAGAGTTTGAGTAGGATAGGTGTTAGCTCTTCTCTAAATTTTTGGTAGAATTCACCTGTCAAGCCATCTGGTCCTGGGCTTTTGTTTGTTGGGAGATTCTTTATTACAGTTTTGATTTCCATGCTTGTGATGGGTCTATTAATATTTTCTATTTCTTCCTGGTTAAGTTTTGGAAGGTTATACTTTTCTAAGATAAATAGAAAATAATTTCTATTTTTCTGTTTCTTCCAAGTTGTCCTTTTTATTGTCATATAGTTGCTGATAGTAGTCTCATGATCCTTTGTATATCTTTGTTGTCTGTTATGATTTCTCCATTTTCATTTCTAGCTTTGTTGATTTGATTCGTCTCTCTTTTTGTCTTGATGAGTCTGGCTAATGGCTTGTCTATTTTATTTATCTTCTCAAAGAACCAGCTTTTAGTTTTGTTGATTTTTTGCTATAGTCTCCTTTGTTTCCTTTTCATTTATTTCTGCCCTAATTTTCATGATTTCTTTCCTTCTACCTACCCAGGGGTTCTTCATTTCTTCTCTTTCTAGTTGCTTTAGGTGTAAAGTTCAGTTATTTATTGATTTTTCTCGTGTTTCTTGAGGTAAGCTTGTATTGCTATGAACCCTCCCCTTAACACTGCTTTTACTGAATCCCATAGATTTTGGGTTGTCGTGTTTTCATTTTTGTTTATTTCTATGCATATTTTGATTTCTTTTTTGATTTCTTCTGTGATTTGTTGGTTATTCATAAGTGTGTTGTTTAGCCTCCATATGTTTTTATTTTTAATAGTTTTTTTTTCCTGTAGTTGACATCTAACCTTACCACATTGTGATCAGAAAAGATGCTTGAAATGATTTAAATTTTTTTGAATTTACCAAGACTAGATTTATGGCCCAGGATGTGATCTATCCTGGAGAAGGTTCTGTGTGCACATGAGAAGTAGGTGAAATTCATTGTTTTGGGGTGAAATGTCCTATAGATATCGATTAGATCTAACTGATTCACTGTATCATTTAAAGTTTGTTGTTTCCTTGCTAATTTTCAGTTTGGTTAATCTATCCATAGGTGTGAGTGGAATATTAAAGTCTCCCACTATTATCGTGTTACTTTAATTTCCCCTTTCATGCTTGTTAGCATTTGCCTTACATATTGCGGTGCTCCTATGTTGGGTGCATATACATTTATAATTGTTATATCTTCTTCTGGTTTGATCCTTTGATCATTATGTAGTGTCCTTCTTTGTCTCTTTTCATGGCCTTTATTTCAAAGTTTATTTTATCTGACATGAGTATTGCCACTCCTGCTTTCTTTTGGTCTCAATTTGCATGAAATAAATTTTTCCAGCCCTTCACTTTCAGTCTGTATGTGTCCCTTGTTTTCATGTGGGTCACTTGTAGACAGCATATATGGGGGTCCTGTTTTTATATCCATTCAGCCAGTCTTTGTCTTTTGGTTGGGGCATTCAGGCCATTTACATTTAAGGTAATCATTGATAAGTATGATCCCATTGCCATTTACTTTGTTTTTTGGGTTTGAGTTTATAAACCTTTTCTGTGTTTCCTGTCTAGAGAAGATCCTTTAGCATTTGGTGAATTTTTTAAAAAAGGATTTTCAAGAGACACTACAGTTGTATTCCAAGCTTATTATTACAATTGATCACATGTATGAAAATAACAGTTATAAAGCAAGTGCGATGGTTACAATATAATGTAAAGAATTCTCTTCATATGCCATTTGACAATTTTAGTTTCACTGCAAACTGTGTTATGGTGCACGTAAGTCATCCTGAAGCTCAATACCACTAGTAGATTATGTGACCATGTTATTTCTTATAAGAATAATGATAATGTTGCAGGCTATTTATTGAAATATCTAAACACAACTGGAAAAATAAATGACATACTCTCTTAGGCCAGCTGTGTTTTCTATATTCATCCTGTTACTTCTCATTATTAACTTTATGGAAAGTTTATTTCCTAGCTGAAAGGCTTTTAGAATTGTGACTTAGAGGAATAAAACCAGGTAACAAATGACTGAATTTAAATGTTGTGGCACAGAATCCATTCTCCTCATTTCATTTGATAAATATTCTCCTCCAATAAAAAAAGATTATCCTGGGTTTGAGATGTTTCCTTGTACATGATATATTAAATACCTTAGAAGTAGTAGAAATTTCATAATGTAACATCATGAATGCTACTTAATGCTGCTGAAGACCATTACTGAACTTTTCAATTTTTATTACATCTACTTTTGTGTATTTTCTCATTTAATTTTCATAACAGGAAGATGAGCAAACAGAGGCTTAGAGAATTACCCATCATAACAGTGAATGATGTCTTAGCCCAATGTATCTAAATTCAGAGATTTTTTTTCATTCATATTGCTTAGTCCAAATTAGTAGGACTAGCTTCTGCATAGGTTTACCTATCAGAATTTGCTACGCTTGTCATCTTGTTATTCTAGGATCTTTGCCCCCTTGAAAAAGAAGGCTTAAATTACCACAAGTGCCATGACATGAAAACTGTTCTTCAGCAAATATAAGTCACCAGTGGTATGCCAGGATGCACAGAGGAAGGCATCATATAGCACACTTCTTCTGGTAAACACATTCTACTTGGGTATTCCGTGCCATGGTCTGTCTGTCTAACATGTTATAGAAGCCAGTAAGAGACCTACCAAACTTACAGGACATGTATGTAAAGTTGAGGTACCCATTGACACTTTATACAGTCATATGTCAGACCAATTTTACATTTAAGTCTATTATTCTACTGCTTCTCTTTTGTAGGAAAGTTTAAGTTTGGTGCCCATTAATCCTTCACAGTCTAGTCTGAGCCTCCTAATTCCTGTCTTCAGTATTCAGCCTACTTGTTTTCTGAATCAGTCCATGTGTTAAAAAAAAAAAAAACTAGTATTACATATTACCAAAGATCACTGATGATGTAAAACCACACTGTATGTGATATGAATCTGCTTAGGTATGACAGAAATCTAAGGATTAAAGTCTACAAGAGAGCTTTGAGAAAAAGGTACCATTACTTTTTGTATTTTTAAACTGTAGGTGTCATATAGAGTCTTACTGATATTTTAAGTAGTTTGGTAAAGCTTGTAGAAACAAGGGCATAAAAAAATAAAATTAAAGCCAAAGAAGAGAAGAAACACTTATTGGATAATATAAATTCTATTTCATTTTGATGAAGTGTTTTAGAAGTCCTAGGGAGACATTTTACTCTAACTTCCTATGTTATTTTTATCTTCTGTGCTCCTGAGTTTACAAAGAAGAAAAAGAAGAAAAGAGGAGAGAAAAGAAAGATGTATTCTCTTTTCTCCTTGAAGTCTGTTTTTTTTGTACATATAAATGTAGCACAATGGTCAAAAGAATCATTGCATTTTAAGGGCAAATGTGTTTTTAAAGAAAAGATAAATAGATTCTTTCTCAAGCTTTATTTCCGTCTCACCAATAGTAAAGTGGGTTTCTAAAAGTTTTTTTTAAAATTTCAAATTATTATTACATTGGATGCTTTTGCAAATGCATATTTCTGTTATGTATTGGGACCTCATTATTAAAATGTGCCTTTTCCATTATTTCTTTGCTTTGAGAGTGTGTAGCTTAAAATGAGCATGTGATATTATACAATTAAAAGGATTTCATTTTATGGTAAAAATGACATTCATTTTGGTGATCTGAGTTCTATTACAAGTTAGTTAAGCTTTTAAGTAGTAGCTGTTCATTGTACCACTGCTAGATTTATCAACTTCCCCACCATTTGTTTATCCTTTCAGCAATCATTTGATAAGTCTCTTTCAGTATTCTAATATTTTGCTCAATAATGGGAATATAATGATGAATTAATATTTTGCCATCCTCTAAAAACTTACAGTTTAATAAGTGCTTGTTATATTAGGAAAGTCACTGATATGTCCTAGGGATTATATATCTATGCATAGTGAAACTTGCTTTTGACAACTGAATCTAGACCCATCCTAGTCTTTCTAAAGTCCTTTCTCCCTGAGTTATTTGGCTTTAATATGATTGCTCTGAGTTTTATGGGCCATGCTAAAGCATATTCAAGTGTCATCCTTATGTACTCTCATTTTTAGCATAATTTTTATTTTAAGCTTGTTCTCAAAATCTAGTTTGTCATCTAATGTTGAGATGGAATTGGCAAAGAAGAAATGATACAGCTGACCTGTCAGTCCTCCACTTTTAATTCCTAGAGGTGAAATTTAACATAATTTTCTCCAAGACTTTACTTGGGGTCTTTTTTTTCTTTCGGTAATCTGTTACTCATGTATCTCAAAATAAATTATGTACTTAAAACTGGAAAGTTGGCAAATCTTCAGCAAGAAACTTAGTAAGACTTTGAAAATTATTTTTCAGAAAAATAGTTATAAGTAGGTGAAACATAGTTCAACCAACTAAGTTTGAAATGTAAAACACCTTCAGAAATAATTATATCAATGTAGGTAGATAAATAAAATCATAGAAACTTATTTGAGAGAATAGTAAACATAAACTTAACAGTTTAAAAGAAGGTGTTCTAGCTCATGAGTTTAATGCATTTGGTTCCTCTACATTAACATAACATTAGCTCCACTTTGGTGCATTATGGTGATTTGAAAAAAAAAATCAAGGTTTTAATGTTGTTTAAACATCTGCTTTTGAGGAAATGTATACTTTCCTTTCCAGACATAATACATATAAAATATCCCATCTGGGCTGAGTGCCAGGGAGGCACCATGCTTAAGTAATAAGCCCAATTATCTTGCTAATAAACAGCAACTAGAAATTTAACTCCAGTTGGCAGATATATAGGATACTTAAACACTAAGTGGGATTAATTAAACTCTAAAAGGAGTTACATGCAAGCAAATATAATAATAAATCATTATACAAATATTAAGTAGAGCAATTACCTAATTTTCTTCTCTTTTTCATTAATGAAATTTACATTTTTTAAATAGCATGAGAAAGGAGTTTAAAAAATAGTGGAGAGCTTACTTTTAAGTATCTTCTGAGATATAAATGTCTGATTTCAAACTAATAAAAGATGAATGTGATAATAAATATTTCATTCCTAATGCCAAGGGATATGAATGTGATATTCTCAAAGTCGACGTAAGCTTTAGTAAATATATGTAGTAAAATATGTCAAGCAAAGCTTTTGGGGGGACATATAGGTATATACATCTTGTTTTATTGCACTTGTTTTATTGTGCTTTGCAGATATTGTTGATTTTGCAGTTTGAAGGTTTGTGCCAGTCTTACATTGTCAGATGGTGGTTATCATTTTTCTAGCAACAAAGTATTTTTTAATTAATGCAAGTACATTTTTATATAATATAGTTGCATTCTTTATGCAACTGAAAGTATAGACTACAGTATGAAGTAACATTATTTTTATAGGCATTGGGAAACAAAAATTTTGTGTAACTTACTTTATTGTGATATTTACTTTTCTGTGATGGTCTGAAGGTAAACCTGCAGTATCTCCAGGTTATGCGTGTAGTGGGGGCAATTGAAATGGTCCAGGTCAAGCATGTGCAAAAATGAATTTAGGATCAATGTCATATATTACTCATGAAAGTACTGTTGACCTTTCTACAGTTTATTTTCTAATTATTTCAAAGCAAAAATTACAGAAGTGCAAACTTGTCTATATGAAAATAGTAATAACTACAACCCATTTCATTTGAGGTCATTCTAGAATTTTGTCTGAGATTGATGTATTCGAAAGGGAGACTTAATTTCTAAGAACAAATGCTATATGGAATTTGAGTCGTTACTCTTCTTTCCTCAAAAATGTGTAATTAAATGGGGAAGTGACAAATAGATTCAAGGCATTAGATCTGATAGATAGAGTGCCTGAAGAAATATGGATGGAAGTTCATGACATTGTACAGGAAGCAGTGATCAAGATCATCCCCAAGAAAAAACAAATGCAAAAAGCCAAAATGATTGTCTGAGGAGGCCTTACAAATAGTTGAGAAGAGAAGAGAAGCTAAAGGCAAAGGAGAAAAGGAAAGATATACCCATTTCAATACAAGGTTCCAAAGAATAGAAAGGAGAGATAAGAAAGCCTTCCTCAGTGATCAATGCAAAGAAATAGAGGGAAACAAAAGAATGGGAAAGACTAGAGATCTCTTGAAGAAAATTTGAGATACTAAGGGAACATTTCATGCAAAGATGGGCACAATAAAGGTCAGAAGTGGTACGGACCTAACAGAAGCAGAAGATATTAAGAACAGGTGGCAAGAATACATAGAAAAACTGTACAAAAAAGATTTTAATGACCCAGATAACCACGATGGTGTGATCACTCACCTAGAGCCAGACATTCTGGAATGTGAAGTCAAGTGGGCCTTAGGAAGTACTACGAACAAAGCTAGTGGAGGTGATGGAATTCCAGATGAGCTATCTCAAATCCTAAAAGATGATGCTACGAAAATGCTGCACTCAATATGCCAGCAAATTTGGAAAACTCAGCAGTGGCCACTGGATTGGAAAATGTCAGTTTTCATTCCAGTCCCAAAGAAAGGTAATGCCAAAGAATGTTCAAACTACCACACAATTGTACTCATCTGACATGCTAACGAAGTAATGCTCAAAATTCTCCAAGTCAGGCTTCAACAGTACATGAATTGTGAACTTCCAGATGTTCAAACTGGATTTAGAAAAGGCAGAAGAACCAGAGATCAAATTGCCAACATCTTCTGGATCAACAAAAAAACAAGAGAGTTCCAGAAAATCATCTAATTTTGTTTTATTGACTATGCCAAAGCCTTTGACTGTGTGGATCACAATAAACTGTGGAAAATTCTTCAAGAATGGGAATACCTGGCCACCTGACCTGCCTCCTGAGAAATCTGTATGCAGGTCAAGAAGAAACAGTTAGAACTGGACATGGAATAACAGACTGGTTCCAAATTGGGAAAGGAGTACATCAACGCTGTATATTGTCACCCGGCTTATTTAACTTATATGCAGAGTACATCATGTGAAATGCCCAGCTGAAAGAAGCATAAGCTAGAATCAAGATTGTCTGGAGATATAACAATAACCTCAGATACACAGATGACATGACCCTTTTGGCAGAAAGCGAAGATGAACTAAAGAGCCTCTTGCTGAAAGTGAAAGAGGAGAGTGAAAAGGTTGGCTTAAAAGTCAATATTCAGAAAGCTAAGATCATGGCATCCAGTCCCATCACTTCATGGCAAATATGGGGAAACAATGGAAACAGTGAGAGACTTTATTTTGGGGGGCTCCAAAATCAGTGCAGGTGGTGACTGCAGACATGAAATTAAAAGATGCTTTCTCCTTGGAAGAAAAGCTATGCCCAACCTAGACAGCCTATTGAAAAGCAGAGACATTACTTTGCCAACAAAGGCCCGTGTAGTCACAGCTATGGTTTTTCCAGTAGTCATGTATGAATGTGAGAGTTGGACTCTGAAGAAAGCTGAGCACCGAAGAATGATGCTTTTGAACTGTGATGTTGTAGAAAACTCTTGAGAGTCCCTTGGACTTCAAGGAGATCCAACAAGTCAATCCTAAAGAAAATAAGTCCTGAATGTTCATTGGAAGGACTGATGCTGAAGCTGAAGCTCCAGTATTTGGCCACCTCTTGTGAAGAGGTGACTCATTAGAAAAGACCCTGATGCTGGGAAAGATTGAAGGTGGGAGGAGAAGGGGACAAGAGAGGATAAGATGGTTGGATGGTATCACCGACACAAAGGACATTAGTTTGAGTAGGCTTCGGGAGTTGGTGACAGACAGGGAAGCTGGCGTGCTGCAGTCCATGGGGTCACAAAGAGTCGGACACGACTGAGTGACTGAACTGAACTGAAATGGGGAAGATTAGATAACCCTTATCCCACCATTACACACAGACAAATAAATACAAACAATAACAACTGTCAAACAAGAAGTAGAGCATGACCTATTCTGATAATTTACTGAAAGTTATCATCTTTGTCCATCTGGGCTGCTATAACTAAGTACCACAGATTGGGTAGTTTATAAAAAACAAACTTACTTCTCATAGTTCTAGAGGATGCAAGTCATTGATCATGTTCCATTATTGTTGGCTGTGGACCCTCTTCTGAGTGACTGTTCCTCACTGTATCTTCATGTGGCAGGAAGGGCTGGAAGCTATATGGAATCTCTTTTATAAGAATGCTAATCCTATTCTTAAGCACTTCATCCTTACGACCTACACATTTCCCAAAGGCTCTTCTTTCTAAGGCATTGGTTTTTTAATATATGAATTTAGCTGTGCGTTTGGGGTACAAACATTCAGATCATAGCAGTGACCAAGGATATAAAGGAAGTTTCAGGGTGGTATTGTGCTGTATTCAGTCATAGATACCATATTTTGCATCTGCGTTGATGAGTTGATAAAATCCAGAAATTTCTAATAATTTTAAATCTCAAAAGAAGGAAGCATTATGTCCCCCCTTCTTTTACTGTATTGAGTGTGAGGGGTTAGTATGAACTGTTGATGGGAAGAAAAGTGTAAAAATAGATGTCAGTGAGAGGATTTGAATGTTTCTGATCACAGTCTAAGTTCTGTAGTTAGTTATAGCTTTCATGGTAATGAAGGTAGGCAGGGTGGACAGTGGATTTCCTCTCCCAAGAAGCAGAGCTATATCCAATTGGAGTGCATGTTGTCAGAAGGTATCTAAGTCATCAGAAAAGATAATAGAGATTTAATCTCTTCAACAAAAGCAATACCCACAGTGCCAAAAACAGCTGTTAACTTTCCTCTATCCTACATCCATCCCACATATTATGGAAGAGCAAACTACCTGAAAAATCCGTCTGTCCAGTTATAACTCAGAAGAGACAAGTAAGTGCCCAACAAGTTATAAATGTAGTAATCAAAGTTAATCTCCATTATATCGGAAGATACAGGAAGTCTGAACAAAGTTATACACATAGGCAAGAAGGAATGAAATATCACAGAAACTAAGCAAACATCAAGTGGCAGAGGAGTAGCGGAGTGAAAACAAAACCTACATAGTATGCCAATAACATAAAGATGTCAGTCTGAAATAAACATAACACGAGAAAAAAAATCATTTTTATGAGTGCACATTCCTCAATAATTTGAAAAGAGTTACATATGACCAAGAAATCCTACCTCCAGTCAAATCATGATCTAGAAGAGATTCCAGCACATCACTGTTTATGGCAGAATTATTCAAAATAGCCAAGAGAGAGAAGAAACTCAAATATGCATTAACTGATAGATCGATTAAGAAAATATGGAATATACATACAATATTATATAATGTATATATTACATTATATAAATACATGTTGCATGCATTATATATAATTATATGTATTATATACATTATATGTGTATAGTGCTTATATGTGTATATAATGTATATACATACATACATTATTAATATACATACAATATTATACATGTATAATGGAATGTACATACAATATTATGTAATACGTGCAATATTATATAACTATATAATGAAATATTATATAGCCTTTAAAAAGAAGGAAATTCTGTTACATACTATAGCACGGTAAACTGAAGGACATCATGCTAAGCAAAATAATGCAGTCACAAAAGGACAAATACTGTATAATCCCACTCATATGCAGTATCTCAAATACTCAAAGGCGTAGAAAGAAGAAGTAGAAAGATGATTGCTGAAAGCACTGGCCAGGGGAGTCAGTCTTTAGTTGATATAGAATTGCAGGGCCACAGGATGAAAAAGTTCTAGAATTCTATCGCACAATTTTGTGAATATAGTTAACACTACTGAACTGTACACTTAAAATAATTCACCTGATAATTTTAATGTTAATGTACTTTTCAGGACACATGTAACAATTAGAGCAAGCTCAGTTATTTTCTAACATGCTGCTGCTGCTGCTATGTTGCTTCAGTCGTGTCCAACTCTGTGTGACCCCATAGACAGCAGCCCACCAGGGTCCCCCATCCCTGGGATTCTTCAGGCAAGAACACTGGAGTGGGTTGCCATTTCCTTCTCCAATGCATGAAAGTGAAAAGTGAACGTGAAGTCGCTCAGTTGTGTCCGACTCTCAGCGACCCCATGGACGGAAAATCCTCCATCCATGGGACCCTCCAGGCAAGAGGACTGGAGTGGGGTGCCACTGCCTTCTCCATTTCTAACATGAGTGACAAACAAATTATCCAACTTCAGAGAACAATGGGAACGCAATACCCTTTAGTTTTTCTAGTGGAGGGGAAAGAAGCATGGTGTGTGAAGCCATCCATATAGATAACAAATCAAAACGAAACTTAGGGAGTGTGGAACCTAAAGTTTCTGTGTTAAAATGAAATACTAATGATGAATATGAGATTTAAAGAAATGTAGCAATAATTCTTTGCAGGAATTTATGATGGCAAACATTAAGTAGAAAGCCTTAGCTGCATTAAGTAATCTTATTGTAAGTTTTTAAATATGTGTATATTATATAATAAATAATAAAACCATTTGGATATGAAAAATAAGTGAGTTAGAATTCTTAATGTAAGAAGAAGCCTTTGTTTTGGGGATGCAGGGATCTCTCTAAGCCAGTATGCCAACACAGATTTTGTTTGCTTGCTTTTCAATTGCCGTGGCAACCGTTACCTTATTTGGGGAAAATTATCTCCTGGGCACATCATAGAAATGCAGAAGTGACTTGTGGAAGAGAAGTAACAGATATTTTTCACTGTTTATGAGATTCTATATTAAGCTTCATTTACATCAGTTCATCTAATTTTCACAATAATCCTACAAGATAAATATTAATAGTATTTTTGTTAATTTATAATATTTTTAATGGAACATTATGCGTGCTCAGTTGCTTCAGTCTTGTCCGACTGTTTGTGACTCCATGGTCTCTAGCCTGCCAGGCTCTTCTGTCCATAGGATTTCCCAGGAAAGAATACTGGAGTGGGGTGCCATTACCTCCTCCAGGGGATATTCCTGACCCAGTAATCAAACCTGCATCTCCTGTGACTCCTGTATTGGCAGGTGGATTTTTAACCACAAGTGCCACCTGGGAAGCCCCAATGGAACATTTTACTTTTTCCTCAATCCAAGTATTTTTTAAAGAGACACCTTATGGTGTCTCCCCAGATATACCTGTAACTTAAAAAAAAAATTGTATGATTTTATTTTTTACTTTTCAAACCTCATTCACCTTAATTTCATAAGTTTTATGGCATGAGAAAAGAACTGAGATATGTGCACGTGTGTGTGCATGTGTAAGAACATGTATATTTTTTCAAAATGAATGACCAACTGTTTATTTGCAATATATTCAATAGTTATTCTTCTTTGGGGGTTGGAAAATTAGTCTATGTTTTATAAGATTAAATTTTCTGATAGGTAGATACTTATTTTGTTTTCTGTCTTATTGACATTTATTTTTGTATATCTACACAAATCTCCTGCTTAATTATTGTAGCTTTATAGATCTTTCATTACTTTATTGGGCATAATCACTTTTTAATATTCTTTGCTATTCTTTCATATGCATTGTTTAGAAGTCAACACTAAATTAAAATTGCCAAACATCCTTCATATAATCCCACTGAAAATTTGATTAAAAATTATTGCATTCATAAATAAGTTTGATAAGAAATTACATTCCTATGCTATTAAGACTCCTGTTTAGGATTATGATGTATCTGTCCAAAATCTATATGGTTTGCTTCACATTGGTTTGAGTATTTTCTGGTTAATTTTAATTCTGTGTATTTTGAAGTTCTACTTGCCATTTGAATCATTTTTTCTAGTACATAAATTTTTTTTATTAGTTTATTTTCTATTTTTTAACTTTACATAAATTTTTGTTTTTTAATTGCTGCTCTATAAAAAAGTCATTGCTTCTTACTCTTTGGTATTGCATTTTCTAGACATGTCAGAATAATGTTGAGTGAAAATAGTAGTGTCATGGGTCTTTTAGCAGTTTTCATTGAATGACTTTCCCATTTAAATTGGTATAGTCTCTTGGTTTTGCATGAACACAGTTTTATTCTTTATTTAATCAAATCAGTCCTAAATGCTGAATTTTATAATTATTTTACTCTTAAAAATGGTGCCAGATATTTTTACTCTTTTAGTATATTATCATGTTAGACTGTATTACTTGATTTCCTAATGGAGATTCATCCGTGCATTTGTAGAACCAACTCTTTTTTTTTGCATGGCATATCATTCTTTAGTTACATGTTCAATTTATTCTCTGTATTTACATATAATTTTCACTCATACTCTTAGGTTAAAATGTTATAGTACCTTATATTGTTTCCTTTTAGTGTGATATTTCCTCTGATTGTAATATTGTACTTTTCTATGCCTTATAGTATAATTTGAAATACATTTTATCTTTTAATATAATCTTAACCACAATGCACACCATTCATATGTCTCAGATTCTTATGTCACAGATTAGCAGAATGAATTGAAATAATACAAAAGACAAAATACAACTATATGCTATCTATAAGAGATTTGTTTTAGATCTCAGGAGATACATAGGTTACAAGTGAGAAAATAGAAAATATATTCCACACACATAATAACCAAATAAGTAAAAAAGATGGCTAAACTAATATCTGATGAAATAGACTTTGAGTCAAAAACTCTTACAAGAGGCAAAGAAGGGCATTATAGGTTGATAAAAATAATCATTCTTCCAAGAATACATAACACTTAAAAATATGTATGTACCAAAAAGCAGAGTTCCTAAAATACATGAAACTAGTATAGAAAGAATTGAAGGTAGAAACAATTAGGTCTGCAATTGTAGTAGGAGACATTAGTATTTCACTTTCACTAATGGATAGAAAAATGAAAAGATCAATAAGGAAATGGAGTATTTGAACATTTTAGACCAATTGGACCTAATAGATACGTGAGGAATATTCTATACAACAAAATCAGAGCATAAAATTTTCTCACATATACACAGAATGTTTTCCAGGATAGACCATTTCTTATACAACAAAACAAGTCATAATATATTTTAAAAGGTGGAAATAAAGGTGTCGTTTTTATAACAGTGTAATGAAATTATTAGGAAAAAAAGAAAAATGCACAAGTATGTGGAAATCAAACATTATACTGTTAAACAACTTTTGGATCAAACAGCAAATCACAGGGGAACTTTTAAAAATGACTTTAATCAGATGAAGGCAAGAATGCAAACACGAGGCAGTAAAACTCATGGGATGCAACAACATAGTGTTCAAGGGAAATATATTGCTACATATACTTACATTTAAAAAGAAGTAAGATCTCAAATCAATAACCTAACTTTCAACCTTAACAAACAATAAAAAAGAACAAACTAAGACCAAAGCTAGGAGAATGAAATAAAATAATAAGCTTAGACCAGAGAGGAATGAAATAGAGAGTAGAAGAACAATTGAGAAAATCACTGAAAATAAGAAATAGGTTTTTGACAAGCTCTTAACTGGACTAACTAGGAAAGAAAAAGATAATACCCCTATTACTAAAATCAGAAATGAAATTGATATTACTACCAATTTTACAGGAATAAAAGGAACTATGAAATATTACTATGAATAACTATACATCAAAAATTGGACAATCTAGATAAAATTGAGAAATTCTTAGAAATAAACAGCCTACCAAGATGGATCCATGAAGCAACAGAAAATATGAATAGATCCCTAACTACTTCTGAGTTTTAATCAGTAATCAAAACTGCCTAACAAAGAAAAAAACCCCATGACCAGATGGCCTAACCATTATGCTATAGCAAACTATAAGCAAGGTGAAAAGACAGCCTTCAGAATGGGGGAAAATAATAGCAAACGAAGCAACAGACAAACAATTAATCTCAAAAATATACAAGCAACTCCTGCAGCTCAATTCCAGAAAAATAAACGACCCAATCAAAAAGTGGGCCAAAGAACTAAACAGATATGTTTCCAAAGAAGACATACAGATGGCTAACAAACACATGAAAAGATGCTCAACATCACTCATTATCAGAGAAATGCAAATCAAAACCACAATGAAGTACCATTTCACACCAGTCAGAATGGCTGCTATCCAAAAGTCTACAAGCAATAAATGCTGGAGAGGGTGTGGAGAGAAGGGAACCCTCTTACACTGTTGGTGGGAATGCAAACTAGTACAGCCACTATGGAGAACAGTGTGGAGATTCCTTAAAAAACTGGGAATAGAACTGCCATATGACCCAGAAATCCCACTGCTGGGCATACACACCGAGGAAACCAGAATTGAAAGAGAAGCATATACCCCAATGTTCATCGCAGCACTGTTTACAATAGCCAGAACATGGAAGCAACCTAGATGTCCATCAGCAGACGAATGGATAAGGAAGCTGTGGTACATATACACAATGGAATATTACTAAGCCATTAAAAAATACATTTGAATCGGTTCTATTGAGATGGATGAAACTGGAGCCCATTATACAGAGTGAAGTAAGCCAGAAAGAAAAACACCAATACGGTATACTAATGCATATATATGGAATTTGAAAGATGGGAACGATAACCCTATATGTGAGACAGAATAAGAGACACAGATGCATAAACAGTCTTAAGGACTCTGAGGGAGAAGGTGAGGGTGGGATGTTCTGGGACAATAGCATTGAAACATGTATATTATCATATGTGAAACAGAACACCATTCCATGTTCTATGCATGAGACAAATGCTCAGGGCTGGGGCAATGGGATGACCCAGAGTGATGGGATGGGGAGGGAGGTGGGAGGGGGGTTCAGAATGGGGAACACATGTAAACCCATGGCTGATTCATGTCAATATATGGCAAAACCCACTACAATATGGTAAAGTAATTAGCCCCCAACTAAAATAAATAAATTTATTTAAAAAAATAAAAAAAAAATTAAAAAAACCCAATAAACATAAAAAATATATGTATATATATAATTGAAAAAAAAAAAGAATGAATAAGCGCCATCCTTTTCCAAAAACTGAAGAGGGAATGAATACTTTCTAAGTCATTCTATGAGGCCAGCAGTACTTCGATATCAAAGCCAGACAAAGTGCTTCAAAAATTCTATAGACCAATATCCCCTATAGTTATTGATTAAAAATAACTCCCATAAAGGCTTCCCAAATGACTTAGTATTAAAGAATCGTCCTGCCAATGCAGGAAATGTGGAGTTGATCCCTGGGTCGAGAAGATCCCCTGGAGAAGGAAATGGCTGCCCACTCCGGTATTTTTGCCTGGAGAATTCCTTGAACAAAAGAGGCTGGTGGGCTACCGTCCATGGGGTCGCAGAGAATTGCACACAACTGAGTAACTAGCACTTTCATTTTTCCTTTTTCACTAAAAATTACACACACACACACACACAGAGTTGTAAGAGCTAATAAATGAAATTCAGCAAAGCTTCAGGATGCAGAGTCAACACACAAAATTATTTGTGTTTTTATATCCTAACAATGAATAATATGAAAATAAATTTTAAAAATTCATTTGCATGTCAATGTATGGCAAAAACTACTACAATATTGTAAAGTAATTATCCCCCAACTAAAATAAATAAATTTATTAAAAAAAAAAAATAAAAAAAATAAAAATTCATTTGCAGTAGAATCAAAAAAAAAAAATAACAAAACACTTAGGAGTAAATTTAACCATGGGGATGAAAGATATATAGGCTAAAATTTATAAAATATTGCTGGAAGACATTAAATAAGACCCAAATAAATGGAAAGTCATCTTATGTTTTTTGACTAGAATAATTATTAAAATGTCAGTATGACCCCAAAGACTCTAGATTCACTGCAGTCCCTATGAAATCTCCACATTTCTTTTTGCAGAAATAAATAGAAAAGTACATCTTGTCAGTCAAATGGAATCTTAAGGGATCCTGAATAGCCAAAACAAACTTGAAGAAGAACAAAATTGGGGTTCTTTGATATGAAAACATATTACAAAACTGCAGTAATCAAAACAATGTAATGCTGGCATATAGACCCACATATATATCAAGAATATAATATATAGCCTAGAAATAAATCCTTGTATATATTGTTGAATGATTTTTGACAAGAGTGACAAGACCTTTCACTGGGGAGAACATAGTGTTTTTGACAAATGATGTTGAGAAAGCTGAATATCTACATGCAAAAGAATGAAGTTGCATTGTTACCAGATATCATATGTGCAAATTTAATGCAAAATGGATTAAAGACACCAATATAAAAGTTAAAACTATAATACTTTTAGAGGAAAACAGGGGAAAGCTTCTTGATATTGACTTTGCAATGTTTTCTTGCATATGACATGAAAAAGTTTAGGCAATAGAAGAAAAAATATATGAATTGGACTACATCAAAATTAAAATCTTATATGTATCAAAGGATACAATCAACAGAGTGAAAAGGTGACCAATTAAAAGAGAGAAAATATTTGCAAAACATATGTTTGATAAAGGGTTAATATCCAGAATATATTTTTAAAAATTTCTATAACTCAGCAACAGAAAATTATATAACCCAATTTGAAAATAGGCAGAAGATTTGAGTAGATATTTCTCAAACTAAGATACACAAATTGCCACTGATCACATGAAAATGTGTAGGATGACTAGTACATAGAGAATGTAATTTAAAACATTGAATTCATTAGGATGAAAGTAAAAGTGAAAGTGTTAGTCTCTCAGTGTTACTGCATAAACTGTAGCCCATCAGACTCCTCTGTCCATGGAATTCTCCAGGCAAGAATACTGGAGTGGGTAGCCATTCCTTTCTCCAAGGAATCTTCTTGACCTAGGGACTGAACTAATGTCTCCTGCATTGCAGGCAGATCTTAACTGTCTGAGCTACCAGGGAAGTCTAAATAGGATGACTATTTTTAAAAATAAAGAAATAAATAGCAGAAAATTACAAGTTGGCACAATGAGGAAAAATTGGAAACTTTGGAAAATTTGCATATATATGATAGGATTATAGAGTGGTGCTGCTACTGTGAAAAACAGTATGGTGGTTTCTCAAGAAATTTAATAGAATTGCCACATGATCCAGCAGTTCCACATCTGGGCATATATAAGAATAATTAATAAAAGAAATCTTCAGAAGATTGAAGCCAAGGATTAAGTCCAATAAGAAACTGAGATTTACTCATACTTTAGGAAATCAAGAGATACCTGGAGTAACAGGCAGATTTGTCCTGGGAGTACAGAGTGAAGCAGGGCAAAGGCTAATAGAGTTATGCCAACAGAATGCACTGGTCATAGCAAACACCCTCTTCCAACAACACAAGAGGAGACTCTACACATGGACATCACCAGATGGTTAATACCGAAATCAGATTGATTATATTCTTTGCAGCCAAAGATGGAGAAGCTCTATACAATCAGCAAAAACAACACCAGGAGCTGACTGTGGCTCAAATCATGAACTTCTGATTGCCAAATTCAGACTTAAATTGAAGAAAATAGGGAAAACCACTAGACCATTCAGGTATGACCTAAATCAAATCCCTTACGATTATACGGTGGAGGTAAGAAATAGATTCAAGGGATTAGATCTGATAGACAGAGTGCCTGAAGAAATATGGATAGAGGTTAATGACATTGTACAGGAGACAGTGATCGAAACCATCCAGAAGAAAAAGAAATGAAAAAGGCAAAATGGTTGTCTGAGGAAGCCTTACAAATAGCTGTGAAAGAAGAGAAGCTAAAGGCACAGAAGAAAAGGAAAGATATACCCATTTGAATGCAGAGTTCCAAAGAATAGCAAGGAGAGATAAGAAAGCCTTCCTCAGTGATCAATGCAAAGAAATAGAGGAAAACAATAGAATGGGAAAGACTAGAGATCTCATCAAGAAAATTCGGATACCAAGGGAACATTTCATGCAAAGATGGGCACAATAAATGACAGAAATGGTATGGACCTAAAAAAAAGCAGAAGATATCAAGAAGAGGTGGAAAGAATACAGAGAAGAATATACAAAAAAAAGATCTCGACCCAGATAACCACGATGGTGTGATCACTCACCTAGAGCCAGACACCCTGTAATGTGAAGTCATGTGGGCCTTAGGAAGCATCACTACAAACAAAGCTAGTGGAGGTGATGGAATTCCAGTTGAGCTATTTCAAATCCTAAAAGATGATGCTGTGAAAGTTCTGCACTCAGTATGCCAGCAAATTTGGAAAGCTCAGTAGTGGCCACAGGACTGGAAAAAGTCAGTTTTCGTTCCAATCCCAAAGAAAGGCAATGCCAAAGAATGCTCAAACTACTGCACAATTGTACTCATCTCACATGCTACAAAGTAATGCTCAAAATTCTCCAAGCCAGGCTTCAACTGTACGTGAACCATGAACTTCCAGATGTTCAGGCTAGATTTAGAAAAGGCAAAGGAACCAGAGATCAAATTGCCAACATTCGCTGGATCATCTAGAAACCAATAGAATTCCAGAAAAACATCTACTTCTGCTTTATTGACTACACCAAAGCCTTTGACTGTGCGGATTACAATAGACTGGAAAATTCTTAAACATATGGGAATACCAGACCACCTCACCTGCCTCTTGAGAAATCTGTATCCAGGTCAAGAAGCAACAGTTAGAACTGGACATGAAACAACAGACTGGTTCCAAATTGGGAAAGGAGTACGTCAAGGCTGTATATTGTCACCCTGCTTATTTCACTTATATGCAGAGTACATCATGAGCAATGTTGGGTTGGATGAAGCACAAGCTGGAATCAGGATTGCCGGGAGAAATATCAATAACCTCAGATATGCAGATGATACCACCCTATGGCAGAAAGTGAAGAAGAACTAAAGAGACTCTTGATGAAAATGAAAGAGGGGAGTAAAAAAATTGGCTTAAAACTCAACATTCAGAAAACTAAGATCATGGCATCTGGTCCCATCACTTCATGCAAATAGATGGGAAAACAGTGGAAACAGTGAGAGATTTTATTTTGGGGGGCTCCCAGATCACTGCAGCTTGTGACTGCAGCCTTGGAATTAAAAGATGTCTTCTCTTTGAAAGAAAAGCTACGACATGACTAACCTGGACAGCATATTAAAAAGCAGAGACATTACTTTGCCAACAAACGCTTGGCTAGTCAAAGCTACGGTTTTTGCAGTAGTCATGTTTGGATGTGAGAGTTGGACTATAAAGAAAGCTGAGCTCCAAAGAATTGATGCTTTTGAACAGTGGTGTTGAAGAAGACTCTTGAGAATCTCTTGGACAGCAAGTAGATCCAACCAGTCTATCCTGAAGGAAATTAATCCTGAGTATGCATTGGAAGGACTAATGATGCTGAAGCTGAAACTCCAATACTTTGGCCACCAAATGACTCATTGGAAAAGACCCTGATGCTGGGAAAGATTGAACGTGAGAGAAGAAGGGGTTGACAGAGGATGAGATGGTTGGATGGCATCACCAACTCAATGGATATGAGTTTAAGTAAACTCCAGAAGTTGGTTTTGGACAGGGAGGCCTGGCATGCTGCAATCCATGGGGTCGCAAAGAGTTGGACATGCCTGAGCGACTGAACTGAACTATAAAGTGGTTTCCTTCTCTAACCCTTTCCTAACATTAGTGGAGCTACAGTATAATAACAAGTAAATTACAATTAAGAGCGGCAAGACACAGAGAGTCTGTGAGTCTTTAAGAAGGATTTCTTGTTGTGGTTCAGTTGTTGTATCCAACTTGTGAACCCATGGGTTGTAGAACACCAGGCTACTCTGTTCTCAACTATCCCCTAGAGTTTGCTCAAATTCAGTCCATTGAGTTGATTATATTATCTAAACATCTCATCCTCTGTAGCCCCCTTCTCATTTTGCTTTCAATCTTTCCTAGCGTTCAGGTGTTTTCCAGTGAGTCACTTCTTCTGATCAGGTGGCCAAAGTATTGGAGCTTCAGCTCCAGAAACACTCCTTCCAGTGAATATTTATTGTTTATTTCCCTTAGGGTTGACTGATTTTATCTTTCAGTACAAGGGATTCTCAAGAGTCTTCTCCAGCACAACAATTTGAAAACATCAATTCCTTGTTGTTCAGCCTTCTTTATGGTCCAACTCTCACATCCATACATGACTACTGGAAAAACCATAGCTGTGACTATACAGACTTTTGTAAGCAAAGCGATGTCCCTGCTTTTTAATACAACATCTAGGTTTGTCATAGCTTTCCTTCCTATGAGTAGTTCAGTTCAGTCACTCAGTCGTGTCCGACTCTTTGTTTCCCAATCTATTTGCTATGAAGTGATGGAACCGGATGCCATGATCTTAATTTTCTTTTTTTTTACATTAATTTATTTCTTTTAGTTGGAGGCTAATTACTTTACAATATTGTAGTAGTTTTTGCCATACATTGACATGAATCTTAATTTTCTGAATGCTGAGTTTTAAGCCTTCTTTTTCACTCTCCTCTTTCACTTTCACAAGAGATTCTTCAGTTCCTCTTCAATTTCTGCCATAAAGGTGGTGTAATCTGCATACCTGAGGTTATTGATACTTCTCGTGGCAATCTTGATTCCAGCTTGTGCTTCATCCAGCCCAGCATTTTGCACAATGTACTCTGCATATAAGTGAAATAAGCAGGGTGACAATATACAACCTTGACATACTCCTTTCATGATTTGGAATCAGTCTGTTGTTCCATGTCCGGTTCTAACTGTTTATTCTTGACCTGCATACAGATTTCTTAGGAGGCAGGTAAAGTCGTCTGGTATTCCCATCTCTTTAAGAATTTTCCAGTCTGTTGTGATCCACACAGTCAAAGGCTTTGGCGTAGTCAGTAAAGCAGAAGCAGATGTTTTTCTGAAACTCTCTTGATTTTTCGATGATCCAAAAGATGTTGGCAATCTGATCTCTGGTTCCTCTGCCTTTTCTAAATCCAGCTTGAACATCTGGAAGTTCACAGTTCACGTGCAGTTGGAGCCTGGCTTTGAGAATTTTGAGCATTACTTTGCTAGCGTGTGAGATGAGAAAAATTGTGTGGTAGTTTGAACATTCTTTGGCATTGCCTTTCTTTGGGATTGGAATGAAAACTGACTTTTTCCAGTCCTTTGGCCACTGTTGAGTTTTCCAAATTTGCTAGCATATTGAGTACAGCACTTTCACAGCATCATCTTTTAGGATTTAAAATAGCTCAACTGAAATTCCATCACCTCCACTAGCTTTGTTTGTAGTGATGCTTCCTAAGGCATTCCAGTATGTCTGGCTCTAGGTGAGTGATCACACCATTTTGGTTATCTTGGTCATGAAGATCTTTTTTATATAATTCTGTGTATTCTTGCCACCTCTTCTTAATATCTTCTGCCTCTGTTAGGCCCATATCATTTCTGTCCTTTATTGAGCCCATCTTTGCATGAAATGTTCCCTTAGTATCTCAGATTTTCTTCAAGAGATCTCTAGTCTTTCCCTTTCTACTGTTTTCCTCTATTTCTTTGCATTGATTACTGAAGAAGGCTTTCTTATCTCTCCTTGCTATTCTTTGGAACTCTGCATTCAAATGGGTGTATCTTTCCTTTTCTCCTTTACCTTTAGCTTGTCTTCTTTTCTCAGGTATTTGTAAGGCCTCCTCAGAGAACCATTTTGCCTATTTGCATTTCTTTTTCTTGGGGATGGTCTTGATCACAGCCTCCTGTACAATGTCACAAACCTCTATCCATAGCTCTTCAGGCACTCTGTCTGTCAGAGAGTATTCCCTTAATCAATTTGTCACTTCACTTCCAAGGAGCAAGTCTTTTCCAATTTCATGGCTGCATTCATCATCCTCAGTGATTTTGGAGCTCAAGAAATAAACTCCTTTGCTACTTTCACTTTTTTCCCTTCTCTTCACCATGGAGTGATAGGAATGTATGCCATGATCTTAGGTTTTTGAGTGTTGAGTTTCAAGCCAGCTTTTTCAATCTCTTCTTTCACCCTCATCAAGAGGTTCTTTAGTTCTTCTTCATTTTCTGCCATTAGAGAGGTATCATCTGCATATCTGAGGTTGTTGATATTTTCCCAGCAGTCGGGATTCCAGCCTGTGATTCATCCAGACCAGCATTTTTCACAATGTACCCTGCATATAAGTTAAATAAGCTGGGTGAAAATATAGATCCTTATTGTACTCCTTTCCCAGCTTTGAACCTGTCAGTTGTTCTGTGTCCAGTTCTAAGTGTTATTTCGTGACTCGCATGAAGGTTTCTCAGAAGCCAGGTAAGGTGGTACTGCATTGTGGAGTCTTCTGTTGATTGTAAGGGCTACTGCATTTCTTCTAAGGGATTCTTTCCCACAGTAGATGATATAATGGTCATCTGAATTAAATTTTCCCATTCCTGTTCATTTTTGCAGACACATGAGTAATCCCAGCCAAGCTCGGACGAATCACCTAGTTGAGCCCAAATTAGATTATTAACCCAAAGACTCACAAGCAAAGCATATTTAATCTTTTCTACTATTAACAAGTTTTAGGATGTTTTGTCAAACAGTAATAGCTAACTCACGGTTGGCATGCTAAAGTGCAGGGCAAGTCACCTATTCTCTTTGAGCTAAATTTCCCTGATTTGTAAGATGAACACAGGGAAAAATATCCCATCTGTATATGACACCTAACTCAGGCTTTTAGTAAGGATCATATGTAGTACCATGTGAGTGTCCTCTGAAAGTTATAGGACTTAGAAAAATCACAGTGTAAATCTTTTTTTTTTTATATGCAGCCTTTTAAGAATACTTTTCTGTAGTATGGTTGAAACATATTGTAGTTTAGGTTCTGAAATGTAGGATTCACATTTTATTGGACTTATCTTGAGCCTTTCTTAAAAATCATGCCAGAAATGAAATAAAGAAAGAAAGTCACCATAATCATGCAAAGTAATTTTACATTGTTGGTAGAAATGAAATTATTGTGTTGTTCTATATCATAAATGCTGATTATAATATAACCAATTAAACAATGTTACGTTAATAGAGGATAATTATATTCAGTAAATAGAACCTTTCTGATATTAAAAGATAGAGTACGGTTGTTATTTGGGACATTGAACAATGAGAATTTCTATCAGATTTATTTTAAATGGAGCAAAAATTTGCCTGAAAAAAGTCTTGATATATGAGTGCATAAAAAGGATATAGTTTCAATTTCAAACACAGATTTTATTTTCATTTCAGTTATTTTATTTATAAGAAGCCCTTATATAAGCTTCAGTCACTGTATTTCTATATAAATAATGAATGCAGTATAAAAATACAGTCCTTCAGCTTTTGTTAAAAGGAAATGGGTTCATATATCCTGGTTCTAATGTAAGCTTGGAAGAATACCCGGGAATTGCATAATTTAGAATACTTAAAATTATGCTATGTCATTAAAGTCCATTAATTTGTTGTGATATAGTGATAATATAAGAAACTTTTGACAGGAAAAACATGAGGTTCAGGAAAATTTACTTCTTTAGCGTTACGAAGCAAGTATAATTTACTCAATGATGTAGTTTAAACCCAGATATATTGATTATTCTGGAATTGTTTACTTGCCAGCAAGCTGTGTATGTGTTCATCCTTGTTATACTCATTTTAATCAACTAATCAAGAGAAGCTACAAAGTGTTGAATAGAAGCCTTATATAGTTTTGGCCTAAATGCTAAGTACAGGAGAGAATCAAAATCGCTGACATCTTCGTACTTCCCTGCTGGCTCAGTGGTAAAGAATCTGCCTGCCAATGTAGGAGACATGGGTTCAATCCCTGATCTGAGAAGATTCCACATGCTGTAAAGCAGCTAAACCAGTGTGCCAGAAATAATGAGCCTGTGCTCTAGAGCCTGCAACTACTGAAGCCCCCACACCCCAGAGTCCATGCTCTGCAACAAGAGAAGCCACCACAATGAGAAGCCTGCCCATGGCAACTAGAGAAAAGCTCTCACAGCAATGAAGACCCAACACAGCCATAAACAAATAAGTAGATTTAAAAATAGATCCATATCTTGATGGAGACAGAAGGTGCCAACATATGTAGTCAAGTAGCCATGTAATGGAGTGGGAGAAGACCAGCTGGCTGTTTAGTAAGCCTGTTGTTTCTCCCCGAACAAGAGGCTGAATTGCATATATCTTTGCATTTGTGTGGGGCTGTGTGACCAGTTGTGGATGTTAAAATGTGAATCACAAGTGACATGTGTCACTTTTGCTGAGAAAATTTAACAGAGATAGTGCCTTTACAGCTACCTCTCTCATTTTCTCTCTCTTTCTCTCACCCATCTGCCAGCTGGATGCCATTTCCTAAAAAAAAAAAAAAAAAAAAAAAAAAAAAAAAAAAAATCAGCAGCTGTACATTGAGGATGTTGGGATATCTACCATCTCCACTGACTTGCTTTGGACTCATATGTGAGCCAGGAATAAATTTATTTGGGGGCTAAACAACTGTGATGTGTGGGTGACTTATTAGAGCTATTGGTCTACCTGAATTCTTAAATGCAGTCTCTTCATTTAATCAACAAATATTTACTATGCCCCCATTAGGTGACAGAGACCCAGGGGAAAAGGAGAGGACAAGACAGACAAGATTCTGCATTCACAGAGCATACATTATTGTGTGGAAGACACAGACTTATATTTAAGTAATGGAAATAATGATTGATTATGACTTGAACCATGAAATAAGTAAACCAGGTTGTGTGACTGAGTTAATTAAAGGCTGTTTCAGATGGAACGGTCAGGGCATGCTTGTAGAAGGAGGTGATAATGAAAGAAACCAGAAAGACAGAGAGTCTGGAGAATAAGGCTCTTAGCAGAGAAAATTTGGGCCATAAAGATGGTGCCTCTAGTAGACAATAACATGTTCTGGAAATTGAGAGACTTGCATAACTTGAGCATAGGAAGGAAACACTTGATGAATTTAAATAGAGAAGCAAGCAGTAGCTTGTTCATGTAGGATTTTGAGGGGCATTTCCTCACTTTTGTGTTTATCATAAATGCAATAGAAATACACGGTGGAGTTATAGGTGAAGGAATGATGTGGCTTGGTTTGATTTATATAACTGCAGAACATATGGGTGGCATGTCAAAGCTTGACCAGAGGTGGTAGGAGAAGAGATGGAGAAAAGAAGATTAATTCCAGATATAGCCTGACAGTGAATGTGGGAGTTCTAGAAAAGAAGAAATGAAGAATGTCTCCTAGATTCTTGGTATTCTGTTTTTGGGGAATGAGTTGTAAATGAAGTGGGAGTAAGATTCTGTTTAAGACATATTTAACTCGAGATGTCAGTGAGACATCCAAATGACAAGGTCAAATAGAATATTTGAGTCTGGAGATCATCAGGGAAAACTCAGATGGAGATATGTATTTGAAAAATTTTAGTGAAAAGGTAAGTTTAAAGCCTTGAGACAAAAAGAAGTCACTAAGAAAAGAAAATGGGTAGAAAGGAAAATAAAGCCAAGAAATTGTCCTTAAGGAAAGCAAGATTCAGAAGTCTTGTTTCAAAAAGGCAAATATTGAAACTCAATGACGTCCTTCATTTTATGCCTACACAAGCTCTATCTACTGTGGGTTTCTAAAACAAGTTAAGTAGCTACATAACTTTTTAAAAATATGGTTTATTTACAATGTTATGTTAGTATGTGTATAGCATAGTGAGTCAGTCTTATAGATTATTCTCCATTAAAATTTATTACAAGATAATGGTTGTAACTTCCTGTTGCATATAATACAGTATATCCTTGTTGCTTATGTGTTTTATACATAGTAGTATCTCTTAATCCCATACCCCTAACTTCTTCTTATTCCCTCTACTATCTAGCAACCATAGTTTGTTTTCTATATCTGTGAGTCTGTTTTTGTTTTACTATATACATTTTTAGTATTATTTTGTAGATTCCACATATAAGTGATATCAGACAGTATTTGTCTTTCTCTGCCAGGCTTATTTCACAAAGTATAATAGTAAACTCATGCCTATTCATTCTCTTTATGCGTATCCCTGTGAATTTTGCAAATTTCTTTCTATCCTTTCAGTTGTTTTTCAGTATCCTTTCTTTACTTCTTATTGTTCTGAATGTTCAGTATTCTCTGTACTACAAATAAGATTTTGGAGGAAACCAATCTATTTATTTGCCTAAGCTAATTACCATTGTTCTGACTAAAGGAGAGAGCTCTTTGTAACAGTCCACTTCATGTGTCATCAGTCAATGTAGAGATGGCAACAATTTCATTATACTCAGTGCTAAAGTTTCTGCATAGAGTAGCTTGCCATCCTTTGCCTGAGCAAATGGATTGTTTAGTTACAAGGGGACTTTGACCAAAGCAGTGAGTGATAGGCCCAGTAAAATAAATGTATTTATTGAATTAAAATTATGTTATTTCTTCTGGTTGAGGCACCATTCCTATTGTACCAAAACACAGTGCCAGGACTTTTGTATCTACTCTTTTCATCTGTGTCTCCATTCTGAAAATAACTAGTGAGCATCTTTCAGAAGTCTTGCAGAGATACTGAATGAAGTGACAGGTGAAATATAAATTTCAGGATATTGAATATGGGAACTGGCTAGAAAAATATGAAAGACTGATCATTTTTCCAAACTTCCCCAGTTCCACAAATATTCTTGTTTATTGCCCCAGAGCTTAGCTAAAATGGAGAAAAAGGAAATCAGAATTATATACGCTTAACTTTTTAGTTATAGACAGAGGAAAAATCTAGCATCGATTTTGAGGTGGGAAAATTTGCCCTTATGTTTTATTAACCACAAAATTTTTGTTTACTGTTATTCATTAATCTTTTTGCCCCTTAAACGCTGTTTTTTGGGGAACTTTAATATGAAGTGTTTGAGACAAAAATGTTATAGTTGGAGATAGGAGTAATTTTGTTTCCCTGGTTCTAACACAGTATTTGGATAATTACATCTGTAAAGCCAGTGACTGTTATCATATGCTACCATATCTGGCATTTAGGTAGAGATTTTTTAAGTGCTGTTTTGTGAAAAGAAAAAGCACATTACTGCATTGCAGATTAGAGTTGGTGGTTATTTGTATAGAAAGCTATTTTATTAGTTTCTGCTTTGGAAAAACATTTTACTAGTTGCTAAGAACAGGTTTTTGGCTTTGCTGCCAGCAAATAATGGACTCTATAAGAATTGTTTTTAAGTCATTTTTTATGTGACAAAAGTGTCATGTTAACAATGTCAACTGATAAAAAGTGCACAACCTTAAATTTGAGAATTATGTTTAATTTGATAGGCAAAACTGAGGACTCAAGACTGGGACACAGCATCTTAGATAGCTCTGAGAGACTGCTGGCAAGAGGTAAGGGAGGAACTAAGATATATAGGAGTTTTAAAGTATTGGAACTTCAGCAACAGTCTTTCCAATGAATATTCAGGGTTGATTTCCTTTAGAATTGACTGGCTTGTCTCCTTGTTGTCCAAGAGTCTTCTCCAGCTTCCCTGATGGCTCAGACGGTAAAGTGTCTGCCTACAAGGCAGGAGACCCAGGTTTGATCCCTGGGTCAGGAAGATCCTCTGGAGAAGGAAATGGCAACCCACTCCAGTACTCTTGCCTGGAAAGTCCCATGGACGGAGGAGCCTGTTGGGCTACAGTCCATGGGGTCGCAAAAAGTCGGACATGACTAAGCGAACTTCACTTCATTTCACTTCTTCTCCAGCACCACAGTTTGAAAGCATCAGTTCTTTGGCTCTCAGCCTTCTTTATGATCCAACTCTCATATCCATACATGACTACTGGAAAAACCATAGCTTTGACTATATGGACCTTGATCAGCAAAGTGACACCTCTGCTTTTTAATATGCTGTCTAGGTTTGTCATAGCTTTCCTTCCAAGAGTGTCTTCAATTTCATGGCTGCAGTCACCATCCACAGTGATTTTGGAGCCCAAGAAAATAAAGTCTGTCACTGCTTTCACTTTTTCTCCATCTATTTATCATGAAGTGGTGGGACCAGAAGCCATGGTCTTAGTTTTATGAATGTTGGGTTTCAAGCCAGCTTTGTCACTCTCCTGTTTCATCCTCATCAAGAGGCTTTTTAGTTCCTCTTTACTTCCTGCCATTACAGTGGTATCATTTGCATATCTGAGGTTGCTGATATTTCTCCCAATAGTCTTGATTCCAGCTTGTGATTCATCCAGCTGGGCATTTTATATGATATACTCTCCATATACATTAAATAAGCATGGCAACAATATACAGCCTTGTGGCACTCCTTTCCCAATTTTGATTGAGTAATTTCATATGCACTTCTAAACTGTTGCTTCTTCACCTGCATATAGGCTTCTAAGGAGATAAGAAAAGTAGTGTGATACTCCCATCTCTTTAAGGATTTTCCAGTTTATTGTTATCCACATAGTCAAAAGCTTTAGCATTGTCAATGAAGCTGAAGTAGATGTCTTTCTGGAATGGTCTTACTTTCTTCCATGATCCAACAAATGTTGCCAGTTTGAACTCTGATTCCTCTACGTCTCTGAAACCCAGCTTGTACATCTGGAAATTCTTGTTTCAAATACTGCTGAAGCCTAACTCAAAGGATTTTGAGCTAGCATGTGAAATTAAGGCAATTGTATGGCAGTTTGGACATTCTTTGGCATTGTCCTTCTTTGAGACTGGAATGAAAACTGACCTTTTCCAGTCCAGTGACCAGTACTGAGTTTTCCAAATTTGCTAACGTATTGAGTGCAGCACTTTAACAGCATCATCTTTTAGAATTCTAGATAGCACCAGCCGGAATTCCATCACCTCCACTAGCTTTATTTCTAGTAATGCTTCCTAAGGCCCACTTCACTACACACTCCAGGATGTCTGGCTCTAGGTGAGTGACCACACCATTGTTGTTATCTAGGTCATTAAGGTCTGTTCTGTATAGTTCTTCTGTGTATTCTTGCCAGCTCTTCTTAATCTATTCTGCTTCTTTTCTTTGTATGTGAAAATGCAAATGTCAGACAGCTCCTTGAAATCATTCCTTTATTTGTACCTCAATATCTGGGGCCTATACCCTGTGCTTTAACATCCTAAGTTCCCTCAGGGCTCACTCTCAGGCTGTTGTAATGTGATGGCTTGAGGCTGCAGCATCCTTTGTTTACTTATATGTCAGGCAACAATTTTTTGTTCAGTGATAATAAGTTCAAAAAGTTGTTTTTTGTTTATATCAGTTTACATCCTTTTAGTAGTATTGAGATGAATATTTCAGTCTGCTAAACAAAGGATATCAACTCACTTGGCAAATGTATTCTGTTTTTCTGGTAGACTATAGATATTTATTCATGCATATTTGATAGTTTAAATGTATTTTGAATGATCACTAAATATTCATATATTATGTACTCATTGTGTGTTAAATGTAATACCAGTGCATGTTAAAATCAATACAACTTTCATTTGAAATAAACTACCTGCACATCTCATCCAGAAGCTTTGGTTTTATGGACTCCCCATTTAAGAGGAAAAGTCTCAGACTCCTTGTGAATTCATGAATGTCATAAATTTCACTGGGAAGAACTGTTCAAGTGCCTCTGCCTGTGGAGTTAATGGTTTGCCTACTCCTCAGGTCCTGTGGTGTCAACCCCTACAGCCCCCAGGCTACTGTGTTCACAGAATGGGTCTTTGTAGAACTTGTAAGTAGACTTTGAGCTTCTACTGAGGGCAGCCTTGTAATATAAACCCTCTTTCCCAGACTCAACAAAAGACACTGCCGTAAGGAAAGGTGTTAAGAGGCAAGGAAACATGGAGTTTGATAGAGGAGTAAAATCCTTTGAATGGTGGTCATGGGGATTTTCTTTTTTGTTGTTTGCCTGTTCTTGTATAATAACAGAACTCCTCATTTTCTTTTGGGAACCACTCATCCATCTTTAAATCAGATGGTTTCTCTGTGATTGACACCCATGGCCCTCACCCTGCCATGACTCATGGGTAGTCATGTGATACAGACCTGGCCAATCAGAGCACCACACACTGTCCATGGTGCTTCATCCTATTTGCTTAAGCAAAACCATTGAAAGCCTAGAGAATCTGTTTTTGTTTTGTTTTGTTTTCTGGAATTTCTAGGAACTATTTGAATCTTCTTCCTGAAATCACTAGCCATAAGCATCACTTGAATCTAGGTGTCAGTAGGGACCATGTTTATTATCACAAGGATTTTGAGTGTCTGAGAGGGTTAAAGAGAAAATAGGTAACATAGGAAATAGGATTTGAGAAAGAGACAGAGGTGAAGTTCTGTGACATAGTTGGAATTCATAGATTCAAAGTGCCTGATGTTGCTCCTGTTCTGTTATTTCCATTTAGTGTGTGAGGTCCTTTGAGTTTTTATCATTCCCTGAAACCAAATGCCTCACTCATACAGGGATATTTTGTTGCCTCATCTTGAAACAAGATTGGAACAATGTTTTCTCTCCATTTTTAGATGATTTTTAAACTATTATGTACTATATCAAAATAGCTTCAAATTATCAAAATTTTCAATTAAAAATAGTATGAAGAAAAATTATTATTTATGCAGACTACCCAAATTTACTTATTTTAACACTGTAGCCAATTTACTTTGTCATCTGTTCTCTTTCTCCCTTTCTCCAGATTTTCTTCTCTGTCTTTCTTTGTCTCTCTCTCTCTCTCTTACACATACATACACACTTACACACATCACATATATATGCACATATATGTATGTGTGTGTATATGTTTGTGTATCTATCACACAATGTATATAAGTAATTGTGTGTGTGTATATATATATATGCCTACCTATGCATATAATATTTTGAGTAATTTTAAGGTAAGTTACACATGTAGTTTTACCCTTTATCCCTAAATATGTCAGTGTGTATTTCCTAAGAAAATGGATATCCTCTTACATTTTTTGCATCATAGTACAGTTATCAGCTTTATAAATTTATAAGAATATAATCCTTTAATCTGCAGTACATCTTTCAATTTTTTTTGGTTTCCCAATAATGTGTTTTATGGGATTCCCCGACCCAGTCTTCTAGGAGACAGTCAAACTGGGTCTGTGTCTAAGCCCCAGTTAAAATTCTGGAAACCAAAGCTCATGTGATGTTTCCTGAGTTCTAATTCTTCGTGTCTGTTAGCACACATCATTGGTGAGAGGAGTTAATACTATTCATGACTTCACCAGGAAAGAACAGCTGAATGATCCATGTGTGCAGATCTTCTAAACTCTGCCAATTGTCTCACTTCCCTTGTCTGATTTTAATCCGTACCCTTCCATTGTAACTATCGCCATAGGTATAATAGTTTTCAGTTAAAAAGTGAAAAGTGTTAGTTGCTCAGTCATGTCCAACTCTTTTTGACCCCATAGACTATAGCCCACCAGGTTCCTCTGTCCATGAAATTCTCTAGGCAAGAATACTGGAGTGGATTTCCATTCCCTTCTCCAGGGGATCTTCCTAACTCAGGGATCACACCTGGGGCTCCTGCCTTGTGGGCAGATTCTTTACCATCTGAGCCACCAGGGAAGCCACCAACTTTCATTGATACCTGTCCATTTTTCTAGAAAATTATGTAACTTGTGGGTGGTCTTGGGGATCTCTGAACTTGTAATTTGTGTCAAAAGTGAGGGTGATTAGCGAAATGCCTAGACTCTTTAGATGGTGTCAGAAGAGAGGGCAATATTGTGGATAGTTCCCTAGCTTTACAGTATTAAATTGACACCTCCCCTCTCATCCCCAGCTATCAATAGCGCCTATGGTTCCTCAGGCACCCAGAAAAGGTTACAAACTTAAGTTTACTTAAACTGAAAGTACCTGTACTCAGTGATTTCTATAATTAAATTATTTTAATCTGAAAAGATTACTATAAAAAAAATGAACCCGTCTCTTTTGATCTGAGGGTATTTTAATAGCTCTTTCATAAGATGTAAGAACATGCACAAGGTCACTTCCTCCACTAGGTAACCTAACAGCAGTTTTGGGAGAAAACTTTCTGGGTGCAGCTCTTATCACCTCATTGCTGACTATGAGGTAGTGGGAGGTGAGGAAGAGCAATTGGAAGTGCTGAGACATGTTGGATTTAAACAAATTTCTGGCCCTCAAAACACCTTTAAAGACTTTGCATACTATAATATAGCAAGTACTTGAGAAATAGTTAATATCATCTCATAATGAATCTTGCTAGTGAGAGAAATACTACTAAAAGGAACAGAAGTCTAAAAAAATGATTCAAACAAATGTGCTGTTAGAAGCATGCAATTAAAATTAAAGTGGTCAGTAATGATGTGATGCTTTATTTCTTACACTCTATGAACATCCATGCACTGGGACCCATAAAAAGGAAAAATGAATTTTCTTTCTTTTTTATTAAATCTGTAAGTCATTGCAAAATACACACACCCACGCTTCTTTGCTCATATCCCATTCATCTGTGCAAGAGGGTGAAAGCAATGGCTCAAAATGTTTCCCATCTTCGTCAGAGTCATATATCCTATTGATTGTTTGTTTACAACAAATGGTGATGAGCAATAAACTCTGAAGCCCTCTGTGCCCTATCTCCTCACCACTCTCCTCATAGCTACCTGAATCAGGTCCATTTTATCTGCTTTTGTGATTTTTAATCATTAGTTTGTAACCTTAATACCATCCATTTAGTTCTAAACAAAATATGTAAAGGTTTTTTGAGGGAAGAAAAATGAACATTTTGCATTTTTAAATTGCATTTAATAATTTAGAACCACTCATGGGATGTTGTTCTTAGAAACTGCAACCAGATCCCATATCAGTAGATTTTATTATTGGAAGCACAGAGCAAAAGTTGCATTGTAATGTATAAAAATGCTGATGAAGAGCAAAGTCGGGCTATGTGGTACAGCTTTGATTTACAGATCAAGTAGGGTGGCCAGGTTTTGATCATTCTCTGTGAATTATTGATAGCCTTAGATCAATGAAATGGTTTCCTTTCAGCTTGTCTCAATTTCCGTTTCTTTCAGAGAATGCAAGTTTAGTTTGTAGGACCCTCTTTGACCTCCCTGAAACCTAATGGTTCATAGCACTTGTTAGAAGAGGATTCTATTGCATCTTGATATTTTAAGGAAATAAAAATGTCTCCTTGGAAGGAGAGCCTTTCCCTTCCATGCAGCAGTATTCCCCCTTTGTATCAGATTCTTGTAGGGTCCTGGTTCTTTTAAAAATAATTTGCCTTAATTATGTAACTACCTTTCCTATTTTCTTGACCACGTAACATTAGAACTATTTTCCTTTTCTTTTCTTCTCTCCCTTTCTTCCTCTCCCTCCCTCTTTTCCTTCCAACTTTCCTGTTTGTCTTTCTATCTTCTTTCTGACATGACCAAGTTGTCAAGTGACAATTAAAGCCATCATTGTTTCACCCCAAATCAAAAGTTTGCAATCACTTTTAAGTATACACTCCCCCTTACTCTTCTTGTGCAATCACTTATCAAATTGTGTTGATAGTTTTCCTTAATATCTCATCAGTATTTTCCCCCTTTTTCTAATTTTTGCCACCATAATTAAGTACTTGGAATAATCAGCTATTTTCACTGTCTGCAATCTTGGCTCTCTGTAATACATGGTACAGTATAATACTTCTCCACTTAAAAGCTCCAAGGGTTCAATCCCTGAAGTTGGATGGAAACTGCTACAATTTTCTGGGAAGAAAGTAAAGTAAGCCCCCTACACATGAACCTTGAAGTTTCAAACTTTCAAATGTGAATGCATGTTCCCATGTCCAATCATACAAGTTAGTTCATATGTCTGATGCACATTGTCGTATGCATGCATCCTCTACAACTGGTTGTGATTTTGTGTACTTTGCTGTGCAGTACTGTTACTATGCAACAAGAGGAGCTTAATCGTGAAGATCTGATGGAATTGGAGGCCCAGAGAAAGAACAAAGAGAAACAAGAGTAAGAAGAAGTAACTAGAGAACCTAAGAGGTTCACAATGCAGGAAAGGCAAGGGGACTTTCTTTGTTTGAAGAGGCACTGTTAGTGTTTGAGACACAGGGCCAGAACGTACCAGGGTACATGAAGGTTGCAGCAACCCTACAGAATGCAGTCCAGTGCTACTGTGTTATCTATGATGAGACAAATAAAGGAGCTACTACCCAGACATCACTGGCTCATTTTTTCAAAAAGGTAGACAGAATTGAATCCAGCAAGGAACCAGAACTTGTGCCATCGACATCAGGCATGAGTGAAACTGCAGCTTCCCCTCCCTCTCGGTGCTGGCGCTTCTTCAGTTCTCTCATCTCCTCTCTATCCTCTGATCAGTAAGTCTTCCTGCCTGTTCACCCAGTGCCAGCCCCCATGCACCAGCTATTACACTGTACAGTACTTACTGTACTGTAAAGTTAAATATGTTTTCTTTAATCTTAACATGTTTTCTTTTTCATGTTTGTTTTATATGTGTTTGTGTGAAAAGTATTTTAAGCCTATTGCAGTACAGTTCTAATAGCCAACTGTGTTAATTGCATATCTAGACTAACTTTAGGGGCTTCTAGGTGGTGTAGTGGTAAAGAATCTGCCCACCAATGCAGGACATGCAAGAGACATGAGTTCTATCTTGGGTTGGGAGGATCCCCTGGAGTAGGAAATGGCAACCTACTCTACCCTGGCAGACTACAGTCCAGGGGATCACAAAGAGTTGGACAGGACTGAGTGCATGTGCCCAAGCGCACACACACACGCACGCGCACACACACACACACACACACACACACACACACACACACACACACACACACACAGAAGCTAACTTTATTGGACTTAGCAATAAAATTGAACTTAACGAACATGTTCTCAGAAAGGAATTTGTATATATAGGGGAATTACTGTATGCAGATCTTGATCTGATTTTCAGAGTGAATCTGTAATTAGGAAAAAAAAGATTCCTTTGGTAAATCATCTTCTGTCACAACACCTTAAGTTTTTAAAGTTTTCCAGAAAAGTCTGTATGAATGCCCTGAGTGGGCACCTCATCTATGCAATAGGATATTTTATTCTAGATCAGAGAACAATTACCATTCTTAGTATGGAAAATATTTTAATGGTTGTATTTAAACAATGTATTTTCTTTAAAATCTTTATTGTTTATCCAAAATTGCCAGTGAACTCAAATTCCAATCAACTGAGACTTGGTTGAACCAATAATGCTATATTTGCAAAGTGGAATACTGTGTAACTATTACAACAGATAAATCTACTTGGCTTAACATAGAAAAATGCCCAAGATGGATTGTTAAATAAGAGAGCAAGCTATGAGGGGTTTTAGATTAAACATAATTTTTTTCTGAGAATTTAAATATATGTTTGCATGTGTACACATGTACATACAAAGTTTAGAAGACTATATCCTATTTTGTTAAAGCAGTTACCTCGTAGAAGTAAATGCAAATGATTTTTTTTTTTTTTAAGTTATATGATCCGCTGGAGGAGGGCATGGCAACCCACTCCAGTATTCTTGTCTGGAGAGTCTCATGGACAGACGAGCCTGACAGTCCATGGGGTCGCAAAGAGTTGGACATGACTGAGCGACCAACACTTTCATTTTTCATACATTTAATTACTGATTAAAATTTTCATTAGGAAAATGTATCACTTTTATATGAAAAATTGAAAAAAAAAGATGATGTCTACAGGGAGCCTTTGTAAACTATACAAGCAAGTCTAAAGGTAATGTTCAGTTCAGTTCAGTCGCTCAGTCATGTCCATCTCTTTGCAACCCCATCAACCGCAGCACGCCAGGCCTCCCTGTCCATCACCAACTCCCGGAGTTTACCCAACCCATGTCCATTGTGTTGGTGATGCCATCCAACCATCTCATCCTCTGTCGTCCCCTTCACCTCCTGCCCTCAATCTTTCCCAGCATCAGGGTCTTTTCAAATGAGTCAGCTCTTTGCATGAGGTGGTCAAAGTATTGGAGTTTCAGCTTCAACATCAGTCCTTCCAATGAACACCCAGGACTGATCTCCTTTAGGATGGACTGGTTGGATCTCCTTGCGGTCCAAGGACCCCTCAAGAGTCTTCTCTAACACCACAGTTCAAAAACAAAAAAAGGTAATTTTATTCAGGCTTCTTATAATTTGACCTCTGCTGGTATTTCTACCGTTACTGTTTACTTTGTTAGGGTCATCTGCAGTTTGTTGTAGTTCACTAACTCTGTTTTGGCCACAGTGATCTCCCCTTTTCCCAAGAACATGTATGGTGATGTCTCTGGACACCTCCACTGACGGGGATGACCCCAGCCTCCTTGAGATGCTGGCATGTGTACTTCGTCCGCCATCATGTTTGCACATATCTAACACCCCTTCCTACCAACACCAAGAGCAGAATTATCTGAACTCAGGAATTGGGTACCACTGCCATTGTTTTTTCTAAATCTATGTGGAATCTGTAATTTTACATAATTTATTTAGATTGCCTCATGTTTTCTTTAGTGTTTTATAAGGGTAACTGTGTAATTAAGTATGAATAGTGAAATCACGGCTATAATGAGTCAGTTTTGTATTCACTTTAATGGCCCTTGGGACAAAATAGCTGTTAAACTACCTCACACCTGAGACTGATCGTTGTTTTCTGATCTATGACAGCATATCTTTTGGCACATAGACACTGTCCACTCTGGCCATTCATGTAGCCCTGGATGGAATAACTTTAAAATACTTGTCTTATAAAAAAAATTAAATGCCTTTATCTTTTTTCTATTTTCCAAGTGCTTAAGGCCCAGTGTCCCATTTAAAAACAAAAACAAAACCAAAAACTTCCATAGAGGTATACTGACTGCTTTTCAACACCTTACTTAATCTTTCTATGCCGTAGTTCTTCATTTGGTCACAGCAGTAGTCCCTACCTGATAGAGTTGTTATGAGATTATATGAAATAATGATATTTAAAATGTGCTGAAAATAGTGCTTGGCACATATTACTGATTTTCATTTAATCCTCACTGGGGAGTTATCTTGAGAGCTTAGTAAAAATCATTCAAATACAGCACTTGAAACAGCACCTGCCACATGGTAAGTATTCAGAATAATGTATGGAAATAATTCTTCCTAATTTTTTTTCTCCTTGTCTGAATCCTCCCCAGTCACGTTTCACAAAACTCTCTTAGCATGTTTTGTGCTCTTGTGTCTCAGAGAGGCTTGTATTTCAATGTTAACTTGTGGAAATTTCCTGGAAGATAATGTTCTTCTCCTGGGTTTTGGTCTTTATAGGTCCAGCTTCCTGAGAAGATGGTACTAAGTGCATATGTTTAGAACTGGAATTTTGGGGGATGCACCAGAAGGTGACAGGATTTTGAAGGGAATGAGAAGAAGTCTGAAGGTAGATTTCCAGAGGCTCCTAATCTTAGCATACATCCCCAGGGGTATACATGCCATAAAATCAAATAGCTGTTAGATTATGGACTTGTATAAAGAGGATTTCAGCTGTGGCCATAGAAGACTACAAGATGAAGTTCTTTCTCTAAAATGTCCTAAATTATGGGTGAACCCTGAAGGTGATACACCCAGTCATGACAGAGATCAGAATTTCCTACCAGCCTGATAAGCTATGAGGCTGAATATAATTTGATGAAATGAAAATAAAATCTGTGGTAATTCTTGCATACACCATAAAATGAAATTCACAGGGCTTAACCAGAGAAATTGGGTCCCTTTATATGCTACCTTTGTCCCTGTCAAACTGGGGTTTGCCCCCTTAATGATCCAGAAGGACAGTTGAATATTTAATAATCTGAGCTCTGGGATCTATCACTCATCTAGTTGCTGTTCTTTGGAGGAAATGCAAATGATTTTTCCCTAATCTTCATTCAAGGATGAGTGTTTAAAATTTCTGGAAACATAAACAGAATGAGCTCCATCGAAAATAGTGCAGAACAGAAACACTTTTAGTAAACTAGAAGTAATCTGAAAGAGTGAGTATTGGTCATTTTGAACTAAAAATTCTGAACCCAGTGATGGATGGCAAGAGAGCAAATGAAACATCTTCTCTTCACTAGAGACTTCCTAATGAAGCATACTCCTTAGCTTTGTTGCAAGGATGAAACTAAGAACAATCTCCCTCAACGGGAACAGCAGACCTAGGTGTTTTATCACCTAAAATCACTGCTGGTAAAATCACCTGATCCTGCTTATGGAGATGGGGACTGTTTCCACACACTTGAAGTCACCCTTGACAAGGAGGGTCTTTGTTGATTTCATTAAGTGCTCACCAAGTTCGCCTCAGGATGCACACATTTCATTTCCATGAGTATTCTGGGAGGACAGTCCATGTCATTTGCATCCCGGCCAATATACACAGAATAAAATGTATCCACCATGGGACATAGGCTGAGAAACAATCCATCCAGTGTTTAATAGAAACATTGGCATACACTTAAAAACACTAATGACAAGTTTAATTGCTGTTCATTTTAGTGTGGATGGCAGCTATCCAAGACCTAACTTTGTACTAAATTCATTTTGGTAAAAGCACAAAATAATAAGTAAAATAAATGATTGTAATTACGAGTGACTTCCAAAAGTTAGACTTATATTAACATGACCTTAACTCAGAAAATAAAATACTTTTTTTCTTTTTTCCAGATTGCAATTTTCTCCTAGAGAACCCTTTCTCTACTTTCAATGTGCTATTGTGTTCAAATTAATTTTCACTGTTTTATTATAAAAGTGATAGTATTATACCTTTTGGAATTTTGATCCCAAGGGTAAAACATTGTTTCAAGAGCAATTGGAGTTTTCTGGAAATTTGTTTATGTTTCATTTTGCATGATTCATTCCAGCTGCTTTCTTGTGTGCCTCCTGCACTTCTTACCTTTCCAGTCTCTTCAGGGCATTCCCCAACTCCCTTACAGCTATGATTCTGGATGTGATTTTATTTCTGCACATCACACATTCTGGCTGGGGCCTGGCTTTGGAATTTTCTGGTGCAGATGGCAGCAGAAGTGGTTCAGTGGCTGGAGTCACCAGCTACAGTGGCATTTCCTGATTTGAGAATCTACTTTCTCACCATTCTAGGGGCAGTAGCTGTTGCGGCAGCCTGCTGTGGCCAGAACCTCAGTCTGAGTCTGTTGTTTCCCCTCTCTCTGATTACAAGCTTTTCCTTCTTCAAGTATCAAAGAAAGATTCTATGCTTTACAGCTGAAACCTGAATAAGAAAGTGTCAGTGCCTACTTCATAGATTGCAAATCTTTTGGTTGATAAATGGGATATTTGCATGTAGGCCTATCTTAGCCAAATACCTGACACAGTGTGGATAATAAATATATAATAAATATTAGCTTTAGTTTCTATTTTTCTCCTCCTGATGTCTAGGATGATTCAATGTGAACCTGCCTGCTAGAAAACTTACATGACTTCAGTGTACTTTTTAGTAACTTGGTGGCTGTGTATGACTCAGTAAAGATGTAGAGACAGTGTATTATAATGATAGAGCCAGAGAGTAGTGAATAATATTTAGAGTAAAATGATCCAGGGTTCAGCCATCAGAACTACTTACTGTTTGGCCTTGAGCAAGGTTTTTCTGAGATGTATTTGTTCCATCTACATGGAGATGAACTGGGTTATTTTTAATGTTTCTCGTGTTTTTAAAATTCTTATATTCCAACTTCATTTACTTATAATTTTCAGTAGTGATTTTAAACAATAGGGAAGTTCACTTCTTTAGTTAACTCATTGCTTAAGGTGTGTAATGGCAAACGAAGGTTTTTTTTTTTTTTAATGCTTGCCATCATAAAGGTGGATTAATAACACAAGGGAGAAAAAAAGAGGTAAGGATAGTACATTTAATGCATAGAGGAGAGTGGGTAAGGAAAAGTCCTCTTTCTTTAGTTTGCCATATCATTGTGGTTCTCATGGTGATACCTGGTCATTGTTTTAAAAATATGAATCTTGAAGCCTGTTTGCCTTTGTAGTTTTGGTTGTTTTTTTTTTTTCTTCCAGTTAGAAACTATGATAATAGCGCTATAATTAAGAAAGTTTAGAAAAGGTATTCTGAGGGACTGAAAACTGTAGAAGAAAATAAACTATTTTAAAGGTGTAGGAAGTAGATACAAACTCTGGCAGAGGAAAGCAGTTTTCATAAAAATGTAATAGAGAAATATAAATAACTGTAAATAACTGAAGTTACTAGAAATGCACCCAACTAAAAGGGAAAAATCAGTAGAGGAAAGGAAGTTATCTTGTGGTCTTAAGGGGCTTAAGATCTTGGTGGAAGTAAAGAATGATGCAAAATGCCATGTATTTTTTTTCCTCTCAAAACTGCTTTAAAAATCCACCAAAAAACCAAGGCTGCCTTTTAGCTATTAAAATTGAATTTTAAAAAATTACATGGAATCAGATTTGGATCAGCATTATTTTCTAGTTGCTTTTCTCTTCACATTAATGATAGCAGTATCAGTGTTTGAATCTGGTCCTTTTGGTTGCAAAGAGGAAGAATTTAGTCAAGTTAATTCAGGGGACAAATGGTTGTTACGACATAGGGACTTTAACTGGAACTGAAAGCTTAAGCATTGGAAGTATTTTGCTGCCTATCTGAGTGTTTTATACTCGATGTCCATCCAATCTGTTCCCCATTCTAACCTCTGTAACACATCTGCTGACTCTGATTTTCTAAGTCTTCATTGTCCAGCTTGCCCATTTGCATAGTTTACTTCTTGTAGATTGTCTTTTATTCCCTTTCTATAGCACACATTTTTTCTCTAGCTTGTAATTTAATCTCCTGTATAAAATAGGAAGCCTTGCCTGTGTTGGGGAAAGGAAAGCATTTTCCTCTTTTCTCCTCAGAGCAACTCCTTCATTTGGGAATAAGTGACTAATATGATTGAGGAAATTGAAACCTGGACTGCCAAGAATTTACCATTCATTCATATTCTCATTCTCTTGTTTTTTCTGTTTCTCAGTCATTTCAGTTCAGAAGGAAAGAAAGAAATCCTTTTGTTTGTTTTGTCTGCATATAGGGCATGTGGGATCTTAGTTCCCTGACCAAGGATTGAACCTGTGCCCCCTGAAATTTTCAGACTCCAGCCTGCAGTCTTAACCCACTAGACCACCAGGGAAGTCCTAAAAGAAATCCCAGTTTTTAATTCCAAGATGTACTCTGGCTTTACCATGAAAAGAAAGGGAAAGTGTTCATGGCTCAGTGGTGTCCGACTCTTTGCGACCCCATGGACTTCAGCCTGCCAGGCTCCTCTGTCCATGGAATTCGCCCGACAAGAATACTGGAGTGGGTCACCATACCCTTCTCCAGACGATATTGCCGACCCAGGGATCAAACCCCAGTCTCCTACATTGTAGGCAGATTCTTTATTGTCTGAGTCACCAGGGAAGTCTTTACCATAATGACAGCTACTAAAATTTTCCTTTTCATTTCTAAAGTGTATTGATCTACTGGTTCAAGATCCATAGGGCGGTGATTCTCAGCTGAAAGTGATTTTGATAGGGGACACTTGACAGTGTCAGAAAACATTTGTGATTGTCAGGGCTGAAGGATATTCTACTGGCTTTCAGTCAGTAGAGTCCAAGGATGCTGCTAAACATGGTACAATGTACTAGGTAACAGCCCTCGTTAAAATAATAATAATATTGCTATATTTAAAATAGATAACCAACAAGGAACTACTGTATAGTGCAGGGGACTCGGCTTAAGACTCTATAATAAACTAAATGGGGAAAAATTGAAAAAGAATAGATACGTGTGTGTGTCTATATATATATACATATATATATGTAAAAAACACTTTGCTGTACACCTGAAACTAACACATTGTTAATCAATTATACTCCAATATAAAATAAAAATTTTCTGGCCCCAAATATCAATGGTGCCAAAGTTGAAAATTCTTGCCATAGGAGAAGTACAGGGTTTGAGATTAATTATTGCCTTTATATTCAAAAACTCCTTTGTTACCTTTTCTAACTATCTCATCTCTTAATTATACCCTTCCAGATTTCCGGGGAAAGATACGACTGGTGAAACCTATTTTTGAGCTAGGCTCCACAAAGCATAGACTTCTGCCGGTCTATGGGTTCAAGTTCCTTAGTCCAGTCCGAATAAGTATGACCCAGCAAGGTATCAACTGTGATGTATAAAATAAAACATGGACATAGTAGCCTTTGTCTCTAAAAAAGGCAGATACATTTTTCTTAGAAGGAGATGTGATTAAGCAGTAATCATAAAACATGTTAGAATAAAAATAAAATATAATTTCCTTAATACTTAATAAGTTTTAATTGACAGCAAAAAAAATCAATAGAATCATCTATTAGGTATATTTTAAGGCACTATTATTCAATAATATTGTCTTGAGTATTCAGTTATTATATTTGTGAGAACAGTTAATTTTTATTATCTCCGAGAGAAAGGAAAAAACAAATTACATATTGGATTAATTTGTGAGTTTCCTATTCCATTGTACCCTGAGGAGTTCATAATTCTTAGTTCTAGGAACTCTTAGTAAGCTTTTTTCCAGAAAAGAGTCTCAAACCAGGAATGCAGAGATAAAACAGGACACATCGTAGATGCTAATACTCACTAGAAGAGGAGCAGGGGAGCTGTTTTCCAGGGAGAAGTGTTGCACATGGATCCTGTTAGGACTTTACTGGAAACAATGTGTGTCATTCCTACACAGCTTGCTTAATATTTGCCCCTGAAAATATTGAGATTAGAATGAATAATGAGCTGAAATTAAAGCACTTTACTGTTAGTACTATTTGTTGGGAAACATTACTGATTCTAGCCCTGCTTTCCCTTATGATTAGGGAGAGGGGAGCCACTTTCCTGGGGAAACTGAGATCACAGTGTTCCCTCACAATATAAAGCATGTGAGGCATGTAAAATAGCTGAGATCATGGATTTGGAAAGGATCACTGTAGAGTTGTTAAAATAAAATTCTCCACAGACGAGTTACTTACCTAGTAGACTTTTATTCATGATAAGTGATTCATGACTTGGGTACTGTTTAGTCTAGCAGGTGGAAGGGAGCTCTGAAGAGCAGTACAAGGTGAGAGATTTTTATAGACCAGAGTGAGCAGGGTAATGAAGGTGTACTGCAAATGAATTAAAGTGGAGTTCCTTTCCTTATATGGAACAAGTGGAGAGTCTTGGAGCTGGATTAGGGTTAGGTAAGCAGGCAAACAGGAAAGTTCTGATTGGTTGACCTGGACCTTCCTTTTCTTGGAGAGCCCAGTAGGAAAGTTAGTAAACTTGGGTTTGCTGACATGAGCTTAGCATGTGAGTGATTCCATCTTGGACCTAATCTGGTTAACAGAGTCCTTGGTCTCTCACATAGTCTTTGTCTATGCAATAGGTCAGTCACTTCAGAATTTTGAGAATTAATCTCAATATCTCTTTATGAAAGGCAATAGCTGCTTTCCAGCATTATGACCAGACTTTTAACAGCTTCCATCACAGCTTCACCACTTACTAGTTCTGTGAATTCTCTTATATTCTGTAATATTAACATGCTTCAGTTTTCTCATTTGTAAATTTGGGAAGACTGTATCTGTCTCACAGGGTTTTTTGAGAAATAAATGAGTGAATAATGCCTGCAAAACACTTGTAACAGTGTCTATATCAAACGTTCTTATCATTATTAAAGCATGTTGAGCTTTTAGCACAGTGCTTAACACCTGGCAATTATTCAGTCAATGGTAACTAGTTTTTATACAGTGCTGGGTAATATTATTGCTAGAAACAAATGAAAACAAATATTTATGGAAAGGAAGAATCCAGCAAATGATCTGTGAAGGTCTGTTGTTGCCTAAACCAACACATGGCTTTTGATAGTGATTAGACTGGGTGGGAGCCATCAGTCAAGCTGGAAGGATGAGGCAAATGAGGAAACCTTTTCAGAAGACATGTGGATGGTTCTAGGGAATTAGATGATGTTTGGCTGGGGGCATAGCTTCACAGTAATTGAAAACTCCAAAAATATAATTTTTAAAGTAAGCTTACCTTATTACTGTTAGCTGGAGGCACATATTTTCACTCTGTGGAAGTCTTGTGCATTTGTAGATCCCATTGCAGGGTTAAGTGATGAGTTTAATGACAGAGGTGCTTCATGTTAGCATAGGATTTCCTTTATCAAGGTATACCCTCATAAATAATCTCCTTGAACCTATACAGCTAAATACAGTAAAAGCAAGAATATAAGACTATTATCTCCCTATAACAAATTGGAAGGCTAATGTTTTTTCATCAGATGCATACACAGCCTAAACTGGAGTCAGTGATTCCAACTCTCATTGCTGTGTAGCAGGGCTTCTCTTACTATCAGCATTTCCTCAGCATTGACTTTATTCTGATTTCTTTAAAAATGAACTCCAGCTAAAATCTTGAATTAGATGCTTATGGAAAATGCATCTAATCCCTCTTCCCCTTTAGCCCTAAAGCTAACATACCTGCAGATATAAGTTTTTCTTTTCTCTAAACGAAACTTCCCTCAATAGTCTGAATTTATCTATCACACAAATTCTAGAACTTTCAACTCATTGTCCTTTAGAAAAATCTAGTTTATCTATTACCCTGAAGAAAGAGAAAAAGAGTAATTCACTCAACTGATATTGACTGATGGCAAACAGTATTAGAATCTTACTGTGTATTTTTGTACACTCATGAATAAGATACAATCCTTGAAATTAGGCAATTTGCTTATTAGGGCAGGAGAATAGGTAATATTCAGAGAATTAATAATTTAGTTTTACTCAGAAGTAAGTTGCTATGAAAGAAGAAAAATAAAACAGAGTTCTTGAACATTATATTACATTGAATGTAGCAAGAAATTATCTCTGAGGAAATTGCCTTTGAAAGACAAAATAGGAGCCAGGCATTCAAAAATGTGGGACAAGAGTGAGCCAAATAAATGGAAAAGTTCATGTAAAGATGGGAGTCAGGCTGGTATGGTCAAAGGATAGAGATAATTTCAATAAATATGGACTAAGTTGAATGAGGGGGAAATGGAAAGAACTGAATTTAGAAGCATCGGTAGGGACAGATATTCTGGGGCCTTAAGATGCCTCATAAAATGAATTTGGATTTTATTCTACATCCTAATGCTATCTATTGGTTTAAGCATGGGGGGGACTTGATCTGACTGAGTTTTTAAAAGAACACATTGACTGCTTTAAGAAGAATGGATTGTGGAGAAGTAAGAGCAGAGGGTAGGGGCTAGTAACAGGCTTCCAATAAGCCATGTTCAAACTGGGGTTGGGATAGTGGAAATTAAAAAAATAAATAAATCAATTCAGGATGAGTTATTCAGATCCCAGGACTTGATGATCCAAATGGTCTTGTCTTAGATTTGGGGTAGATGGTGACTGAAAGGGAAGAATTGAACACTTCCTAGTTGGGGATCTGAAGAGCTGGGTGGACAATGCCACCCTCACTTGAAATAGGAAAGATTTGGGGTGAGAAAAAAAGTCTTGGAGCTAAGGAAAATGGTTCTGTTTTTTTTTTTTTAAATATGTCTATAATTTATATTTTGTTTTAGATGTGTTCTCCCATGAAGTACAGGGTAACAGTAGTTTTGCTTGATTTTGAGCCTTTACTTATGTTAATCTAAGTTTGTAATTGTTTATTAAAAAGTTGTATGTAGAAAAAAATGTATTCAGTGTAAAACTTTGCATTCTTCTTATATTTCCCTTCTTAATTATCAAATTCTAGCTCTGTTTATTGTCTCTGAGCTATCTTGCAACTCTTTGTAAGTTGTAGGTAACCAGTAGATATATTAAGAAGAAGGCAATGGCACCCCCTTCCAGTACTCATGCCTGGAAAATCCCATGGATGGAGGAGCATGGTAGGCTGCAGTCCATGGGGTCATGAAGAGTCAGACACGACTGAGCGACTTCACTTTCACTTTTCACTTTCATGCATTGGAGAAGGAACTGGCAACCCACTCCAGTGTTCTTTCCTGGAGAATCCCGGGGACGGGGGAGCCTTGTGGGCTGCCATCTATGGAGTCGCAGAGTCAGACATGACTGAAGCGACTTAGCAGCAGCAGCAGCAGCAGCAGTAGATATATAAATTGTTCTCTGTCCAGTAGTGATTTTAACTGAGTACTTTTCTTCTGTGGAAAAGCTAGTTTTGTCCACATTTCAACATTCTTTTACTCCATATGGATTTTTGTTCCTTTGATTTTTCCCTTCCTTCAGTTAGAACATCTTCCTGACTCCCTCATCTAAGTAAAATAAAATCTTTAATGTGCATTCCTTTTTATATCTGTATGAGAGACATAGGTTTAGCTTTTCCCGGAAATTATCTTTTTAACATACTTCACACCAGTAGTTCATATTGCTTTTCTGGTCAAATGAACACCCATGTTTTTGTTTTGGTTTTTTCACATAAATTGCTTTAAAGTTGTTCTCCCCAGTTCTGTACGTAATAACGTGACTTTAACACATTTCATTTCATAAGTCTCCAGTTTTTTGGAAAAATTCTGGATTCTCATGTGAAATAGTTGGAATCAGTTTTGCCAATACAATTACAAATTCAAATGTCAAATGATTCGTTTTATACCTCAGCACATAGAACATTACATTCTCCTGGAGGAAGGGAGAATTTGTAATGATCAGTCTTAGAGCTTCCACAAGCCATTTAGTAAAATTTTAGACACTTCACGTACAACATAATTAGTTTGTCAATAATGAAAGATATCATTGAGTGTTTCCAGGCAAATTCATAGCTTGTCTCTGTTCTCAGAAGTGTATACTTTAGTGACTAAGGTTCTAAGAGATTGTAACTCATTATTTTTTAAAGGAAACTTACTTGAAGCTGTATTCTAAAGCTACCTTTTAAAAATGATTAGCTTATGACTCATGAATTGCGATGGTTCATTTTATGTCTTATCAAAGAAGAAGAAAATGTACTTCACTGACAAGGAAAAATAAACACTTCATCTTTTGCAAATGTATAGTTTAAATATTTAGAAAAATGTGATTCATAACTCAAAGAAGACAATGATATACTATCATTTTCAGAACGGTATCTGGACAAGTACTTTTCCTACTCATACAACATTAATTGATTTAAAGTATCATTTGTGTTAGTTATTATTAACATTTAAAATGTAAATCATGAAGATTAAATAAAATAATTAATTTATTAAAAATAAATTAATCTAACATTTATTTTATAGTACCTTTAAAAATATTATTCCAAGCCTGGCAAGCTTTTACAGATATTTTAATTTCATACAAATCCATTTTTGAATGTCACTATTTTAGAAGAAATATGTATGGAAACAGAATTTTAGTTGAAAAATTGACTTCACAAAGAAAATTATAGATTTATTTATTGATATACTTAATACATTTATGGCATCTGTGAAAACTACTTTATGAGTATGAAATGAGTTGATGATCACCAATTTTTTTCTGATGTTATGATAATAAAAACTTAAATGTTACCCAAAACATATTCTTTGAGTTCAGGTAGATGGTTATTGTAAGAGAATAATTAGATGCTTTCTAATTTGGCAATTTGCGTATCTAGGTGGACACCATTGTCCTGACCATTGACAAAATCGTGCATATTGAAAAATATTTAAAAAAGGAAACAGAAAATTAACATGTGATAAAGTATTATTGACTAAAATACAGGTTTTTTTCAAATTTCATGAAATTTTATGCTAGAGCCCATTATTTGTTTTCACACCTTGTTCAAGATTCCACATGTATTTATTTGCATTTGAGCAGCTTCAATTGCATGTAACAAATTCTGATAAATTCTCTTTTCATTTATATTCTGTTACAAATATTTTCTAATTTCCCTAGTTATGGCTTCTTAGATACAGCCATAATTTAAGATTAGACATTTAATTCCAAATACATGAGGTGTTTAAAGTCCCTTTGATATTAATTTCTCATTTTGATATAAATTTCTCATTTAACTGCTTGCTTTTCTGCAGCCACCCTCTGTGTTTTTTCAGTCTTTTAACTTTATTGAGGCTTTCAATGGCTAAGTCAAAGATCTCTTGGTGAATGTCACAATGCACTTGAAAATATGTGGAGTATTTTCAAATATTTTTTGATATTGATTTTTCTAACATTATTCAACAGTGATAAGAGAACAGACTCTGTATGATTTCAATACCTTTAGACCATGAATTTTTTGCACCTTGTTTTATGACCCTGGATATGTTCTAGTGTCTTCTGATTTACAGTCTATGGGAACTTGAATAGGATTTGTATCCTGCTGTTGAGTAAAAATTGTATAAATCTTAATTATGTTGAATTGGTTCATAGTGCTTTTCAGATCTACTGTATCCTTCTACTTTTCTGTCTATTCATTTGATTAATTTTTGAGAGTTTGATATTGAAACTCCAACTAAAAATCTTAATTTATCTACTTAAAATAATTGTAATATAAGTAACTATAACATGTAGTGGCACTATATGTAACTTTGTTCTGTATTTTCCAATCTTCTGTAAATATGTTATCATACATTTGTAACTTAAACACTATAAAATAAAAGTGTTTTTTTTTTTTATTAATCTTTAAAAAAGAGTTTCAGTAGAGCTTAGTTGTTGTCTAAAGAAAAAATCATATGAGTTTTGGTATCATTTTCAAATTTGGAATTAGGTATCTAGCAATGTTTTGAAACTTTTTTTTCTGTATTTTTTGAAAAATATATTTTAAATAACCAATTTAAAACTTTTTGGCTGAAATTTGTTGCTATAATTCCATAAATGGACACCAGTTGATTATACTTTTATTCTGAAGTTTGGGGAAATTTACCTCTTGTACTTTACACTTCTGTGATAGGAGCATTTAACATTTACATGCTCTTTAATTTGACCTAGCATTTTACAGATTATAAGATATGAAAGGAAAATTATATATATCTATATCTATGCAATATATAAAGCAGATTTCCATGAATATTATATATTTATTTCAAAAATAATAATAACTAATGGCAACATGAGTAATAATAAGAAATAGATAATCAGAAAAGTGTGTGATAACAATGAAGCAATCTTAAAAAGAATATTTTTTTTTGTTAAATACTATGGTTTGAAATCTGAGAAGTGGTATATTTTGAAACATGAAATTCTATAAACATTCTTTGATGATGATAGCATTCTTCTTATAACTTAGGAATTAAAAAATATTTTAAATATTTTATGTACAGCAAAAATATTGATTTCATATTTTATCCCTGTTAGAAACAAAAGGATTTCCACTAGTCTTCCTCTGGGTTCTCATTTTTCCCATGGGCAGGAACTGTGACAGATTATACATTTCCACAAAACTGAAGCTAGTCCACCATTTTCTGTTTGGTTGGAGGTACAATTAATCTATAAAGTGCTTTCACAGTGTGTTTCATATAGAGAAAGAAGCTAATATGTTTTAAACCTACTGCAGTTACTTTCTGTTTCTTGTTTAGGCAACAATAAAAGCAGAGAGAGACTTCAACGTTTATTTACTTGTCAGACTGGGCAAAATTCTTCAAAAAGAAAAATTGTATGCCACCTTAACTACTTTGGCAATTTTAGCAATCTAAAAGGAAAAAAAAGATTGATTTCTGTTTAGCCACTTTTTTTAATATTATTATTGTTGTTCTGTGGGTAGCACTATTTTTTTTTCTAGACATTTCCCTCTCTCAAAATTAAAGGGTCATTTTAGAACCATCTTGCAGTGCCTCTTGAAAAACTAAAGTTCACTAGGAGACTGTCTATTCTGTGCTTGAATATGTAAGTACTGACTATGTCTGAAGGTATTGAGATAATGCATACATTCTGTTTAAGTGCTCTGTGGTGAGCTGATGTTCTTAAGCCTGTAAGATGCAGCTGCAAAGAAGATGTAAATGGAGAATTCACTCAGTAAGCCAGAAAGAGTTACTAAAGGCAAAAAGAGTTTTTAAAGGCAAGGTGAGGGAGAGATCCACAAGGATGGAGATCTTATGCCTGCAAAACCTAAAATATTTACTATTTGCTATCTTGCCATTAAACAAAATTGTCAGACTCCTATTCTATTTGAAGAGTTTATATACACAAACATATAAAATATCTCTTTTTGGGAAATTTCTAATTTTCAGCTCTTACATTTTGCCTTAGGCTTGTAGCCTATTTTCCTGTTTTATATGACAGGGGCATTAGATAGGAGAGTGTTGTTTCTTATGTGTGTTATATGAATGCATAGCACAGCTATGCATTCATTCTTATAACCAAATGAATTTAAATGCAATTACAATTACATATGTCCTTGGTTTTACACCCCTCTCCAGTATTCTTGTCTGGAGAATCCCGGGGACGGAGGAGCCTGGTGGGCTGCCGTCTATGTGGTCGCGCAGAGTCGGACACGACTGAAGCGACTTAGCAGCAGCTTTGATATACTTAGGTGGCTTTCCTGGTGGCTCAGTGGTAAACAACGTGCAATGAAGAGACTCCAGTTCTATCCCTCGGTTGGGAAGATTCCTGGAGAAGGAAATGGAAACCCACCCCAGTATTCTTGCCTGGGAAATCCCGTGGACAGAGGATCCTGATGGGCTACAGTCCATTGGGTTGCAAAAGAGTTGAACATGACCTAGTGACTAAACAACAACAAAAAGTGATGTAGTTAACTTAGTAATATTCATGATTTATTTCATTCATCTTAGCCAGCAAATATTACTAAACTGCATATGTGTACAGCAAATAAAATGCAACTAACCTCTGACTTCAGATATTTACAATTTGTGAAGAAGACAGAAAATTAAATAGGTATCACAATACCATATCGTAATATTCAGTACTACTACATAACATAAGAATAGGTCATAGTAGACATACAAAGTCAAATGGTGAATTATTCAGTGCATGATTGGAACACTGGACATTTATAACCAAATTTCTAGCTTCATTGAGCCTGAGATATGGACATTGTGATTATTGTCCCAATATTTTTACGAGCAAGTAAATAACTTTCTAGTAGTTGTAGCGTATTATTGATTTTAAAAAAAGAGAGAGAAAAATGATGACAAAACAAATTTTCTTGACAGTAAATCGTTAGACCTTTTGAGAAACCACTTTAACTAGAAAGCACTTGTTCCATTAGAGAGTAAAACTCACTGGCAATGTCATTTTGAACTTATAAGTGATGTCAGTTCTCTTCTCTCAGGGAGTAAATGGTCAGCCATGCAGGTCTTATCAGCAGGAACAAGGCAATTCAGGCTAGAGGACATGGAGAATGAAAGGTGGGGTTTTATTTTATTTTATCCAGTATTTATGGCTTTATTAACTTGAAAATAAAGGCTAAATATTTGGTTTCACTTAGCCTACTTTAGCTGTGCTATGCATTCAGTAGCCACTAGCCAAGTATGACCATTAAAATTAAATTAAATTACAGTGATTAATTTCTTAATCACACCAGCCACCCTTCAGATGTTCAGTAGCTATATGCGGCTAGTGGCTACTGCACTGCACAATGGAGATTTGGACATTTCCCTCATCATAGAAAGTTATCTTGGTAAGGACTTGCAGCTGCATTAATCACAGTAAAGTAATTTCTTTTAAGTTCTCTAAATAGATGTTATTTGTCATATCCCTGTTCACACAACTTTTTCTTTTGTAATTGCCCTTTAAGGAATAAACCTTTGAGTTTTTTGTGTCTTACTGCTACTGCTGCTGCTGCTAAGTCGATTCAGTCATGTCCGACTCTGTGAGACCCCATAGACGGCAGCCCACCAGGCTCTGGCGTCCCTGGGATTCTCCGGGCAAGAACACTGGAGTGGGTTGCCATTTCCTTCTCCAATGCATGAAAGTGAAAAGTGAAAGTGAAGTCGCTCAGTTGTGTCTGACTCTTCGTGACCCCATGGACTGCAGCCTACCAGGCTCCTCCATCCATGGGATTTTCCAGGCAAGGGTACTGGAGTGGGGTGCCATCGCCTTCTCCGCTTTGTGTCTTAACTTGATATGAATTCCTTCAATGTTTTCTTCTTCACCTGGGATCCACACCATGCAAAGAAGTTGCAACCATATTTACTTTTCAATACTTTGATTTTAAATGTGTTCACAGAAGTTAACATAAATACAGAAAATTGCTTTTAGATCAGTAAATCTTCTCAAAGTAAACACATACATGGACCCTAACTAATGTCAAGAAACAGAATATTCTTTGTTAAAATTTTATTTATTCAGTAATTAATGTTTTTGAATGAGTAGATTTTTAGGTTCTTTCTATTTTATGTGATTAAATTTAAAATTTCATTGAGTAAGTTTTGGTTTATTCAAGAAATATTTAGATAATTTTTAATTATCAATTTGTCCCTTTCATTTTCTTCCTGCACGATGCTCATAATATTGGCCTCTTTTGTTAATTATATTAAATCTCACTTCCTTAAGCCACAGTTTAGAGATGTGGCTGAAGGGAGAGTAGCCAAGGGCTAAACATAAAAAGTTGAAGTAACCATATCCTACAGTTTAATGCTTTGACTGTCAATTTTTACTAGCATTCCAGTCTGAAAATCTGAACCACACATCTGAATGATAAAACCATACGCAAGAGAGAATGGTAAAATTATTGTTTTTAGAGTTATTCCATTATGTTTTCTTTGAAGTGTAACAGTCATGCAGAAATGTAATTGTAAATCAGTGAATTTTCTTGTCATTAAAAATATTCTTCCAGAATTTAAAAAGGCTGCAAGGTATTCCATCCCATGATGTACCATGATTTAGTTTACTGACTCCTGTTGGAAATTTCTAGCTTTCTTCCTAGTCTTCTCACCCTGCTTTCCACAATGCTGCAAAGATGAATTTATGTGTACTTAACATGTTTATGCCTATTTCCAGTATTTTCTTAGAGTAAAATTCCTAGAGGCAGAATTTATGAGTCATAATGCATGTGGACTTTTAAAGATAAATTTTAAAAAATTAGAATAGTTTTATGTTTATAGAAAAATTTCAGAGGTAGTATAAATCATTCCTGTATACCACATACCTAGTTTCCCTTATTATTAACTTCTCATTAGAGAACACATTTGTCACAATAAATGAACCAATTTTGAGAAATTATTTTTATTAACTAAAGTCCATACTTGATTCAAATCTCTTTTTACCTCATGTCCTTTTTCTGTCCCAAGATTCCAAGGATACTACATTGCATTTAGTTGTCAAGACTCCTTAGGATTCTCAAGGCTGTGACAGGTTCTCAGGTTTTCTTTATCTTTCATGACCTTGACAATTTAAGGAATATTGGTCAGGCATTCTATAGACAATCCCTCAGTTGGGGTTTGTCTGGTTTTTCTTTCTAACAGATTTAAATGACAGCTAACATTGCATTATTTTTAGGTGTATACATAATGGTTTGATGTCTGTATAGATTGCAAATTGCTACATTGAGTTAACATCCAGCACCACACATAGTTACAAAGTTTTTTTTTTCTTCTGATGAGAGCTTTTAAGCTTTACTCTCTTAGCAACTTTCTAGTATACAATACAGTATTGTTAACTATAGATATCATGCTGTACATTACATCCCTGGACTTACTTATAATTTGAATTCTGTACCTTTTGACCCTCTTCGCCCACTTACACACACCTCTCCCAAATCTGGCATCTGACAACTATCTGATATCTGTATGTATGGGTTCAATTTTTTTAAAAAGATTCCACCTGTAAGTGAAATCATACAGTGTTTGAATTTATTTGTCTCACTTATTTCACTTAGGGTAATTCTCTCAAGTTCCATCCATGTTGTGGCAAATGACAGTACTTTCTAAATTTTTATGACTGTTTAATGTTCTGTTGTATATGTGTATCACATTTTCTTTTATCCATCCACCTTTCAATGGTCACTTGGGCTGTTGCTATGTCTTGGCTATTGTTAATTATGCTATAGCAAGCAAGGGAGTGCTTCTTCAATATAGTGATTTCATTTCTTCACATAAACACACAGAAATATGGTGGTTATATTTTTAATTTTTTGAGAAACCTACATACTGTTTTCCATAGTGGCTGCACCAATTCATATTCCCACTAACAGTTTACCAGAGTTCTCTTCTCTCCAAATCTTCACCCATATCATTATATTTTATTTCTTTGAATTGTATGGCCTAGTTATTTATGAACACAAGATTTGGTCAGTATGGCTTTGAAGATTTTGCAAATTTGTTGCAATAAATTTATAGATATTATATTTTATATGATATGAAAAAGAAATGTATTTCATAGAATTGAAAAATACACAAGTTTCAAAATTTAAAATATCTGATTACAAAGTCAGATATGTATGTGTTATATATGAAGTCCCCAATTAAATAGGTACTGAAGGTAAGCCACTGAATAGATGACCTATTTCAAATTCATTTAGCTTTTTCACATATCAGTTATGTGTTTTGTTCTGTATCTTAGAAATAACAAGCTGCTGTATATCTTGTGAGAATGAAATAATCAATGGAATCTTTTTAATTTAATTTTTATTTTATATATGTTTGATTTATATTGTGTTAGTCTTAGGTTTTCAGCTAACTGATTTAGTTATACATATACATATATTCATTTCTTTTTCAGATTCTTTTCCATAGAAGTTATTAGAGAATATTGAGTAGAGCTCCCTGTGCTATATAGTAGGTTTTTCTTGATTACCTATTTTATAATAGAAAGTATCTACATATTAATCCCAAACTCCTAATTTACTTTGGATAACCATAAGTTTGTTTTCTAAGTCTGTGAGTCTCTTACTGTTTGGTAAGTAAGTTTATTTGTATCATATTTTTATTTTAGACTCTGCATGTCATATGATATTTGTCTTTGTCTGACTTAGGTCACTTACTATGATAATCTCGAAGTCCATCCACGTTGCTGCAAATAGCATTGTTTCATTATTTATTATGGCTCGGTGATCTTCTATTATATGTATATACCACATGTTTTTTAATCATTCATCTGTCAGTGGACATTTTGGTTTCTTCCATGTCTTGGATGTTGCAAACAGTGCTGCAGTGAATGTTGAGGTGCAGTTATTATCACAAATTCGTATTTTCTGTAGATATACACTCAGAGTGGAATTAACAGATCATGTGGTAGCTATCTTTTTAGTTATTTAAGGAACCTCTATACTGCTCTCCATGGTGGCTGTACCAATTTACATTCCCGCCAACACTGTAGGAGAGTTCCCTTTCTTCTATGGCCTCCCCAGAATTTATTCTCTGTAATCTTTCGATGATGGCCACTCTGGTGTGGGGTGATACCTTGTAGTTATGATTTGCATTTCATTACAAAGTAGCGATTTGAGGCATTGTGTCACATCCTTTTTCTCTTAAACTGTGTGGGTACCATGTATCTGATGAACTTACCTTCTGGAAAGTGGACCCTGTTTTGAACTTTTTCCAGTGCCCAGCCTATGACATTTCTTGAGGGTAGGTATTGTTAACAACTCTGCAGGCCTTCTGAATGTCAGGGGGTGATTGTGCTGTGCTTAGTCGCTGAGTCGAGTCCAACTCTTTGCAACACCATGGACTCCTTAGTCTACGGGGATTCTCCAGACAAGCATACTGGCATGTGTTGCCCTGCCCTCCTCCAGGGGATCTTCTCAACCCAGGGATTGAACAGCGGTCTCCCACATTGCAGCCAGATCCTTTACCGTCTGAGCCACCAGGGAAGCTTAGCACTGAAGGACTGATTAACCCTGACTGGAAGCTTGTAGTTTCAGGAAGAATCTACAAGGGGGCAGCAGGTTCTCATCCACCACTCTGGTTACTGTGCAACTGGAGCCTTAGGGACGGATGATGGTGAGTTCTGACAAAACATAGTTCCCTGGAGAAGGGAATGGCAAACCACTTCAGTATTCTTACCTTGAGTACCCAATGAACAGTATGAAAAGGCAAAAAAAAATATGACACTGAAAGATGAACTCCCCAGGTTGGTAGGTGCCCAATATGCTACTGGAGAAGAATGGAGAAATAACATTAGAAAGAATAAAGAGATGGAGCCAAAGCAAAAAAAAACCCAAACAAACAAACAACAAAACAGAAAATAAAAACCCCTCAGTTGTGGATGTGACTGGTGATGTAGTAAACTCCGATGCTGTAAAGGACAATATTGCATAGGAACCTGGAATCTTAGGTCCATGAATCAAGGTAAATTGGAAGTGGTCAAACAGGAGATGGCAAGAGTGAGCATCAACATTTTAGGAATCAGCAAACTAAAATGGACTGGAATGGGTAAATTTAACGCAGATGATCATTATATCTACTACCGTGTGCAAGAATTACTCAGAAGAAATGGAGTAGCCACCATAGTCACCAAAACAGTCTGAAAGGCAGTAGATGGATGCAATCCCCAAAATGACAGAATGATCTCTGTTTATTTCCAAGGCAAACCATTCAATATCACAGTAATGCAAGTCTGTGCCCCAACCAATAATGCTGAAGAAGCTGAAGTTGAATGGTTTTATGAAGACTTACAAGACCTTCTAGAAATAACAAGCAAAAAAAGATGTCCTGTTCATTATAGGCAACTGGAATGCAAAAGTAGGAAGTCAAGAGATACCTGGAGTAACAGGCAAATTTGGCCTTGGAGTACAAAATGAAGCAGGGCACAGGCTAACAGAGTTTTGCCAAGAGAACACACTGGTCATAGCAAACACTCTCTTTCAACAACATAAGAGAAGAGTGTACACATGAACGTCACCAGATGGTCAATACCGCAATCAGATTGATTATATTATTTGCAGCCAAAGATGGAGAAGCTTTATACAGTCAGCAAAAACAAGACCGGGATCTGACTGTGGCTCAGATCATGAAGTCCTTATTGCCAAATTCAGATTTAAATTGAAGACAGTGGGGAAAACCACTAGACCATTCAGAATATGACCTAAATTTAATCCCTTATGACTATACAGTGGAAGTGACAAATAGATTCAAGGGATTAGATCTGAGACACAGAGTGCCTGAGGAACTATGGGCAGAGGTTCATGACATTGTACAGGAGGAAGCGGATCAAGAACATCCTCCCAAAAAATGAAATGCAAAAAGGCAAAATGGTTGTCTGAAGAGGCCTTACAAATAGCTGAGGAAAGATGAGAAGCAAAAGGCAAAGGAGAAATGGAAAGATAAACCCATTTGAATGCAGAGTTCCAAAGAATAGCAAGGAGAGATAAGAAAGCTTTCCACTGTGATCAGTGCAAAGAAATAGAGGAAAACAATAAAATGGGAAAGACCAGAGATCTCTTGAAGAAAATTAGACGTACCAACAGAACACTTCATGCGAAGATGGGAACAATAAAGGACAGAAATGGTATGGACCTAACAGAAGCAGAAGATATTAAGAAGAGGTGGCAAGAAGACACAGAAGAACTGTACAGAAAAGATCATGACCCAGATAACCACGATGATGTGATCACTCACTTAGAGCCAGACATCCTGGAATGCAAAATCAAGTGGGCCTTAGGAAGCATCACTACAAACAAAGCTAGTGGAGGTGATGGAATTCCAGTTGAGCTATTTCAAATCCTGAAAGATGATGCTGTGAAAGGGCTGCACTCGATATGCCAGCAAATTTGGAAAACTCAGCAGTGGCCACAGGACTGGAAAAGGTCAGTTTTCTTTCCAATCCCAAAGAAAGGCAATGCCAAAGAATGTTCAGACTAATGCACAATTTCACTCATCTCACATGCTGGTAAAGTAATGCTCAAAATTCTCCAAGCCAGGCTTCAACAGTACATGAACTGTGAACTTCCAAATGTTCAAGCTGGATTTAAAAAAGGCAGAGGAACCAGAGATCAAATTCCCAACATCTTTTGGATCATCAAAAAAGCAAGAGAGTTACAGAAAAACATCTATTTCTGCTTTATTGACTATGCCAAAGCCTTTGACTGTGTGGATCACAACAAACTGTGGAAAATTCTTCAAGAGATCGGAATACCAGACCAACTTACCTGCCTTCTGGGAAATATGTATGCAGGTCAAGAAGCAACAGTTAGAATTGGACATGGAACAGACTGCTTCCAAATAGGGAAAGGAGTATGCCAAGGTTGTATATTGTCACCCTGATTATTTAACTTCTATGCATAGTATATCATGCTAAGTGCTAGACTGGATGAAGCACAAGCAGGAATCAAGATAGCTGGGAGAAATATCAATCACTTAAGATATGCAGATGACACTACTCTTATGGCAGAAAGTGAGGAAGAACTAAAGAGCCTCTTGATGAAAGTGGAAGAGGAGAGTGAAAAAGTTGGCTAAAAACTCAAAATTCAAAAATCTAAGATCATGGCATCCAGTCCCATTGCTTCATGGCAATGGAGAAGCAATGGAAACAGTGAGAGACTTTATTTTGGGGGGCTCCAAAATCAATGCAGTTGGTGACTGCAGGCATGAAATTAAAAGACACTTGCTCCTTGGAAGAAAAGCCATGACCAACCTAGACAGCCTGTTAAAAAGCAGAGACATTGCCAACAACGGTCCATCTAGTCAAAGCTATGGTTTTTCCAGTAGTCATGTATGGATGAGAGAATTGGACTATGAAGAAAGCTGAGCACCAAAGAATTGATGCTTTTGAACTCTGATGTTGGAGAAGACTCTTGAGAGTCCCTTGGACAGCAAGGAGATCAAACCACTCAATCCTAAAGGAAATCAATCCTGAATATTCATTGGAAGGACTGATGTTAAAGCTGAAGTTCCAATACTTTGGCCACCTGATGCAAAGAACTGACTCATTGGAAAGACCCTGATGCTGGGAAATATTGAAGGCATGAGGAGACAGGGATGACAGAGGATGAGATGGTTGAATGGCATCACCGACGCAATGGACATGAGTTTGTGTATACTCTGGGAGTTGGTGATGGACAGGGAAGCCTGGTGTTCTGCAGTCCATGGTGTCACAAAGAGTTGGACACGACCAAGCAACTGAGCTGATGTCTTTGATCATGTAAATTAATCTAATTAATTTTTGAATTTGTTTTTCCTGCTCTATCCCTGCCACTACATCCCCTAATTCAAGTCCTCTGGATATCTTGCCTAAATCAGTTTGTTATATCATGGCTGTCCCACTAAAGCCATCTTTCATATAACCATTAGGGAGCTCTAGCAGCAATGGAAAATATATGGTGAAGATAAATATAAGCACTAATTTCATTCTCTGGCCAGTTCCTTCTAGTGGTCCACATCTGATGTGTAGCAGGTGAACAAGTTTTGTTATCATCTGCTCCAGCTGGGAGAATTCATCACATGGTGCTCTTCACTTTGAACTCGATGTTTTCCTGATCTTTGGAATGTTCTTTCTTATCCCTATCCCCATCCACATCTCTGTTAATACTGTACAATTTGACTAAAGAATTCCCTTCTCTTCTTCAGGAATCCTTCTTAGGATGTTACTTTTCTTCATGCCTCTTTAAGTCATACCCAGACATAGCACTATCATTATAATTATCATCGCATATGTGTGCAACTCTAGTGTGTGTCATGTTTCACTTGACAGTGATCTCCTTAAACGTGGGGTCTGTGTTATTGATTTTTGTATTTTGGAGTCAGGAACAAGACCTGGGATACCCAAGGTGCTCAATAAATATATGGCAAATGAGTGAATGAATACCTGAATGGATTTTCATGTCTACTCATTAGTTTAAAATGAGTTCAATTTAAAATTAGTTTAATTTAAAATGGGCTTCCCTGGTGGCTCAGATGGTCAAGAATCCGCCTGCAGTACAGGAGACTTGGGTTCAATACCTGGGTCAGGAAGGTCCTCTGGAGAAGGTAATGATTGCCCGCTCCAGTATTCTTGCCTAGAGAATCCCATGGACAGAGGATCCTGGCCGACTGTAATCCATGGGATCACAAAGATTCAGATAGGACTTAGCCACTGAACAACAGCAGACAACATATCTGGGGCAAAGTCATTGGATCGTTTTGATCCTTACTTTTCACCTCTTTAAAGTGAAATAATAATGACAAGTTCAGAGAGAACTCCTTTCACTATTTTGGTATATTTTCTACCAGACTTCCTCCAATGTATTTTTGTTTTCTTTTTAATTAATGGGGTAGAAAAGGAAAGGAAATTAAGAGAAGAAAAAGGAGAAAATTAGAATTAAAAGTATAAAACTTACAAAAATAATAGAAGATAATATTTATTGTTATCTGTTACTGTTTTCCCTTTTTAAATGTGTTATTTCCTGACAACATAGTATTCCTTAACACGAATGTACTGTATACGTTTCACAGTGTTCCCATTTCTGGACAGTCCCTGTTTCCATTTTACCCAACTGCATGTAATACGGCCTTGAGGTGGCACTTTGCCTGTGTATTTGGGGTCATTTCCTTACTTTTGGCTCTGAGGGATAGAGGGTTTCTCATAGATACCTCTAAACTCTGCACCTATTTGCCTTGCCATCAACGGTATATTGATCACTAGCAACTCTCTAACAATTTATATTTTAGAGTAGTCGTCTTTAAAGAGAATGAAAACTGTCTCATCCCCTTTCAAATACTAGTTGGACCTTCTTCTTGTACTCATGAGACACTTCTGAGAATTTGAATGTCTCTTGATCCCTTCAAGAAGATCCAGTGACCTGTAGTGGCTTGATGACTTTTGAGAAGGACAGAGCTCTATTTGAAACTGTGAAGTTAGTAGATGAGAAAGGTGCTCTTCAGAAATGAAGAAGAATGAATGTTTTCTTTGAGAACTTGAACAGTCACTATCATATACAATAGACAAGGTTATGTCTCTGTGTAAACTGCTATGTGATTATCTGTCCCATACACTGAAAGCCTTATTTATTTTGAGTATATCATATCGATGCTGCTATTCACAGGATGCAGAGAGGATGCTGTGTAATGTGTCATCCTTGACACTGCAATAGAAAGAACTCATCTCCCTACCATGTTACACATATTGGCCTGCATTTCCCAGTTTGTGAATTACTCCCTTCGAGGGAATTTCTACCTTGGAAGAATTTTTAACTCTTTGAGGGTACCAGCAAGCCAGATAGCAAATTCACCTTTTGTGAACTAAACGTTTAAATTCAGAAAAGATGAAAGTTCTGAATTCCATCTTCCTGTCTTTGTAGAGGATAATCTCTGTGAGGAATGGTTAAGGTTGTAATTTGTAACGAGGGATTCCTAGATTCAGTTCTTTTCTCCATATGGTTCAAAATTCCTCTCACTTTAGTTTTCTCACAGGTAAATAGGTTTATTGTAAAGATTATATGATGGATGGAACCTAGATACAAATAAGAACTCAATAGGGAATTCCCTGGTGGTCCAATTGTTAGGACTCTGTGCTTCTACTATAGCAGGCACAGGTACAATCTCTGGTCTGAGAATTAAGATCCCACATGCCACGTGGTGTGGCAAAAAAAAAAAAAAACTCAATAAAAGTTAGCTATCATTAGTCTTCTTATTATTGTCACTATTAATCAGAAAATTTGTACACCTGTCTTCCATGCCACTGAGACCTGACTGTCCCTGTAGAACCTGATACTCTCTGAAATAATAACCAACCTGGGGAAACCCAGTTTGTGGAGAATTCTGCTAACCATTTATGGTCGTTTCCTTTTTTTAAACCATTTTAAAACAATATTACAGATAATCGCAGTTATACACAATTTTTTTTCTTTTGTCTTTCCATTTAAGCTCTTAGGAGCACAAAGTTTTAAATATCTAGTATCTTAAAGTAGAAAATTGTTTAAGCAAGAAAATAGCTGCATTTATCAGATCCTAATTAACTTATTGGCATTTGGCTTTGTGGATACAAATGCTGAGCTAAGATTTAGGAAAGCTGCATTTAGACAAGCTCTGACTCTCAGCATGGTAACTGTGAGTTACTCAGTGCCTCTGCTTTTCAGGTTCTTACTCAAATTATGGGACTTGATAATCTCTGAGAGCACTAATATCCTGTGATTGAGTCAGAAAAGAATAATGCTTTAAAGAATGGGGGATGTGTTCTGTACCCAGTTCCTCAGGTAAGCAATTATTATGGTTTTATAAATAGTCAGGAAAAACATTTTTCCAATTTGACTCGCCACTGGATAGATAAGCCACTGAAGCATTTCAGATGAGATTAGATTATTTGGACAACACCAGCGAAACACTGCTGGACTGGATTAAATTCCTGATGTAACAAGCTAGTAATACAAGATGTGATCAGAAGTGAGTTAGCCACACAGGGAATTGGCAAATGAAGCCGCTATCAGCAAAGCTCTGTGTGTACACAGTTTTCCTAAAGGAATTGCTACTCAGCAGTACCATTGTCCCTGGAGTCTTTCTCTCTGTTGCTTTGAGAAACTCACTTCTTGGTACAGTCACACTCTTTCATATTCAATGTGTCTGCCATATTTCAAGAAGACCTTACCACATAACCTGTCATGTTCGTTTTTGTGACTTTATAGCATTTGGCACTTTCTGGGTCTTGAAATAAACAAAATGTCAGCAAACTCATTTCTTCATCCAGGAGGAAAGGGCCAGACTGTTGCCCAGTTGTTGCTGGTGGACAGAGGCTCTGTTTCCAGGTTGTCAGTGTCCTGGTTTACTTGTGTTTGACCTTGGAAACTAAGACATCCTGGTTTTATTTCAGAAGGCATTCTTATTCCTGCACCTCTTGGTTCACCTATGAGTGAAGACTAAAACCTGCTTTTTTATTTAATCTCATGTTTAAAGAAGGCTATTTTGATGTTCTATTAACACACTGATTACAGTGGAGTAGTATCTGACTCAGCAATTAGGATTTACTCAGCACTTAGGATTAAAACCGTGTCTAGTAAAAATGCCCTTAGAAATCCTTTAAGTTGAACATAAAGTGCAGTCTAAATAGACTTGTGTACAATTCTATGAAGTAAAATATGTATTACATATATGAAAAATGCTTATCTTTAAACTAGACTCACTTTCTGCACACACTACAAGATGATTACCTTGAGAGAGGTTCCTAGAAATGACACCCCATTTAGATGCAGTCACTTTGTGTCTCCCTGTTCACTTCTCTCCTGGTTATATTTAGTGCACAGAAGGGCAGGCAGCCTTACTGAGACTACTTAAATTCTTGTTTCTTGCCTTCTTTCTTTCTCTCCCCACATGTGTACACTTAGAACATTGTAAGCTAAATGCCCAAATGGTGCAGCTTCTCTATAACTAGGTTTAGCTCTATATTCATAGAGAGAAACAATGTTTTAAAAGATGTTTCAGTAATAGGCTCCTGCAGAGAATCAGTTTAAATTACTATTTGCTACATCAGAAAACATTTATTGAGCATCACGTTATGGACTCCAAATGCGTGTATTGAAACTTTAGCCCCCAGTGTGATGGTTGGAGAGCCTCTGCTGGACTGCTGGGAGGTTAGGTTTAGATGAGGTCGTGAGGGTGGTCTCTCATAATGAGATTAGTGTCCTGATAAGAAGAAGAGAAAGCCATGAAAGAAAAGAAAACCTTATAAGAAGAAGAGAAAGCTAGTCCAAGCTATGGTTTTTCCAGTAGTCATGTATGGATGTGAGAGTTGGACTACAAAGAAAGCTGAGCACCAAAGAATGGATGCTTTTGAACTGCGGTGTTGGAGAAGACTCTTGAGAGTCCCTTGGACTGCAAGGAAATCAAACCAGTCAATCCTAAATGAAATCAGGCCTGAATATTCATTGGAAGGACTGATGTTGAAGTTGAAGTTCCAACACTTTGGCCACCTGATGCGAATAACTGACTCATTTAAAGACCCTGATGCTGGGAAAGACTGCAGGCAGGAGGAAAAGGGGGTGACAGAGGATGAGATGGTTGGATGGCATCACCAACTCAATGGACACAAGTTTGAGCAAGCTCCAGTAGTTGGTGATGGACAGGGAAGTCTGGTGTCCATGAGGTCGCAAAGAGTTGGACATGACTGAGCGACTGAACTGAACTGAACTGAAGAAGAGACAGGAGAGTCACCTCCCTCCCCACCAGCACACATGGAGGAAAGGCTATGTAAGCCCAAGCTGGGAGGAAGCCAGCTGCCTCCAGGAATCAGCTCTCACCAGACATTGAATCTGGCACTTTGATCTTCGACTTTGTAACCTTCTGAACTATGAAAAATCAGTGTTTTTTAAGACACCTGACATTTTGTTATAGCAGTCTGAGCTGACCAAAACAACTTACTATCTTCTTGATATACATTTTTTCAACCAGGGAAATAATGCTGTTGCCTGCATGTGAATGTAAATGTGATACATAATAGAGATGGCATTACAGGTTACTGAAGGAAAAATGGACTAGTAAATGAATCATCTGGATGGAAGCACTCTGCTATCCATGTAGAAAATAAATAAATAAATCCATATCTTTCAAACAAAACAAAATCAACTGCACGTAGGTAAATACCTAATTAGGGCTTCCCAGGTGGTGTTAGTGGTAAAGAACCTGCCTGCTAATGCAGGAGACATAAGAGACATGGGTTCAGTCCCTGGGTCAAGAAGATCCCCTGGAAGAGGGCATGATAATCCACTTCAGTATTCTTGCCTGGAAAATCCCAGGGACAGAAGAACCTGCTGGGTTATAGTCCATAGGGTTGCAAAGAGTTGGACATAACTGAAGCAACTTAGCATGCATGCACACAAATACCTGATTATGTAAATAAAATGTTAATATTTTAAAAATAAAATGTAAGATAATCTTTATAAGCTTAAAATAGGGATGAGTTTCTTTAAGAAAACGTAAAATTCAAACCTTCAATATAATAGTTGACATATTGATCCATGTAAAAATATCCTGTTCAATAAAAATCCCTATATATAGCCAAGTTACAAACTAGAAGTAGATGTTTATAACACATATAAACAATATAAGGTCAATATTTCATATTTGTAAAGAAATTCTATAAATTAGCAGGACAATAATTAATACGAAAATGGACAAGCAAGAATTGAAGTGGTAGTTTCTAGAAGAGACCATACTGAACTGACAAATACATAATTGATAAGACTTCAGCTTCACAAGAAATTGGTGAAATATATGAAAAATAATGAGATAATGTATCACATCTAGGAAATTAGTAAAATATTTTAAATGTTTGCAGTACCAGGAGTTGGTAAGTGTGTCTAGAAGGGGGAATTTTAGACCCTATTGTCTTTTATGTAACTTGATAAACTCAACTTGAAGAGCAATTGTGTAGTATCTGATAAGTAAAATTGTACCCATTTTTACCCTAGTAGTTCTATTAATAGCAGTGAGTTAAGAAAAACTCCCTAGGATATGAGCAGAGAAACGTATACAGATTTAAATAAATAAATAAATATATATATATATATACACACACATATATATTTACTTATTTTATTTGGCTATGCTGGGTCTTAGCTGTGGCATGTGGGATCTCCGATCTTCGCTGTGTCATGCAGAAACTTTGGCTGTGACATTCAAGCTCTTAGTTTTGGCATGTGGGATCTAGTTTCTGGACCAGGGATGACCTGCATTGAAAGTGAGTATTCTTAGCCACTGAACCACTAGGGCTAAGTCAGGGAAGTCCCCCAGACTTAATTATGGAATCATTTGCATTAAAAAATTAAATACAATGCGTATGTTTATTAGAAGGTCTTTTTATTACTTGTTCGTTTATGTATTTTTGTTTACATTGTCGATATACAGTAATCACTTTAAAAGCTCTAAATTATCTCGTGTTTATTAAATGGAACCAATAATTCTACATCTAGAAATTACTTAAATTACAGGAAAAAAAATTGCTCTATGCAACCCCAGTGTTTTAAAAACCAATAAGCTTGTCAAAGAGACTGTATTCTTGGGGGAAGGACATTCTTAAGCTGGTGTCTGGAGCCCAGAAGTTGCTGACAGAAAGAAAAAAAATGTTCTCAGATAGGAGAGGTCTAATCATCTCTTCATAGAACAGATGACACAGCTAAAGGAAATTAATCCTAACTACATGTCTCAACGTACTAAATCTCAAATGCAGCGTCAAGAGAAAACAAAAGCATGTGCCATGGCAAAAAGGCAAAAAAACTAGCAACGTTTATTGGTTTTGTTCTATGTCGAGCATATTGTAAATGTAGTTTATGTAAAGTTTAAAGTAACAGGAGAAGTATTGCAATATATTGTAACGTTTTTGTAAAAACATTAGGGAGCAATGTTTTTGTAAATAAATAATATAGACCGTAGTGATAATCACATCATTCAGTACAGTGAGTGCTGTACTGGAGGAAGTGGGAGATCGAGCAGCAGGTCACAGAAAACTTCAGCTACACCTGTGAAGATCTAGTCCATTAAAAACAGTTTTGAAACAAATTTGGCAAAGTGAAGATATGGTGTGGCGCATATATGAATTTTCCCCTAGGTACCTGTTAGTGTATTAGAAATATTCCAGATGTTTAGAAATTAAAAAATATATATTGTCATTGCAGTTATTTTTGCAGTGTGTTAATGACTTAGCAGCTCTGTGAAATGTATGGCAACACAGGGTGAATTGCCCTATACTTAATATTTTCAATGATAACAATGCATAATTTAGAAATTTCACCCAGAATTCACCTCTATAAACTCTGCACTAGCCAAGTAGTTAATTTTAGGACTTCTATATTAATCAACATTGTTCTGAATATAATTCAAAGATTAGTGCTAGAGAGATACATATCTATGGGAAGGCTAAATGAACTGAGAGGACTCAGCTCATTTACAGGCTCACTGCATATAATTTACAATTTTACATGTTTACAGTGAAGAAAAAGTTAAGCTACACTATGAAAGCATTAAATATGCTTAAAACTTCCTGTTCAACAACAACAAAAACTATAAACAAACTTAATCAAGTCATACATTGATTTTAAAATCAGTAAATCTGAAGACATTGCCTCTATTTTGTTGAGTTTAGTTAGGATACTTCTGGATGCTTAATATGTATTTTGAGATTTAAATTGGAGCAAAGAGAATGAAGAATACATATATAATATTTAATAGCTATCTTAATTTTTTTTTGTTAACTGTCTTTGGTTACATTTAGATGTCATGCAAGAAAAAGAGCAAATACTTAGAAAACAAAGATTTTTTTTCCAGTGAGAGAACTTATGACTTTATTTTCAAATATGAAGGCAGTCATTCTAGCAACAGTTAGTTATTGAGTATCTGTTCTGTGCCAGTTACAGTTCAAAGTGCTGAGAAAGGAACAGTGAACTGAGTAAATGAGAAGCCCTGCCCTCATATTATTTATGCTCGAAGGAGGAAGGGGAGGAACTTACTTTCTCATCAGCTTGTGATTTGTGGTTTTAGAAAGAAAAGATGTGGTGGTGTCCACTGAATGGAGTTCCTTGGATGATTGTGTATGTTAAAAATTACAGAAAGAAAACACACACTGGCTTTTCATATTGTATAGATGAAAACTTTCATAGTAATTTTCTGAGAATGACATTCTCAAACATTTTAAATGCAGAAGAAAAATAAATGATTGAGTCTGCTTTTCAACTCTACTAAGACTGACTCTTTTATTGTTTTTCCTTGCCAATTCTACTGCGCTTATTACTTGATTGATGGGTTTTTCTTTTTCTTTATTTACTGTAAGAGTAAATTATTAATGTCTTTATTCAGTACAAAATTTAAGTGAAATTTAAAGTACACTTTTATTCAATTACCTCTTTAGTTTATTTTTTGTTTGTTTGTTTGTTTTTTATTAAGATCTTCTGTGTGTGTCAGGCATGGTCTCAGGCTCTTGAGGGTTCAGAATGCACAGATCCTCCTCCAAGGGTTCTGTGGTCTAACCATGCAGGATGACAGGTGCTCTTAGAGGTATATAATGGATTCAAGTAAGAAGTCCTGCCTGAGGTTCAGAAGATTTCTAGTTGGAAGTTACTTTTTGTTGTTGGGGCTTTAAAAATGAGTAGAGGTGTGCCAGATAGCGAACTGTGAGATAGCCATTCCAAACAACTTAACAACCTAGTGATTCATGTTAATCATTTAGTGCATTCATTGCCTCAGTGTGCTATAACTTCTGTATGTCATTCATCTGGTCATTCATTTATCCATTGTGGCTCAGCTGGTAAAGAATCCACCTGCAATGTGGGAGACCTGGGTTTGATCCCTGGGTTGGGGAGATCCCCTGGAGAAGGGAAAGGCTACCCACTCCAGTATTCTGGCCTAGAAAATTCAATGAACTATATAGTCCATGGGGCTGCAAAGAGTCGGACACTAGTGAGCGACTTTCACTATGCCATCAAATTTAGTGGGCTTCCCAGAAAGCTCAGTGGTAAAGAATCTGCCTGCAATGCAAGAAACTCAGGTTCAGTCCCTGGGTCAGGAAGATCCCCTGGAGAAGGAAATGGAAACCCAGTCCAGTATTCTTGTCTAGAGAATCCCATGGACAGAGGAGGCTGGCAGGCTATAGTTCATGGAGCGCAAAGAGTTGGACGTGACTTAGTGACCTAACAGCAACAATGACAATCAAATTTAGTATACTCCTTACACTACTGTGTTGGACATTTGGTGAGCAATGGTGAAAAGTGTGAGAAAGATAGATGCTGCATTTACCTTCATTTGACATGTTGGCACCAATGGCTAGAGTTATAGGTGTTTAAGTATTCTAATCTGAACTTTTTTTTAATTCAAAATATTTGAATTATTATAGTCAGATGGGTAACATGATTTGTGTTTGAATAAAAGTACTTAGTATATTCTACAGTGAACAAGAGCATTTTGAGGTTATATAATGTATTGGATCATAGTCTAGAACCTCATCAGAAAAACAAATATAAGAAAGTTATCCTGGAGCTTTCTTTATATACTTGTTTCCACATAATCCAGGTAATTTCCACTCACTACAATTCTGGATGAACACAAAAGTAAACAAAGCTGTTTTAGATACAGTATCTTGTTTGGTTCTGATAGCATCCTTAAGTATCATGAATATAGACTCCATGACTTTTCCAAAAACATAGGAATGGTAGGTGGCAGAATTCCAATTAGATTCTAGTGTTCTCTTTACCACACCCATGAGAAAAATCTGGAATTCCTAGATGCCTCTCATACATTTTTTTTCCTTCTGATGTAAGTTTTTATAGCTTAAAAATAACTTTTGTTTCTTATTTAGCTTCCTTTTAACAAGAAGGCAAATATTTTCTTTTTTTTTCCAGTAAAATAAGTGAAACCGTGGAGTAATGTAATTACCAATATACAAATGTTTGCATTTGTAAAATATGGTGTATTTAGGGAACTGTGAACATAACCGTTTGTGTGTGTGTGTGTGTCTGTGTGTGTGTCTGTGTAAATAAAGCTTCAATGGATTTAGTCACAAATATAATACAAAATAATATATTTAAACATATTAATATTTTACTTCTTATGATATAACCATATGCTGAAAGTGAAAATGAATTTGGAATTTCAAAGACACAGAAAAATATAATCCATCAATGGTTCTCATTCTTTCTTCTTGGTAAATCCTTCCCTTCTAGGATATTTACTTTTGCTGAAATGATAAAGCATATCAATGTAAAACATAAGTGAAAATTTTAGAGAAGCTTAATTTTACTAGGAGAATAAATGGGCAGTAGAGATTAAGGAAACAGAGAGCCACTGAAAAACGTTGGGTGGAATTGGCTCAGTTGCTAAGTCGTGTTCAACTCTTTGTGACTGCATGAACTGCAGTATGCCAGGCCTCCCTGTCCCTCAGGATGGGTGGAACTGGGAAGGGCTTAATGTAGCTTGAGGGAGATGGGCTCCAAAGTCGGGTGAGCAGAAACAAGAAAGTGATAGAGAGCTGCAAGGAAGGGTCAGCAATCATGTATTAAACATGCATCTCTGCAAGACCCAGTGCTTGATGTTGTGGAGTTCTCAAGATTCTTGAGGTCTGAAAAAAACATTTTCTTGTCATGAGGAGAAAAGAAAATCTACAAAAGATAATGCAAGTCCAAGAGGTAGAGTAAAAATTGAAATCTAGAACTGTTATTGTCAAGGCACACTACGGGCAACTTTTTAAGGGCTTGTTACAGTAAGAATTCATGTTTTGACTTTTTAAAGAAAGCATACTATGAAGAAAGAAATAATTGATCATAAACTCAGATCTAAGCATAACTATTGGCCTGCTATCCCTACCAGAACAACCAAGCACTGAAGGGAAAGGAAAGCAAAGATGCTGATCTTGTGAGCTTCAAAATGCCAAAGCAGTCAGCAGACAATGATCGGACCATGGATCAGTATTTCAAGCAAACTATCTTGACTGTTTTACCAGCATAATCCCAGGATCTTCACTTTAAGCCAATGTTCTTTGCCTTAAGACAGCGTTACAAAAAGCAGTTGTTTGTGACTGAAGAGCAGTTAATTTAGTTCAGCTCAGTTTTGTTGAGCATGTACTATGTGAAAAGACAAAACAGTATCTAGTCCATAAATCCTACAGTTCTCCATGATCATAACCACTGGAGGCTGCTGACGTTTCAACACACCCACAGAGGCAGTGACTCTAGAAGACAAACACTCTAAGCCAAGACAAATTAGTAAAGGATGCCTGAGACTAAGCTGTTTAAACTAATATAAAATTTATATCCAGCTAAACACACAGTTGAGTACTCTCTTCTCCATGATTTTTTCCACCTTGGTTTCTGTGACAGCAGATTGCCCTGGTGTTTTTCCTGTTGGCTATCCTACCTTTCTCTCCATCACAGGTAGCTTTCACTTCATTAAAGGTTGATGTTCTGATGTCTGCTTTCTTCTCTTCTCGGTTTACATGTTCTCATTTTACTGTGTTGCTCTCAGCAACCTCGCAGCACCATGTCTACAAATCTAGACTTTCTCTCTCATTTGCGCCATTCGCCCATATGCAACGGGAAATGGGACCTCTTTGCTTAGAGGTCCCATAAGAACTTTAAATTTGTTATGTACAAAAATGAACTTATAGCCTCTCACCACAAACATGCTTTTAATTATGTTTCCATACCGGGCTCCTCTGTCCATGGGATTATCCAGGCAAGGGTACTGGAGTGGGTTGCCATTTCCTTCTCCATCATTATTGGTACTAGTATATAAATTCAAATCAGTTCAAGCAGTTGAGCACCTTTATGTGACAAGGGATGCATCAAACATTATAAATTAGGTAACCCTCTTTTGACAGAACTGATAGTTTAGCCATTTATTCAGGCCAAACTTGGCCATCATTCTGGAGCTTTCCTTCTTCCTCACTGCACCCACCCAAAATCCTACAAAACTTCCCTTCTCCCTAAGTCATCATGGCCCTTGTTTCTTCCTCTGGAATCTTTAAATCTGTTTCTTTCTTCAGTCACTATCCTTGTCAAAAATCTGTCTAATTTATTTCCAGACTTCTACCCAGGGAATATTGTTATAACAGATTCAGATTCTGTTCCTTAGGCATAGAGGTAAGAGAAAAATGAATTTTAATTAGAGATTTACTCATCAACCATGTATTGAGTTTTTATTAGGCATAGCATAAACCTGTTCAAATAGCAGGACATAAATATAATTGAACAATAAAGTAGATAACTCATTATGGGAATACTTTCTAAATAATACCTATTTAAGCCATAAATTTTTTTTCAACTAATTCTATGCTAATCTTCTAAGTAGATTGCTGTTTGAATACCCGCTTCTGATCACCTTGAACCCTGTCTTAAGCTTAGACTCCCCTGAGACTGCTATTTCCAAGGTTTTAGCTACTTTGGGAGACACTTTCTAGGCTGTCGTTGTTTCATCTCTATCGTTCTCTAGTGGTACCTGCCTGCCCACAAACCCAAATTGCTACGCTTGAAAATCTGTTCACCCTACTTAGTGTGAATTAAAGGGGCTGCTTTATTTGACTTTAAAGCCTACTGCATCGTAAAAATCTCAGTTAACAGCAGGGTTTGAGGACACCTAGGTAAATTTCCTAAGCACTGCTGGGATTGCTTTGACCTGCTGTCTTCTGTCAGCTCACATGACAAAAGAGGCAAAAAATAGCTGAAAACCTGAGAAACATGTGTAGATCACACAGCTTTAAAAGGCACTCAAAATAATTCACATACTTTCTCTGTTATTCTATTTCTGCATTTATTCATTTCCGATGTTTCTCCTCACATATCATACGGACAGTGGTTAGCATAGTACCTCCCTCTGTTTATGCTCATGGAAGGGACAGGATTTTTACTCTTTCCCATTGGAGAGGAGATCTATGATCCCCTTGTTCCCTTTTGCCACTCACATGGAAAGGGAATGTGTAATACTAGTGAGAATCATTCAGTTGTCTCTCTAAAGTAAAAGTTGGGCCTTCATTCTCTTCTTTCTCCCACTCTTCATGGTACCAAAGTACCTAAAGATAGACTTGATTAAGCTTCATGTCCTTTTCCAGCCAACAGAGGCAGGCCTAAGTTTTCCAGGCCTACAGATCTACTCTTCTAGAAGAGAATCCCAGGATGCTGGATTTGAACATAAAGTAAAAGTAACAAGCCCGAATTTGTTCACCCTCCAAGGTACATTTTATTTTATTTTTTAGTTCTACCCGTTTATTGCTACCAACCCATCTCCCTCCACCCTCATGCATGCATGCTCAGTCATGTACCCCCATGGACTGCAGCCCACCAGACTCCTCTGTCAATGGACTTTTCCAGGCAAGAATACTGGAGTAGGTTGCCACTTCCTTCTTCATCCAAGGTACATTTTAAATCCAACTTTACAAGTAACGAAGGTCCTGTTTAGATAATGGAAAAAAACCCTTCCTGGTATTTGTTCTTTCACTTGGGATGTCAAGGGAGCTAAGTATCACTTCTTTCCTCTAGATTATCAACTAATTTAGGCCTGTGGTGAGGTCAGCAATGGGAGAGAAAGAAACACAGAGAGAGAGAGAGAGTTTAATGAGTTGAGGTAAAAATCACTTCAAGGAACATTACATCAGCTACATCAACTAATTTTCAACTGGGACTCAATGACGCCAAGTCCTCAAATGTTTATATTTATTTAATATGCGTTTAACCGAAAATAAAATTCCATGACAGGCATTGTGCTAGGTGCCAGAATTTCAAGAGTGAACTCAGGAATACATTCCCTAGTTTTATGAGGCTTATATATTTACAATTTAAAAGGAATGATACATACATAATATAGAATGAGCTTTATAATCAGCCAGACCAGAAACCAAATTCTGATTACACAAATTATTAACTGGGGTAAACTATATTTGGCTGGCTATTTTCCTTATTAATTATTGTGATAGGTAGCTGTGGACATTTTATGAGTATTGTTTCCTTTTATAGAGTCAGAGCGGAATAGTAGGAAGTGAACTGGATTAGGAATAAAACTTGAGTGCTAATTCAGGTACAAAAAGAACTTGATTTTTGCCTCTGTGAAGATTATTAATTTTTCTAAAGCTCTCTTTCTGGTCTGCATTTTGGAGAAATTCTCAGTACTGTGGGGAAGATTATAGGAGACTGCAAAGGTAAAGAAACAAACCGTGGTTCATCCGGTTCTGCGGTGAATGCCAGTTCCTCTTCCTTCTCTCCCCTGCCCAGCGTACTCTTTAGTCAGCTCCAATCTTGCCACAACTAGCATTGGACTCCGGCCTTTTTAAGAGGCAGAGTAGAGCATAGACATGCAATGCTTACAAATTGTTTTATATGAGTTATCACTGAGGAGAAAATAGAACTGTTCTTCCAGAGGGAAATCTCATAACATCCTCTCCTTAAATTCGTATATGTGAGTGTCTGCTCAGTTGCTCAGTCGTGTCCATCTCTTTGCAGTCCCATAAGCTGTGGCCCACCAGGCTCCTCTGTCTATGGAATTTTCCAGGCAAGAATACTAGAGCAGATTGCCATTTCCTAGTCCAGGGGATCTTACCAACCCAGAGAGCATATACCTGGCAATGTTTTCACATCTTTAGCTTCTAAGAACAGAAAATAGAAGCTTTGCCTAGATCTTTAAGGTACTTTTCAAAGTGTAACTCATATTTAAACTAAATATACTAGGTTTTACATCATTTTACAGAATGATAGGAATATAATTTTACAACAAACTATTCAATATTCTAAAAAATAACAAAGACATTTCTAATGTACAAGTTGCTGACATTGCCAATATATTTGCAAAATACCAGTGTAGCCAGAGGGAATGTGTCTATGAATGTTCGGTACAATGTTCAAATACTGAATTTCTTGGATTAAGCAACTCTGAAACATAGTTACTTTCTAGTTTTAGAATCCCAAAATCTTGCCTGTTTTAATACACATTTCTTCATCCCCAATGTGGAGAAAGAAATGAATACATTTTGTCTGGAAGTATTATCTTAAGGTATTTCATCAATTACATTATGATGATAGATGCTTGTTCAGATTATCCGCAGCTCTTAGAACAGTAGTTACTGAGATTATTTAATAGCCCTCAGTTTTGAAGTTGAGGGAATTATCACTTAATGAGTTAAGTTGATTGACCCAAAATCACATGTGTAAAGAATAGAAGAAAGAAAATACAAATTCTAAATTCCAATTTTTTTATTGCTACCACGTCATGTTGCTAAGGACTTAGAAATTGGACCCCTGAAGTAATCCACTCCCAAAGGTCAAATTAAATGTAAAAATTAATTCACCAAAACTACATACAGCTTGCAATAGTCTCTTCTCTTTCCAGATCTTATTGATCCATTCTAAGAATTTTGTCAGTCCCTACTGTGTGCCAGGAAACAAAGCGTGCATGTGAGACACAGGTGAGTGATGCCATGTTTGATCTTCAGCATGCACCATTCTTGCCCAAATCACTGGCTAAACAGATATGTTCCTGTCATAAATCATGTAGTATTAGTAAAAATATGCAGATGAAATCTTGCTATTTTAAATCACATTTTTGTTAAGTTAGAGGGATACTTTAAGAAAGTTTATTACTTACAATTCAGTAATTCCTTGATCCTCTCTCTTCAGTATCTTCTTCATCTTGTCAAATCAAGCAAAACAACATTTATTTGTAAAATTTCCAAGTCATTGTAGACTCCATTTTATCACTTTGACTATCTCTTTGTCTCTCTATCTGTTAACCAGCATTATTCATTCATCACCCCTCTATCCATAAGTACATACAACATGTAAATAGACTCTTTAATTTACATAAGCAAGATCTGAAATGATGTAGAAATATTAGTAATTTTTTGAGTAGAAAGATTTTGTTTTTTCCACTTTTTTGTATTTTTATTGTTATGATTATTTTTTTATTTTGGCAATTTTACCCAAAAAAAGTGCTCTCCAAAAACTACAGACAGCAGCATGTGTATGGCCTAAGCATTCCCAGTAGAAAAGATAGGTGTGCTTTGAGACACTGTTTAAAATAGACCTCTCTATTTCTATAGAGTGGAGGGCTCTTGCAATTGGGGATGAGATCTCTTCTTTCATGTGTCACTACACCCATCTTGTTGAATTTTTATATACATGCCCTGTAGCCCTGGCTTGGAAGTAAAATACAAACCCCAATCATAATCATTCTTTTATTTGTCTGTGTTGCAGTCTTACAGAGAAACAGTGTTCTTATTAAGGATGGTTTCCACTAAGGATACAAATTTTTAAATCTGATCCATGTTAAAGGATTTTTTGAAAGAATTTCTTATTCTTAGGGTTAATTGAAAGAATCTTAGTAGATCCAAAGTGGGGAGTTCAGCAGAGGATTTAGAGGGTTTTGATATCTGGGCTCACTTAGCTTAAGGCAGGTATTTCAAGATGGGAAACTAATTAAGACAGGGAAAAGTTCATGAAATTGAGCAAACTCCAGGAGACAGTGACAGACAGGGAAGCCTGGCATGTGGCAGTTCATGGGGTTGCAAAGAATCAGACAGGGCTTAGGGACTGAACAACAACAGTAAAGTCCATAATATAATAGCTTACCACTGGTGGTCATAGCAAGATGAGAGACTTCAAGTGAGTTTGGCAAATAACTGTTTGCCCAGATGAACACTCTAAAGTCCCAATAGGAGACTCTTTCTGCCAGGATGAGCAAACCTTTTGTTCAGATAGGAAAGTTTGTAGGAATTTACTCATGAAACAGGGAAGATATCTATTGTTTTGCAATCTTACATTTGTGGGTATCATGCCCTGAACAAATGGTGAAGTCCATTGACAGAGGTGCCCTCAGATCACAATAGGGTGAGTTAAACTATGTAGGTGCAGGTGGCCCCAATTCTTATACCTCTCCAATTTTCCTGCTCCCCAATCCAACAAAACATTTTTTTTTCTATTGGGAGATTATTCTTTCTTTTGTACCAAATTTCTTACATTCTCTTCCTAGTTTTACTTACTTTCAGTTCAGTTCAGTCGCTCAGTCCTGTCCGACTCTCTGCAACACACCAGGCCTCTCTGTCCATCACCAACTCCCGGAATCTACCCAAACCCATGTCCATCGAGTTGGTGATGCCACCCAACCATCTCATCCTCTGTCGTCCCCTTCTCCTCCTGCCCCCAATCGTACCCAGCATTAGGGTCTTTTCCAATGAGTCAACTCTTCGCATGAGGTGGCCAAAGTATTGGAGTTTCAGCTTCAACATCAGTCCTTCCAATGAACACCCAAGACTGATCTCCTTTAGGATGGACTAATTGGATCTCCTTTCAGTCCAAGGGACTCTCAAGAGTCTTCTCCAACACCACAGTTCAAAAGCATCAATTCTGCGGCGCTCAGCTTTCTTCACCGTCCAACTCTCACATCCATACATGACCACTGGAAAAAACCATAGCCTTGACTAGATGGACTTTTGTTGGCAAAGTAATGTCTCTGCTTTTAAATATGCTATCGAAGTTGGCCATAACCTTCCTTCCAAGGAGTAAGCGTCTTTTAATTTCATGGCTGCAATCACCATCAGCAGTGATTTTGGAGCCCCCCAAAATAACGTCTGACACTGTTTCCACTATTTCCCCATCTATTTCCCATGAAGTGATGGGACCAGATGACATGATCTTAGTTTTCTGAATGTTGAGCTTTAAGTCAACTTTTTCACTCTCCTCTTTCACTTTCATCAAGAGGCTCTTTAGTTCTTCTTCACTTTCTGCCATAAGGATGGTGTCATCTGCATATCTGATGTTGTTGATATTTCTCCTGAAAATCTCGATTCCAGCTTGTGTTTCTTCCAGCCCAGCGTTTCTCATGATGTACTCTGCATATAAGTTAAATAAGCAGGGTGACAGTATACAGCCTTGACGTACTCCTTTTCCTATTTGGAACCAGTCTGTTGTTCTATGTCCAGTTCTAACTGTTGCTTCCTGACTTGCATACAGGTTTCTCAAGAGACAGATCAAATGGTCTGGTATTCCCATCTCTTTCAGAATTTTCCACAGTTTATTGTGATCTACACAGTCAAAGGCTTTGGCATAGTCAATAAAACAGAAATAGATGTTTTTCTGGAACTCTCTTGCTTTTTCGATGATCCAGCGGATGTTGTCAATTTGATCTCTGGTTCCTCTGCCTTTTCTAAAACCAGCTTGAACATCTGGAATTTCACAGTTCACGTATTGCTGAAGCCTGGCTTGGAGAATTTTGAGCACTACTTTACTAGCATGTGAGATGAGTGCAATTGTGCGGTAGTTTGAGCATTCTTTGGCATTGCCTTTCTTTGGGATTGGAACGAAAAGTGACCTTTTCCAGTCCGGTGCCCACTGCTGAGTTTTCCAAATTTGCTGGCATATCGAGTGCAGCACTTTCACAGCATCATCTTTGAGGATTTGAAATAGCTCAACTGGAATTCCATCACCTCCACTAGCTTTGTTCGTAGTAATGCTTTCTAAGTAATCTAGCTTTAAGAAATTTTAGATTAATAAAAATCATACTTGCTGCAAATTAACCTCCTAAGTTGAAATTTTGTTTTTTAGAAGAAAGTGTAATGTAAAGGTCACCTTCCATTTGTAGTGAATATAAGATTCAGTATTTTCCTTGATAGATTATCTTGTTCACACATCTGTACCGAACAAGATCAATTCACTTCAGTTCAGTTCAGTCGCTCAGTCATGTCCAACTCTTTGCAACACCATGGACTGCAGCATGCCAGGCCTCCCTGTCCATCACCAACTCCCAGAGTTTGCTCAAACTCATGTCCATTGTGTCGGTGATACCGTCCAATCATCTCATCTTCTGTTGTCACCTTCTCCTCCCACCTTCAATCTTTCCCAGCATCAGGGTCTTTTCAAATGAGTCAGTTCTTCGCATCAGGTGACCAAAGTATTGGAATTTCAATTTCAACATCAGTCCTTCCAATGAATATTCAGGACTGATTTCCTTTAGGATGGACTGGTTGGATCTCCTTGCTGTCCAAGGGACTCTCAAGAGTCTTCCCCAACACCACAGTTCAAAAGCATCAATTCTTAGGTGCTCAGCTTTCTTTATACTCCAACTCTTACGTCCATACATGACTACTGGAAAAACCATAGCCTTGACTAGACAGACCTTTGTTGGCAAACTAATGTCTCTGCTTTTTAATAAGCTGTCTAGGTTGGTTATAACTTTTCTTCCAAGGAGCAAGCATCTTTTAAATTGATGGCTGCAGTCACTATCTGCAGTGATTTTGGAGCCCCCCAAAATAAATGGACCACAGCCTTGTCTAACTCAATGAAACTATGAGCCATGCCATGTGCCACCAAACATGGATGGGTCATGGTGGAGAGTTCTGACAAAACGTGGTCCACTGGAGAGGGGAATGGCAAACCACTTCGGTATTCTTGCCTTGAGAACTCCATGAACAGTATGAAAAGGCAAAAAGATAGGACACTGAAAGATGAACTCCCCAGGTGGGTAGGTGCCCAATATGCTACTGGAGATGAGCGGATGAACATTCTTTCATCCAGAAAGAATGAGGAGACGGAGCCAAAGCAAAAACAAAACCCAGTTGAGAATGTGACTGGTGATGGAAGTTAAGTCCGATGCTGTAAAGAGCAATATTGCATAGGAACCTGGAATGTTAGATCCATGAATCAAGGCAGACTGAAAGTGGTCAAACAGGAAATGGCAAGAGTGAATGTCGACATTTTAGGAATTAGCAAACTAAAATGGGATGGAATGGGTGAATTTAACTCAAATGACCATTATGTCTACTACTGTGGGCAAGAATCCCTTAGAAGAAATGGAGTAGCCGTCATAGTCAAACAAAAGATTTCAAAAGGCAGTACTTGGATGCAATCTCAAAAATGACAGAATGATCTCTGTTCGTTTCCAAGGCAAACCATTCAATACCACAGTTATCCAAGTCTATGCCCCAACCAATAATGCTGAAGAAGCTGAAGTTGAACAGTTCTATGAAGACTTACAAGACCTTCTAGAACTAACAAACAAAAAAGATGTCCTTTTCATTATAGTAGACTGGAATGCAAAAGTAAGAAGTCAAGAAGTACCTGGAGTTATGGGCAAATTTGGCCTTGGAGTACAGAATGAAGCGGGGAAGAGGTTAATAGAGTTTTGCCTAGAGAATGCACTGGTCATAGCAAACACCCTCTTCCAACAACACAAGAGAAGACTACACATGGACATCACCAGATGGTCAATACTGAAATCATATTAATATATACTTTGCAGCCAAAGATGGAGAACCTCTATTCAGTCAGCAAAAATAAGACCAGGCTGTGACTGTGGCTCAGATCATGAACTCCTTATTGCCAAATTCAGACTTAAATTGAAGAAAGTGGGGAAAACCACTAGACCATTCAGAATATGAACTAAATCAAATCCCTTATGACTATACAGTGGGAGTGACAAATAGATTCAAGGGATTAGATCTTATAGAGTACCTGAAGAGCTATGAATGGAGTGAACAAGATAATATTTAGTAAGACAGATTAATATTTAACATAAAAACAATTTAGATTCACTCTGGACTTCCAAGAAATTCATTATTTATATGTTTAAGTTTCTTTACTTAATATTGTAACATCATATACATTTCCTGAAGCAAACTTTAAAATAATATTTGGAAATCTAGTAGAGATTGTCAAAGCTACAGCTGCTGGCTTTTATCGATTGCTTTACAAACTTGTATGAATTCCTGCTCAAACATTTCATTAACTCCATTGTGGGCCACGATTTCCAATAGTGTGTAAAGATGCTCTCTTTTCTGAGACCAATTTTAATCAGATTTGCAATTGCTAATTCAGAAATGGAATTGAAATTCAGGCAATAACTATAATGATGGATATGTGTCATTATATATCTGTCAAAACCTGTAGAATATATAACACCAAGAGTGAACCCCAATGTAAGCTATGGACTTTGTAAGTGATAATGCGGTTTTAATGTAGACTTATCAGTGGAAACAAATGCATTACTCTGGTGGAGGTTGGTGAGCAAGATTGTGGGAAGTGAACAAGCGGTATATGGGAAATTTCTGTGCCTTTACTAACTTTAGGTTTTGTGAAACTAAAACTGCTTTAAAAATAAACGTCTGTTAAAAATGCAGGCAATATTATAATTCAAATACTCTGTGGAAAACTATGCTAATGAAGTAGAAGTATCAGTGAGGAAAAACATTACAGAATGCAAGTGTTCTAATGGAAAAGTCACAGGCTAACCTTATCATTATGCTCTGCTACTGAAGTCTATACAACTGTGTAGTATGATATTCTCCTAGTCCAACTCATGACATTTATTTTTGTCTCAGCATTCAGTTTGTGTTAAGAAACCCATAATTGTTCTGACCTCTTTGGTGGTGCACTTTACAGCAGAAATATGTTATGATTGTGGGCAAGGTAACCAGGTGAATGGTGTGTGTGTGTGTGTGTGTGTGTGTGTGTGTGTGTGTGTGTGTGTGTGTGTAACTGGGGGTGGGCTTGGAGAGGAGGAAGAGGGGCAGCCAGGGAGAGAGGGAGAGAGATTGATTTTGTGGAGAGTTAGAGAGAGTAGACTCAGAATTCAGTTTCATTCCAAATCTCAGCTCTGCTATTTTAAGTCTTGCTTCCTCAAGCAAAATGAATTAACTTTGCTCAGATTCTCTTCACACGTATACAGTTGTGTTAATATCACTACCTCTCAGCATTGTGATGAGGATTAGGTGATAAAGTGCTTATATTCGATGGAGCACAGTGGGTGTCACAGATCAGCACCACTCACTGTGTGACCTTTGATAAGTTTCCTAAGTTCTTCTAACTTCTGAAGAACCTCCAGTTGTTCATCTGAAAATAAAGTCATTGCACAGAGTTAGGTTTGATCCTTTTCAGCTGCAAAAGTGTCATTTTCTTTTCATTGCTAACTAGACCTCAAGGGATGCAATCCTGTGACCTGTTTTCTCATTAATGCTATTTTGTGAACAGGCTAAATACATTACTAAACCAGAGAAATCAAAATATCATTATTTTATAGGTAGTTTTTTTTCCCCTTTGAGAACCTGGCAGATGTTGGAGTATTGAGATCATAGAGGAAGCAATTTCCATTACATTTCCTGGGCGGTAGTAGAGGGAGAATTTGTGCTGCCCTTGCTCAGATATTTGTGCGGGTGTTGCTGCCCAAACCCTAAAACCACATGTGGCCCAGGACTAGGACTGCCAGACAAAATTCAGTAGTACACTCAGGTAAATTTGAATTTCAGATCAACAAGTGATTTTTAGTATAAATATTTTCCAAATATTGCTTGGGACATACGCTAAAAATTATTCTTCAATTATCTGAAATTCAGATGTAACTGGAAATTTTATCTTTATTTGCTAAATCAGATGACCTTATAACAGCAAAATGCACATAGCTATTACTTTAAACTTCTACCAGAAGGAGAAAATTTATAATTATCCTCAGATATTTCCTCTCCTCTCTATTCCCACAGCCACTTGGTTAAGGGTCTGCTGTGGACTAAGTGTTCGTGTTCCTCTCAATCTCATGTGTTGAAGCCGTAGCATACAGTGTGATAATATTTGAAGGTGGTGCCTGTGGGAGGTAATGGGTTTAGTTGAGGTCATGATTTGGATTCCTCATGAGAGATTAATGTCCTTACAAGAAGAGATTCTCTCTCCTTCATCTAAAGGTACAGTGAAAAGGCCACCCTCTCTAGACAGGAAAAATGTTCTCCCCAGGGACCAAATACTCTGAATGTCCAGCCTTCGCTACTGTGAGGAATAAATGTCTGTTGTTTCAGCCTTCCAGTTACAGTATTTTGTAATAGCAACCCCAAGGTTCACTGTATTATTTCTAGGGCTAAAATGCTCAATAGTTTCCTAATCTCCTTAGTTTCATTGATTCCATTTGATTTGATGGAACTTTCAAATAAAAATGCAATCAGGATGAATTTTATCTAACCTGTATAAAATCATACAACTAAGGTGCTTAATATCCTTTAATCCTTTCTCCTCTTCTTCCGAATTCATTACTGTGGCATAAATGTTGTAAATGGTTATGGGAGGCCATCATGTTTCAGAGATTTATGAGGTAGTCTTTGAAGTGACAGCATTTTTATCCAGGGTCTGCCTGTGTTCACAACTGTGACATCTGCATTAAACTTTCTGTGCCTTAGTTTCCTCATCTGTAAAATGAAACATAATACTACCAACATATTTGTCTGTTGTGGTGATTGAATGGATGGAATATATTGGTACATTGAAAATAGTGAGCAAGAACTTGGCACAGAGTAAAGTCTTAAGAAATATTAGCTGTAATATGTTTCATATTTTAATAATATAATGTAATGTCATTTCCATAATGACCTGGCCCCTTCATCCTCTCCTACCATGTGACTGTACTTTAAAAGTTTCTCTATCTTCTTATGTCTTCATTCCTGGAGAAGTGTCCTTCTGTTATGCCTCTCATCCTTTGCAAATACTGTTTTCTCTGCTTGGCATGTCTTTTTCCTAGAACCCACTTTTCTAGGCAGCTCAAATATATTTTCTCTAGGAAATCTGTCCTTGACTTTCCATGAATATTAGTTTCTGTCTAAATTGACATTGCCTGAAATGTCTTGTTAACCTCTAAACTTATATGTGAGATAACTGATTTATTAAGTGCTTCCTCTGAAACATTCATTTCAGCAAATCATCAGCAGGGTAGAAGATCCTTTGTCATTTGAGTCCTTTAGAGACAGCACCTGAATTCAGGGATTTGGATGCACTGTGATTATGCAGAGAGTGCTTTTTTGCAACCTCAGAAGGATGAGGAAAGCAGGGTAGAGAAGAAATGGATGAGAACTGACATGGTCTTACCTGGAGTCTTGCTTTGGTCTGGGAGTGAAGGATAGTCTGAAACATAGTTTGCACTGGTGTTGTCCCATCTGGAGGCAGGAAGCTAGCTTAACCTGCCAGAAGGCATCTAACTCCCCTACTTGGTCAAGGACAATTTTCCCAAGAAGGTTATAAACTTAAGCATAACTTGCAGGTCATCTGGAGGATGAGTGCACTTGTCTTAAAAACAGTATCAGCACAAGCCCCAGATGTCTGCTGGTGTCTTTTAACTGGAGAAGACTTATGGCCCTTCAAGTTAATACCTTTGTTTTTCTGCAGAATAACAAATAATACAGTGACTTGTCCATATCCAATTGTAAATTAATATCTGTAATTAGAATGTAGGTCTTCTACTTTTTAAGCAGGAGCTCTTTCCATAACAGAGAAGATCATTTACTTCTTTGTCTTTTCTAGTATTGAGTAGGACTGCATACCCACTTATTCACTGCTGTGACTTCACTGAGATTCTGGGTTCCCAAGACATGCTCACTGACCTATTTGGAAAGGACAGCCTATGACCATGGCAAAGAAACTCAGCTCCCTGATTTAAATGAGAGTCAAATTCACAGTGCACATGAAGGGTAGTTTTAACTTATTATTCTAAGGTTAACACCAACCAGGTTAATGAGGTCAGAATTGCATTTGTTGGGTCAGAGTATGAAGTGGTGTTTAGATGAAAAGAAAATTGTTAAAACTGACAAAGAGAGCTAATGATAATGGTGTGCTTAATGGTGTGATGGAGGAGAGAGACAGCTGGAACACTCTCTTAATGGAAGTTCAAATAATTTTTGCTGAACTTTCTCCTAACTCTTTTGCTCTTGCATTATGTATGATTTATCCCACTAAAACTCTGAGCATAGTGGATAAGCCTGGATTTTGAGATATGCCTTCAGACACACTTTAATCTATTTTGAGGTTTTGTTATGCATAAGATCCTTTTCTTCTTGAAAGCAAACATAGGTAATACTTATCAGAATATACAGATGGAATGATATTAGTGAAAGATAATAGTGGAAAAGACACATCCTAATTCTTAGGCAAATTGTTAGATTCATTGAAATAAAAAGAAAAATCACGTTCATAAATCATTGCAAGAGTAGGAGAAAATATACAAATCGAAGCAATATAATATTCTGTAGAACTTAATTTGTCATATTATAGCTCTCTCTTTCATAAAATAGCACTACCTATTGCTTTTCTCATGCACCACCAGCTCACTCCCATAAATTTATTCTTCAAAATGTTTGTCTTTCAGGAAACCAAACTTCCAATGGTATTTAAATATTCCAGAATCAGAGGAAGCTGAAATCCTGGCTGTGCCACACTGCAGCTTTCTCTAGCTCTCAATTCCTCCTTTTATACATACATAGATAAAATCTGCAACTCTGTATTGTAGTAAGGACTAAGTGGGTTTGTTCATGTACTACTCTTAGTATGTGGCAAAGTTTTATTATTTTGAAATCAATACTTATTAGTATTGTTTTAATATTATTAGTATTGATTTAATTATAAAATGTAAACTAATACTAGTGTTAATAAAAATGATTAAATTCTGCTTTACTCTTGGAGCAGGAAAAACTGTCTATTTTTTATGGAAAACTAAAAACAATGAGAAAAAAAGATTACATTATACTTTTAAAAGGAGCTTTTAGTTGACAAAAATTAGCAGAAATAAAGTTAAAACAAACAAGGAAATAGCAAAACACAAACTATAAAAAATGACTGTTGTCAAGGACTACCTCTAGCCACATGCATCACTTCCTTTCACTCTATGCTTCTTCCTACCGCCCACGTGCTTCTCTCTTCCCTCTTCTGTGTGCCCAGAACAGTCCTAGACATTATATGCTTCTTTTTCTTAAAGCGACTTGTATCTGCTCTTTTCTCACCCATAATTCTCACCTGGATAATCCCTTCCCCATGAATAAGCTAAATTTGGAGGTGCTTTATAAGTAATATACCCTTTGCCCTTGACTCAAAAAGTTTCCAAAGTTTGGACAGTCTATGCTAGATCTCCTAATTATCAGTGATTGTATGTCTTTCATCTGGTTCTGACCCATTCTTGCATAGAAAGAGAAAATAGTTGCAGGAAAAAGGCGACAAACCTTCAGTACTTCTCCTGGAAGCCATGAGAATCCATGAGATGGAATTTCCTCAAATGAAAACTTAGATCCAAGTAACTCCCATGTTGGGTTCTAATGACTGCTTCCTTGATCTTGGTTGCTCATCTGCATCTTCCTGTTTCATGCAGTAACATACATTAGGGGTTCAGCTTAAACACTGGTTAAATAGCACTTGTATCCATTTCATTATAATTTTTTCGGTTTTCAGTTGATCTCTCCATATTATTTCTGCATTTATATTCATATTCTAGAATGAGTGTTTCTTGAAATAACCATGTACTGACTTTTTCTGCAAGATCTAACATATAATATTCACCTAATCATGTGGAATTTTGGTTGCCTAAATATCAAAGATGGAAGAAATGAATAACCTAGCCTCCCAAACATAATTGATATCAACCTGTCAAATTTCCTATAAGATGCTTATAAAGACTAGGGAGGAAAATAACATTTACTAACCAACTATTTGGTAAATATTGTTAGGAAAATAAAATAGTATTTTAATGTATAGAAAACTTTGTGAGGATATATTTTTCTTTATAATTTCCAGATCTAAAAAAATGTTCACAGAGATTAATTTGTTTGATTATATAAAACAAATGTTTATTGAGTTCCTATGATGTGCCATTTTTTATTCTGGTTGATGGGGATACACCAGAGAACTAAACAGAGGAAGCCATCTTAATTCTTTAGAGTTTATAGTATAGTGGGGAGAGGTACAATAAACATGATATTCACATATATATTAATTTCTTGTAGTGTGTGAAGGTGATATATGGTAAGAAAAGAGAAAGAAAACTTAAAGCAGCATAACTAAGGGAGTGAGATGGGACCAGGTTGCAGTATTAACTATGATGGTTAGAGGAGACCTCAGTGAAAATATGAGATGTAAGCAGACACTTGAAGAAGGTGTGGGAACAAGCCCTGTGTTTGTTTGGGGCAGAGTGTTGCAGACAGAGTCTGTTAGGGAAAAGTATGCTCACACATTTGGGGATATGTAAGAAAGAGGAAGGATTTTGAGAATAGACTGTGGAGTGAGGGCAAGGATAGAGGTGTAGACAGTGACTAGATATCAGGTAAATTATCTGTGTAACATGTGTGTGCTCTTGTACTTGACTTGGCTACACATTTTTCTGGAGGAGCTAAGAGTAGAGTCAATTTCCAGGGGCCTCATGGGCTCTAGTATGGAGAATTGGTGATCTGAGAAGGGGGGAAATGTGTGGAAACTGGGGAAATAGGAAAGTGGTCATTGCACTGAGGCCAAGGGCACATGGAAAAGACAGAATGTCAATAGCAAGGACACAGGGAAAAACAAAAAATCTAGGGATGTAAGTAGCAGTAATGCCGTTTAAAATGGGACAACAAAACCCACAGTGATGGATTAGCACCCAAGTACACACAGCTTGCCTGGAAAATCCCATGGACGGAGGAGCCTGGTAGGCTGCAGCCCGTGGGATCGCTAAGAGTTGGACACGACTGAGCGACTTCACTTTCACTTTTCCCTTTCATGCACTGGAGAAGGAAATGGCAACCCACTCCAGTATTCTTGCCTGGAGAATCCCAGGGACAGCGGAGCCTGGTGGGCTGCCGTCTATGGGGTCGCACAGAGTCGGACACGACTGAAGCAACTTAGCAGCAGCAGCAGCAACACACAGCTAGTAAGTGGAGAAACTGGGGCTGAAGCCTAGAAATTCTAACCCCAAATATATTGCTCTCTCTACTTGGTACTGTTACTTCCACAGAGAACCATGTGCTTAGAGTGGAGAATTTGCAGAGCAGTTTTGGCCGTGTCCCTGGGAATAAGCCAAGGAGTAATGTATGGCATAGACCAATGGCAGCTGCTAATTTTAGTTTCAGTTCCAGATACGGAGAGAGCCGAGAGGATGATGTAGTTTCACTTGCAGGGCACAGTAATGCTTTGCACTTCTCAGAAGTTATTTTCAGCTAAGACTGTCAAAGGTCTCTGGAGAGATGAATCATCTCCTACTTGATAACTGAGGAGCCAAAGGCAAAGGGTTCAGAATTAGTCAAGCCACCCCTCGAACTACCCAAATGGCCTTGGTCTCTGATGAGTGGGTCATGGTTACTTTCTTCTATAAATAAGTACACGCACACAAAACACAAAAGCCTCCATAGACCAAAGGTGACCCAGGGAACCTGTGATTAACTTTTCTAGGGCTGGAAAAATAAAATGGAAAAAGCTCAGTAGCAATGTAAATTTTTACTGACATGAAGTTGTTGAAAAGCGCCCATGACTCATGCCAGCAGATCTGAGTTCTGCACTGGTTCAGAAAGACTATGACCTTAGGTTTTTCCCTTCCCTGTAAAATGCAATGTCTGGATTGGACCACTAGAGAGGCCCTTTTCAGCCTTAATAGCTTGTGTTCTTTGTTTGGGATCTCTACTATTATATCAGCAACTGAGCTCTGGAGCAGATGAGCTCAAAGTCAAGGGAGCATCAAATGGCAAGAGAGTAGTGCTCCTCATACTTAATCTTGTCAAGAGGAAGATTCATTGTTGGATTCTGTGCAGTTGGATAGGATCCTTGGAGTCTGCATACCTAACAAACTCCCCTTTGATAAGAGTGCTGCTCATTCTTAGTTCATACTTCGCACACTAAGAGTAGAAGGGGTTTAGAGTTCAATATGTTTCCAGGGAAATTCATTCAAAGAAGAAAACAGAGGATGAGGAAGGGGATAGAAGAAGTGGTGACTCTATTAACGCAAAATCGTAGCAGTAACAAGTCCATTAAGAGTCAGGACCTATAGATTAAAAATAAAACAAACTGTATTTTGATAAAGGTATACTTCCAAATAAAAACATCTATGGAGTTTAGTTAAGTGAATTATGAATGTCTTCATGGCTGCTTATGAGGAGAATCACATATGGTTCTCCTTTAATCAGCACAGCTTCCTTTGAGAAATAAGAGATAGATTTTACAGGCTTCCCACACTGGACACATGAAGGCACTGTGGGTCAGAGGTTTTCTTTCATAAGTGGCCAAGGGTTGCACTGTCAGTGAGCAGTGTATTGAAACTTCCACCAGATCCCTAATTCCTGGTAGAAGACTGTTTGTATTACATCATATGTTCCTCAAACTAAGTCATTTCCTCTATGACCTACATTTTTTTCCCTTTTTTTTTGCTTTAATAGAATATTATATTGCTACAATGAAATGCAAATCATTTTTATTTAAGTAATAACCATGGTGATTCTGAAGCTCTTTGTGTGGGCATCCTTCATTTGTCTTTCATTATAATTTCAGTAATGAGCATGAAAGGATCTGGATAAGAATTTGTGTGGAAATACCATCATAAGATCAAGCAGTGACTCATTTCACCAGCCATCTTTATTTCCCCCATTCTTGCTCCCTGGGTCATTGACGCTGTCACAACTAACCAAGTTACAATCCTTGCTTCATATGTTCCCTCTTGCATGAGTCCCAGTAATACTAATTAGAGCTTAAAATAAGTACATATCCTAGAATGAATGGTCTGCCCTTTATTCACCAGAATGAAGTGTGATTCAGGATTCTCAGTTTCTTCATCACCATTCTTATTCTGCACATCCTGTTTGTTCTCTGCAATGCTTTATCGACTCCTGTCAGGTTGAAAAGAAGCAGACAAGACAAGAAGCCAACCAGGAGCTGGAAAGCGTGCGCTGTGTGAATGCCACATGGCTCTGGAGGAGCAGTGGGCTGCCAGCCTGGGCATTGCTTCCTCCCTTCTCTCAGCAGATTGTACACACACATGAGGTCACATACTGACTTGTAATAAAATCACTCTCGTACCCTTAATTTAGGAGAGCACTGGGAGGAAAAATCATTCTATTGGCCATTTCCAGGTATCGTGGTTACCAGTTACAAGTCAGTTTGATTCCAGGTAAATAATTTTTGGTCATTAAAACCGATAATTATTACAAGTCACAGGAAGATGGTTAGTAGTTCTCAGTGTATTGATATATTATTGCAGCCAACCTTTAACAATAGTAACAGCAAAGGGTAATAATAGTAGCTAACATTTGTTGAGTTCTTACAACACCCAGTTGTGTAGTTAAAATTATAATGTCTGTTAGTCTTCCCAGTGAAACTGTAAATCAGCTATTATCATTCTTCTTCATCATATTATTATTTCTTGTCTATTGTTGAAAAATATATAGACTCAGGAAGATAAAGTAACTTATCAAAAGTTAGTGCTTGATTTGGTATGAAGCCCAGATTGAAATCAGCTCTGGAAATCATTCTCTTAACTTCTGTATTTGGAATCTGTTGGCTTAAGCTTAGCATTGTTCATTCTGTTAAACATTTATTCACTGGCATAATGAATGCCATAATAAACATTCATTACAACTGCTCCCTGAGTGCAGAGGCCCTGACTGTCCTATCCCCTGTAGTGGCATCAGGACTTAGAATGGTGCCTCCCACATGGGAAGGACTTAATATCTATTTGGAGAGAGAGGGAAAGAGAGAAAGAGAAAGAGAAGAGGAGGAAAGATAAAGTGAAGGAACAGAGCAAGGAAGGAAATAAGACAGCAGGTGAATCGATGAAGGGCAAGTTAAATTGTATTTGTTTGTTTGTTTTTTACTTTGTCTTTGTTTTTTTCATCTAAACATCCCAGGAAGCCACTAAAGGGAGGGAAGAAAGAGGAAGCGATAATGATAATGTTTAAGAAAAATCCAAACTAATCTGACGGTACTCTAGGCACAGCCTTTTGCAACATTAGGTTTAATGCAAAATAACATTCAATAAAACATTTATTTAAAATTTGTCATCTTAATTGGGAGTATATTTCAGAACATTTTATGTGTGTATTAAGTTATATATCAAGGTATTTTGATTAACTGATTTTTTAGAGTATATAAATGAATTTTTATCCTCAGTAGTTGCACTCCTCCTTTTAAATACATAATTAGAATGAGAACTAAATAAAGCTACCATAAAAGTAGTTTATACATATGACATTAAAATACTTTTATCATCTAACTTAGTAGCTTCTATAAAAGCCTTTTATTTTTACTTGGTTTCTCTTTTTTTTTTTTGTAAGTGCTTCTAGTGTCAATGTAAAAGGCAATGAAGGAAATATACTAAATATAGTATTTGACTGTGCATGTTGTATTTCAGTAAGCTATAATTACTTCTCACCTATCTGTTCCTATTTCCCCTCATCTCTGAAATTCCAAGAACCTATCTAGGAAAGAAGTAGTAGTTTTTCCATCATCCAAAGCAAAGAGCAGTGGGCTTGCTAAAATGATCCAAGAACTTGGAGAAGGGAAAGGGATAAAGAATGAACACTTACGTATAAAACCCTTCTCTTCCTCACACTGCTAAAATGTAATCTTTTATGTTGGTAAATTCACCAAAGAGGGTGATAATATCTTAGCTTCTCTCCATCTGGGAATGTGATATCCAGCTGTGTTTTCATGACAGACTTCCATCAGAGCAAACATTTCACTTGCCTTAAAGGTTTAGATGTAATGGAATTTGATCTATATCAATTGTTCATAATGTATTCAATATTGAATTTTAATCCCTCCATCCTAAAAACATTGGGATGTATCCCACCCTCTCTGGCATCCTTCTGGGCCACTGTTTTGACATGTTTGTACGTGTCAGGATCGTACATGTGAGGATAGACACACCATGTTTTCATTAGTATGGGTCTCACCTCTGTTTTGATCCCCAACCAAGTGAAAGTTGTCAACAATTACCATATAACTAAATGTTTATAGACCTCCCCAAACTATATGTATTAGATTATGATTTTGAGTTACACGTCATATACAAAGTCAGGATAATTCTTAATAAAAAAATGAAGCACTAGATTTAACTGATGAGTTTGAGCATAGAAGATGCCTGCTAACTCAGGACAGAGTGCAAGAGTTTGCATTTCAGTTAAACTTAATCTTTCACTGTTCAACAAATTTCTTTGTTTCGCATGTTGAGAACCCAGCAGTGAACACAAAAGAAAACCCTGCCTGCATGGAGCTCATGTTTATAGTATATACTATATAAACATAACAATATATGAACTTTAAGCATATTTACTTATATATTTAAATAATTTTATATACTTATGTATGCATATAAGTATAATGACACAATTATATATGTACTTATATACTTATAAGTATAGCGTATATGTATGTATTATGTGTATTGTGTGTATATGGGCATCCCAATTTGTGCTAGTAGTATAGAACACAGCTGCCAATGCAAGAGACATAGGAAACATGGGTTCAGTCCCTGGGTTGTAGAGATCCCCTGGAGAAGAACATGGCAACCCACTCCAGTATTTTTGCCTGGAGAATTCCACAGACTGAAGAGCCTAGAGGATTACAATCCACAGGGTCACAAAGAGTCAGACATGATTGGAGTGACTTAGCACAAACACCACACACGCATACATAATAATATATATAATCAGTAGAGAAAATTTAGCACTCACAGATGCATACAAACACACAAATTCCTTCATCTAAAAATCTCATTTGTCTCTTCAGAGGAGCTTTGAAAAATTCTTAGCAGCAGAAATTCAGATTCCAAAACTAATTCTATAATTCTTTTTTTCTTCTCATTTGTCAGTAAGCCAAAAGAGCACTAAGGTTGTGGGGAAGGGAATGGAAAGGAAGATATGATGAGATGCCAACTGAACATCATTTGAGACAAACTTACTGGGGTGCTTTGTTAGTTTTCCTTGTTGCTGCTGTTACAAATTGCCACAGATTTCGTGATTTGAAGCAAGAGACATCTACTCTCTTACAGTTCTAAAATCAAAGCGTTGGCAAGGCTGTGTTCCTTCTGGAGACTCATTCCCCTTGAAAACTGGACTGTAGTACCATGGAAAACAGAAATGGCAAAACTGGCTAAAGGATCTATTTGAAGATCCACTAACAACAAGCAACCCATAAAACACTCCCCTTCCCACCAGACCTGAAGCTCCATCCTCCACATAGATCCTAAAGCTGTTGACAGCATCTGTTAAGAGAGACTACAGTAGCAGACTGATTGGAGAAGTCTCCTTGTCACTCTTTTCTAGTGACACCAGAGAAAGTGTGGGGCACATGCTGTTACTAGATCCAGGGAATGCTTTCCAGTCCCCCTATAGCATGGGGATCCTAACATAGTGAACTCTCAACAGAGATGCCCCCTATAGGCCCAACGCTTCCTGCATGCACTGGGAGATGCCAGTGGAGACATACAGAACTGGCAGGAGGGACTTAGCCATGCAGAGTGTCAAACTCACAAGGTCTTTTTTTTTTCACATTGGGACTGAAACTCTCCTCTTCTACCCATAGCAAAGATACGGGGGCAGCTGTAGAGAGAAAAGCATTTATAGAGGGATCCAACCATAAATGGACATCTGGCTAGGGAATTTGTTCTCTTTGCTAACTTTTCTTCGGTCAGGGGACATCTAGTTGCCCCACCTGAATAAATCTCTTAGTTTCCTCCTTAGGAAATACTCTCAAAAGCCAGTAGAAGTCCCGGGTGTGTCAGACTAAACTAATACCACAAAGGATCTGAAAATTAGAATAATAAGGAACCCACCCTACAAAACACACTAGGAACAGCACGTTATATATAAACAAGGGGGTTACCTGCTCAGACGAAAGATATAATTAGAGTCTTAACTCGGCCACACAATAGGAAACATCTCCAGGATTCAACTGAATATCATCCATCCTATCAAGAAAAGGACAATTCAAGTGATAAAAGGCAATCAACTGACAGGCATCAAACTGAAATGAATCAGATGTTCAAATTATTTTATGAGGATGTGCAAGCAGTCATGAAAAATACTCAACAATTAGTTACAAATTCTCTGGAAACTGATTAAAAAAATACAAAAATTCACCAAAAACATAAAAGTTCTTTTAAAAGAAACAAAAGTAGATTATAGAAATGAAAATGTTGTATCAGAAATAAAAAACTCACTGAGTAGATGCAGTTCAGTTCAGTTCAGTCGCTCAGTCGTGTCTAACTCTTTGCGACCCCATGAATTGCAGCACACCAGGCCTCTCTGTCCATCACCAACTCCCGGAGTTTACCCAAACCCATGTCCATCGAGTCGGTGATGCTATCCAACCATCTCATCCTCTGTCGTCCCCTTCTCCTCCCGCCCCCAATCCTACCCAGCATTAGGGTCTTTTCCAATGAGTCAACTCTTCGCATGAGGTGGCCAAAGTATTGGAGTTTCAGCTTCAACATCAGACCTTCCAATGAACTGATTTCCTTTAGGATGGACTAGTTGGATCTCCTTGCAGTCCAAGGGACTCTCAAGAGTCTTCTCCAACACCACAGTTCAAAAGCATCAATTCTTCGGTGCTCAGCTTTCTTTATAGTCCAACTCACATCCATACATGACCACTTCAAAAAACATAGCCTTGACTATATGGACTTTGTTGACAAAGTAATGTCTCTGCTTTTAAATATGCTGTCTAGGTTGGTCACAACTTTCCTTCTAAGAAGTAAGTGTCTTTTAATTTCATGGCTGCAATCACCATCAGCAGTGATTTTGGAGCCCAGAAAAATAAAGTCTGATACTGTTTCCACTGTTTCCCCATCTATTTCCCATGAAGTGATGGGACTGGATGCCATGATCTTAGTTTTCTGAACGTTGAGCTTTAAGCCAACTTTTTCACTCTCCTCTTTCACTTTCATCAAGAGGCTCTTTAGTTCTTCACTTTCTGCCATAAGGGTGGTGTCATCTGCATATCTGAGGTTATTGATATTTCTCCCAGCAATCTTGATTCCAGCTTGTGCTTCATCCAGCCCAGCATTGCTCATGATGTACTCTGCATATAAGTTAAGTAAGCAGGGTGACAATATACAGCCTTGACGTACTCCTTTTCCTATTTGGAACCAGTCTGTTCCATGTCCAGTTCTAACTTTTGCTTCCTGGCCTGCATATAGGTTTCTCAAGAGACAGGTCAGATGGTCTGGTATTCGCATCTCTTTCAGAATTTTCCACAGTTTATTGTGATTCACACAGTCAAAGGCTTTGGCATAGTCAATAAAGCAAAAATAGATGTTTTTCTGGAACTCTCTTGCTTTTTCGATGATCCAGCAGATGTTGGCAATTTGATCTCTGGTTCCTTTGCCTTTTCTAAAACCAGCTTGAACATCTGGAATTTCACGGTTCATGTATTGCTGAAGCATGGCTTGGAGAATTTTAAGCATTACTTTACTAGTGTGTGCAATTGTGCGGTAGTTTGAGCTTTCTTTTGCATCGCCTTTCTTTGGGATTGGAATGAAAACTGACCTTTTCCAGTCCTGTGGCCACTGCTGAGTTTTCCAAATTTGCTGCCATATTGAGTGTAGCACTTTCACAGCATCATCTTTCAGGATTTTAAATAGCTCAACTGGAATTCCATCACCTCCACTAGCCTTGTTCATAGTGATGCTTCCTAAGGACCACTTGATTTCACATTCCAGGATGTCTCTCTAAGTGAGTTATCACACCATCATGATTATCTGGGTCGTGAAGATCTTTTTTGTACAGTTCTTCTGTGTAGTCTTGCCACCTCTTCTTAATATCTTGTGTTTCTGTTAGGTCCCTACCATTTCTGTTCTTTATTGTGCCCATCTTTGCATGAAATGTTCCCTTTGTATCTCTAATTTTCTTGAAGAATTCTCTAGTCTTTCCCATTCTAGTGTTTTCCTATGTTTCTTTGCATTGATTGCTGAGGAAGGCTTTCTTTTCTCTCTTTGCTATTCTTTGGAACTCTGCATTCAAATGGGTATATCTTTCCTTTTCTCCTTTGCTTTTACCTTCCCTTATTTTCACAGATATTTGTAAGGCCTCCTCAGACAGTCATTTTGCTTTTTTGCATTTGTTTTGCTTGAAGATGGTCTTGATTCCTGTCTCCTATACAGTGTCACGAACCTCTGTCCCTAGTTCATCAGGCATTCTGTCTATCAGATCTAGTCCCTTTAATCTATTTCTCACTTAGACTGTATAGTCCTAAGGGATTTGCTATGACCAGTGCGTTGTCTTGGCAAAACTCTATTAGCCTTTGCCCTGCTTCATGTTGTACTCCAAGGCCAAATTTGCCTGTTACTCCAGGCGTTTCTTGACTTCCTACTTTTGCATTCCAGTCCCCTGTAATAAAAAGGGCATCTTTTTTGGGTGTTAGTTCTAGAAGGTCTTGTAAGTCTTCATAGAACTGTTCAACTTCAGCTTCTTCAGCGTTACTGGTCAGGACATAGACTTGGATTACCGTGATATTGAATGGTTTGCCTTGGAAATGAACAGATATCTTTCTGTCATTTCTAAGATTTCATCCAAGTACTGCATTTCAGACTCTTTTGTTGACTATGATGTCTACTCCGTTTCTTCTAAGGGATTCCTGCCCACAGTAATAGATATAATGGTCATCTGAGTTAAATTCACCCATTCCAGTCCATCTTAGTTTGCTGATTCCTAGAATGTTGACATTCACTCTTGGCATCTTCTGTTTGATCACTTCCAATCTGCCTTGATTCATGGACCTAACATTCCAGATTCTTATGCAATATTGCTCTTTACAGCATCAGACCTTGCTTCTATCACCAGTCCCATCCACAACTGGGTATTGTTTTTGCTTTGGCTCCATCCTTTCATTCTTTCTGGAGTTATTTCTCCACTGATCTCCAGTAGCATATTGGGCACCTACCAACCTGGGGAGTTCATCTTTCAATGTCCTATCTTTTTGCCTTTTCATACTGTTCATGGGGTTCTCAGGGCAAGAACACTGAAGTGGTTTGCCATTCCCCTCTCAGTGGACCACATTCTGTCAGACCTCTCCACCATGACCCGTCTGTCTTGGCTGGCCCCGCCCGGCATGGCTTAGTTTCACTGGGTTAGATTAGGCTGTGGTCTGTGTGATCAGATTGGCTAGTTGTCTATGATTGTGGTTTCAGTTATCTGCCCTCTTATGCCCTCTCTCAGTGCCTACCATCTTACTTGGGTTTCTCTTACCTTGGACATGGGCTATCTCTTCACGGCTGCTCCAGCAAAGTGCAGCCGCTGCTCCTGACTTTGGGCGTGTGGTAACTCCTCTCAGCCACCACCCCGATCTTGAACTTCCCTGGCGGCTTAGATGATAAAGTGTCTGCTTACAATGTGGGAGACCCAGGTTTGATACCTGGGTCAGGAAGATCCTCTAGAGAAGGAAATGGCAACCCACTCCAGTACTCTTGCCTGGAAAAATCCCGTGGATGGAAGAGCCTGGTTGGCTACAGTCCATGGTGTTGCAAAGAGTCGGACACGACTGAGCGACTTAACTTTTATAACTTTAGTCATCAGGGAAATGCAAATTAAAATCACAATAAACTGTTACCCCACTACCTGTCAAATTGGCTATCATCAAAAAGACCACAAATAACAAATGTTGCCAGGGATGTGAAGAAAAGGGTACACTCAAGCACCGGTTGGTGGGAGGGTAAATTGCTGTAGCCGCTGTATAAAATGGTATGTAGGTTTTTCAAAAAACTACAAGTATAAAGGCCGTATGACCCAGCAATTCTACTACTGGGCATATATCTGATAAATATAAGAAAAAAAACAATAATTTTAAAAGATACATGCATTCCAATATTCACAGCATCATTATTTACAATTGCCAAGATATGGAATCATCATAAATGTCCATCAGAGATGAATGGATAAAAAGATGTGGTGTGTGCATATATACACAATATATATATACATACAATATATAAACACAGTGGAAGAATACTCAACCATTAAAAAAAAAGAATGAAATTTTGCCACTTACAGCAACATGGTTGACCTTAGGCGGTATTATACTAAGTGAAATAAGTTAGGACAGTGAAAAACAAATACTGTATAATATCACTTATATGTGGAATCTAAAAACTACAATAAACTAGTGAATATAACAAAAAGAAAGCAGACTTAGAGATGAAACAAACCAGTGGTTACTAGCAGGGAAAGGGAGGGGCAATATAATAGTAAGGAATTAAGAAGTGCAAACTATTATATAAAATAAGCTACAGGGATATATTGTACAACATGGAGAATATGGCTAGTATTTATTTTATAATAGCTATGATGGAATATAACCTTTAAAAATTATGAATCACTATACTATACACCTGTAACATATTATACATCAACTATACTTCAGTATTTTTTAAATAAAAACATTAAATAGATATAAATCAGCAGAAACAGAGGAAGAGGAAGAAGAAGAAAATATGGAAAAGGAGAATACTCAATATAATTCACCATGTCAATACACTGAAGAAGAAAAATCATACAATCTTATTAGTTGACACAGAAAAATTATTTGACAAAATTCAATACCCATACATGTTAAAGACTCCTAGAGAGTTAGAAATAGAGGGGAATTATTTCAATTTGATTAAGAGCAGCTGTAAAACACTGATGTTTTACTTAATGGTAAAAGACTGCTTTCCCTAAGACAGGGAACAAGGCAATGATGTCCTTTCTTACTCCTCATATTCAATATAGTGCTGGAGGTTCTAGACACTGCAGAGAATCATACAAATCAAAAAAGGAAATATAAACCTATCCATTTCCAGACTCTGCAACCCCTTAGACTGTAACCTACCAGGCTCCTCTGTCCATGGAATTCTCCAGGCAAGAATACTGTAGGGGGTTGCCATACCCTCCTCCAGGGGATCTTCCTGACCCAGGGATTGAACCAGGTCTCTTATGTCTCCTGCACTGGCACTCGGGTTCTTTACCAGATAACACCACCTGGGAAGTCCTATGTAGAAATATAACCTACCAAAAAAAAAATCTCAGGATTAATAAGTAAGCTCAGGAAAGTTTTAGGACACTACATCAATACATAAAAGTCAATAATATTTCTATCAATAAACATGAAGAAACCAAATTAAAAAGTGCAATACTATCTACATTCATCCCAAGCATAAGGAAATGTTAGGTTTACCTCAAAACATGTACAGGTCCTTCATGCTGATTACTAAAAGACATTGCTAACAGAAATCAAAGAAGGCCTAAATAAATGGAGAGACATTCTCTGTTCAAGAATGGGAATTCAGTATGGTTAAAATGCCAATTATCCCAAAGTTTATCTGTAGGCTTAATGCAATTTCAACGTTTTTTTAAATGGGAATAGACAAGCTTGTTTTGCAATGTAAATGAAAAGTACAAGTCCTAGCATAGCTAAGACAATCTTAACAAAGAAGAAGAGAGTGCAAAGACTCACTCTATATTTATTGCTATTTTTCAAAAACTGTGGTATTGGCAGAGGGATTGATGGATAGATCAATAGAACAGAATACAGAATCCAAAAATAGTGCCACATAAATATGCCCAAGTGACTTTTGACAGATCAGTGAAGGATGGGTAGCCTTTAAAACAAATAGCGTCTGTATAATTGGACATTCATAGAAAATGTAATAAAACTCAACCTGAATGTTACCCCTTAGACAAAAGTTAGCAAAAAATGGTGTTGCACCTAAAGGTAAAACAAACAGTATAAAATAATTTAGAAAAAAAAAGAAATTGGAGAAAATACTTAGGATTTAGATCTAAGCAGAGAGTTCTAGGGGCTTTCCTTGTGACTCAACTGGTAAAGAATCAGCCTACAATGCAGGAGACCTAGGTTCAATCCCTGGGTTGGGAAGATCCCCTGGAGAAGTGAAAAGCTACCCACTCCAGTATTCTGGCCTAGAGAATTCCATGGACTGTATAGTTCATGGGGTCGCAAAGAGTCAAACATGACAGAGCAAACTTCACTTCACTTCAGAGAGTTCATAGGCTAGACAACAAAATCACAACCAATCAAAGATGAATTTTATAAATTGGATTTTATTAAAATTAAAAACATTTAATATATGAATGTTTATATGAAGAGGAGGAAAAGACATGTTATGTGAAAAGACCAGGAAACAATATTTGCAAAACATATCTAACACTAGACTAATACCTAGGATATATAAAGAACTCTCAAAAACTCAACATTAAAACACAACAAAACAGTTCAAATTAAAAAAAAAAAGACATCAAGCGACATTCCACTCACTGAAGAGGGCATGCAGATGGCAAGTAAAAACATGAAAAGGTATTTAACATCATTAGCCATCAAATTAAATACAAATTAAAACTGCAGTGAAATGCAATTAAAACTGCAGTGAAATATCACTATACACCTAACAAAATGGCTGATATAAGAATAAACAGCAATAAATGTTGACAAGAACTCAGAGAACCTGGATCTTTCATATATTGCTGGTGGAAATGGTATAGCGATTCTGAGAAACAGTTTGTCAGGTTTTTATAAAACTAAACATTTTACTATAAAATCCATTAGTTGGATTTTATAGTTAATGACAGTTATGCCTGGCATTCATCCCGGAGAAGTAAAAATTTATGTTCACAAAAAGTCTGTACACAAATATTCATAGCAGCTTAATTTATAATAACCCTTAAACTGAAAGCTGTCCAGATGTCCTTCAACAAGTGAGTGGTTATAGAAATCTATGGTGCATACATTCCATAAATAACTACTTAGCAATAAAAAGGAAAGAGGTATTGATACAAATAGCTTAGATGGTTCTCTAGGGAATTATGATGAATAGAAAAAGGCCAGTCCTGCAAGGTTGCAAGAACATATACTCTATGATTATATAGCATTTTTTAAATGGTAAAATATATTAGTGATTTCCAAGAGTTAGAAATGACATGGGGGCAGTTAGAAAGGAGAGAGTTGTGGTTATAAACGAGCGGCACCAGCGATCCCCCTGCAGAAGGAACTCTGCCGTGTCTTCTACATCCTGACTCTGGTGTTGGATACACAGACCTACGTAAGTGATGGAGAAGGAAATGGCAACCCACTCCAGCGTTCTTGCCTGGAGAATCCCAGGGACGGGGAAGCCTGGTGGGCTGCCGTCTATGGGGTCGCGCAGAGTCGGACACGACTGAAGCGACTTAGCAGCAGCAGCAGCAGCACGTAAGTGATGAAATTGTATAGAGTTAAATACACAAGTTAGTATGAGTAAGACTGGGAAATTCTGAGTAAGACTGGTGAATATTGTCAATGTCACCAACCTAGTTATCATAATGTACCATAGTTTTGTGAAAGTTATCATTGAGAGAAATCAGATACAGTAGACTTTCTCTGTAGTAGCTGCTGCTGCTGCTAAGTCGCCTCAGTCGTGTCCGACTCTGTGCGACCCCATAGACGGCAGCCCACCAGGCTCCTCCTTCCCTGGGATTCTCCAGGCAAGAATACTGGAGTGGGTTGCCATTTCCTCCTCCAGTGCATGCAAGTGAAAAGTGAAAGTGAAGTCTCTCAGTCGTGTCTGACTCTTCGCGACCCCATGGGCTGCAGCCACCAGGCTCCTCTGTCCATGGGGTTTCCCAGGCAAGAATACTGGAGTGGGGTGCCATTGCCTTCTCCGTCTCTGTAGTAGAAGGGCTTTTAAATGATTGTCAATGATCCTGCCCCCTACCCAGCCTAGAATGTATGCCAGAGTTAGTGAGTTGCTTTTATCAAATAAAATACGAGGAAACAGTGGGATGTCACTTCAAATATTAGGTTACAAAAACCAATGGCTTAAGTTTTGGGTATCCTCTCTCTAAATTATCTCACCTGCTTACTCTGATAAATAAACCTGCCATGGTGTAATATGAGCTGTCCTGTGAAGAAGCCGCAAGGCTTGGAACTGAGAGCAGCTCCAGCCAGAAGCTTAGTGAACACCCTAAGCTGTCAGTCCAAAAATCCACAGGCAACTGAATCCTGCCCAGAGTCATGTAAGGGACCTTGAAAGGAGATCCTTTCCCAGAGGAGCCTTAGGATGAAACAGTAGCCATAGCCAACTCCTTGATTTCACGGAGTTCCCTTGCAAGAGATCATGAGCTAAAATACTCAGCTAACCCACACCAAGACCTCTGACCAACCAAAACTATAAGATAATACATATTATCATTCTAAGTTACTATATCGTAGGGGTAATTCGTTATGCAGCCTTAGATAATTAATGCAGTCTCTGTCTTTATATTATCCACGGGCATTCAAGAAGCAAACAATGGCAAGACCAAACAGTGTATCTTCTTCATGCAGTAGAGAGAAGAAAAACAATCTGAATGAGTCACCTCTTGTCCTATGTAGCAGCTGAAAGTGTCAAAATTCTAAATAAGCATTTACAGTGAGTGGCATGAATATGTAAATAATGCTTGACAAAATTCAGAAGTGTTTTTTAAAGAAACACTTTATTAACCCAGAATGATCTATTTTGGGTGGAATTTCATTCAGAGTAACAAAACAAGATGAATTATTTTATGCAATATTGATGATTGGGAGGTATTTAGGGAATAAGTAGGAAGGTTGCTATGTATTCACAGATCTGTCTAGGACAAGCCCCATGAAGCCAGCTTTGTTCACACTTTCTCCTTTTTTTTTTTTTTTTACTTCTGAAACAACAGATTTTTCAAGAGGACAAATTATTTTTCCTTGTGTGTGGTAGTGGTATCTGTTTCATGTGTAGAGTGTGGGATGTTCCTGAAACAGGAAAAATAGCTACCATGTTTGTAAAATGCGTGCTGAAATTACATGTTAGTGAGTAGAAACTGCATTATTTCACCTCCTTTTCTGTACAGCAAGGATTGCCACTGAAATACCTGCTAGTATTTGCTATAGTTATGTTCTCCTTCATCATCTTTGGTTACAAATAAGGTGACATTATTTATATGTCTAAGTTACTGTGATTCTGTGTACTCATGGACCATTCTTTACTCCTTGGGGATGCCAAAGACTTAAGTCTGAGAGCTGCGCAGGGGCTCACTCCATTCAGTGGAGTTCATATTGGTATCTAATTCCTTCCTAAATGTTTTTACAAAGAGGAAAGTTAGGTTATTCCATCAAAGAATCTTTTTTCTCTGCTGTTGTTGCTTTAGCTCTGAGTCTCATTTGAAAATGATACTTTTTTTTCCACTGCAGGGCAGCCACTGACAGTAAATACAGAGATGGAGATTTTTTTTTTTTAGTTAATTTATTTATTTTATTTGGAGGCTAATTGCTTTGCAATATTATGGTGGTTTTTGCCATACATTGACATGAATCAGCCATGTGTGTACATATGTCCCCTGTCCTGATCCCCCCTCCCACTTCCCTCTCCATCCCATTCCTTTTGGTTCTCCCAGTGCACCGGCTTTGAGCGCCTTGTTTCATGAATAGAACTTGGACTGGTTTCACATATGGTGATATACATGTTTCAATGCTATTCTCTCAAATCATCCCACCCTCACCTGATTTTAAGGAACATTCAAATGCTAGTTGTAATTTGAGTTACCATATAGTTGTGCCAATGGCAAGAAATACTCAAGCAGTCAAAGACAGCCATTGGGTTGGGTCTGTGTGCTTCATCTTTTCTCAGGGCTTCTCTATGATCCAGGAAAGTACCCAGCCTCTGATATCACCCACGCTTGGTATAATGCATATGTGTAACTTTATGTCACTGAATACCATCATGAAAATTTGTGGAAGAAAGAAAAGTGTGTCTAAGGAGAGACACGGTGTTCCTTAGCGTATGTATAACCATCCAAAGAAGTTATATACAAATAGCATGAAAATGAAAATTAAGCAATTACTAAGTAAATTTAGTAATAAAAGACCTCTGTAAAATACTTCCTGTAGAAAAGGTATGAAACTGACATACTATCTTTTCTGCCCTATAATATTGTCCAAAGCAGTTTACAGAGAGAGAGAGGGAAATCTGAACAATGAATGTGTTAGAAGAAAAGCTAAAATGCACTTTTCCACTGTATTTGATAGTTGGGTTGATGAGAATCTGAAATATTTATACTACAATTGTATCAAGTATTTATTGCCTACATGTGGGAGCTACAGAGAAAAAAGAAGAAAATTGAAAGCAGTGGCCAAAAACACATTTGAAATTATCTGCCAATTTTTTTACGTCTTGTCGCAAATAAACAAGACTGCTTCTTCAAACTTCCAAATTCCAGAGCAACCTAAAAGGGTAGAAATGCTTTCTAAATGCCTAATTTACTTTCAGTGCATAGTATCTGCACAGGAGTATCTGAGGCCTTGTTTGAACAGCATTCTCATTAAAGGTGCAACATCACACACTCACAAAATGGTGTGTTAATCATATTATGACATTCATAGAACTTAAAACCAGGTAACTTCTTGCAGGCATTTTGTCAATAAAATTAGACTAATAAAAATGAAAACAAATCCAATGTAAGTTAATTGAAGATTATTTATAAAAACAGTTAATGTTAGTTTTCCCAAATTTAGTGTTACTGCTATCATCATATTCACCTTGATGGCATAATTATACATAAATTGTTTGAAGATTCTTTTGAGCACTTAGAGGCAGGTATTATGAAACAGTAAAAGATTATTCATCCTTTCTGATGAGTGGGGTGGTGAATCATATCTAACTTCATAGTCTCTACAAAATATTTTATAAATTAACTTTTGTCACCATCTTAGTACCATTTTAATATGATGTAATTATCATTAATACCATACTGAAGTCGCTCAGTAGCGTGCAACTCTTTGCGACCCCATGGACTGTAGCCTACCAGGCTCCTTCGTCCTTGGGATTTTCCAGGCAAGAGTACTGGAGTGGGCTGCCATTTCCTTCTTCAGGGGATCTTCCCGACCCAGGGATCAAACCCAGGTCTCCTGCATTACAGACAGACACTTTACCATCTGAGCCACCAGGGAAGCATATCTTCACATTAAATGTCTGAGAGACTTTTTGTTAGTATTATGAATCTACAGCTTTATCTTAGAACTACTCACTTCTGTTCCAGTCAGGATACAAGACAGATCCCACTGAAATGCTGGAAAGAGAAAGTTATGTTCTAGGTCACTTGGCAGGAGGAAAGAGGGGGAAAATATCCCAAATCCTTCTCAGTTCTCTCCTCTTCCAGCTTCATTTCATGAACTTGAACAGAGAATTATGCTGAGACATGTTATTTCCAGATTGCTTTCTGAGCCTGCAGAGGCCTAGTCTGTTTCCCATGTGTTTTCTCACACACTTCTCTTCAAACATGAAATACCCGTCTTCACCTGTTTCAAAAGGCTAAGTTCTTATTTGCTCATCCTTAAAAGCAAAACCACCTACATTCCCCTCCCTAGGTCAAGTAACTGGTTTTTAAATTTCTGTGTAGTTTTTTGTTTGTTTGTTTCTGGTGCAATGTATTGGTTAGCTTTTGTGAAAGTAATACTATGTAATAGATTTCTCCAACACTCAGCTAATTAGAATAATTATTTATTATTGCTTATATGTCTGTGGTTTCGCTGGGTTTCAGGAAGTCTTACAGTCCTTCATACTGCAAGTCTACAACTCAGCACATGTGGCTCTGGTCTTCCTGCTTCCAACACTATCAGTTTAACTATTGCACAAGAAGACAAACAGAACCATAAAAGACTTTCTGAAGTCTATGCTCATTATGGTCATATGATCATTACTGCTCATAGACCTTTGACCTGTTGGCCACAGGTCAGTGCAAAATCAAGAGCCCAAAGTAATATGGCCCAAGGATGAGGCTATGGAAAGGCTGTGAATTCAGAAATACATGAAGTTCGGAGCCAATGATGTGATGTACCACCTACCTCTCTTAGGCGATGCTATTGTTTACCTTATGAAGGTTATCTGGTGCCTACTTTGCTCTGCTCTGTTTCTGCCTTTCGCATTGATATTCTGTTTTCATAATGCTTTTCACATAGAAGGTTCCCAGTAATGAAGGAATATACAAGCCTACTGACTTTATTCCCTCTACACATTGCTCGTTACACATAAGCTCATATGACCAGTTCTTTCTACAAAGGTGGTAATGGAGGTTGGCCATTGTTTACATAGTGTTGCCCTAAAACTCCATTCACTACTGGGAATCACTGTGTAGAATTCAGCAGTATCAAAATGAATGTAAGCAAATCCCATAATAAATATTTATTGTCTGACTTAATGAATTTCCAGCACAGGGCTTGGGAATTCCTTTTTGAAAATTTAGATTGAATAATATCCACCTTTAAGTACATTTTAGCCCAGTTATATATTCCTGAATTTTGGTGATGAAGAGTGGCTGGACAGCTGCCCACATATCTCATTTAAAGTAACTAGCTCATGACCATGCTTAGGACTTGATTAACACCTATCAGTCTGACTTACAAAGGTGAAAGTGACTTTTTCTATTTGCTTACACCTGACTTTTAGCTCTCTTTCCCCTTCGATATGTTAGTTGTGGTTCCATGTCCACAGTGATTTATAATTTCCTTAATGGATTCTCTACTCAGAGAGACTTCAGCTAGAATTCTGTGTACTCATCCAACAAAACAAGGGCAAACATTATTGGATGCTGAGGTCAGGATTTTCTTACTTGATTTTTTTCCTAAAGAACTCCACGTTGTCATTTGGCTAACAGTTTACTTTGGGCACACTTATAAATGTTGACAGATTTGAGTGACTGTGCTAAAGTATTGGGAATTGTTTAAATGTAGCAAAGAAGTAAATTGAATGTTAAACTTTAAGGAGAAAACAGAAAGTTTACTCTCAAACCATTTCTGGATGGTTTAAGATAACAGGGATTTTTTTTTAATTAATAAGTGATTAAAAATTAACTTTTCTCAATAAAGTATTTGTTACTAATGATTGAAACAATGAGAACCCTGTAAGACTGAACAAAACATCAACAACAGAATATTCCAAGTTGTGAATTTTGATTCTTTTTCAATTTTAGAAAAGAACCAAGAGTGTCCCCTAAAATGGTAAGTGGTATTAAAGAATACACAGCAGTTAGTAAGTCAGAAATAACAAGAGGTTATTTCTGATCTATAATTACCAATTCAGACATAAATGTATGAGGTCTTGAGAAACTTTGCATAATACAGTACTGTTAACATTTTTCCTTTTCCTCTCCTATCAACCCACTACCAGAAAATGTTTGCTTACTCTGATTTACTATAAGATTAGGCTAACTATCATTAAGACAAGCTATTTTTTAACCAAAATAAACTTTGCAGAGATTGCAGGTGTATATTCTCAAATTTAAGTCCACTGTCTGCAGGTACTATACCAAGAAAGTCATTTAATCAAGGAGAAATTTCCAGCTGATTTTCCTTTCTTCCAAATCAAATGTGTCTAATCCAAATCCTAAATATTTTAGGCCCAGAAAAATAATTACATAAAAATTTGGCTTTCTGCATGATATGATGTACACAAACAGATTTTTATACTATTTTTGAGTAAAATCATTTCTATAGATATTTGTGGTGTAATACTCTTGATAAAATAAGCAGATTTTATTTCTACCACCTGGCCTTCCATCCCATCATTTTCCTACATACCTGTCTTTCAGAATCACAGACACCTGAATGGTGGGGGCTGTGCTGTACTCATCTTTGTATTTCATACATTCCCAGGTGCCCAGAGTATAAAAAGGAATCTAATTAGCATCTCTGTAAAGAATTAGGCAAATGACCTCTTGCTATTTCCAACTTACTAACTGCTGTGTATTATTTAATACCACTTGGCATTTTAGGGAACATTTTTGGTTCTTATCTAAAACCACCCCTTGATCCCAACTTAATTTTTTGGCAGAATCCCAATTTGCTTCAGTCCTGCAAGACCATGTGACCAGGAAAGATGATGGATCTTCATCAGTTTAAGTTAGCCATAGGTGAAATCTGTTCTCCTTATCATTGACTAGTTTGGGGAAAATCATTTTACAGTTTGTGACCAGTGAGCTGTGAAGCAGACTGAATGTGGGCAGTTGGGAGGGCTGTTTCTAGGGAGGATTTCCCGTGAATCAGAAAAGACATAAATGAAACATGCCTCTTTTTCTGCTGGGAATCATTGTGTATACACGTTACATCTGGAGCCGGATCATCTGAAAGTCACTCTTACATGCTATAGATGGTAGAGAAGAAAATTTGCAAAACTTGCATCTTTGCCATCTTAAGCTATTTTTTAATTTATTTATTTATATATTTGTCACTATGCTGGGTCTTCGTGGCTGCTCTCAGGCTTTCTCTGTTATCAGCAAGCAGGAGCAGGGGCTCCTCTCTAGTTGTGGCGCACATTTTTTTTCATTGAGGTGGCTTCTCTTGCTGCAGAGCACAAGCTATAGGTGCATGGTCTTCAGTAGCTCTGATGCACAGGCTTAGCTGTTCCACAGCATGTGTGATCTTCCTGGATCAAGGACCAAGCCTGTGTCCCCTGTATTGGCAGGCAGATTCTTAACCACCGTGCCACCAGGGGAGTCCTAAGCTATTTAAATAAACAATTGCAGAACTGAGCTATCTGCAAATTCTATAGTTTTTTATGATTAAAGTTGAATTTCCCTTTTCTATAGTCTAACTGGCATATAACCATACACTTTTCTAAACTCTTCATTCTTCAAATCTACGTGACATTGAGTTTGCCTCATTTTCTAATTCTTGAGTTGCTGCTTTTTCTGTGTGTTCCATGATTTGTTTATAGGCTTTTCCCAGGTTTTTTTTTTTTTCTTAATGTGCTTCATTTCCAGTGGGTGTTCTTGGTGACTTTATTTCATCTCACAGCTTTACTTAGCAAGTCTATTTTGATAAGTGCTAAGTCTTTTCTAAAAAGTTTTGGCTTCTCAACTTTGCTTCAGATTCAGTTTTCTACTTCTCATAAAACACTTTAGCTTAGGGTTCTCATAGATTTCCTCAAACTCATGAGTTTGTATGAGAATTCATGATCCTTTTAACCACGTACTGTCTCTCCTCTTGTCTTGAAGAACAGCTTCCTGAGTTTGCTGGATCAACACTTCACAATCATCTTTGGTCCCTCCTTCTTCCTTCATTCTCCCCAGATAATGAGTCTCCAAACACTAAATCGGTGTCTTTGCTTTCATTGCTGCTGGTACCACGAAGTGGCTGTTGTGGATTTACACAGTGCTTGGGATAGAGGCAGAATGTAGTCTGAGGTGTGTTTAGTTTTTCTTGCCTTTAAAGTTCAACTCCACTTTTTCTAATTCTTTTTTAAGATCCATAAAATATTCTGAAGTTTCTCTGTTATGAACCTGGATTTGAATTACTTCTTATTTTTCATGCTTGGAATGCTTTACATCCTGAATCATAAAATATATATTTTTCATCATTTTCATGTCATTCTTTAATATTTGCTCTTCAGCTTATGCTTTCCCTGTATTCTATTATTTTCTTTTTGAACAAGATAGCACTTGACATTTTTTCATTTCTACCTACCACTGTATGATTGTCCACTTTACATTTTTCCAACAATAATTGTATTTTATCTAAGTGAAGTAAATTTATAAAAATCTACCATAAATGGGAATGTGGTATCAAGAGCCAAAAGAGCAATAGCTGTACGAGGCAATGCGCTAAGCGTTTGTGTTAACACATTTTATCCTCTTTGGGACATTATGGTTATCATCTCTGTTTTATGAGTAAAGGAAATATGGCACTGAGGGGATAAAATAAATTGTCATTGGTCATACAGCTCATAAGCAGTAGAATCAGTATTTGAAAACAATCTCCAAAATTTGTTATTTTTAAGCACAGCATTTGGTAGTCTAACAGTACCCTATCCCAATGTATTCCTCCTTTACGGTTCTCAGAAAGTTCTTTTGGAACTAAAGTAAATAATTTAGCAAGCAGGATCCAATTCTATTTAATTTAAAATTTACAAATTGATGCAGCAGTGAGCTAGTGATGAGGTTTGAAGACATATTGGCTCAATTAAAAAGAAAAACTTTAAGAATCTGCATGTAAAATGAGGAAAAGAGATATATTCAGTTATTATATAGTTTTTCCTATAATAGTGTTGTAGGAAGTTGGGTGCTGTGGTGTCATTAGCACTCAAGCACACAAAAAGACAAGTGCCTCCTGTCCCCCAGTTGCATGCCTAAAATGTAAACATCATCATGGTGTACAACTGAAATGCATTTTTAAGCTTATTAAAAGCCATGATCATCGCTGAATCTCAGTGATGTTGTTAACATGATGTATCCTACTTTAAATACAGAATGACTTTCCTCCTTGGAGAAGGTGGGAAGGGAGCCCCAGCTGACCTGTATGTAGTTTTTAGACGATTAGGCACTTCCACTTCTTCCATTCATGATAAGAGAGGTGCTAAGTTGACAGAAACAATTTGTTTTTATTTATTGGCCATTGCAGTTGTAAAATACTGCAGACATCAGCCTAACATAAATCAGTTCCCTTCAGAAGAATGTGCCTTCAGAAAGGCTTTATGCCAAGGTTTCCTCACCCCAGCCATATCTCTCTGGAGTACTCTTGCTCTATCTTTGGCATCACTTTTGAATTTATTTTGCTTTTAATTCTGAGTAATCTTCAATCAGAAGACAAATAAACAGAGGCTCAGAACTTTAGAGTTGAAAGGGACTTTCGAAGTTTTGTCAGTTGGATCATCTGTGTCACAATTCCTTCTGCTGCAACCAATAGGAAACATGATTCAAACTCACTCAGGCAAAGAGGGAATTAATGGTCTCTGTGAATTAATAGTTCAAATATAAGTCAGATTTAAGATAAGGCTTGATCTAGTGGTTCAAAAATCTCTTTAAGGATTGCATCACTTTCGATTACTCCACTCTTTATTTGCAATATTTCCTTCCTTCTGAGTTTCTTTGTGTTTTTTGTCACAAGAAAATGGAATGCACTTACATACTTTAGTCAGAGTCCACTCCTTCATTTGGCAGCACACCCATTAGCAACCAAACTACATGGCTGCTCTACAAATGGAAATTCATAGTGCTAGATTAAGTAAGAAATATGAATGCTGGGTGAGAAGCCAAAAGATATCTTTTATATCAACCCCATTATTTTATAGGGACATCTTTGAGCTACAAGATGGAAGAAGACCATCTATTCCACAACTAAATTTGTATGACTAGCAATAAATGTTAATTTCACTAAGCTAGTGAAATGCCAATATTTTTCCCATCTAGTTATATTTTTGCCCATCTAGTTATATTTGCCTATCTAGTTTGCCCATCTAGTTATATTTTCAATGTTTATTTTGAGTTTCAGTCATGGAGCCACATACTTGTAGTGAAACATACTTTCTGGCCCTTGCTTATGGAGAATCGATGCTTTGACTCTTAGTATTGCAGGTATTTATATTCTTGAGTGACTAAGTGAGGCTTCTGCTCAGTAAAATGGGGACAGTGAGAAATTCATGCCATGAAGAAAGAAATCATTCACTGATTAGTTAGAAATCATATGCAGACCTAGATCTGTAGTTACATTTCCTCTTGACTTGGACATATTACTTCTCATCTGCACCTTGAGGTAGTACAAAAGAGCCTTAAAACAACAACAATAACAAAAAACAGATCATCAGTTGAATGCCATGCCTCTGAGAAAGTGAGCTCACTCTCACAGATGTTCACCTAGCATCTGAAGCTGTCAGCTCTTTTGTAGGAGACTCATTTGCTCAGTAATATTTATTGAGAGTCTATTATATATCAAGGAATCTTCTGGGTAACTAGAGATATGTATGAAAAAATTGGACAGAAATTTTTGCCCTTAATAAGTAAAATAGTTTTTGCTCATTCACGTTCAACTCTTTGTGACCCCATTAACTGTAGCTCACCAGACTCCTCTGTCCATGGAATTTTCCAGGCAAGAATACCGGAGCAGGTTGCCATTTCCTACCACAGGGATCTTCAATATCCAGGGATGGAACCCCCTGTGTTTCTTGCATTGACAGGCAGATTCTTTACCACTAGCGCCACCTTGGAAGTCCAAGTGAAATAGATGGTATAACAAACGGTGTGAGAGCTGCTGAGAAAAATGAAGCAGAAGAGGGGGATAAGGAGGGTGATACGCAATAGATTTTGGCCTTGGGTTAGAAGCTAAACAGATAAGTTGGTTAATAAGCTAAAGCTAATTGAGATAAGTTTTCAGACTTATGTTTGGCTCAGTTGTATGATTCTATAATTCTAGGACATAATCTCCCTTGTTATGGGCATTTAACCTGTACACTGTTGGTGAAAATTTAAATTGATGCAACTATTATGAATAAAAGTATGAAGTTTCTAAAAACACTAAAAATAGTTCTACCATATGATTGAGCAGTTCCACTGCTGGATATGTACGTGAAGAAAATGAAAACACTAATTTAAAAAGATTTATGCACCCCAATGTTGATAGCAGCATTATTTACAGTAGCCAAGATACCATAGCCAAGTGTCCATCAACAGATGAGTGCATAAAGAAGATGTGGTATATTTACATACATGAAGGAATATTACTCAGCCATAAAAAGAGTGAATTCTACCATTTGCAACAATGTGGTTGCACCTAGAGAGTGTTAAGCTTAGTGAAGTAAGTCAGAGAAACAAAAAATCTATGTTATTGCTTATATGTGGATTTTAAAACATAAACCAAATGAATGTATGTAACAGAACAGAAGCAGATTCACAGAGACAGAAAATGAGTGTGAAAGTCACTCAGTCGTGTCCAACTCTTTGCAACCGCATGGACTATAGCTGACTAGGCCCCTCTGTCCATGGAATTCTCTGGAATATTACCAGAAATTACCCAGAATATAGGACTGGGTAGCCATTCCCTTCTCCAGGGGATCTTTCTACCCCAGGGGTTGAACCCAGGTCTCTCGTATTGCAGGCAGATTCTTTACCATCTGGCTACCAGGGAAGCCCAAGAATACTGGAGTGGGTCGTCTATCCCTTCTCTGGCAGATCTTCCTGACCCAGGAATTGAACCAGGTTCTCCTGCATTGCAGGTAGATTCTTTACCAACTGAGCTATAAGGGATGCCCATAGAAAACAAACTAGTGGATAATAGTGGGGAAAGGGAAGGAGGAGGGGTAAAACAGGGGTATGGGATTCAGAGATACAAACTAATGTGTATAAAATAGATGAGCAAAAAGGATATATTGTACAGCACAGAGAATATAACCATTATTTTGTAATAACTTTAAAGGGAGCATGATCTCAAAAAATATTGAATCACTATGTTGTACACTTGAAACTAATATAATATTGTAAATAAGCTATATTTCAGTAAAATAAATTAAAATAGAAAAAGAAAAGCAGTCCCCAAAAGATGTATTTTCACTCTTGCCATCATGGATTTCTGAGATCTTGATGCTTATTAAAAGCAAGGATCAGCCTTTAAGAAGATAAGTAGTGGCAACAGAAGGAGGCTTTTAAAGAAGTTGTGGAGTACGAAGAAGAGAGGAACAGCTCACTTTCTAAATCCCTCGGATAGTATTTCATAAAAGATAGCCTTCTTTCTAACTGGGATTGGTATAGATGCCTTTCCCAATGTTGAGGGGTTTTTTTTTCCCTCTTGACTGAATGAGATTTAACAGTACTCATTTAAGACTTTTATCTAAGAAAACTACCTGGTAGAAAGTATTAGCCTGGATTTTTAAATGATTACGTTAAGAAGAAATTATCTATCTACCTATCTATCATGTCTTTACTTGATGGTAAGGTGGTAGTTGGGTATTCAGCTTCCTCAGAGGCAAGGAGGAGGTGATTTATTGATGGGACAAATACCTGTGAGTAAAAACAAAAAATGAACATGGGATTTTCTCTCAACAACAACAAACTGGCAACTTTAAAAAGAAGGATGAAGATGATGCAGATAATGAGAAAATTAGGAAAACTGACTTGTAGTGAGATTTCACAACAAAGAGAAATCCCATGATTAAGAGAAAGAATCATCTATGAAACAGACATCTGGCTAACATTTAGAAGACAAAAACAAAGTGCCAGAAAGATAAAGAAAATCTAATCATCATCATTGTTTTGAAGGATTTAATAATGATAAAGAAGCTTGAAGCCAATTTGGAACATGGCACATACACCGGGAGATCATTACTCTGTAGAGCTCTAATAATAATGTTGGGCTGTATATCCCGAAATGAAATTACAGACCTACCATCTGTTTTACTTGTGTCAGTGATTCATTTGGGTATTTCAGTTTGTATCAGCATCACACATTTGCAAGGCAAGAGCCATTGGCTCTTGTGTGTTCCCATGGCCCAAGCCAAGTTGTACTTGAGTGCAGAACTTCACCAAAAAGACATGATGCATCATGTAATAAAGATGATGGCTTTTTAGAAAGGGTTTAGCAATTAATGACACATCATAGGTCTTGGACTAAAAAGGCACTATCTTTGAGAAGCAGCTAAATGTCTAGACAGAAAACTAGAGATGCTGGTTTTGGCATTTTATTTGCTATGTGGCATTAGACCACTGGTTCTCAATTATTAGGGCAATTTTGTCCTCCAGGGGATATATGGCAATATATGGAGACATTTTGGTTTCCACAGCTTGGGGCATGGAGGTACTACCAGCATGTAGTGTGTAGAATCTGGGGTACTGCTGAACATACTTCAACAAAAAGGTCAGCCCTCAGCATAGACTTGTTGTTTAGTCCCTAAGTTGTGTTCGACTCTTTGTGACTCCATGGACTGTATCCGGCCAGGCTCTTCTGTCCATGGGATTTCCCAAACAAGAATACTGAAGTGGGTTGCCGTTTCCTTCTCCAGGGGATCTTCCTGACCCGAGAGTAAAACCCTCATCTCTACATCTCCTGTGTTGGCTGGCAAATTCTATAAGCTAAGAACTCTGGTTCAGGCTCATATTTTAATTTTTGAGCCTATTTCCCCCTCATTTTATATTATGATTATTTTTACAGAGTTAATGTAAAGAAATTGATGAGATTGCATATATACAAATGCCTAAACATGGTAGTTGTAAACTAAAATTTGAATATGAAGATTTAAAATTGTTTGCCTAATTACAAATTGATTCTGAAACCTATGAAGTAGGTTAGAATAGGGTTTTGATTATAAAAAAATGGGCTTCAAATTAAAAGGGACACTGAACTGCACCACTGGGGGAGAAGTGTATACAATATTTAATTTATGTTGTTTTCATGTTATTTGCTACTATGTATCATGGACCAGAGCCTTTTAATAAGTGGTGTGCATCCTCTCTCATCCTTGCCCCAAATGTTCCTTAAAAAATGTGTATGGAAATTTTAATATAAATAGATTAATATCATTGGAGAATATCACATTGCTTTTAATAAGCTAACATGTTCTGCAAGTGTTAGGGAGAAGATATGATATTTTCTGAAAGCTATTTGACCAAGGAAGTGCTGATTTTCAAAATCTCTCAGTGTCTTACATTAAAATAAGTTATTTCAAAGTAGTTTGGGAAGTGCTGAAATAAATGAAGAAAAGGAAGGAAGGAAGGAAGAAGGGAGTGAAGGGGAAGAGAGAGAAGAGAAGAAAGAGAGAAGATATATATTTGTTTGTCCCCAGGCAGGTGAAATGATCAGAATCAAATGGAATGCTTTAACAGTAACTGTTGAGGCATCAGTACATGCCCTCAAGAGGGTGGATAGTTACCATCTGGAATCAGAAACAGGGAAAAGGTGGAAAACAGGACATATGCTCCAGAAAACCTGATGGTGACAGGTACTTAAGTTGCCCTCACATCAACTATGTTGAGCAAACTGAATGAAACACGGTACTGAGAATTGGATTTGGAAACAAGCTGGAAATCAGGGAAAATTACTCATCACAGCTATAATATCACTTTTTTTATGACTCATGTGCACTTTCAGCCAAGCTGCTTTTTCTGGTCATGTTCTGAAGTTGTTTTTTTTTTTTTTTTCTCCCTCAAACTTGAGTCAGAAAAATCTGAAGGAGTTGGAGTAAGAGGAACTCTCCCACTCTGTCTAGTAGTTCTCCAACTTGGAGACATGTTGAAGTCATCAGATCATTAAACAGCCCTGAAACCAGTTTTCCTGTCCCACTACCACCATCAGAGATTCTAATTTAATAACTGTGGGGTCGACTGGAGCTCCTAAGTTTTCTATCACCCCAAGTGATTCTCTGGGACAACAAGCTAGTTAATGCATGACCTAGAATGCCTAAAAATTAAAGAGTTAAGAGAGAAGACTCTCTCCGCCTAGCTCTCTGTCTCTCTTTGTTTCTCTCTCTCTCTGTCTATCTCTTTTTCTGATAGGCATGTTAATAATCTGTGGGGCATCACTGACAAACTAGATTGGAGTAAATCTTGAATAAAAGTAACAATAATGAGAACAATATAATAATGGCTAACATTTACTACGTATCTACTCCTTTCCAGTTTTGTAAATGTGCTTTATGTCAGTAATCCATTTAAGTCCTTCAACAGCTCTGAGGAAGGTGTTATAATGCTCAATGTGGGATCCATTACATAAACAGAGAGATAAGCTAACTTGGCAAGGTCACTCAGAAAGAAGCACACTAGTCTTCCAGATTCTAAATGTGAAAACACCGGAACTAAGACCTTGGATATGCCAGAACCTGGTCTTGAAAGAAAAGATCTAGTGCTTCTTAATTCTGTATGCACACTGATGAGCTTTTTAAATACACATACACACACACATACACGTTATTATTTTACGTTTGTGAAAATATTCTGTATGGTATTTTTGTGGTGGATACTTGACACCAGGCATTTGTCAAAACCCACATAAGTTTACAGCTCAAACACTGAAATATAATGTATGCAGACTTAAAAAATCAATTAAATCAGAGACTCCCAAGATGGAATGCAGACTGTAAACAAAGAATCTAACTATATTATGAATGTATAACCACACAGAAGGAGGTGGAGGAAACAGTAACTTTAGATTTGAACAGAGATAAAAGACTTAAAGGCAATGGGAACTGAACATAATAAGCACTGCACTCTATTAGGTGATTTTCTACAGAAGCACAGGTTAACAATTGCTAAAGCTCTATACATGTATACCAGAAGTGAACAATGAAGTAAGTAAATGGTGAATGGTTGCAGCCAAGTTTCTCACTGCTAATAGGGGTGGCAGATAAGAAAGAGTTGAGAAGGCTAGAATGGTCCATGGAATACTAAAATTAGAGTTGGAGACATCAGTATGAACTCATGTTTATTTCAATATAGATACATGTATTTTTACGGGATAATAATACACATGTTTATTTTCTAGCTCTGTCCTCTGAGATGACCTGGAAGCAACAATGTCTTGGAAACCTCAGAACACTAAGTTCACTGCTGGCTTCTAATGCCATTCCCCAGTGCAGGGAAACAAGGCTTCTTAAAGAAATGGTTGATTCTAAGGCTAGGGCAAGGAATATGCAAGATAAGTCTGGAGCTCAAAAAGGCAAAGTGATAGAGTATGTACAAGGGACACAGGAGCCAAATAAAAGAGCTCTCAGTAACCAACCTTGTAATAATTTGAGCAGCAAAATAAAAAACATAGTACTGGAGCATAACCCAAAGTATAAATTAAATATCCATGAGTCCATAATAACAGAAATAAATAATTGAATACATAAATAAATATATGGGAGAAAACAGGCAAATCTCCTGTGTAGAAGAATTCTCAATAATTTATGAAGCTCTTCCCCCCTCAAGGGTGTGGAACTTAACGATCTTCCACATAAGTGAGGCTGCACATAGCAACTTCCTTCAAAGTAGGGTGGTATCGACGAGCAAAGAAATTGTAAGTTTATGTGGAGAAACCTGATAAACCTCAGTCAAATGATAAGGTCAGTGTCAATAGTAGGCTTCTGTTGATGGCATATCCTCTTGATGTGGTGTAATGAGAATGACACTTTACCTCTGTGGTCTTCCTTCCCAAAGCCCATAACTTCCATCCACATGTGGGAAAAAACAAAACAAAAACAAACAAATCTCAGTTTAGGAACATTCTCCAAAATAACTGACCAGTACTCTACAAAACTGTCCAAGTCATCTCTAAAAAGCAAAGTCTGAGAGACTGTCACAACCAAGAGGAGCCTAAGGAGGCATGACAGCTAAATGTAGTGTGATGTCCTGGATGGGTTCCTGGACCAGAGACAGGACATTAGGTAAAAACTAAGAATATCTAAATTAGGCATGGGCTTTAGTTAATAATCATGTATCATTCTTATACACTAATTATAACACAGGAATCGTGTTAATAATAGGTGATAAACAGGAAAAATTGACATTAGAATATAAACTTTTGTCAATAAAATTGACAAAATAGAATATATATAACATTCTCAGAATTGTCTTTAAACTTTTTGTAAATATGCAGCTATTCTCAAATTAAACTTTATGTGAAAGACAACAAAGTAAAACACCTCTGTCTTGGGACACCCCTAGAGACTCAGATTTAGCTTGTCTGGGATGGAGTTTGAGCACAATACTGTTTTGTGTGTGTGTGTGTGTGTGTGTGTGTGTTTAATTTATTTTTTTTTTTTAGTTTGCGAGACAGAATAAGAGACACAATACTGTTTTATAAGAGCCTCATGTGATTCTAAGGAGCTTTAGGTGAGAATTACTCCCATGGCAAGACTCTTCCTTTCCAACATGTCCTTAAATTTGCCTGCTCATTCTAGAGTTCTGAAGTCTTCCCTAGAGGTTCTTCCCACATCAACTAAAGCATCTCTTCTTTTGAATCCCAAGTTTCTGAGAATCTAAACCTGAGTTATTTTATAAAACTCAGATAATGTTTCTCAATTTATTAGTATGTCCTGATGTCAATTAACAAAAGTCATTGGTCTCTTAAAAAAGATATAAATAAAAATTTAAAAAATGGGACCTAATTAAAATTAAAAGCTTTTGCACAATGAAGGAAACTGTAAACAAGGTGAAAAGACAGCCTTAAGAATAGAAGAAAATAATAGCAAATGAAGCAACTGACAAAGAATTAATCTCAAAAACATACAAGCAGCTCATGTAGCTCAATACCAGAAAAATAAACAACCCAATCAAAAAATGGGCCAAAGAACTAAACAGACATTTCTCCAAAGAAGACATACAGATGGCTGACAAACACATGAAAAGATGCTCAACATCACTCATTATCAGAAAAATGCAAATCAAAACCACAGTGAGGTACCATCTCACGTGGGTCAGAATGGCTGCTATCAAAAAGTCTACAAACAATAAATGCTGGAGAGGGTGTAGAGAAAAAGGAACCCTCTTAAACTGTTGGTGGGAATGCAAATTAATACAGCCACTATGGAGAACAGTGGAGATTCCTTAAAAAACTGGAAATAGAACTTCCATACAAACCAGCAATCCCACTGCTGGACATACACACCTAGGAAGCCAGAATTGAAAGAGACACGTGTACCCCAATGTTCATCAGAGCACTGTTTACAATAGCTAGGACATGGAAGCAACTTAGATGTCCATCAGCAAATGAATGGATAAGAAAGTTGTGGTACATATACACAGTGGACTATTACTCAGCTATTTAAAAGAACACGTTTGAATCAGTTCTAATGAGGTGGGTGAAACTGGAACCTATTATACAAAGTGAAGTATGTCAGAAAGTAAAACACCAATACAGTATATTAACACATATATACGGAATTTAGAAAGATGGTAACGATGACCCTATATGTGAGACAGCAAAAGAGACACAGATACGAAGAACAAACCTTTGAACTCTGTGGGAGAAGGTGAGGGTGGGATGATTTGAGAGAATAGCATTGAAGCATGTATATTACCATATGTGAAATAGATGAACAGTCCATGTTTAATGCATGAAGCAGGGGACTCAAAGCTGGTGCACTGGGACAACCCAGAGGGATGGAATGGGGAGGGAGGGAGGTAGGAGAGGTTTTGAGCCAGGGTGACACATGTATACCAGGGGCTGGTTCATGTCAATTTATGGCAAAAACCACCATAATATTGTAAAGTAATTAGCCTCCAATTATGCTAAATAAATTATTTTTTTAAATATATAAATATTTTAATTGAGATTATAGCCTAGATGGATAGTTCAATCCCAGAATGATGGCACCTCAATAGTGGCACTTGAAATAATCGCTGTTTTAGTATCCAGGCTGCAAGTGGCAAACTTTATTGTTTCTTTGTACAGGTTTGGTTTTGAAATCAGAGCAGATGGATATAATAGACAACAATTAAAGCTCATTTGTCTTTCAGTCGCTCAGTTGTGTCAGACTCTTTGCAACCCCATGGACTGCAGCACACCAGGCTTCCCTGTCCTTCACCATCTCCTGGAGTTTGCTCAAACTCATGTCCATTGAGTCAGTGATGCCATCCAGCCATCTCATCATCTATTGTCCCCTTGTCCTCTTGCCTTCAATCTTTCCCAGCATCAGGGTCTTTTCCAATGAGTCAACTCTTCACATCAGGTGGCCAAAGTATTGGAGCTTCAGCTTCAGCATCAGCCCTTCCAATGAATATTCAGGGTTGATTTCCATTAGAGTTGACTGGTTTGATCTCCTTGCTCTCCAAAGGACTCTCAAGAGTCTTCTCCAGCACCACAGTTTGAAGGCATCACTTCAGCACTCAACCTTCTTTATGGTCCAACTCTTACATCCATACATGACTACTATCAAAACCATAGCTTTGACTATACAGACATTTTTAGGCAAAGAGATGTCTCTGCTTTTTAATACACTGTCTAGGTTTGTCATTGTTTTTCTTCCAAGGAAAACATCTTTTAATTTCAGAATCATAAGCCTTTGAGATTATTCAGTCTCATGGTTTTCCTCTTTGCCACATATTCCTCTAGAGTCTTCCTTGGGGTTTAGATGGCATGAGCCCCTCAGTTCCACTCTAATTCAGTCAGTGTCACTTCTGCGTAACCAATTATGTTTTTCTGATGTTTCCATATAAAAACCTCCTTAAAAACCAACAAATGAACAAAGCACACACACAAAAGCTTCTGATTCTAAGAAGAGAAATTCAGCCACCAAAATAGTCCAATTTCCTCAGTTTGCAGAATGAGTTATTTGAGGCTCAAAAGAGTCAAGGACACACACATGGTTCCGATGCCCAGTTCTGTCTATAGTGTGCATGTAATGATGTGTAACCTTGATCTCAACATGAATGTCAGTGATAGCAGCAAATTCAGACTTTGTAAGATCTTGTCTCTGTGTCTTTCTGATAACCAGATGAACTAGATGAACTCAGTTTGAGCTCAAAAATGTTGTTACTCACACTAAATTTTGTTATTTATGTCCATATTTTTTTCCTGCTCAGGAATTAGGTCATGTATGTTTACATTCCTTTTCAGGGCTGCTGCTGCTGCTGCTAAGTCGCTTCAGTCGTGTCCGACTCTGTACGTCCCCATAGACAGCAGCCCACCAGGCTCCCCCGTCCCTGGGATTCTCCAGGCAAGAACACTGGAGTGGGTTGCCATTTCCTTCTCCAATGCATGAAAGTGAAAAGTGAAAGTGAAGTCACTCATTTGTGTCCGACTCTTCGTGACCCCATGGACTGCAGCCTACCAGGCTCCTCTGTCCATGGAATTTTCCAGGCAAGAGTACTGGAGTGGGGTGCCATTGCCTTCTCCACCTATCTGGTGGGTACACTTCAAAAAGCTTTCATATTTGAGAAACTTTCAAGTGTGCAAACACAGCCAACCATACTTTTATTATTACCAGTTTCTGAATATGGCTGAGGAGAGAAAACCCTACTGTATTTTCTTTTAAAAGCTTATAATAAGATAGAACTAGCAGATAGGATATGGCCTTGAGGTGACTTCACTGTATAACTCTTTTAAAAGTTCTCAAGACTAAATTACCCTTAGTTTTTGACTCAGCATTTTACAAGCTAATACCAGAACATCTACTTAGACTTTATTAAAAACCCTTGAGAGAACTGTAATCCCATTTCTGAAAATTTTTTGAAGAATTTAAAATGTCTGGAAGGAAAAATACTGGGTACTGTAAGTACATTTTGTTGAAAATCTCATTTAATTTTATTCAACATGAGTTCAGTTTTAACTTAGAAGTAAAAATTAGTGAGCTAGTGAAGAGAAACAGCAATGCTTCGCTGATTAGAATATGTGCACCTATATGTGTAGGTTTTCTAGATAAGTGAACCTTATGCCCTTCACACTGCTTTTTTTAATCCAAATAATTTTCCAAAGACATTCAGGTCCTTTCAAGCACAGTAGGTGTTAATCACAATTATACCATTAATATGTTGAGGGCAGGTTCTTAGGTCAGAATATCTGGATTCATATTCTAGCTCTGTAGCTTGATAATCCTGTGACCTTTGGCATGTTACTTACCTTCTCTGAGTCTGAGTCCTCATATATAAAGTGGAAATAATTATATATCTCACAGGTTTATTGTGAGGAATGGAATAAAAAACCTATGCAAATCACTTATGACTAATTTATAGTGTAAAAGTATTCAGAATAAAAGAACTGTGAGAATCACGTAGTAAAATTAGTTATTATTGCCATTGCTATTTTTATGGTGATGATTTAATATATAGCCCAGTCTATCCTGACCCCTGTGTCAGCTGTTGCTTTCCTTGCATTTTTCACCATCCCCCCACCTTATGTCCTTTACCCAAATTCATCCATTCTTTGTTTCTAATCTGCCATGAATTTGACAACCAGATAAGAAATTTTACTGAGAATGATAAGCTACTGGGAAGTTAGTAGACTGTGAAAGAATACAGATTTAACGTAAGAGTTCAGAGAAGGATTTTTGGCTCTGAGTTTTGTGTTTGTTTGTTTGCTTTTTTTCATTTTTATTTCATTTTATTTACTGGAGTAGAGATGGCTTACAGTGCTATATTAGTTTCTGGTGCACAACAAAGTGAATCAGCCATATATCCCCTCTTTTTTGAATTTCCTTCCTATTTAGGTCACCAGAGAACACTGAGTAGAATTCTGTATATTATACAGCAGGTTCTCATTAGTTATCTGTTTTATACTCACTATCAATAGTGTATATATGTCAATTCCAATCTCCCAATTCATCACCCTCTCCCCTCCACTTTCCCCGTAAGTACCCATACTTTAGCTTCCTACATCTGTGTCTCTATTTCTGCTTTCCAAGTAAGATCATCTATACCATTTTTCTAATTTTTATTTCAGTGTTTGGGTATTTGTTGTATGGAAGTTTCTGGAAATCTAATTTGCTGTAAAATATGCTTAAATTATACATAAACAACTTAATTCTGCCTACTTTCTCATTACACATAGCCTACACATTTTATTTTAGCAATATAAAACTGAGCTCCTTATTTTCTTTCACTGTGTAATAGCTGCTTGCAGTTTTAAAACAATTCATACAGAATGAACATTTTTAGATTTGGGGCTCCTATTGCAAATGAAGTTTATTTTTCATATGAAATTAGTATTCCAACAACTCTTAAAATGATTTGATGAAAGAGAGGAAAGGCCTCTCACTAATTTCACTGTTCTGACACATGAATTATTTCTAGTTTCATGCACTCCTTTATAGTTGTTGGGCATAAACACATAAACTCTTAACTCATTTTGACAAAAAATATATAAAGACTAGGAATATCATGCTTTTCTTAATGTGTCTGAAAAGCTTTAACCTGAACATTATAGACCTGAAAATAAATTCTTCTTTAATCATGAACTCAATAATGAGCCAATAAAGAAATCAAAATGTACTCTTTGTAGTGGATATGTTTCTCAGCTTCAGACAATGAACCAAGAATAAGAAAGACATATATTAATTTACAGATGATGATGAGAAATATTTCAAATGAAAGCATATTCAGAACCTTTTCCCAATCATATTCCTCTCTGCTTATGCATATTTTAATCACACACTGATATCAATTATTCCATAGAAGACCAGAAAATCACTTTTTGAAGGTTATCAGCATCACACAGTGTTTAATCAAACAGTGAAATAAATTAAGATTCTGGAAAGTGATTATAGTCATTTAGTACACATACACAAATGGATTGGACTGTTAGAAATTTAAATTGTGTTAAGACTTTTTAAAATGTCATTGGATTATTCCATGGACTACTGAAAACATTTGTTCCCTAAGAGTCATAGTTTATTGTTACTGAGTTGGGAATGGGTTTGGCTTGAGTGATTTTGTTCTATAGTGTTCTTTCTGAAATAGCAGATGCTCTAGACAGAAAAAAATCCTGAGTTAGAAATTCTCATATGTTATAAAAGGGAAAGAGAATAGGGCATATTGTTGTCATACTAGTAAAGAGGTACTTTTTAAAGAATAGGCAACGGAGAAATTCTCATTTCTCTTCAAATCTTGGGGCTTTCTTACATAATTTGTTATTAAGTGAAAAACAAAATAATTTGTATGAAAAACTATGAATGATTTAGAAAAGCTGTTTACCAAAAGTTGCATCATTTTAAATCAGTTGTGTTTAAAAAATATGAGTGAATAAGCTCTAAACATTTTACATATCATATCTTTATTTAGATCTCATTTGTTCTTGATTTAAACATATTTGTGCCTTTGATAGCCGGTGTTTAGTTGGCTTTACAGATTTCACAAGTTGCCAATGTCCCTACTGTAAGTGTTTAAGAGTTCAGGGCAGGCAAAGTGTTGGCTCTGACTGCTAGTGACCATGAAGTATTTGAGACTGGTCAATGCTTGTTTCTGTGCTGGAGGCCTGTGAAGCATGCATTTTCTCTGGCCTCTCCTCCTGGTTTCTGTCTTCCCCATTTTCCCACTTGACCTCTGTTTTCCTTGCTGTAGCCTGGCTACATCATCTTGACTATCTTGATCCTGACTGGGTCTTCATTTAGTAGTTTCATTTTTGTTTTCAACCTTGAATTGTTACCAAGTCACCCAGTCATCATTGCCCAAAAAGAAACACTGAAGCTCCTCCCTTTAGCAAATTCCTTCTTTATTATGTTGTCTATAAGTATTTTCTTCTTTGAATAATAAATGTCATTAAATCCACTTGCATCCTTGAAGTTCAGATCAGTGATTCTCTAATCCAGGTGAAAATGACTGTCTGTTTCACCATGATAAAACCGTTAGGCGGGCATATTTCAGGTCACAGCTTTCTGATAAAGTGAGTCCATGATGAAAACATAACTAGACCCAAATTGTTCAGACTCCTGAACCATCCATAAATATAAAATAGTTGCTTTTCGCTGCTCCCAGTCGTCTACCTTTCCATATTGAAATTGACAGCTGCTCTACAATTTAAAAATGAAATCTCCAATTCTCAATAACAGTTATTCTTTGGGGCTAGGACCAAAGAAACACTCCACTAAACATCATCATTGGCTTGGCACTTACAAAGGCTAATTTGATTCTTTCTTCCAGGTCCCTCTGTTTTATCTTATCTCAGTCTTGACTTGAGGTTTCTAAAGGAATCAGATCACAAGGTTCTTTCCCTCCTCACATGTTATTATAGAAATAATGGTTGGCAGAAGGGACATCAGCATAACTATCTCATGCTTTCTTTCCGTCTCAGGGACTTAGTAGTGCATATTCTACTGGAATTTACTCTGTTATCATGCTTTGTTGCTTTTGTCTTCAATTTAACTCCCTTACCTATCACTGCCTTGTATTTTTTGTGTCAGTGCCATTTTAAAATTGTTTACTGTGCTGATGGTTTTGCTACTACCATAATAGAGGCTCATCACAAGACATGACTGAAACCAAGAAAATAACTGAAGTTACTGTGTTAGAGAATATCACTGGACCTAGTTGTTACAGACCAAATAGGCATGTGGAGCACAGTTAGTGGAGAACACAGCAATGGGAAAAGATCAGGTGAAAACCAAATAATAGTCAGCAAGGTCTGGCTTAAGTCATAAGAAGCAAACCATGGAGATTGAGTTCAGAGGTTAGACTTTTATATTTAGATTGAGTCAGGACAACTTTGCAAGAATACTAGTCTCTCAGAATATGGTATGAAGATAGGATTTTATGTGTGAAATAGAATGAGAAAAAGTGCCATGTAGGAGACTGATTATAAAAATGGTCAATTGTTTCCTTCTATCTATGCTCTCTTCAGTGTAAATCTTCATTTCTTCCATCAAGGAATCTATTTCCCCATCTCATAAATCAGGCTAATTTTGTGGCTTGAGACCTGTTTTGGCCAACTGAATATGGCTGAAGTGGCAGGGGGCCTGTTCTAAGCCACAGCATTAGACTTTGCCGTCTTTCTCTTGCTGTCTTGGATGCCTGCAAGCTACCAGGTGAAAAAGTCCAGCATAGCTTGCTGCAGGGCAAGAGATCACATGGAGAAAGGGACACTTTGCCTGCTGAAGCTGTCCTTGACCAGCTGGGCCTCAGCTTCCCATAAGTCAATCTCACAACTCCTTTAAGGAAAAAGGTTTATACAGAGTTTGGATTCCATGTTAAAAAGCAAGATCCATTCAACCATTTTAATATTGAATATCCAAGATATTAATTCAGTGTTTTGTCTTTTTTTTTTTCCCCCAGAGAATAGAATTTGTTCTGGGTTTAGAATGAACTTGAGAGCCACAGGTCAGGACTCTACAATGTGGGAGAAATCATAGAGATTGTTACTGAAAGAACTATTTTGAAAAAACAAGTCAGCTAAACTCCTTTCATTCGTTAAACATATGTATTAAAATGGAAGCTGGCCCAAAAGAAGTTAAATGATAGAAAACTGTCCTTTAAGATTTTAAATGCTACTTAAGGATTTTGCTAATCAGAGATTCTGTAAAACAAACAATAGTATTGGCAAGATTATGGAGAAATTAGAATGCTTGTATGCTGTTCGTGGAAGTGTAAAAGACCTCAACTACTATGGAAAGCAATATGGGGATTCCTCAAAAAGTTAAAAATAGAACTATCATATGATTCAGTAATCCCACTTCAGGTTATAGATCCAAAAGAACTGGTATCAGGATCTTAAAGTGATATTGGTATTCCCATGTTTCTTGTGGCAATATTCATAATAGCCAAAGGATATAAATAAACTTCCATATTCATTGAACAATGATCATATAAAGGAAATGTGATATATGCATATAGTGGAATATTATTTAGCCTTAAAATGAAGTAAATTCTGCCATATGCAACAGCATGGATGAACCAGGAGGACATTATGTTAAGTAAAATAAGCCAGTCACAGAAGGAAAAATAATTCTACTTATATTAGGTATCTAAAATAGGCAAATTCAAAGAAACGGGAAGTGGGTTGGTGGTTATCAGGGGTTGGGGAAAGAGGGGTATGGGGAGATGCTCTTCAGTGGATACATAGTTTCAGTTATGCAAAATGGATTCTAGAGATCAACTGTAGCACATTATGCCTATAGCTAACACTGCTTGTGCACTTAAAAATTGTCAGGAGGGTAGATTGTATGTTAGGTGTTCTTACCACATTAAAAAAAAGTTGTGACTGGAGATCAATATGAAAAATCAATAATATTATTCTTCAGTTGTTTTTTTTTCCCATGTAACCATAGATATATCAGATCTAACAGTTGGAACTACTTTGTCATTAAATTTCATAAGAGAAAAGAATCATAGTGATTGTGTACTGCAGTTCTGACATTCTCTAATTATTAAAAAGATTCCTGGTTAGATCCTATAAAGAGTAAATGGCAGAAGTTACTGTAACATACATCCATTTCTCCTCATCTGGTGCTTTTCCTTTGTAATCTAATGAGTTTTTTCAAAAGTTAAATTAGTAGGGAATATTCATCTTCAGGCCAAAGTAAAAACAGGTGTGAGTTTAATTTTACAAAAATTGTCTACCTTGAAAGTTCTTTCCATTCTGCCTTAAGCACTGTTGTTATTACTATTCCAATGGCATATTCTATTACTAAGACATTTTTCCCCTAAATTATTTTTGAGAGCCTCTGACTCTACTTCCTACTAATTGGTAAGAAAGCTATAACTTGGATCATCCTTGGAAAGAAAGAACTAGGTAGAAATGTCATCACAATTTGTATTTTCAACCTAAAGAGAAGGCTGACTGAGTAATTTAATAACATTCCTCCAGATCATGAAGAGTTTATACAGTAGCACAGGTGACCGAATTGTGTGATATTTTTTGTATGTGTACATGAGCACAAAGAGTGTAAGAAAATAAATATGAGCCTTAATGATTTCTAGTAACTTTTAAGTCAGTTAGTTGTGGCATGAAGATATAAACACATAAAAAAAAAGAATGCTACTGTCTTAATTAGTCCAGGCTCCTGAAACAAAATACCATAGACAGGGTGGCTTTAACGTACAAAAAAATAAAATTGCTTCTCACTGTTCTGTAAGTTTAGATGTCCAAGATCAAAGTACTAGCAGATCTGGTGTCTGATGAAGGCCTGTTTCTGGGTTTGCAGATGACTGTCTTCTTCTTGTATCCCCACATGAAGTAAAGCAGAGAGAGAAAGCAAGCAGTCATATCTTTTCTTTTAAGGACTCTGATCCCATTCATGGGGCTCCACTCTCAAGACCTAATTAACCCTCCAAAGCTCTGCCTCCTAATCGTGAGGGCAAATTTGGATTAGGATTTCAACATACGAATTTTGAAGGAAATGCAAACATTCAGTTCAAAACAGCTCCTATGTTTATCTTTATATGGCCAATCTAAAAATGTTTTATACTGACAATCAACCCAGTAAGACACCATGAGATTGATATAACCTAGAGTGACTTGGGGAATCCTTTTTTTAAAAAGTAGGATTTGAACTTAAAAGAAGGATGGAGAGGAGCTATAACTAAGCAACAGGAATGAGCATTCAGTTCCAGGAGAAAGGAAAAGTTTAGTCTCTCATTGCTGACAATTCCTTAGGAAAATAGGGATAATAGCGAGATCTACTTGATTAGAACAGGAGGAGAGACAAAGTCAAATTAACCAGACTGAACAAAATTAATGGGGCTATTTCTATGTCACTGTGAAGAACTAGAATATTATTTTATAAGTAAAGATAATCTGACCATATAGACAGTGTAAACCAATTACTGCAATCATTGGCAGGCTAGTAGTTTCTCACCACCATTAACATACCCCAAGTTTCAGTGATATTTCTGTCATTAATTGTGGCAGATGGTAGCAGTTGTTTTTAGTATCCTCATCGAACCTAACCGGTCTAAATGTACTATCCCAATAGGAGGTCATTGCTTCAAAGATAGCTAGCATATAGACTAACCATATCGTCTCCCACAGTAGACCAGATACTCACGTGAAAGAGAGAATCCCCCTATTATAAAGGTTCCCTGATGGAATTCCCTTAATCTGGATAAGCTCTCATTTTTGTCAACCTAGGAAAGTAGAGATCTCATTTTAGACCTTCTAGATATTTCATTGACACTTCTATACATTTCACTGACTTGTCAATTTTTTTTTTGATTTGAGTTTTGCTTTAATTTCCAGCATTGCTTGTAGTACAAAGGAGACACTCGCACACTGTTGAAAGAGTGAATAAATGAGTGGACTCTGTTGGCAATACTTTCCTAAGAGCAGCTGTGAGTAGTAAGGAGAGAGTCTATTCCTAGGGAAGTTGATAAGAAGTCCGGGATCCCTGAGGAGGAGAAAGGGGTCTGGGGCTCTCAAGGAGGAGATAAGGGTCTGGAATTCCCAAGGAGGAGGAAAGGAAAAACTTTTTTTTTTTCCTACATTTTTTAGTCTTAGTCACAAAAAACAGTTTTTTTTCTTTTAGGCCCAGAGCTGATGATTACAGAACAAAACAACTCAGTTTAAACTCTGTACTAAGGATTTTATATAACAACAATGTATCCTGCTTGAGGGCAGTTTCTCCTTCTTGAAAATCTGATCAATCCTGTTATCTTGAAATGTATATTATGGGAGTGGGCCTGGTTCAGTTCAGTTCAGTTCAGCCCTCAGTCCTGTCTGACTCTTTGCAACCCACGGACTGCAACATGCAAGGCTTCCCTGTCCATCACCAACTCCCAGAGTTTACTCAAACTCATGTCCATTGAGTTGCTGACACCATCCAACCACCTTATCCTCTGTCATCCCCTTCTCCTCCTGCCTTTAATCTTTCCCAGCATCAGGGTCTTTTCATATGAGTCAGTTCTTTGCATTGGTCGGTGGTGGCCTGCTGCAGGGTTGGAGGCACTGAGTGCAGCAGTGCCTGCATGGGACCTTTTGCAGGAGGTCGCCATTATCTTCATTACCTCCACCATAATTTGGCCACAGGTCAAATAAGAGGCAGGGAACACAGCCCTGCACTTCAACAGAAGACTGGATAAAAGATTTACTGAGCATGGCCCTGCCCATCAGAACAAGACCCAGTTCCCCCTCAGTCAGTCTTTCTCATCAGGAAGCTTCCATGAGCCTCTTATCCTTCTCCATCAGAGGGCAGACAGACTGAAAACCACAATCACAGAAAACTCAACAATCTGATCACATGGACCACAGCCTTGTCTAACTCAATGAAACTATGAGCCCTGCCATGTAAGGCCACCCAAGATGGATGGGTCATGGTGGAGAGTTCTGACAAAAGGTCCACTGGAGAAGGGAATGGCAAACCATTTCAGTATTCTTGCCTTGAGAACCTCATGAACAGTATGAAAAGGCAAAAAGAGAGAACACTGAAAAATGAACTCCCAAGGTCGGCAGGTGCCTAATATGCTACTGGAGATCAGTGGAGGACTAACTTCAAAAAGAATGAAGAGACTGAGCCAAAGCAAAAACAACACCCAGTTGTGGATGTGACTGGTGATGGAAGTAAAGTTTGATGCTGTAAAGAAGAATATTGCATAGGAAGCTGTAATGTTAGGTCCATGAATTAAGGCAAATTGGAATTGGTCAAATTGGAATTGTTCATTCTTGATGGCAAGAATGAACATCTACATTTTAAGAATCAGCGAACTAAAATGGACTGGAATGGGTGAATATAACTCGGATGACCATTATTCTACCACTGTGGGCAAGAATCCCTTAGAAGAAGTGGAGTAGCCATCACAGTCAACGGAAGAGTCCAAAATGCAGTACTTGGATGCAGTCTCAAAAATTCCACAATGATTTCTATTGGTTTACAAGGAAAACCATTCAATATCACAGTAACCCAAGTCTATGTCCCGACCAGTAATGCTGAAGAAGCTGAAGTTGAACAGTTCTATGAAGACCTACAAGACCTTCTAGAAATAACACCCAAAAAAGATGTTCTTTTCATTATAGGGGACTGGAATGAAAAAATAGGAAGTCAAAAAATACCTGGAATAACAGGCAAATTTGGACTTGGAGTACAAAATGAAGCAGAGCAAAGGCTAATAAAGTTTTGCCAAGAGAACACACTGGTCATAGCAAACACCCTCTTCCAACAACACAAGAAAAGACTCTACACATGGACATCACCAGATGGTCAATACTGAAATCAGATTGATTGTATTCTTTATAGCCAAAGATGGAGAAACTCTATACAGTCAGCAAAAACAAGACTTGGAGCTGACTGTGGCTTAGCTATGAACCCCTTATTGCCAAATTTAGTCTTAAATTGAGGAAAGTAGGGAAAACTACTAGATCATTCAGGTATGACCTAAATCAAATCCCTTACAATTATACAGTGGAAGTGACAAATAGATTCAAGGGATTAGTTCTGATAGAGTGCCTGAAGAACTATGAACATGACATTGTACAGGAGGCAGTGATCAAGACTGTCCCGTAAAAAAAGAAATGCCAAAAGGCAAAATGGCTGTTGGAGTAGGCCTTAAAATTGCTATGAAAAGCAGAGGAGTGAAAGGCAAAGGAGAAAAGGAAGATATACTCATTTGAATGCAGAGTTCCAAAGAATAGCAAGGCAAGATAAGAAAGCCTTCCTCAGTGATCAATGCAAAGAAATAGAGGAAAAAAATAGAATGGGAGAGACTAGAGATCTCTTCAAGAAAATTAGAGATACCAAGGGAAAAATTCATGCAAAGAAGGGCTCAATAAAGGACAGAAATGGGATGGACCTAACAGAAGCAGAAGATATTAAGAAGAGGTGACAAGAATACACAGAAGTACTATACAAAAAGATCTTCACGACCCAGATAATCACGATGATGTGATCACTCACCTAGAGCTAGACATCCTGGAATGTGAAGTCAAGTGGGCTTTAGGAAGCATCATTACAAACAAAGCTAGTGGAGGTGGTGGAATTCCAGTTGAGCTATTTCAACTCCTGGAAGATGATTCTGTGAAAGTGCTACACTCAATATGCCAGCAAATTTGGAAAGCTCTGCAGTGGCCACAGGACTGGAAAAGGTCAGTTTTCATTCCAATCTCTAAGAAAAGCAATGCCAAAGAATGCTCAAACTACCACACAATTGCACTCATCTCACACACTAGCAAAGTAAGTCTCAAAATTCTCCAAGCCAGGCTTCAACAGTACATGAACCATGAACTTCCAGAAGTTCAAGCTGGATTTAGAAAAGGCAGAGGAACCAGAGATCAACTTGCCAACTTCTATTGGATCATCAAAAAAGCAAGAGAGTTACAGAAAAAAAACATCTATTTCTGCTTTATTGACTATGCCAAAGCCTTTTACTGTGTAGATCAAAACAAACTGTGGAAAATTATTAAAGAGATGGGAATACCAGACCATCTGACTTGCCTCCTGAGAAATCTGTATGCAGGTCAAGAAGCAACAGTTAGAACTGGACATGGAACAACAGACTGGTTCCAAATCGGGAAAGGAGTACAGCAAGACTGTATATTGTCACCCTGCTTATTTAAATTAAATGGCAGAGTACATCATGAGAAGTGCTGGACTGGATGAAGCACAAGATTGGAATCAAGATTGCCAGGAGAAATATAATAACCTCAGATATGCAGATGGCACCACCCTTATGTCAGAAAGTGAAGAAGAACTAAAGAGCCTCTTGATGAAAGTGAAAGAGGACAGTGAAAAAGTTGGCTTAAAACTCAACATTCAGTAAACTAAGATCATGGCATCTGGTCCCATCACTTCATGGCAAATAGATGGGGAAATGATGGAAACAGTGGAAGACTTTATTTTGGGGGGCTCCAGAATCACTGAAGATGATGACAGCAGCCATGAAATTAAAAGACGCTTACTCCTAGGAAGAAAAGTTATGACCAACCTAGACAGCATTATAAAGCAGAGACATTACTTTGCCAACAAAAGTCCATCTAGTCAAAGCTATGGTTTTTCCAGTAGTCATGTATGGATGTGAGAGTTGGACTATAAAGAAAGTTGAACACCAAAGAGCGGATGCTTTCGAACTGTGGTGATGGAGAACACTCTTGAGAGTCCCTTGGAGTGGAAGGAGATCCCGGCAGTCCAATCTAAAGGAAATCACTGGAAGTACTGATGCTGAAGCTGAAACTCCAATACTTTGGCCACCTGATGTGAAGAACTGACTCATATCAAAAGACCCTGATGCTGTGAAATATTGAAGAAAGGAGGAGAAGGGGATGACAGAGGATAAGATGGTTGGATGGCATCACTGATTCAATGGACATGAGTTTGAGTAACTCTGGGATTTGGTGATGGATAGGGAGGCCTGGCCTGCTGCAGTCCATGGGGTTGCAGAGTCAGACACGACTGAGTGACTGAACTGATGTGAACTGAACTGATCTGCACTCACTGCCCTCCCTAGACTCATGATTCAGATATTCTAGGTGATTTATGGTTGCCAATGACTCTCAGTTTCTGAGACTGCAGGGGCAGCTGAGCCCTCTTGTCACATTATGTCTTATCATTATGTCCCACAAACCACAGGCATCACCCTACAAGTAGCAACTCCAGGTTAGGTTCTCAATGAACTTGGCACTTCCTATTTATTCTTGATCTCAGAAGAGCAGTCAACTGATGTGAACAGGGCCTCACTTCCCTGAGAGTTCTGTGTGGCTACTCTGATGATATGTAATTGTCCAACTGCCCTCAATGTGTCAGACTTTTAGGAGGTGATAGTGTGAGTGTTATCTCATAGTGGTGGGCCGTGTAGTGTCATATTTGAAAATGGTAACTGAAGAGTTAGACTGTCACTAAAACTTGACTTCAAAATATATCAGTCACAGAATGACCATGAACCATTGTTCAAACTGTCAGTTTCTTCAACTCTCCGGGGAACCCATAATAGATTTTTTTTTTTAATAAGAATTGCTGTAAAGACTAAATGAAATATTTGGCATTTGTTAAGCACTCCATAAATGTCAGCTAGTTTTGTTTTATAATCTAATCTCCAATTAGAATTAATATCACATTAAAATCAAAGTGGTCTAGGTTGGAATTCTGCTGACACTTTTGAACTTATGACCATTTTTGCACTGATTGCAAAGGCAAAGGTGAACATGGGTTGGTTTGTGCAATGTTACCAACATTGTATAATGTTACCTATTGGGCTTCCCTGATAGCTCTGTTGGTAGATAATCTGCCTGCAATTCAGGAGACCCAAGTTTGCTTCCTCGGTCAAGAAGATCCCCTGGAGAAGGGATAGGCTACCCACTCCAGTATTCATGGGCTTCCCTGGTGGCTCAGCTGGTAAAGAATCCACCTGCAATGTGGGACACCTGGGTTCGTTCTCTGGGTTGGGAAGATTCCCTGGAGAAGGGAAAGGCTACCCAATCCAGTGTTCTTGCTAGATAATTCCATGGACTATATATAGTCCCTGGGGTCAGAAAGAGTCGGACACAACTGAGCGACTTTCACTTTCACCTGCTCTGACTTAGAGATGCACATATTACGTGGTATTATCAGAATGACTAAGCCAGGATGTGCCAGCAGTGGATTTTACATTCAGCAATCATTCAGGTTGGTTACTACCCCTGCTGTACTGATTATATATAGCACCAACATTTAGTATTAAAATAAATTCTTGTTACTGTTTTTGTTATGTAAAACGGAGACATTCAAAAAATTTCAAAGGAGGAGAAATAATTATTATGAAGCTACCCATAGGTAAGAAGCTTCAGGAAGTGGCAAATCCATGAACTGCCTCTTCTCTTCCTTTTTTTTTTTTCCTGTAACACACATGGACTCTTTCAGTGTTGTTTCTCTATTTTCTTGACATACTACCTACATATCATGGCTTCCTTGGAATTTTTCTTTCTTTCTTTTTTTTTTCTTTTGCAGCAATTTTTCTGTTTTGTCTTTCTCCTTTATGCCCTGCCTCTTGTTCCCATTTCTTTCTGTTTCTTAGTTCAAATTCCTGAGGAGGTGATCGGATCAGCCTACCTCATGTGTTTTAGATGCCAGCCACTCTACAGAGAGCTCATCTTTTGTTAACTGCTCACCTCAGCTGTGTGGCTGAGGCCAAGGAGCAGGCTGCATCACAAGGTATACAATGTGGCTGTAAAGTGTGAGAGGGATGGGAAGAGCAGTTTCCCAGAAAATCTGTGTGGCTAGAGCAAGTGCGCTGACATCTGTAGGTTGGTGATAGTACTCGTGGATGCCATGACTTCTGTTTGTCTGGCATTGTAGTAGTTTATTTATGGCAGCAGTTCTGCTGAAGAGAATAATTGCTGATTCTTGTTGAGGCTTGAATATTAGAACCTAGAAAGTAAACTGAATCAGGCACTGACTTAATAATCCAAACAGAGGAAATATCTGAAGAGAATTTTTGGAACCTTCTTTAAAACATTTTTATATTTAACTAAAGCAAACGTTGGTCTAAAAATGGGCCTTGTAAGTCACAGAAGTATTGCTTTTGGTATACTAAGTGTAGTCAGCATCACTCATGATATAGTAAACAAAACAAAATAGAATGAACACATGAAGAGTTATTAGGATATGTCACTAGATGCCTCAGGTTTAACCTGCACATAGATATTTCCTGATTATTAAAGAATACTTTCAACTATCCAGAATGATTTAGCTGCAGTTTTATAGTGTGTCTGGAAGATGATTTTTCTTTAATCATAGGAAAGAAATGCTGCTACAGTCATATGTTAAAACACCATTCAATCATCAGTAGTTTGAAGGACTTAATAATGAATGTTTATAAAGGAGATATTGTTTAAACTATGGAAGAGTGAGAATCGATTATTCTATTTCTGTGTTGTTCCTTGGGCAAGACATACTAATTTGTTAACAAATTTACCTCTTTATTATTTTAGCTTTAAATAAACTTTAGTCACCAAGTGGATGTTTGGGAATCATCAGAATATTAAACTTCCCTGCTTGACTTCCCTAAATTCAGCAAGGCACCAAGATAGCCAAATATTGTTAAGTAAAGAAGAGAATAAATAGCTCCATATGTTTCAAATCTGTGAAGTTAGCAACAGGTAGATTTCTTGCATGTTTAAAATCCTCAGTTTAAGCCTAATGCTTGTGACACAGATGAAAGAAAACAACAGGCTCTGTTCACTGTGTCCAGTTGTATAGGTCTTAGCCATAGGTGTTGTCTAGGTGCTGTGGGTTTTTTTTTTCCCTTTTTGAATTTAATTTTAACATTCTAACTATAGTACTTTGTAACAGCAGTATCTAGGTTGAGCTTCGTTAATGTGAAGGACTGACTTGAATTGTGTCAGACTCAACAGACAGCCTTAGAAACCAGCACACCAAGTAGAACCATTTATCCATTTAGACCACAGTGGATTATAGACAGCACACAGTTGTTTAGCAATTTTCATGTTCTACACACTCATCTATAAAAATATGGGTTTTCTTACACATATTTATTTTAATAAAATTAAAAAACAAAGAAACTTCAAATTAATCTTGTATTTATGTCTTAAAAACCAAGTTTTATGTACTTCTCTTAGTTCATCATAAAATTTGCCTTTTCTAATGTGTACTTGGCACTTTATGTTTTGTTTGACTTTTTATAAATATTATTTTAGTTTATCTGTTACCTAAACAAAACATATTATATAAATTATTTTTAGTCTTTATACATCTGCTGGTCAAAATATGAGATGTTTAAGTGCTTTAAAATGTTTTCTGTGAAGAAAACATCTGTCCTGAGCCATGTATAGATCACTTGAGATCACTGTGGTAATATTGCCAGGGAGGGCTCCCCTCATGGCTCAAATGGTAAAGAATCTGCCTGCAATGCAGGAAACCAGGGTTTGATTCCTGGGTCAGGAAGATCCCCTGGAGAAGGAAATGGCAACCCACTCCAGTATTCTTGCCCGGAGAATTCCATGGACGGAGAGACCTGGTGGGCTACAGTCCACAGGGTCTCAAAGAACTGGACACGACTGAGCGACTAACACACAATGTGGATTGGCATTCCTATACTTGGCAGAGACTAAAACATGAAGTAAAACCTCAAAGTATTTCTCAGACATGGTATGTTTGAGGTTTGAAATAGAATGAAGACTATGAATGAGGAAAAAGTAAGGATTCTATGTATTCAAAAAATTTAGCATCATTTGCTGATGTTTGGATAGTATGACCAAAGGGCATATAAAGATTACAAATATCTCCAAGATTCCAGGTTAAAGGAATCTCAAGCAATTCCCATTAAGCATTTAGTCCTAAATGCATGATGTGATGGGCTTCCCAGGTGGCGCTAGTGGTGAAGAACCCACCTACCTGCCAGTGCAGGAAACATGAGACTTGGGGTTCTATTCCTGGGCCCTTGAGTTTGGAAGATCCCCTGGAGAAGGGAACAACAAGCCACTCTAGTATTCTTGCCTGGAAAATCCCATGGACAGAGGAGCCTGTCAGGTTACAGTCCACTGGGTCACAAAGGGTTGGACACGGCTGAGGCGACTTAGCATGCATGCACACATATGATGTGATGTGTGTGTGAAAGAGAGAGAGAACATGACAAATGGTGAAAAATATCACCATACATAAATGCTTAGTTCTGTCTTATTTAGACTCCAGTGCTTGGTGATCAAAGAAGAATGTCGTGACTTGAATTTGACTTTGAAGTCAATGCGATGTGCATAGTTTGCTCTGCAAGATGACCCCCAATGAATCAAGGTGAACCCTTCTTGTGTGGTCCTTTCCCTTGAGTACGGGCAGAACCTGTGGCCTTCTTGCTTCTAACCCATTGAATATAGGAAAAGCAATAGGATGTCATTCTCACCATATAGACGTGTGTGTGTGTGTGTGTGTGTGTGTGTGTGTGTGTGTGTGTGTGTGTATGCAATTTTGAGCAGAGTGGCTTGGAGTGAGTTATGAGATTGTGGGATAAGTCTCTGTGTTGCTGGCTCTGAAGAAGCGAGCTGCCATGTTGAGGGAGGACCTGTTAAAGCAGCCACGTGGTAGGGAACTGTGAGTGGTCTCTAGGAGCTGACAGCAGCATCCAGCCAATAAACAACAAGAAAACAGAGACCTAAGTACCGCTGTTGCTTGGAACTGAATTCTGCCAAGAACCACGTGAACTTGGAAAAGGAACCTGAGCGCCAGAAAGGGGTGCAGCCCAGCTGGGCCTTTGATTGTAGCCTTGTGAAATCCTGATAGAGGATTCAGCTAAACCTGGTGTAGACCACTGACCCATGGAAACTGTGAGGTAATAGATATGTGTTGCTTTAAGCCACTACATTTGCAATAGAAAGCTAGTAACAAGTGGATAGGAAAAAAATATGAATATATTTTAGATATATAGGGCCATAGACACTAAGGTACAGAGATCAAAATAAGGTTGATATATTCTGCATCTACTCATTGAGTATGTTTTTCTTGAATGCTTACTGTGAGCTGGAGCTCTACCAGAAAACCAATAGGGAAACTGAGGCTAAGAGAGCTTAGGAAACTTGCCGAAGGCTACAAAGGAGAAATGTATAAGAATATCAGGATTCTATGAAGAAAATGAGGCCAAGTTTAAATGATACCACAGTTAGTTCATGGGGGCTCTGAGTACTTAATCTCCATCTTTGGGTGTAGCTTCTTTTGAGTTGTTTCCTTAGCCTTATAACTTGTATTTTGTGTAAGATCAACGTGAAAAGATTCATTCCCCCTGGTGTCCAGAGATGCATTAGAATAATTAAAGAGTAAATAATTGGAATTACCTCTGTGAAATATTTAGAGTTTTCTATTTTAAAAAGTGTACTCTTTCTCTAAGTTTCCCAGAGTTTTGAAAAGAACGCTAAAATTTGAAAAATAAAATATCTTGAAGGAAAGTAATAACAGGAAGCTGAATTGCTCTTTTGATCTTAGAACTGAAAAGTCTAAATCCATAAAATATTAAGAACTTTAAACTTTGGTCTGACTAAATTGGAGCTATTAAATTATTATGCCTTCCTGGGAATTCTTAGAAACTTCCCTGAACTAGAATTGCTGTTTCTGCAGCTTTCTTCAGTTGAATTTTTTGATTTATTTGCCCTATAGTGTGAGAACAGGAGATGACTTTTGTTCAACTCAATATTTTGAACAAATGGATAAGTAATTTGTAAATAAAATAAAAGGGGTTTTGGATTGAGTACTATGGGTGTTCTGTCCAGATCTCCTTGGATACTTGTTCCTTTTTGGATGCATCCTTCTCCTGTCTTGACTGCTTTGCTTGTAGGTTGTACCTGCGCTTCTCTTAGGGCTGCTTCCCTCAGGGTCCTGAAATTACTTTACCCACATGCTACAGAGTTACTGGGAACTAACGCCCCTCCTTTGCAGACCCTTCCTCCAGCAGGGGTGCTTAGCCAATGAATAACCGAAAGCCCAGGCACTTCTGCCTGGAGTTGAATAGCTGAGTTTAATTTAATGTCCTTGCGGCCCTTGCAGGACTGGACATGCAAACTCTGAGAGACTTGGCCTACAGTTCCATCTTTGTTGAGATTCCCTCCCTTTCCTGTTCTGCTAGCCTTGCACAATCCCTTACTAATCTCCCTTGGGAGCACTTCTTTAATAAGTAAATCACATTCACCAGAATCACATCCTAGTTTCAGAGTCTGCTTCTAGGGAATCCGATCTAAGACAGACAACTTCTTTTCTGCTTGCTGAAACATAAACTTGGTTTTCAATTCAGAATTGCCAAAGTAATAGGTACAAAGAGAGATATTTAAAAATAGGTAGATAAGTTATATTTTTGTTCATTTTAATCAATTTATTTTGGATAATAAAAGAAGTCATATTAGCTGTTGAGTTATAAATCAAATGAAACAAATTAAATGCTTCATTTTAGCTGCTACTCATATCTTGATAACTTTTCCCCCCAAACTTCCCCCACTTCTACCTTCAACGGAGACTAAATCTTTGAGTGTGCTTACTAATTTTTCTGAAGTTAAATTGTGATTCTAATCAACATACAGAATATGCCATGCTTTGTTGTATAAATATTTTTGATTGCTTACTATATTTTAAAATAAATATCATCTCCTTTCATATTTTAAATTACAAACAAAAAACGAAGAAAGAAAGGAAGAAAAAAATAAAGAGTAAGGAGAACAATGACAGGAAAGAAGTCAGGATTAAAATAGAAATTTCTCCTTTCCATTTTTAACTTCCCACATGTAACCACTGTTAAAAGCTTGGTTATTTTAAATTTTAAATTATTAAAATTTAAGATTATTAAGATTATTGTTCTTATTATATTAAGATTATTTTAAAGACTATTAAGATTATTTTAAATTTTATATGCATATGCAATAGACATATGTATGTGTGTATATATGAAAGTGAAAGTGTTAGATGCTTGCTCAGTTGTGTCTCACTCTTTGCGACCCCATGGACTGTAGCCCACCAGGTTCCTCTGTCCATTGAATTCTCCAGGCAAGAATACTAGATTTGGTTGCCATTCCCTTCTCCAGGGGCTCTTCCCGGCCCAGCGATTGAACCTGGGTCTCCTGCATTGCAGGCAGATTCCTTACCATCTGAGCCACCAGTGTATTTGTGTATAATGGCTTTTGTATTCTCCTTTTTAATGAAACTTGTTTATACCACACATACATTTCTACAGCTTGCTTCCTTTGATATAGGAACATGTTACTGAACTCTGTCAACATTTGAGGATGGAGATCTACCTCAATTTTTGCAACTGACAGGTGAAAGCTATTTTTCCTGTTAAACAGTCCTTCACTCCTTGTCATTGGGCATCTCTTTATGCATTTGTAGGGATATTTCATCCAGGTGATAAGCTAATAATGAACTTGCTTATTAATAAGAAATATTTAAATCAATCAACCAGTGCATTTAGGAAAACTTGGCCTTTCTTGAACGCAGACCCCTAGTTTCAGACCTCAGACTGCCCTCGCCAAAGTCTCTGCTTCTTTCTCAAGGGATTGTCTTGGTGTAAGTGCACCGAGACAACTTATGTGCCCTCGATCAAAACGGTGATTGTTACAAGCAAACTGCCTTGCAACAGGTTGCACTAATATATATTCCAACGAATTCTAGCTTTTGTATTTGTGCCATTTGCCAATCTGTATTTTAAGTCATTTATGGTGTTTATTTGCCGTATAGGAGTTTGGGGGGTTTTTTTACTTAAAAATTCTGGTTTTTAATTACATTAAAATTTCATACATTTGATTTTATTTAATTTGTTTATCACTTCTTGTGTTTGTTTCATTCTTAAAGAGGAACACTTTCTTCTAATTATATATGTATTGTTTTAGCATTTTACGTTTTATTTTCTTATCTTGAATTCATTTGGAATGTGTGCATGAAGGAAAGAGAGATATGTTAGGCATCTAGCGTCTTTTTCCACACAAAATGGTAAGCATATTGTCGATATTCATCCTATTGAATACGTCTATCCTCTGCCTTCTGATTTTGAATTATTTATTTTTTACTCAAGAATGTTTATGTATGTGAAAAAATGTATATATAATCGTAATATATATACACACATATATATTTATGTATGTGTACGTGTGTGTGTATACACACGCCTACCTATACACATATATATGTATATGCATATATGTGAGTATATTCATTCCAGAGTCTGACTCTGGTTCCCTGATGTCACATTTCCACCTCAGTGCTGTACAGATACGGTTGCAGCAGCTTCATGATGTGCTTCCGTACATAGTAAGGGAAGATCTCTGCCATTATGCTGCCATGTCAAGATTGTTTTAACTAACCTCAAAATTTTATCTTTCCTTCCCGCTTTTCTTGCCTTATGAAATTCAGATCACTTGGTGAAATCCACATATTTTCTAGCTTGATAATATGATTCTAAAATCAAAACTTACTTGCAGATGTTTTATAAACTCTAGGAGTTGTGTAAATGTAAACTGTGAACACCTTATAGGGAGTAGCATTTCTCATACGGTTCTTACTCAGCTTAGGTATAGGAAGGAAAAATATTGTAACTGTTTGTATTTGTCTCCTACAACTCTCTGGTTATTAATAAAAAATGTATCCAATATGTAATCTAAGATATTTTCAAGTTGCTAGAGTATTTGAATTTTATTCCCTACTCTCTCTCAAAGACTGCTCTACCCTAAACATCCCTAACTCTTTCCTAAAGATGGTGTCTGGTTATGAGGGGAGGATGTGCTTCTGCTCCCTCTTGCCATTCTTCCCTTTCTCTGGCCTCCAGAGCAGTGCCCCTTGTCCTCTTGGAGCTGTCAGCCTTGTTGGCATTCAGGGCTGTAGTCAGCACCTTTTCTCTGGATGTAGACAGGGCCATGTGATGCTTTCTGACTACCTCAGTGTCACTTGAGCTCTTAATGGTGCTGCCCACCATCTGATTGTCTGACTGTGAATCCCATGTAGCCTGTAGCTCTAGGAGCAAGAACCGAGGTGGCCTCCTCTGCCCAGTGTCCCAGCTTCATGTTCAGCTGCTTTAGCTATGCCTTCTCCACAACAGACCCAAGGACAGAGAACCTAGGAAACTAACCATCTGCAGCCCTAGGTTTTCCTGTTTCTACTTTCCACATGGATATGAGAGCAGCCTATTAATTCTCCCAGATTAAAAAGTAGGTGAAGGCAAGAGTCCCTGGCCTCCACGGTTTCCTATACTATGGAGAGGGCTTCCCCTGCTGGGACACCCACATCTGGTCCATTCATTCCTTCCTCTCCCCTCGACTCCCCATTACCCCACCTAAGTGAGCAGGGAAAATTGTTTTCCTTTTATTTCCTTCTCATCTTCTTGACTCCAGCTAACCCTAATGGGGTACAGAAGTATGTCCTTGCACATTATTCAGATTTTATTTCATGTGATGGCATCCTCTGGAGAAAACCAGTGAATATCATGAGGATGATCCCTCTTCGAGTTGTGCAACTTGGAGGCCTCTGTCTCTATACAATGAGGGATTCTTGCAACGCGTCTAACTAGGTCAGTCACAGGAAGTGGAAAGAAGAGAGAAAGTAGTTTAGCAAATCTTTTATGAGGACAATAGCTTGGTTTTCAAGGCTATTGTCCTACTGAGTTGTGAATGTCAGTAGAAGTATTTTCCTTTTGGCATTTCTTCTATAGTAAATTCTACTAACCAGACAAATACCTAGAAAAGACTGGAAATAAGGTGAAAGCCAGGTGCTATAAAAAGTGAAAGAAATATTAAAGAACTTTTAAACGTTACCTCATTATTCATATAGACCATATAAGATGCAGTATTAGTATGAGAAGGAGAACACGGATCTCAAAGTCATTATCACCCAGAGCCTCAGGTTTTATATAAAGAAAAGTGTATAATAACACCTCTTCTATCTCTTCAGAGAACTTGAAAAGCAGCATTTAAAAGTCTGTACCATTAATCATATCTTTAGTCACCTCCATCTCCCTTTTGTATTTCATCTCAAAGACTGATTTTAACCACAAATTAAAGGTAGGAACAGCTCAATTAAAATCAGTTCATATTTCTGCAGTCACTAGAGGTAAGGGAGTGGCAGGGAGGAAAAGAAGTGAATGGGTTTTGAAAGCTATCCAGTAATAACATTTCATGTTTTCACTTGGTCAGCATTTATGAAACTCATCTCCATTTCACAAATGAGGAAACTGAAGCTCAAAGGAATCTGGAAATGATTTCAGCTTATATGCTAGTAAGCAGCAAAGACAGAGTTGAATGCCACCCAGGACAAGCTTTGAGGCTATTTCTCTCTCCATGGCACTTTGTACTACAAAGAGAATGTGTTTCAGAAAAATTTTAAATGTACCTTCTTGCTCATTAAAGAGTCATGTAAGTCAGAGGTCTGTGTGGGATAAATGTCAGGCTGCTCTATGGTTCTATGTCAGTAGGTTTTTGGCAGTTTCAGTTCCTGCAGATTTTTCCCTAACACTTTCAAGGTGAGGTATTAATAGTAAGTCAGTAAGTTAGACTGTGATTTACAAGAATAAATATCTGTGGTTCTCTTAACTGTATTTTACAGCTACCAGACACCATATTTTTTCATCTCCTTCCCCTCACATATACACAGTATCACTGTTTAACTTTCATGATGACCATGTTCTCACTTTATTTTTTATTTAACCTTGGCTTAGATCTTAGTTATTTCCAGGGAAAAAAAGTGACACACATTTTAGGAATACCTAGGTAGATTTAGGAATGATGTATTGCACATTCAACCTCATTTAATATTCAGCTTTACTTGCGATTTAATTCCCCTGTCACTTCCAAACACTTTGGGTGTCTAGGACTAGGCAATTTGTGCATTCATTTCACATTTTATATCGACCCTTCTGACCTTATGTATCATGCCTCATGTTTTTATCACATCTTATCAGACCTGATCTTATCATAGGATGTTTCATTTTCTCCCATAACTAAGATTTACTGTGCCCAAGGCTTCTCAAATTTTAGAGGCTATTTCATTTTAATTTTGTGTTATTTTTTGAAATGAGCTCCATAATATATATGTAGCTTTGACTTGCCTCAAATTGAAGTTTATCATTAATTTCCTTTTCAAAATGGGCCCAGCCTACTGACACCAGGTAAATAGTTACTTCTGCAATAAATTGCAATGTCTTATTTGTGTCCTAAAACCAAAAGCTTTGTTATAAAAAATAAAATTGCAGACACCAAAGGAAATAATATTTTGAGGTTAGCTGTTAGGTTGCATAAATGCAATAAAGCTTCCATTTTTATTTCAATTAATTCCTAGTTTTTTCTTTTTTTTTTTTTTTTGGGTAGGACAAGTTTCTCATTGGCCTCTGAACTCTTTGGAGACAGAGCATGATTCTTCTGACATTTAGGAGCAGCTGAAATGAGACTGTTTATAAATTTAATAGATATATTTGTAGGTCTAATTGTAAGGCCCTTATGGATATAATTTCCATTAAAGGCACTGCTTTTTAGCTAGCATAAAGAGCCATAAATAGCAGTGACCTGCTTCAAAACAATGGCTGACTTTAAAAATAGATAAAGCTTGGAGGGGGAAATAGTCACATTTACAACGAATCTTTTCTCCTGTGGCCTCAGAATTCCAATTCTAGGAATTTAGAATCTAAAAGAATAATCAGAGACACTTAACAGAGTATTAAGAAGTTCCTTGTGGCCTTCTTTATAATAGCAAAAACATGGGAGACAGTCAAACTACCAAATAAGAGGAAAATGATTTTCCATAATAAGCTCCACAGTCCTTACAAAATAATGATGAGTTTGATGTTAAGAAGTGACATGGGGAAAGGTGTACAAAGTCAAGTTATAAAACATAACATAAAACAACAAAGTAAAATATGAAAAATGGAACTGTCTACAGTGATAATGCCAATTTGAAAAACATTATTTTTATGCAGAGAAAAAAAATGATAAAAATTCATCCCAAAATGATAGTAGTGATATGAAAGGCTGGTAGATTTAAGGGTGAATTTTACTTATTGTTTATAAAATTTGGGAAGAAAAAAATTTCTAATATTTGTAAACAACAAGACTTATACTAGACACTTTACAAGGTGGAACTAGTATTAAGGAACCCACCTGCCAATGCAGGAAACGTAAGAGATGCGAATTCAGTCCCTGGATTCAGAAGATCCCCTGGAGAAGGGCATGACAACCCACTCCGATATTCTTGCCTGGAGAATCCCATGGACAGAGGAGCCTAGAGGGCTACACTGCATAAGGTCCCAAACAGTCAGACACAACTGAAGTGACTTAGCATGCAGGCACTTTCCAAATATCATAGTAACTTCTTAAGAAGAAGTAACTTCTTCTTTAATGCTTTGTTTAAAAAAAAATTCATAAAACAAAAGGCTAAGAAAACACCAACTGCTGGTCAGTATATTATGCCTTTGTTCTTTAAAAATAATACTTCTTTTATATACGCTTCTGTGAAATTCCCACCACACACATTCTATCAGATCTAAATTTTTTTTTCACTAAGAATCATGTTGTACCCAGTGGTTATTTGTGTACAAAAGGGAAGGAATTTGGGACTTTTAAACAAACATTCATTCATTAGTTCACTTAGGCAGCTCCAATAGACAGGTCCTTCTCTGACCCTTAGAAGCATTCAACAGTAAAATGGCATTGTTTGTGAACCCAGAGTTTTCATAGAAAACTTGAAAGAATTATTCCTGATTGTATCTGTTGCTTAAAATGAAATTTAAGGACATGTGCACAATTATTTTTGCAACTTCCCTGAAAAACGTTTTAAACTTTTAATATAATTTGTCAGATCCAATCTGGAAACCCTCAGTCTCTCCCACTCTGCACCCTGGGACCTAATGTCCATCATCAGCAAACTTGCCTTTTTGTCAGTCATGCCTACTCTACCTGAAACCAGCTTTCTCCTAGGTTTCTCTGCTTCCTCTGTAGACCTGCTGCTGCTGCTAAGTCGAAGTCCAACTCTGTGCGACCCCATAGACGGAAGCCCACTGGGCTCCACAATCCCTGGGATTCTCAAGGCAAGAACACTGAAGTGGGTTGCCATTTACTTCTCCAAGGCATGAAAGTGATGCAGTGGCTATTTTTCTTTTTGAGTTGTTGGTGTCATCCACCCATCTCATCCTCTGTTGTCCCTTCTCCTCCTGCCTTCAATCTTTCCCAGCATCAGGGTCTTCTGAAATGAGTCAGTTTTTCACATCAGGTGGCCAAAGTATTGGAGTTTCATCAGTCCTTCCAGGTAGTAATTTTCTTCTCATATCTTTCACTGCACAGAATCAGAAGTGGAATGGATAGATATCCTCCTTGTTTCTCATTGCAGCTGGACCATGTTTCCTTCTCAGAACTCCAGCTTCTTTTTTTTTTTTTAAGGGGAATATAACCATCACAAAGAGTCAGACAAGGATGAGCAACTGAACTGAACTAAATCTGTTAATAGCATAGTGACAGACTTTATTTTGGGGGGCTCCAAAATCACTGCAGATGGTGACAGCAGCCATGAAATCAAAAGACATTTGCTCTTCGAAAGAAAAGCTATGACAAATCTAGACAGCATATTAAACAGCAGAGACATTTGCCAGCAAAGGTCCATGTAGGTGAAGGTATGGTTTTTCCTGTAGCCATGTATGTATGTGAGAGTTTGACTATAAAGAAAGCTGAGCTCAGAAGAATTGATGCTTTTGAACTGTGGTGTTGGAGAAGACTCTTGAGAGTCCCTTGGACAGCAAGGAGATCCAACCAGTCCATCCTAAAGGAAATCAGTCCTGAATAGTCACTGGAAGGACTGATGCTGAAGCTGAAACTCCAATACCTTGGCCACCTGATGCGAAAAACTGACTCATTGGAAAAGACCCTGATGCTGGGAAAGATTGAGGGCAGGAGGAAAAGGGGACAACAGAGGATGAGAGGATGAGATCTTCCAACAGAGGATGGTCCACCGACTCAATGGACATGAATTTGAGTAAACTCTAGGAGTTGGTGATGGACAGGGAAACCTGACATGCTGCAGTCCATGGGGTCGCAAAGAGTCGGACACGACTGAGTGACTGAACTGAACTGAATCTGTTGATAGCACTGCTCCATCACCCCAGCATTTCAATGATGGTTTTAGCACTTGGTCCTCATGTTTTTCTTCTCTCCTTTTCTGGTGTAGATTTATGGCCCGTCACAGCATTTGTTTGGCATATACCCGCTGTTCCCTTATACCTCATTCTCTAGTGTGCTCTCCTAGCAAAGTCCCAACGCTCCTTACATCTAAACTTCAACTCATTTCATGTCTACATCTGATCAGTGAACATGGCTGAACAGCTTGACTGACTTATGCCATTTAAATTTCTACCAATGGATCTTAACTTGGTCCTTATCACATTTTTCTGATAATTACCTGCTGTATGAGAGGACACATTTAAGTCCTCTCTCCTCCTTCTGTTCTCACTTTGATAGAGAAATACTCATCCCATCTTCTGTGTCACTTCCTCCATGTATTCCTCATCCCTTTACCCAACTTACCAGTGCACCTCTTGCGTTTTCTGTTAATTAAAGCCAGTGTTTAATACATCGTCTCTGTTTCATTGTGCTTATTCAAGGGATGCTGTGGCCTCTCATTCTTGACTCTTTTTTCTACTCCTAACAATAAAAACATAAACTAGCTCACTTATTTAAAAATAAATTCCATTCTAGGCCCCACAATGCTTCCAGACTACTCTCCCATTTATCTGTTTTGCTTTATGATAAAAGTCCTTGAAAATGTCTGTACCTACTGTCTCTACTCAACTCACCCCTTCTTTGTTTTTCAATACCACTCATACAAGTTTTGGCCTTCCCCAGTCTACTAGGACCAATTATAACAAGGTTAACAAATTAGGATTTGTTGTTGTTGTTGTTAAGAGACTAGAAAAAAAATGTGACATGGAAACTAACATTTTTAAAAAGGAAGTCTTTTTAAAAGAACTTTTAAAAAAGTTATCTTAGAAACAATTGTTTCCTTTTTTCCATCATTAGGAAGATAGAATCAAACAATTATAACATTAATATTTTGCTTCATCTATTAAAGGCAAAAAAGTGGGTGGCTGGTGGTTGGCCATTCACTTCACACTTCAAATTCGGTAACAGCAGTCCAGAGAGGACCATGGTATACAGTATAAAAATTACTAGAATTTAAAGTTTTCTATCACATTGACAAATTGTAGGCAGGAACTTCTGTTTCAGTTTTATTAGTAATCTATGCAATTTATTTCCTTATTGTTTGAATTACTCAAATTTTAATTTTTGTGATATTCTATTTTGTAGAAGTTATATATTGCCAAATAAGATATTTTAACTTTATTCTGATTAACGGGTTATGCAATTGATCAGGAAATGATTGCCATATGCAATCTTTTGATTTACTCTTTTTTTTAGTTTTTAAATTTTTTTCTGTTTACTCTGAATGTAATTTTAATATTTTGATGAGTATTGGTATATAATTTGCTACTTAAGTGGTTTTCACTCAGGCTCTTTTGGAGGGGGGAATAGCCAGAATCAGAGAACCAACTAGATTTAGACAGCTTGACTATTCCAACTGGGTGATGTGGTCCAGTATGGTCATCATCCAAACTTGACCTCTCTACTTAAAAAGTTTTAGGAATTCGCAGTTATGAAGCAATATCCTGAAGCAGTGGTTGTGTGTATGTCTCTGTGTGTGTCCATGTCTGTATGTCTGTGTATTCATATCAGTAACTTATTTCCCTACTGATTTTGATGTTTTGTTCTTTATCTTTTGTACTGATGATTGTCCAGCAATTTTTAATCCTAGTTGTAAGATGACTCCATTTAAAAAAAAAAAAAGATGACTCCATTTGTAAATGTATAATAGACATAAATAAGATTATTAAAATAAAATAAAACTTACTGAAAGTATTAAAATATCAAAGACTATATTTCAGTAGCAGCTTTACATTATCATAGTTTCTCTTCATTTTTTAAAATTATTTAACTTTTAATGTAAACCACCTGTGACTGCCAGTTTAAGTTTTGACCAAAAACTGGAGTAGAACTTATTTAATTTTTTCAGTTTAGGTGTGTGTGAATATTATTGGTAACTTGTGCATGAGTTACATTTAATACCATGTTCTCCTTTTGTATATTATCACAGAAAGGTTTTTTACAAATCTGACTCATGTCAGTTGATTATAATTATTATTATTTATTTTTTATTGCCAATATTTGGAGAATGAAAGCCTTTTTGGAAATTGATTCCTTCCTTTTTTTAAAAAAAATCACTATTTCCATATATTTGTTTTTCCATATATGTTTTTAAGTCACTTTTGTTTAATGTTCATAACTTGTACTGAGTCCTTGAATTTTCCTATATCCTTCAGTTTTCTCAGAGTCTTCATTTTTTTAACTGGTTATTAGTATATAGATTTTGATCTCTGCTTACATATGTGCATTATATCATCTCCACTGGGCACTGAGGAAGATAACATAGAGACTTCTAACAAATTTATGACGAAAGGGAAATTGTATTTTTGTTGTTTATATTTCACAGCCTGAGTACATATTGATATTTTTAATTTATCCAAACCTTGTGCATATTCACTCAGGTGTGTCCAACTCTTTGCAACCCCATGGACTATAGCCCACCAGGCTCCTCTGTCCATGGGATTCTCCAGGCAAGAATACTGGAGTTGGTTGCCACACCTTCCAGGAGATTTTCCCAACCCAGGGATCAAACCCAGGTCTCCTGCATTCCAGGCAGATTCTTTACCATCTGAGCCACCAGGGAAGCCCTATCTAAACCTTACAGGTCCTTTAATCCTTTTTATCTCTTTTTCTGGTCAGATTTCTCTTTTCTGTTATGTATAATCTATTGGCGTATATTATGTATAATCATATATATTATGTCACAGGAAGTCATACTGTTAAATAATACATCCTATGAAATAAATAAATATAGTGTTACTTATAATGTTAGAAACAGTTATTTACAGAATTGAATTTTAGTTATGCCAGATGTAATGTCACTAATGAATATACAATAAATAAAGCATTTTAGAGTTAGAAGAAAAGAAATATGTATATAAAAATCACAAGTAGAATATACATAGGAATTATCTAAGAACTAAACTACATGGTCTTTTAAACATTTTGACTGCTATAATGACTGGGCACTCTTTTTACAGTTTACATATAGCCAGATGATTTACTTTAAGGTATTAAAAGAAAATAGTGAAAAATGTCAGGGGGGTGGTAAAAACAATACCTTCAAATTGTGTTTGTAACAGTATATATTGGTAGACTATTTTTCATAAACAATTAAGAGATATATGAAATCCTTAAAATTCTTAACTCTTTGGTTTAGCTGTTTTACTTCTGGCAACATACATATATTTTCATTTTATTTACTTGTGGAAAAGGTTAAGCCATGAATTGTCCTCAAGTTTTGTGGTTTTGGAGGATCACAATGATAGTATATTATCTCCTGGCCTCAAGAGTAAGTGTGAGTCCTGGTTGTGTAAATCACAAAACTTTACCTTTGGTGGCTATGCCACCAGGGTTGGTCCAAGGTATGGGCACACCACCCAAGACAAAGTCTAAAAGTTTTTTCATAATGGAATAAGCACGAGATATCTATTTCTGCTCCATGCCTTGCATTCTTAAGGTAGGAGCCTATGGTCCTTGCCACATGGAAATCATGAAAACAGGCAGCCTGAGAACCTGAGAAAATCCAAAATAATGCAAGAAGCAGTTAATAAAGGAGGCCAGTCAGAAGCAGGGAATTGGAGGGGCAGAGAGACAAGACAAAGAGAGAAAGGCCTGATGGGGTTCTGTCTCTGAATCCAGTTTCACTCTGTTCTCAGTTATTAACCAATAAATCTTCATTTAATTTATCAACTATTAAATATTTATTGGTTAATATATTAACCAATAGATCTTCATTTTCATAAGAGCCAGTTTGAGTTTTTGTTTTCTTGCAACTGGAGTATTCTGACTGATGCAAGCTTTATAAGGACCTATATGATAAAATTAAAACTACTTATCGTAGAACAGTAAATGTTAAAATTATTCTATAACATCTTACATGGAGCATTGTTACAGATGGCCAAAGAGAGACAGCAACCAGAAAAGTATATACTTGTATGTAAAACAGAAAGAAGCATCAACATGTGAAAAAAATAGCTAGCATTGGTTGCTGAGATGAGAAATAGTTCATTTTCTTAAATTTTTCTGCCTTGTTTTATATTTTAAAGAAAATATTTTACCTGAAAAATAAGTTTAGTAGAGACGATACAAAACTCTAATGACAATTTTTATTTTACTGAAGAGATTTCTTAAACAGTGATTCTGAAACTTGTCAGAACAGAGTCTGGAGAGTACAGATTCCTGGCTTTATCCCAGCCTACTGTGTAGAAATCTTGAAAATGGGCCCAAGTATTCCAAGTGTCCAGAATGAGAACCTCTGGAACTAAAACAGAGGTGGTACAAAGTAACAGCTGAGAGAGTCTGGCTGAGTATTTGACAGACATGGATGTGAATACACTTTTGCCATGAGAAACTGTACTGGTTCAACTTTGAAAAATTTATGTGTTCCCTCTCAGTTTTGACTTTTTATCTCTAAAATAAGGCTAATTATTTCAGTTGTGAGGGTGGGTGAAACGATGCTTGTGTAGCATGCAGCACCACACTTACAGCACAGTGTAAGCACTCAAATATAATAACGGTGGTTCAGCTGGTAAAGAATCCACCTGCAACGCAGGAGACCAGGGTTCAATCCCTGGGTTGGGAAGATTCCCTGGAGAAGGGAATGGCTACCCATTCCAGTATTCTGGCCTGAAGAATTCCATGGACTGTATAGTCCAAGGGGTCGCAAAGAGTCAGATACGACTGACTGCCTTTCACATAATAATAGATTATTTAAAGATAAAAATATAAAAATAATAATAAATATTATCCCCATTACTGTTAGCCTTGTATGATGATAATGAAAATAAACAGAAAAAAAAATAATTGAAGTGCCCTGTCAATTTATATAGTACAGTTTTAAGGTCACATCATTGATGGGAGAAAAATCCTCCATCATCATGTACTGTCCAGGGCAAACTTTCAAATGACATCATTTCCTGTCAGAAATCACTCCCCCCACCTTTTTGTTTAATTTCAATTAAAAAGGGATTGCATTTCAAGAGTCACTGCTGCTACACTGCTCTCAGGAACAAAAGCAAACAAACAGAAATCACCTTGAGTGTTCTTTAAAGGGAAAATGGCAGGAGTAGATTAGAAAGATTAAGCATCTGATTATATTTACCCTCTTCTCAGATGCCTGGGTCTGGCTTGGCCCCCAGTAAGGATCCAGGGGTACAGGAAACTATAAGAAAATTTCTAGAGATGCCAGAAGGCTCAACAATCTGAGTTCCAGCCAGCGTTTTTTAACTGGCAGGAAAAAAACCAAAACAGTAAGAGCCAAACCCTTGTGAAATCATCATAGGGGAATCTACACTGAGTCTTTGTATCCTAGGGCTTTTATAGATGACAAATCAATAAAGTACATATTATCTGCTATGAACAATCTAGAAGGTACAACTTGTAACTATTTAGAAACAAGATGACTGAATACTTCTTTTCCTAAAAGCATTATTTATTTTTATTTGCCTTCTATTTCATAACTTTCCCCTCAGGAAGAGATAACATAATTTTCAAAATTATTTGAAGTTTATTTTTAAGTAGAGAAATGAGTTATCTGATAATATGTCTCTGCCTGTTTCAAGGATGAATTGTGGTTGACCAAGGTGTCAGGGATATTCATTCGGAGGCTGTTAGGGTATTTGGTTACCCTACTCTTGGTATGAGCGTGCTTGTGAATTTTTCTCTACTGAAGTTATATTTTATTTAGGTCAAGTCAAATACATGAAGGACAGAGAGTGTCATGTATTTAAATTATTTTGTTATTTGTGTTAGTCATTCTTAGTTCATGTGGTCAGGGAAATGGATGAGGCATATTTGTTTTCTGGTTTGTTTTTTCCTACTACTTTGCTACCAGCGGCTAAAGCAGTGTCTGGCTTCGAGTAGGCTCTAAGTAAATGTGTTGAAAATTGGACACAGAACATATCAATAAGGTAATACAGACAATGGCAAAATGAAGATACCTCCATCCTTTTAATACAGAAAAACAAACAAACAAACTCAGAAAACGGAAGAGACAAAAACACAAAGTAGCAGGTACCTGAACACCTCATATCACAAAAATCCCAGAATGATTATTAAGAAGTGCAGTGGGAAGAAAGGATCTGATAGGGGCAGGAAGGCACTAAAGGGAAGCAGTGTTTCAGCAGCAGCTCCCAAATCCAGTAGATACCAAGGGGCCAAAAGAGCAATATTTTGTAACAGAAGGTCAGGATGTACAATTTGCTGCAAAGCTTCCTGGTTTATGAACTCGATACCACAGAATGTCAGGGACTGGAGAGTAGGGGTTGTTGAATCAGGTAGCCCATGCCATTTTTACTGGGAGTAGTCTGTATGTGAGCTAAATTGTAGAAGAAAGATGGGGGAAGTAAAGGCTAAACTACCTCTTTCTCTCTGTCTCACTCTCACTTTGGCTCTCACTCTCTTTCTCTCTCTTGCCATAATATACTCCACTCTGAACCAGAGACATTGCAGCCCTGGCCTCTGTGTAATATAAAATCCAGAAAATAGCTGATCTAGGAAGGACTGACCTAATTCAGAGTAAACAATATTTCAAAAGAACCAGCATATCTATGTAAAGATATTTTGGTTGAAGAGGGTGGAAAGAAAAAGGAAAACAGAACACGCATCAGAAAATACTGTAATGGGCACGATGAGTCCTGTGACCAAATATTTGCCTATGGACTCGAATACAGGCATAGCAGTTTGATTTCACTTCACTTGATTGCACTTTGCAGGTACTGCATTTTTTACAAATTTAAGTTTTCTGGCAACCCTGCATTGAGCAAGTTTATTGTTGCCATTTTTTTTTCCCGATAGCATTTGCTTACTTTGTGTTTCTCTAAACGTTTTAGTAATTCTCACAATATTTCAAACTTTTTCACTATTATTGCATTTGTTATGGTGATCTGTGATCAGTGAACTTCGATGTTAGTATTATTTTGAGGCATCACTAACCATATCTGGATAAGAAGGCAAACTTAATTGATAAATGTGTGTGTTCTTACTGTTCCACTGACCAGCCATTACCCATCTTTCTCCTCCTCACGCTTTTCCAGTCCCTGAGACACTATATAGAAATTAGGCCACTTAATAACCCTACAATGACCAGTAAGTGTTGAAGTGAAAAGAAGATTGACATGTCTGTCCCTTTAAGTCAAAAGCAAGAAATGATTAAATTTAATGAGGAAAGAATGCCAAAAGTTGAGACAGGTTAGAAGATAAGTTTCTTCAAACACTCAAGTTTAAATAGAAAATTTCCTGAAGGATATTAAAAGTGCTTACTCTAGTGACACAAAAGATGAGAAAGTGAAACAGCTGCTTACTGCTGATTTGTAGAAAGTTTTAGTAGTCTGAATAGAAGATCAAACCAGCCACAACATTCCCTTAAACTAAAGCCTAATTCAGAAAAAGACCTGTGTGTGTGTGTGTGTGTGTGTGTGTGTGTGTGTGTGTGTGTGTGTGTGTGCGCGTGCGCGCTCAGTAATGTCTCTCTGAGATTCCCTGGACTGTAGCCTGCCAGGCTCTGTCCATGGGATTCTCCATATAAGAATACTGGAGTGGGTAGCCATTCCCTTCTCCAGGGGATCTTCCTGACCTTGGGATCAAACCTGGGTCTCCTGCACTGAAGGAAGATTCTTTACCATCTGAGCCACCAAAGACCCTAACTCTCTTTAATTCCATGAAAGATGAAAGAAGTGAGGAAGCCGCAAAAGAGTTTGAAGCTATCTGATGGTGTTTCATGAGAATGAAGGAAATAAAACCATCTCCATTATGTAGAAGTACAAGGTGAAATAGAAAGTGATGATATAGAAACTGTAGCAAGTAAACCAACAGATCTTGCTAAGGTAATTAATTAAGATGTCTTCACTAAACAGCAAATTTTCAGTGACAGCAAAACAGGCTTATACTGAGGAAGATGCTATTGAAAGCTTTCATACTTAGAGAAGAGAAATCAGTGCTTCGCTTCAAAGCATCAAAGGACTGCCTGACTCTCTTGTTAGGGGCTAATGCAGCTGCTGACTTGAAGCTGATGTCAGTTCTCATTTGCCACTTTGAAAATCCTAGAACTGTTAAGAATTATGCTAAATAAACTCTGCCCGTGCTCTGTAAATGGAACAACAAAGTGTAGGTGACTGGACATCTGTCGACAACATGGTTTACTGAAAATTTCAAAATATTGCTGCTCATTAAGAGTGCACCTGATCACCTGAGAGCTCTGAAGGAGATGTACAAGATCCACGTTGTTTTCATTCTGCTACCGTGACATCTATTCTGTAGCCCATATCCAGGAGTAATTTTGACTTTCAAGTCTTATTATTCAAGAAATACTGTTGTAAGGATATAACTGCTGTGGATAGTGGATTCATCTGATGAATTTGGAAAAAAATCAGTTGAAAAAATTCTGGAAAGGATTCACCTTCCTAGATACCGTTAAGAATATTTGTGATTAACGGGAAAATGTCAAAATCATCAAGATGATTTTAACTTATGGATGACTTTGAGGGGTTCAAGACTTTATGGAGGAAGACACTACAGATGTGGTAGAAATAACAGGGAAATGAAAATTAGAGGTGGAGCCTGACGATGTGACTGAATTGCTACCATCTCATGATAAAACTTTAATGGATAAAAAGTTGCTTCTTATGAATGAACAAAGAAAATTGTGTTTTTGAGATGGATATACTCCTGGTATAGAAGCCATGAAGATTGTTGAAATGACAATAAAAGAATTAGAATATTATATCAACTTAGTGATAAATCAATGACAGGGTTTAAAATGATTGACTCCATTTTTGTAAGAAGCTCTATATGGGGAACATGCTATCAAATAGCATTGCAAGCTACAGAGAAATCACTTATGAAAGGAACAGTGATTGATATGGGCATACTTCATTGTTACCTTATTTTAAGAAATTGCCATAGCTACCCCACCCTTCATCAACCACTACCCTGGTCAGTCAGCAACCATCAACATCAAGGCAAGACCTTCCACCGGCAAAAAGATGACAACTTACTGAAAACTCTGAGGATGGTTACCAATAAAGTGTTTTTTAATTAAGATACGCACATAATTTTTTTAAAACATTATTCTATTGCTTACTTAATAGATTACAGTATTTAGTATAAGCAGCATAACCTTTATATGCACTGGGGAACCAAAAATATTTGTGTGGCTGGCTTTGTTGAGATATTCACTTTATTACTTTGGTCTAGAACCAAACCTGTGATATCTCCAATGTCTGAAAAGCTGTTTAAAATTTTTGATCCAAGGATTGATTTCAGGTAAGAAATTATTATCATGTTCCAGTAGAAACAGATGAAAACTGAATTGGTAGAGTTTGGGAAGGAATGGGAAGAGAAAAAGAAAACCATCATGTAAATGGAGACCTATTTGAAAAAGCAAAACAAAGTCAAGCAAACAAAAATCTCAGGTAGAGTGGGCACAGTTTAAAGGACAGTGAAAATTATGGAAGCCAAGACAGTGAACAGACAGACTGGAAACTGATAATATATTAAACAGGGTTATAGGGAAAAAAGGATAGATACTGAAAACAAAGGAGTGCCAATATACATTTTGTATCCTTGAATAAAAAATACCCTCCCACCAAGATTGGAACTGAAATCATCTTCTAGAATATCATTCAAGAATATATTTTATAAACAAAAGATTTAAAACTATATCATGCCTCAACAAAAACCAATAAGGTATGGTTAAAACTGAAATACAACCTAGTAAAGTTATCAGTTTTAAAGATAAGGATATAACTTGTTGGGCATTCCAGCAAAAAGGTCAAATAGTTTATAAGGGAGAAATATCAGGCTGTCCTTAGTGTTCACAACAATATATATCATTAGAAAGCAGTGGAGAGATAAACTGACAACCCTGTAGGAAACAAAGTGTGAGAAATATCTAGATAGACAGTTGAATGAGAAAGGCAACATCAGGTACTTTTGATCGTGCAAGCATTATGAGAATGTATTTCCTATGTACACACCTTAAAGATAAACCTCAGTTGAACATAAATTGAATAGAGACACCATAACAGAAGAAGAGAAGTGAACCTAAAATTTGTGTAACTTGAAAACTAAAGAAGAAACAACTCCTGGAATCACATTTCTGATCTATAATGGGAGTAAATGGCAATAAATAAACAATATAACTAATGAAAAGTCGGGAGGGGAATTAGATGGTGGTGAAAGAATATTGGTTATTTCATCTTTTATAATCAGAAATCTTAAAGTCTCATTTATATCTGATAATTCAAACAATTTAGATTGAATATCTTTTAAGGTATAATAAGAATTAGAATAAATAAGACTTACAGTAGTACCACTAAGCTGATGTTGGAGAATTGGAGATTTGTTAGACCATCATTGCCCCTAGTGTCTACAAAATAGAAGGTTCTCATAAAAAAATAATGCTATAGTTGTGAAATAAAATACTAATATGTCCCGAAACAAGATAGAAACTTTTTGAAGCATAGTGAGCTACCCAACACACAACAAAGCAAAGAACCGTGCAGAACTTAGAAAAAAAAAATAAAGCAATAAAGGAGGAAACATAACATGTGGTGCTGGAATGAATACAAATCATGTATTTTAATCTAAATGGCTTATACTTATTAAAAGAAAAGAACCTCAGTCTACTACAAGGCAAAAGTCATATAGCATTGTATATGTGTGACAAATCTAAATTAGAAAGATTAAAAGGATTGTAACACCATACTAAGCTTACACATATGAAAAGCAAAGTTTAATGTTGACAAAGATAACTCAGAGCAGAAAGCATTGATTATGACAGAAAAGGTCTTATAAATTGTATTGTGCCCACCAAGAAGATATATTCAAGTCCTAATCCTCTCCCTGTGAATGTGATCTTATTTGGGAATAGGGTCTAGCAGATGTAATCAAGTTAAGACAAGGTCATACTGGTTTAAAGTGGGCTCTGATCCAGTGTTGTTCAATTGCTAAGTCGTATCTGACTCTACAACCCCATGAACTGCAGTACACCAGGCTTCCCTGTCCTTCAGTATCTCCTGAAGTTTGCTCAAACTCATGTCCATTGAATCAGTGATGTCATCCAACCATCTCATCCTCTGTCACCTCCTTCTCCCCTTGCCCTCAATCTTTCCCAGCATCAGGGTCTTTTCCAGTGAGTCAGCTCTTAGCATCAGGTGGCAAAGTATTGGAGCTTCAGTATCAGTACTTCCAAGGAATATTCAGGGTTGATTTCCCTTAGGATTGACCAGTTTCATTTCCTTGTTGTCCAGGGGACTCTCAAGAGTCTTCTCCAACACTGCATTTTGAAACCATCAATTCTTAAGCGCTCAGCCTTCTTTATAATCCAACTCTCACATCCATACATGACTACTGGAAAAACCATAGCTTTGACTAAATGGACCAGTGACCAGTGTTCTTGTCTCCAAGGGAGACACTTGGACAAAGACACAGATGGAGGGAGATGGATGTATGAAGATGGAGGAAGAGATTGTTAAACTACCACAAGCCAAGGAGCACTAGAGTCTGCTAGCACCTGCCAGAAATTAGGAAGAAGCAGTGATGGCTTCTCCCCTAGTGTCTTCAGAGAGAAAGTAGCTTTGTGGACACCTTGATTTTGGATTTCAGTCTTCCAAACTGAAAGACAATAAGTTAATGTTCTAAATAAAGGAGTTTGTGCTACTTTTGTTAGGGCAGCCCTAAGAAGGGTAATAATACACAAGGGAAGCAAAACTCCAATTAGTGTAGTTCATGAACAAAAACGTACAGGGAAGGAATGAAAATTAAACAAATTTGCTTATAGGAGGCAATCATTTAACTATCTCTGGACATGAAAGATCAAGTATACAAAAGTTAAGTACACAGAATACTAAATGACAAATTGGTAAAGTTGATATAATTTAAATATAACAGTAACTAGACTCTGAAGGAAAGTGTACCTAATTTGCCTGTGCCAATTAAACATTCATTAAAAGAGGAAATTCTAAGAATAGACCTATTATCGGCAACTATGTCTAACCCCAGTACAATGAAGCTAGAAATGAAGATCAAAATTAGAAATAATGGGTGACCACCTGGTAAAATAAGTGAGAAAGAACAAGAAAGAGAGAGAGAAAATAGCATAGGTAGATAGGTATTGATGGATGGAGAGACAGAGATCAGGAGACTGTGTTTTCTTAATTTAGATCAGCAAAGAAATAAAAAAAGAAGTCAGGATATATCAAAAAAATGACAAAGAAAAATTGTATAAGGGAACTTATGAGATACAATTAAAAGAGTGCCCAGAGAAAATATATATATAACCTTAAATGATTATATTATAAACAGATGAAATGAAAGTCACTGCTTTGGACACAAAAGATAGAAAATTAGTCTATGCATATGTAAGTATGCATTCCTTCAATGCCTATATTTGACCTAGTGGGAAGGAAGATATTATAACTTTCCAAAAGTGCCCATTGTCAAAAATATAAATGTGGCATTAAAAATTGTAAAGAACCAGATAGTGTTATCTTTATTTGCAAAAGATCTAGCATAATAGAAAGATGAAAGAAATTCAGTTCGGAACTTATTACACCAAAAAAAGGTCTCAGAATGATGACTGGGAGCAAAATTAATATACAAAAATCTATAGCTTTTACATACAACTATATTTTAAAGTGGCAGAGACTATTTCATTTATAATAGAATCTTTTTTTCCTAAACTGCAGTTATTAAATCACGATTTCCTGAAGGCTTACCTGTTTATATTTGAAGCAAGACTTTTTAATTTGCCCATTTACATAGGTCAGCTTATAAGTCCCCCAAATATTTAATTTGTACACAAGATATATCTAACCCAGAGGCTCTGGTCTATCTGGATTTAATTTGATATTTTATTTATTTTGGAATTGTATGAATATTTACTGCAAAGACTGTAGTTTTCATTAAAACCCCATCATGGACCTTTTTATTCACTCAACAGATATTGGCTTAAGATTTGGATCTATGCCAATATAGGGAGTATTTATATAGAAAATAGTGAAAGAGAGAATTACATGTAAATGTCATGTTCTGAAGTGCCTTGTAATCCTCAGATATTTTTATTTAATGTAAAATATTTATTTACATTTACATTCAACTTTCATTTATTGAATGACAGACATTGGGATATAAAAAATAAATGAGCCATGGTCACTGATGATCTTGAAGGGTAGAGAGATGCATGAATGATTAATGATAACACAATGTGTTAAATGAATTTATAGAAAGACTTACATGAACAAAGAGGAAGAACATATACCTCCCTCTGGAGAGTGGAGAAGGGGGAACCTTGCTGGGTGGAGATGGTGACTCTGAGTCAGAAGAGCTGGACTGAACTTATCTAGGGAAAAGGCACAATGTTACAGAGTGCTGGAACACTTGTACTGAAGCTCAGAATCTAAAACTTACTAGCCACAGGACCACAGGCAAGTTACTTTACCTCTTTGTTTAAAATGGTCATTTTTAAATGTGCGATTTTAATGGTGTGTTTAAAATAGTTCACGCATGTCAGTGTTGATTGAGTATTAAATGTTTAGAACAGTACATGGAGCATAGTAAAAACAGTATTGATATAAACCGTTTTCTTATTTTTATTACCAATTAGGGTAGAGGGGGAGGGGGAAAGCCTTACAGAAAAGAGAGTATAGGAACAAGGGCACAGAGGCCGGAAAACCAGCCCTCTTGCCAGATGGAGTTCAAGGGAGGAATGGTAAGACATGATGCTGGAGAAGTAGGCAGGGACCAGTTCACCTTGGTCTTGTGTGTCATCTTTAAGCACTTAAAAATCGAGTTGTTGTGGAGGTTCTCTCTGCAGGAGAATGTGACAGTCAGACCCATCTCGGCATTCAGAGGTGTCACTGCGGGAGTCTGTGGTCGTTGTGACTGTAGTGAACTAACTAGCTTAGGCAAGAAATGATAAAGGTCTGACTAAAGGTATGATGCTAGAAAATTGAGAGGACACAAGAAATAGAAGAAATATTTAACGGGTAATATTACCGAGGGGGAGTGGATGACCTGTTTTCTGTTGTGGACAGGGAGGAAGAAGCATAGGTCCCCTGGACCTCAGCCTGAGGGGAGGTTTTTGTGGTTATCAGCAGCAGACAACATCTGTGGTCAGGGAAGACGAGGATGAGGGAGAAAAGCTAAAAGGCATTATTCACCATCCCTTTCCCCATTTTTCGAAATGCAGAGCCTTTGTTTAAACAGCTAAGCCTTTCAGCTTGCTAAAATGTCAGCTCAGTTGAGCGTTACGTAGAATAAGAAAGTAAAAGAGTCTCCCCTGACGAATTATGCCTTCTCTCTGTCGATGTAAATGCTTCCTTAAATCACCCTTACAGTTCTCCCCTATTCCTGAGGAACTGGCTGGGAGCTGAAGCAGGCTATGATAATTTAATCTTTACATAAATTCATAAAATGGAAGTGACAAGACAAAGTTTTACCCCACTATATTCTGAATGTTCACATCTCATTTTTTGGATGCTGTTGAATCTTTATCCTTTAAAAGAACATCAAGATCTTAAAATTTTGGTAATTTTCATCTTATTTGATTTGATGTGGCATTCTGAAGAAATTCAGGACGTTTTCCATCACTGCTTTTGCTCATTTGAATTCTATAGAGACGCTTTCAAGGTCTTAGTTGCTGAATCTGCATTGTTGAGATGAAATCATGAGCCTTTTGATTTAATGTAAGAGCTTCATTATTCTCAGCTGTGTCGTTTGGGGCCTGTATGTCTGCTGCCTGAAAATGCCATCAGGATTCATCAAAATAAACAAAACTCTATTAAAGTTTACTTTATGTCTAAAAACAATAGGAAAAGTAGCTGAAAGGGTACAAAGAAGTCTAAAGAAGATGCACAATATAAGTGGGGGAACCGAACAAGAATAAAATATGTATATGTTTTTTTATCTGCAAACTTTGTCTCATGCCAACATTTTTGAAAATTTCTGATCAATTCAGAGAACAAAGCCCCATTTCCTTTCCATAGAGGAAGAGTTCAGATTAAAGATGTTACTGTAGTTTTTCCTTTCAGTTTGTGTTTATGTTGTATTCACCAAGTTAAAATGGATCTTTATTCCTGCAACATTTGTGTCTTTGCTTGTGGTATACTCTCTACAGATAGATCAAATTTAGTATGACAGAGAAATCAGGCCTTGAAATAAGAGGTGACCTAAGACTTATTTTTTTCTAAAGTGCATACAGAGCACTGGTAATAGAATTGGGGGCATGATCCTATGCCCCCAGTAGTATCATAAATGAGACTAAATTACATAGAAACAGATAATAAGGGAAATGTTCCTGGTTCAGTTATCTTTCTACAGTTCTGATTACTCCAAGGCACCAGTGTGTTGAAGCTGCCCTCTAGATATCCATCGCCTCTCATTTATGTTCAGTAACATCACCTTGGGAGCTCCAACTTGGCTGTGGTAGAAGTATTCACACCATAGAAACCAAAAAATTCTACAAGTGGGCTCCCTCTTCCCTCAGGCAGTTGCTAAGCTTCACCCACTAAGTCTCTGGTGAAAAGGGAAGAAGGGCCAGCCTCTCTTCAATGACCAGGGCCTGAGCCTTCTGTGTGGGCAGGTAGACCGAACACCATTTTCCTTTCATTGCCTTTGATTTTATAAGTCTTTCACTTATGATTTGCCATACAGTTTTTGCTTTATAGTAATCAAGTGTACAAAAACTTGAGGTGTCTTTAATTTTGTCAGTTCTATCAGGCATGAGCATGGTTTAAAAAAGACTTGGTAAAAATAAAGATGATGTGTAAACTGGTCAATCAAAATTTGGGACCGTTTTCCAGTATTTATCACTGTGTAGTCAATGAGGGGCCTTAGTTCCCAGCAGTAATTCCTATCCTGGTAAACTAGCCTGAAGGAGTAAGGCCAGCTTATCAGAGAAGTACGCTTACTCTCCCCTCTTCTTTATCCTTCCTTTCACCCAGTGTAACTTTCTGTGAAACCTGAACGGGGGTTTCTCATTTGCTGCATCGTTTGAATAGTTCTGTTTCAGTGTCTACAGTTATCTTGTGGTTGTCTACTTTAAACATAAATCTCCTTTTCTCTTGGCTCTCTTTGTTAGATCCTGGGTGTCTTCCCAGGGCTCATGCTGTGAGAGCTGGAATAGGATTGATGGCTGGGGAGGGGAGGCATGTAAGATACTTTGTAGCTTCAGAGGCTTTATTTGTGTTTTGTTTACCGCTTTGTTAGCCTGAAAAGGCAAGAAGATAGCATGGAAATTGGAGACTAGACTTTGGCAAACATATTGTCACTGTAATATTGACTTTGTTTGCCTCCTTTTGATCATTTTATTGATATCTCAGATATATAAATGAGACCAACTCTTTCCCATAATTCATAACATCAGCTGATTTATATTGTACTCTGTAGTTTCTTACTGACATGGGCATCAGTTGTCTGAAAGAAATGTGCTATTTAATCCCTTTACTGACTGTCATTCTCTTCAAAGACAGTATTTTGGAGAAGATATAAAGGTGAAAATGCAAGAAGATATGGGAAATAGTGTTAAAATGTGTCGGTGTTCAATATTTAGAAGTCAGAAATTAGTTATCTCTCCCTTCTAAAGACTTCTTTCCTTCATTGTGCAGTCTCGTAGTCAAGCCCAGAAGGAAGACTAAATGATTTTGGAAGAGTTGAAACAGACAATAAGATTAAACTATTGTTTGAAGGACTTTAGAAAGCGATATGTTTTGCTGAAACATTGCCTCTTGATTTTCATTTGCTTTTTTGTGTTGTTGCTTTTTATATGAAGATCAAACTATGTAGGTAGGAGCTGAGTCACCACTCAGGCACAAGACATAGTGCATTGTCTTTGTAGTAGTGTGACCATTATTACATGAGAATTACACTTGTGGAAAATGCCCCTGTTCTTTTGTCCCTGTTTAGCAGAAGCTGTTGCGTTTGTGCCTAGGAATGTGTGTGTTCATGCACCTTATGTGTGTGTGTGTTTATTATGTTACTACAACATCCACTTGCTTTTCTGTTATACCTAGTCTTACAATCTTTCTGTGTTTGAAGAGAAAAACTCCTGAAATAAATATTTTATGATCACTATTTTTTTAAAAAATGAACGTGGAAAAGTCCTAAGTGGTCATAACTTTCAACTATCTGGTATTTTTTTCTAAAGCACTATCCAAAATCTGTAATTTTAGATGATATGTATTTTTTTTGTAGGGAAGGAAGAATTAAGACTAAGAGGGAACGAAAGAAGAAACATTCACTCTCTGTTTATAAATCATTAAATGTTACATCTATTTCATCTCTTGTCATGTATAATGACATACTGCTAAAGAATACTTTGAAATCATAGGTTCCTCCTTTTACGAAAGAGAACTCTGGAACCCGGAGCAGGAAGTACTTGCGCAAGGTCACACAGTTCTGTATAGGTCTTAGACTGGAGGAATCTAGTTTCCTCATTTCCTTTCCTTGTGGGCATTTTGCTACTTCTATATGTAAAACAAAAATTGAATGTGGCAATAACAAACATCAGGCTATGTATGTTGGTTAGTCATCAACAAAACATGTTCACTGTGAATACTTATTTACTAAGGCAGAAATGTATTCAGCTTTCATTTTATAAACCTTTGTGCCAATGGATGCCAAGTCAGAAAATACATTAAAGCTGCTTACACAGACTTTGACACATATTAGGTGTTTAAAACAATGCATACACTAGGGTTGCTTGTCTTCTCTTTAATTAAGAAGATTTTAACAAGTATAAATTTGAAGGGACATTTCCAAACTGTGAGAATGTGGAACCATACTCTCCTATACATTTTTGAGAAGTGAGTACTGAATATGAGGCAGTGCTAAACACAATCTTTATCCAGCACATACCACTCCTTCAATTTTCACTCCCCTGGGACACTTTTTTTCTGACCAGCCCAATATTTTCAGGCAGCTTAGATCATTCTCATAGTATTCTGTGTCTAAATCTGATGAATTGCATTGAATTAGACTATGAGTACTGCCAGTATCCACTACATCTCCTGACACAAGGTGAGGTTCTGGTAGTATTGGTAAAAGGACTTTGTGTAAACAGCTTTTCCCAGCATATCTGCTTTGCCTAAGCAGCTTTTCCCTGCTATCTTTGTGTCATTGCTTTAGAAAGAATGATGTCCACTCTTTAGCTTGTTTTCCCAACATCCATTCTTTAATTAAATGACATAATTTCAAATTGCCTGTGATCCACAAAATGTGAGGATTGCACTTTAAGAATTATTGTCAATACCACTGCTCAGCACTTCTGCCTCAGCCTTTTCTGGTTAGATGCCTATTAAGCCCGACCATACCTCCTTCCTTGTTTCCCCCACCCTCAGCTCTGTGCTTTGCACATAGTAAGCCTTTCTTGAGTTGAACAAATAAATCAAAGAATCTGAAAATTCTTTGCAAAGGTTAAGAGAATTAAAGTGTCATTCATAAGGTAATGGCACATGAAAGATTTGGGGATCAGGTGAAGACAGTTCTGTTTCCAGAAGCATCTTGACAAGAGCACAAATTGAATGCTTCCAGTGAATTTGAATTCATTGTGAGTCAGACAAAGGGTTGCTGTAAATTATTCTGTTGTCATGGCATATCAAGGAAGTTGATGGATAAAGGGACATACTAATAAGACTCTAAGTGACAATATGAAATGAAATCAGCGGTCTCTAAGAGACTTCTTTTGAATGACACTGGGAAAGCATCTATTCTCATCATTGTCAGTTATCAGGATCACTAAGCTTTGTAGGAGATGTGTTAACTCAAAAAGATCTTGTTCTTCTGGACCATATCTTCCCAGATATCAGGGTGAAAAGTAGTAAGAGACCATTTTAGTACTGTATAAAGTGAGAGTAGTCCTTATTCATAATCAGTTTTGCTGCTAGGCCTTCTATAGCCACATTTATGTTTTCTAATAATTTCTGCTATCCCCATGCAACCCACATAACACAGAAAGCCTATGTTGTTTTCCCATCTTTTAGGTGAAAAAGAGAAACTGAGACATAGAGTCTTTAAGAGTAACCTAGATGTCCATCATCAGATGAATAGATAAGGAAACTCTGTGGTACATATACACAATGGAATATTACTCAGCCATTAAAAAGAATACATTCGAATCAGTTCTAATGAGGTGGATGAAACTGGAACCTATTATAGAGAGTGAAGTAAGCCAGAAAGAAAAACACCAATACAGTATACTAACACATATATATGGAATTTAGTAAATTGGTAAAGATAACCATGTATGTGAGACAGCAAAAGAGACAGATGTATAGAACTGTATTTTGAACTCTATGGGAGAGGGTGAGGGTGGGATGATATGGAAGAATGTCACTGAAGCATGTAAATTATCATATGTGAAACGAATCGCCAGTCCAGGTTTGATGCATGATACAGGGTGCTCAGGGCTGGTGCACGGGGATGACCCAGAGGGATGGGATGGGGAGGGAGGTGGAAGAGGGGTTCTGGAAGGGGAACACATTTACACCCATGGTGGATTCATGTCAATGTATGGCAAAACAAATACAATATTGTAAAGTAAAAAAATAGATAAATAAATTAAAAAAAAGAGTAACAGTAAACTTTTAAATGAAGCACAGCTATTTAGAAATAGAAGATGAGAAAATAATTATCATGATTCATAAAAACCATACTGTGAACATTGATTTCATCTTCATTTTTTTCAATTAAATCTTGCTTCTTTCATTTGTTCCTTCTTTCTTTTCCTTGACAAAGGAAAAGGATCCCCTCTTTAAAGCCTGAGATACTCTTCCCTTCCTTCAGTAAGACTGCTTCTTTACTATTCAGATCTTTGCTCAAGATCTGAGCAAGGCTTCTCAAAAGCTTCTCTTCCAAGAAGCCATTTCTGAGTATTCTCTTTTAAATCAAATCTAACCCTCTCAGATAATCACTCTTATTTATTTTGTTCATAGAGATAATAACAATCCAATATTGGCTGGTGAACTTTTTTTTTCCCTATATTTATTGTTGGTCTCTCGCTGGGGTATAAACTCCTCAAGGATAGCAACACCCTTTGGCTTATCCTGACAACATCTTAGCACTATGCTTAATCATACCAGGCACTTACTGCATATTTGTAAACTGAATGGATTCATTCTCCTTTAAACGAGTTCCTGCCATGGGCCAGGCACCAATAATATTCAACACAGTTGTTGCCTCAAGGAAACTAAACGTTTGATGCCTTGAGAACATTTTCTAAGTGGGGTCAATTTCTATTTCCCCTTGCTACACCTTTAATCTTGAAGCAGCTGAGGTGCCAATGACCAGTAAGATCAATTATTATAATTTATTAAGAAACAATAGAGCATAATGACTAAGAGAATGGACAGCAGAGCCAGGCTACCTTGTTCATTTGTGAATTATGCCATTTGCTGCCTCGATGGCTTTGAGACTGTTACTTAACTTTTCTGAGTCTCAGCTTCCTCATAATATCTATTTCTGTTTTAAGGACTTAATAAGTTAATAATTGTAAAGTGCTTAAATAGTGTTTCATCTACACTTAGTGCAGTGTAAGTGTAAGTTATAGTTACCATATATAGCCAAAGGTGAAAATTCCACACAAAATCAAATTCCATGTAACTCAGGTTACTGAACTTCAGGGGATAATCCCCCAAAAAAGCAGTCACTGCCATTGAGAAATGTAAGGGATGCAGGGTGAGGATGTCTTACACATATAAATGCTAAGCTAGTTAGTATATTTTGACTTCACTTTACCCTCAAACTCATTTTGATTATACACTGAGAACATATTTGAATTTCAAAGTAACCAGAGTGAATTTAGGGAAATCAGTAGCTTTGTAAGACATCATAGTGCTTCCCAGGTGGCGCGGCCCAGTAGTAAAGAACCTGCTTGCCAATGCACAAGTTGTAGAAGACTTGGGTTTGATTCCCTGGGTCAGGAAGATGCCCTGGAGTAGGAGAGGGTAACCCACTCCAGTATTCTTGCCTGGAGAATCCCACAGACAGAGGAACCTGGTGGGCTATAGCCCATGGAGTCACAAAGAGTAAGACACAATTGAGTGACTGAGCACACATATACACACACACACATAAGATGTCATGTCATAAATCATAAAGCCTCCTTTGGATACATCTATGCTGAAGAGATTGATCTATGGTTCCACACATGATGAGCATACCTTCACTTAAAGAGACTCAAAATGTTTCAGCACAGCTCCAACAGATAAGGAGGGAATAAATTAAAAGAAGCCACATCTGAAATGGGGATTATGAGCATATCATAAGTACTGCCTTAGCAGCAGTAGCTTTTGGCTGAAAGGATTACACTAGAATCACTCAGAATCACAACTGAACAGAGATGAAATCTAGTTAAAGACTAAACATCTTAGCAGAAAGCAAATGAAATTTTAAAGAAAATGCACAGCAAGAAGATTGGTCAGTATAAACCCTAATAACTCCACACAAGCAAGAAATGATTCCAATTGAAAAACCTTGTTTAAAAAAATAGTGAAAATGCTTTTATATTATTTTATTTTGTTAGTGCATCACTTCTGTTCTATGAAAATGCTTGACATCTCTAAAAATTAAGCATCCTAGAAAAGATGATAATAGCAATAATAATTTAGGTTGTACAGTGCAATAACATTGCATTTGCTCACTACCCCATGCAAAATGCCATGCTTGTCACCTCTGCAGTATCTTAATCTAAAGTATCCTAATTAATGACTCTTCTATATTTCCTTGCTTATTTTTCAAGGCAAAATCTCAAATTCTAAGCTCTTAGCATGGAAAAATATTAAAGACCTGGTATTAACTAAAAAGAAAGTCCAGAAAGTATTAAGGAATTATGGAGAGTATGATGCCATTCTTATTCCAATAAAATGATGTAATTTGTGCATAGAAAAACACTATAGGACTAGATCAACCAATTCACTGATTGTATCTTTGAATGGGATTTGGGGGAATTTTTAATTATTCTGCATTTTATTTTTATACATTTTCCCCTCAGTAATCACTGGTTTTATTATCAGAAGGAAATAGTAAAGGCTTGTTTTTCTATTGAAAGAAAAAAGAGAGAAATGTATCTATTTTACTGAAAGAAAGAAAAGAACTGTGAGGTATATTCTATGGGATCAATGGTGATAAACATTTAGTAACAGAATAAAGAGAAATAAAAGATAGGACTCAAACCCCTAAGGTACTTGGAATTAACCTAGACAATACAGTGAATTATTAAAAAAAAGTCATAAAGCCCTCATTATTAGGTTATTCAAAAATATTGGAGCACTCTCTAGTCATTGTTGACATGGATATGCCCTCTGAACTATCAAATTCTTCTGTTTTTGCAGCTAAAATCTAGTGGAAGAGGCAGACTACTAATAAATGAACATATTACCTGGCAATAATAAGTGTTATGAAGAAATACAGTGCAGAGTAAGGGGAGAGAAAGTGAAAGAGGAGGGTCGTTTTGGTAGCGTATTAAGGAGAAGCTTCTCTTTTAGCAGAGATATGTGTGAGGTGCCCCTATCAGAGAAGAGCAGAGGAAAGCACCAGAACAAAACCCTGAGACAGCACATGTGAGCAGCATTGAGAAGCTCCAGACCCAGCATGCCCGCAGGATGAAAATCAGGAGGCAGTGCAGTGGGGAATGAAAGCAGAATAATGGAGTGAAGTGGAGACAAGCCTACAGAACATCACAGGCCAAGGTAAGGGTTTCAGATTTTATAACAATTGTCACAGGCAGTTATGGAAGTTTAGAGAAATGCGGTGAAATTATTTTCTTTACATTACAAAAGAATTATCCGGCTCTTCACTGGATTATACTGCTGGAGCTCAAGGAGCAAGTGAGATGATCTGTTTGTTGAGCGATGATGGTTTAGGCAAGTGGTTGGCAAATGGTGGCCCACAACCAAATCTTATTTTCACATTTTTAAATAGACACATTTTAAATGTTTATAGAAGTACCTACATAGTTTTTTTGATTTTGCCTGTTGACCTGAGAAGAACATACTTACTATGTTGCCCTTTAAGAAAAAGTTTGCCAGCTTCTGGCTTAGGTAACAATGTTAGGTCTTCCACCCAAGCAGTTTAATCATTTATTTCTCCTTACAAGTTTTTACTTTGGAAAGGAGAGGGAGAGAAATGATCATTGGCAGAAGGAATGAAAGATTGAACATGGGGAATAGAGAAGCAGTTGGGTTTAGGCTCTATTTTAAAGGCCGAGTGACTAGATTCACTTATGAATGGGGTGTGTCCTATGAGAGGAGCCAAAGATGAGCCAAAGATGAATCTTTAAGTTTTGGTTTGAACAACTGAATGTGTGATGGGGCCCATTTGTGAACTGGTAATGACTGGGAAAGTAGCAGTTGGGCCAGAATAGGGGGGATTGAGAATGTGCTGTTTGGGGAATGTTAATTTTGGATTAATTATTAATTAATTTTGGATACGTTAATACTAGACATCCTTGTAGAGATATCTAATGAATGCCAGGAAAGTGATTTGAACAATATGTGCTACAGAATTTCAAAAGAGGGCTGGGGACATTGGGGCTGCCACATAGGGTCATTGGCAAATGAATAAGACTAGTAATAGTAATGAAAATAGTAGCTAAGAATAGTAATAATAAGGTCTTAACTCTACCTGAAGAATTGTGCAAAGTACGTGACATCCATGAGCATGCACCTGCCAGACCTCCAGTTACAAGGAGCACAACTTATCAAGGACCCCAGATTCTGAGCTTTTATTTCCATTATGGTGGTTGCACCAACCACCAAAATGGATGACTCCCAGTGAAGACTAAGCACAGGAGGGATTCAAAGGCAGGCGGGACTCCTATAAGGGCTGACTGTGGCTTCTGGACACCCCCTCAATCTTGCTGAGACCTTCTAGACTGTATAGCAACTAAGGGCACTTTTACCCAGCCATCCTTCCAGAGTCAGATTTGCACCATGGCCAATGGCTTCAGTTTCTCAGGTCCTGACCTTTTATCTCTTGTACAGGCTTTTCACCCAAATAAATTCTTGGAAGTTCAACCCCATCTAATTTCTACTTCAGATACCCAAACTAAATCCAGTAGCTAACATTATTATCTGTTTAAATCCCATTAAAGACCATACAAACAACTCTTAAAAATAAGTACTTCATTTTTCTCACATTAGAGACCAGGAAAATAAGGACTGAAGAGGTGAAATAACTTTATATATTTCAACCATAATTTTCACAACTTATTATTGAATGTATGCTGTGATCAAAAACCAGGTAGAACTGACTTTCTAATTCTAAAAGATAGGATTAATCAGTATATTAGAGTAGTGGTTCTCAGTTAAGGGTGTTTTTCCCATGGGATTTTTAACACCATCTGGAGACTGCCGATTGCCTCAAGGGGGTGGAGATATTTTGGGTTAGAGGCCAAGGGTACTGCTAACCATGCTACAATGCACAAGATAGCCTCATCAACAAAGAATTATCCAGCATCGAGTAGCAATAATATCAAGGTTGAGAAGTCCTGCATGACACCATTAGAACTTTACAAAGATAGCAAAGAAGGCACATCCCCAAGATTTATGTGAATAATAGAAGGGGCAGGACAATGTGTGAAACAGTACAAATAAGTAAATACACACATACATGTATAGAAATGAATTCACTCTCAGTGTCTAAATAAGGAAGAAGTAGTGAAAATAATTGTAATGAATTAAACCTTAAACATCTACTATGTTGGAAATCTCAAGGTCTGAATAGTCAGGGAGAATGGGAGCCAGAAAAGTGAATTGGTTTCAGTTAATTATAAAGCCAGTTGACTTTTGCTGAGTAAATACCATTTGAACATTGCCTGGAAAAACAATCACTTTATATGTGTATTTGCATGCTTAGTTACATGCCAGGCATTACGCTCATCATTTTCAAGATATATACTGTATTGACCTCACTTAAACATGAGAAGGCAGTGTCACCCCACTCCAGTGTTCTTGCCTGGGAAACCCCATGAACAGAGGAGGCTGGTAGGCTGCAGCCCATGGGGTCGCGAAGAGTCGGACATGACTGAGCGATTTCATTTTCACTTTTCCCTTTCATGCACTGGAGGAGGAAATGGCAACCCACTCCAGTGTTCTTGCCTGGAGAATCCCAGGGACTGTGGAGCCTGGTGGGCTGCCGTCTATGGGGTCGCACAGAGTCGGACACAACTGACACGACTTAGCAGCAGCAAACATGAGAAAACTGAGATTTTGATCTCAAAAATAGTTGAACTGGAGTAGAACCTAAAGTCTGAACCTGGAGTCTTGTGCTCTAAAACTTTAATTTTAGAATGGCTGTGAGAGGTGGAAATAAGTGACTCAGTAAGAACATTTTTCACATTTTAAGACAATGGATGTTGGTAATTTACACACAAAAGATGTTTAAATGTTTTTAACTATCCATTGCTTTGATTTCTCTTTATGCCACTATTTTCTTCAACTTTATCATGCGCAATACTCAGTAGCTCAAAAATAGAGTTTTGGCATGCAAATATGTGTTGTGGGCTTCCTTTGTGGCTCAGCTGTTAAGGAATCTGCCTGCGATGTGGGAGACCTGGGTTTGATCCCTGGGTTGGAAAGATCCCCTGGAGAAGGCAAATGGCAACCCAATCCAGTACTGGATTGGACATGGACATGGATCGAACCCATGTCTCCTGTGTCTTCTGCATTGGCAGGTGGATTCTTTACCACTGTGCCACCTGTAACAGACAGCATGGGTTGAGGTATGGTATTAAAGTGTGGTATAAAGCACATTATATTGGTTACATTTAAGTTTTGTGACCTGAACAGATTTTGTACCACATGTAGAATGCAGACTGGCATTATTTTAAATTTTTTTTGGCTGTACTGGGTCTTTGTTGCGGCACATGCGTTTTTCTCTAGTGGCAGCATGCAGGCTTTGTTGCCCCATGGTATGTGGAATCTTAGTTCCTCGACTAGGATCAAACCCATGTCTCCTGCATTGGAAAGTGTATTCTTAACCACTGGACCACCAGGGAAGTCCCCCAGATTGACAGCTATTCTAGTTTTATTTGCAAACATAAGTTCATTAGCAGCTTCATAATTATTACTTTGTAGAGGTATGCATTTTGTTGATTGAATTCATGCTTAAGATTTTCATGAAGCCATCGTTTTCTGCAGGAAATAGTTTCCCTAGAGGGTCTCAATAGCTTTATCATTTAGTATTTCTATTGTAAAGGGAATTTAAATGGTCATCAATAGAGGCATTTGCTGTGACTTTTCTAGACTCAGGAGCCATTTGATTAAAAAAAAATTAGTATCAAGCTTGAAGGAAATATTTGGTCATCTCTTTTTGAGTACACTTCCCCCCATTACATTGCTGCTTTATTCTCTTTTGTGGGTTTTATAGAATGTTGTACAATTAAATCCTCATGCACATTTCTTAGAAATTTTTACACTGTCTAGGCCCATGCAATTTAGAGATAATATATTTTCAGATTACTTTTTTTATTGTGGAATAGAAAGGGAATGTAATGAAGATAGTAAGTTACATAGAGGGCACAAAGGTTTTTAAGAAAGTTCTGCTATAGTGTATTTATTAATAGACTGAACTAATAATGATAATACTAGTCACAATAGGTAAACATTGTGTATTTTGTATGCTAAATCTTTCATGTTTACCCTTACTGATCCCTCACACCACACACTCTAGGAAGCTGGTTCCAAATTCTCCATTTTATAGATGAGCAAATAGATGCACAATTAGGTTAAGTAAACTTGTTCAGCGAGTAAGTGGCAGAGCTAGGTTATAAACTGGGGTGTTCTGACTACAGATGGGAACATCTTAACCAAAAGCACTATGAACGAATTTGCCCTTTGTCTACTACATCTTGTTTTGAGCCTCATCTAGTGACCTCCAGTTAATAACTGTGCAGAATGATACATACTATCATTCACTATTTAGAGTTAAGGATTCAGTATACTGGGCTCTAGCCTACAGGATTAGACATTTTGGAGGATGATTAAGTCCACCTCTTTGGGCCAAAGAAACTTCAGCTATAAACTGAATGGACTACATGATGTAATCTCTGAGATCTTTCCACACAGCCCAACAATACTCCAAAGGAAATGTCATAGGGTTCAGTCATTCTTCATGCCTCTTTTAGGCAAATTCTGAATGTGTAACACTAGAGACATTCTTTAAAACTAAAGTGTGAAATATGGAATCTGAAGAGCTTCTCTCATAAATGGATATTCTTCCATTCTGTCCATTTAGAAGCACAGGAATAATATTAGATATCTGCTCTGTGTGGATCTCACTTAGTTGACCTTATACCAAAAGGATAAATTAAATATGAGTTAGTAGGGGCAAGGCCAAAAAATATAATATTTTCTAGTACAAACTATTTCTGCTTCTCCATAATGATGTGTACAGGGGAATCCGTGTCCCAGAACATGGAGGGGGATGGCTACAGAAAGGTCATTTATTGTATGAGAGAATCTTCCATGTGCTGGACACCTCGATCTGTCTTATGGTACAACCTCACTTTTATAAATTTAGCCAAGCAAATTTAAAACAATGAGCTACTTATGAATATTGAAATAGTCTTACTTTATGTATAAAATTTGAACAAGGAAAATTCCCCCAAAGAATCTTATCATTCAAAAACTGGCGATTGAACTCCACTGGGAACTGACTGTACCCTCCAGACACTGAAGCTAGTTTAGTTAGTAAAAAGAAACATCCATCTCTGCTTCACAATTAGCCTTGGTTTATTTGACATCATCTGGACCACCATACCCCTCTTTAAGGTTAGAGTCTTGTATCTCATTCAGTCACGACGCAAGCCCCTGACTCTATGTCTAGGCATCTCTTACAATATGTTAATGTTCCCATCGAACAGTTAAAGTACTAGTGTCCATCTGTAAACAAGAGTGCATTTGAATCATGTGTGTGAGCATGGAAGTTATAAGCATATAGAATTTAATTCCAACATGTGGTACAGCCCAAACTGACAACTTGCATTTTCTTTTAAGGTTTGTACAAGACCTTATTTAAATTTGCAAATGATTATCTTAAAAGCTGAAATCTTACACATGAAAACTGAGTTACAGTGTGGGTTCGATTTAGGTATAATGGTGAATAAGCTTAGTGAGAAAGGACTTCTGTGGCAGAATTATCATACAGTTCAATCTATCAGAAACTATTCTTTGAAGGATATGCAGTTATCAAAGTATGCATCCTTTTATAAAAAGTGCATTGGCCTTTAAATGTAGCTAATTACTAAGAAAGTAGAGATTCAGCTTGCCATTTTTTCCATCTTCAGTATTATCAACATCAAAAAAATCATTCAGAATGCTCATAAAATTTGCTTTCCGTGTTTCTTATGACTAAAAATTGTTTCTTAGCAATTGGATTAATCCTCATTTTCTGAAGCATTTGCCAGAACTCTGAGATAAAAGGAAAAACATTCTTAGTATGTGCCCTTCTTGAGAAAGAAGTAGAGGCAAGATCTAAGTCCAAAATTACTCATTTCTGCTTCCAGTCTTTCTTGAAACCTTTTCCATGGCTGTGATGTACGAGAAATAACTGGAGAATTTTTATCTCCACCTCCTCAAGTAACGCGAATCATCTGTTCCCTTTTTTTATATATAAAAATGAAAGAGGGAAACTGTCCGTGATGATTTGTGGAGAGTAGGTGTGTGTGAGATCTGCTATTTCCATGGTTTGCTCAGAAGTTGGTGTCACGATTGCTTCCTACACAACAATATGGGAAACCACTTAGCAGCAGGAATCCCAGTTGGCAGAATTGCCAGTTGCACCTGATAAATAGACAGCTATTTGGGGGGCAGATCCTCAGGACACCTTAGAGAAATCAATAAATGTTTCATTCAGAAATTCAAAACTCCTATGAAACAGGATTACATATTTAGGAAGTACACGGGAGCACAACAGTGAGTTATGGTGATGATGAAGATTCTTGTTATTATATTCTTATAGCCATGTGCAAGTCTTTCAACAAACACAAAAATAGTTTTTCAGAAAGCAAGAATTTTGTTGAACAGTAACAAACCTCCAAATTAAAATAAATAAATAAATGAACATTTCAGAAGGTTTTCAGAGAAGATTCGGATTGCAGGAAATGATGACTTGAAGGGAGATTAGAAAATGATGTCCTGCGATTCTGAGGATTTCTAAGATGACCGTGAGTGTTATTTTGCTAGGAGGTCATTTTACCCGCACGGCATTGAGACTGCAGTACCCGCCTGCGATGGTATTGTGTAGGCTGGTGATGTGTAGACTGAACTATGATGTCAGTGTGACGGCAGCAAGGTCACTGGTTTGAACAATTCCAGGGCTCCACACATTCATTCAGCTACTCTGTGAAGTACCACGGAGTAAAATATGCTAGAAAGAAAGTTTGGAGAGGCCACCTTAAGTGATCCTTCATAAAATCAGAGTCCCAGTCTACAAGGTATACACTGAGATCAGTGTTGTTTGGTCCTTGCTCACATAACATTTCTGCAGAGATATCTCTTCTCTCTTTTTCTGCTATTTGATGACATCAGAATGGATCTTCCAAAGTGCTATGCTCCCCTCTCCCTGTAGAGACTGATTATCTCTTCCAAGAAAGATGTCAAGTTTTCTAATGCACCCAGTGACAATAAATTATCAGTAAATAATAAATTATCAATAAATTATCATTAAATCAGTTTTCTGGTTCTTATTCAGGTGTTTCAGCACTGACTGCTGGTTCCCTTAGAGGCCTTTCCTGGAATTGAGTATGGCCTGAATTGGGGAGCTATTCATGTTCCAAAAATAATGATTTTCAACCTTTGTTCAAAGAAGTACTTGCAAAGATGCCCAGTAAATAAATAAGTAGTCTTGTTGTTGCTGAGTTTGAAGCCTTGTCTAATCATTATCTCCCTCCACCTGTTGCCTTCTCTTGTCCACAGCAGTCACTGAGACAGATCCATCGACCATCTAGGGCTCTGCCATGTCCAGTGTTAGAAACACTGCTTAAATAAAAATCTGTTTCATTGTCTTTAAGTCAGTTTCTGGAGGTCTCTCATCATGATATTTGAAATTGTTCTTTTCCCCACTCTAAAAATAATCTCTGGATTCTAACTCATAGTCTAAAGCTAGCACTATGATGTTGATCAGTGCCTATAGAATTTGTATTATTCAGGAATCTTTTGGCTCCAAGAGCCAGAAAATCCAACTCAATCTTACTAAAGGGGATTATTGGCTGACATAACTGAAGAGCTGAGGGGTAGCACGGGCTTCCCTGGTAGCTCAGATGGTAAAAAAAAAAAAAAAAAAAAATCTGCCTGCACTGCTGGAGACCTGTTTTCTATCCCTGGATTGGGAAGATTCCCTGGAGAAGGGAATGGCTATCCACTCCAGTATTTTTGCCTGGAGAATTCCATGGACAAAGGAGCCTTACAGCTACAGTCCATGGGGTTGCAGATTCCGACATGACTGATCGACTAACACTTTAACTTTAGGGGTAGCACTGAATTCAAGCACAGATGGCCTCCAGAAGGCCTTTTCTCTCTCTCCTCTTCTTCTCTTTTCCTACCCTTCACATTACTTTGCCCATATTGGCTTTATTTATGAGTAGGCCCTACTTCATGTGATAGCTCTCAGGTTGCCTTTTTATGTATTTATTCATTTATCAATGGCTGTACTGAGTCTCTGCATATAAGTTAATAAGCAGGGTGATAGTATACAGCCTTGATGTACTCCTTTCCCGATTTTGAACCAGTCTGTTGTTCCATGTCCAGTTCTAACTGTTGCTTCCTGACCTGCATACAGATTTCTCAGGAGGTCTGGTATTCCCATCTCTTTAAGAATTTTCCACAGATTGTTGTGATCCACACAGTAAAAGGCTTTGATGAGGTCCATAAAGCAGAAATAGATGTTTTTCTGGAACTCTCTTGCTTTTTCAGTAATCCAGCAGATGTTGGCAATTTGATCTGGTTCCTCTGCCTTTTCTAAATCTAGCTTGAACTTCTGGAAGTTCACGGTTCATGTACTGTTGAAGCCTGACTTGGAGAATTTTGAGCATTACTTTACTAGCGTGTGAGATGAGTACAATTGTGCAGCAGTTTGAGCATTCTTTGGCATTGCCTTTCTTAGGGATTGGAATGAAAACTGACATTTTCCAGTCCTGTGGCCACTGCTGAGTATTCCAAATTTGCTGGCATATTGAGTGCAGTACTTTCACAGAATCATCTTTTAGGATTTGAAATAGCTCCTGCTTATTTAACCTATATGCAGAGTACATCATGAGAAACTCTGGACTGGATGAAGCACAAGCTGGAATCAAGATTTCCTGGAGAAATATCAATAACCTCAGATATGCAGATGAACCCACCCTTATGGCAGAAAGTGAAGAACTAAAAAGCCTCTTGATGAAAGTGAAAGAGAAGAGTGAAAAAGTTGTCTTAAAGCTCAACATTCAGAAAACTAAGATCATGGCATATGGTCCCATCACTTCATGGAAAATAGATGGGGAAATAGTGACAGACTTTCTTTTGGGGGGCTCCAAAATCACCGCAGCTGGTGACGGCAGCCATGAAATTAAAAGATACTTGCTCCTTGAAAGAAAAGTTATGACCAACCTAGACCGCATATTAAAATGCAAAAACATTACTTTGTCAACAAAGGTCTGTCTAGTCCAGGCTATGGTTGTTCCAGTAGTCATGTATATGGATGTGAGAGTTGGACTATAAAGAAAGCTGAGCACCGAAGAATTGATGCTTCTGAACTGTGGTGTTGGAGAAGACTCTTGAGAGTCCCCTGGACTGTTAGGAGATTCAACCAGTCCATCCTAAAGGAAATCAATTTTGAATATTCATTGGAAAAACTGATGTTGAAGCTGAAACTCCAATACTTTGGCCACCTGATGCGAAGAATTGACTCACTGGGAAAGACCCTGATGCTGGGAAAGATTGAAGGTGGGAGGAGAGGGGACAACAGAAGATGAGATGGTTGGATGGCATCACCAATTCAATGGACGTGAGTTCAAGTAAACCCTGGGAGTTGGTGATGGGCAGGGGGGCCTAGTGTGTGGCAGTCCATGGGGTCACAAATAGTTGGACGTGACTGAGCAACTGAACTGAACTGTGCTGGGTCTATGTTGCTGTGCACAGGCTTTCTCTAGTTGTGGTGTACAGGCTTCTCATTGTAGTGACCTCTCTTGTTGCAGAGCACTCAGTAGTTGTGGCATACAGGCTTAGTTGCCCTGAGGCATGTGAAATCCTCCCAGATCAGGGATTGAACTTGTATCCCCTGCATTAACAGGCAGATTCTTAACCACTGGACCAACAGGTAAATCCTCCTAAGTAGTTCTTAATGGGCTTTTTCCAATAATCATAACACAGTTTTTGAAATGGTGACTCATTGGACCATTTGCTATTTTTAATTAACGAACCTTCTCTTTGAGCAGTTTTTAGATTTACGGATAAATTGAGTAGAGAATACAGAGTTCTCATATGTTGTCCCTACAGTTTCTCCTATTAACATTTTGTGTTAATGTGGTACATTTATTATAATTGATGATCCAGTATTGATATATTATTATTAACTAAAGTGCATAGTTTACAAGCGTCCATGCTTTGTGTTTTACAATTGTATGGATTTTGATAAATGTACCATGTCATGTATTCACCATTACAGTGTCATAAGAAATAGTTTCACTGCGCTAAAAGCCCTACCTGTTCATTGTCCTTCCCTCCCTCCTACTGAACCTCTGTCAACCAGTGATAGCTTTGCTTTTTACAGAATATCATGTAATTGTAATTGAAAATTATTTATTTTTTTTAGGCTGATTTCTTTCATTTAGCCATATAGTTTTTAGTTTGTTCCATGTCTTTTTGTCCATTTATTTTTATTGCCCAATAATATTCCGTTGTATGGAAATACCAGAATTTATCCATTCACCTTTGGAAGAACACCTTGAATGCTTCCAAATTGTGGCTTCCCTGGTGGTTCAGTGGTAAAGAATTGCCTGCCAATGCAGATGACACAGGCTGTATCCCAGGGTTGGGAAGATCCCCTGGAGAAGGAAATGACAACCCACTCCAGTCATCTTGCTTGGAGAATCGCCTCGACAGAGGAGCCTGGGGAGCTACAGTCAAGGGGGTTGCAAAAGAGTCTGATATGACTTAACGACTAAACAACAAGTTTTAGCCGTTTTGAATAAGGTTGCTGTAAACATTTGCGTGAGACTCTGCATGGATGTAAGCTTCAAATCATATGGATAAACACTAAGGGGCATATAGTTTGCATGGTATTGTAAGACCATGGTTAACTTTGAAGGAGCTGCTAGACTGTTTGCTGAGTGGCTGTATAATTTTGTATTGCTACTATCAATGAATGAGAGTTCCTGTTTTCCACATCCTGGCCACTAGCTGTTGTTTCATTGTTTGAGATTTTAGCTATTTTACAAAATGTGTTGAGATGTCCTGCTATTTTAATTTGGAATGCCCTAATGAGATTTGACCAGTTTAATTGGTGTACATCCTTGAACCAATCTCTATAGTCAAAGGAGTGGAATAAGTTGATGATTCAGGTCTTTGTCTCAGGCCTGATCACTCAAGCAGAGACCACAGGATATGTAATGATTTGTAGTTACCAAATTCAAAAAAGAAAAATTATTTGCAGTTACCTAAAAAGAGAAGAGGTGCCACATTGATCAATAAAGCATATACCCTCAGTCAAACAATCAATTAAACATCCTGACAAAAATATAATGGTATTAGAAGTATTCATATTTCAACAATTCTAAGATGAAAAATACATGGTGTATTTCAAAGGTCAAGAAAATAAATAGTCGTGTCCATATGGGGTGGAAGTGGGGATAAGCGGCAATGGGAATATTGGACTCAATTTCTGCAATATATTTTCAGCTTATTTTCACTGTTATCTTCAATACATTTATTTTCAGTATTAATTATTTGAAGCACATATTTATTCATGAGTATATATAGCTCCTTTCTGTGTGAAACATCACACAGTGGAGAAGGAATAATCCACTAGAGGTCTTTTATGATTTAAATTAAGCTATTATCAATGTAATTACTAGTCTGAATGTTTTAAAGTTTCTCTAAGTAAGAACTATGTTTGCTGTTTACAAGATGGTTCATTGCACAATTATGAATAATCAGTAATGACTATGCGTTGATGATCATCATAGTGTGTTTTAGTTGAGAACATAATTTTGGAAATGAATGTACAATGCCTATTAATTCAATCAAAGAGCTTTTTATATATGTTGATTTGATATGTTCTTTGAAAATTAATACATTGGCCAAGTAATCGGTTGTCACTCTGAATATAAATTGATGAGTCTGAATCTTGCAGTAAGAAGGAATGAGCATGGGTTAAATGTGCATAAATATTGGCACAAGTCAGTGATGTGAGTTTGGGAGAAAATAAGGGAGTCAGTGTAAACATTTCATGGTTTTATAATGATAGTTGTCCAATGATTGATTTAATCTTGGGATTGATCATTAGCAAAAATGTAAGCCATGGCATAAGACATTTACAAATATGCTTTTATCAGTCAGTTTTATTCACTGAGGACAACAATTTAAAGATTCAGTATTCTATAAATGTTTATAATGCAGTGTTCTAAAGACTTCACTTAGTAACAAATATATTGGTGGAAAGATTCTACCATGTAGGATCTTTGTAGTATGGAAGAATAGTGTTAGAAAAGAATTTGAGTTGATGATAGATTGCATTTATTCCATTCAAGGATCTATGTTTATTTCATCCAAAGTTCTGATACCATCTGCAGTTGCTTATTTCTGAAGTGCATTGGAAAAAAATAAGAATATATTGACATAGAGGTTATAGATTTTCAGATGCTATGTGAAAAACTATATTCAACCTATGTCAAATAGCCAAGAAATTAAAAGTTTGCTGAAGAGAGAAAATCTTATATATTTATGTAAATTTCATCAATATCTGTCTGTTTTATAATGTGTTGAGATGATAGGACATTGAAAGGAAGAAAACTGATTTACCTACCCATTCCACTGAAACCTGTTCACAGTAGCTGTAGGCTTAATCAGCCCACCTCTGTATTTAAAAGGACACAAGCTATTTTTGCTGCTATAATGGGAGAAATAAGACAGAGGATCATATTTCCTGACTAAGAATTGAAGAACTTAGTTTGAAGTTTATGCACTCATTTAAGTGATTTAAGACTTGGTATAAATATAATTTAAGATATCATTTAACTATCATCTTCTAATAATGTTAGCATTTGATCATAACATTTCATTTTATTATCATTTTATTATAACTATTGCTGTTGTTATTGTCATCATCATTTTATTTCCATGGCATTTTATAATAGTCAAGTAACACACTACACATATCAACAATCAAACATGTTGCCATATTTTTATCAAAAGTTGTTTTTGGCTCTGAATCTACTGGAAGAGAGATAAAAAGGAGAATCTAAATTGAGATGAAGGAATTTAAAGATGGAATCCATCACATATGTTTAACTGAGAGAATAGTTAATTTGGGTCACTGTGTTTTACCATAGGTAGAACATTAGATTGAGGATAGGAAAGAAAGACTTGTTCATTAAATGATTTTCCAAAAGCCACGTAGTCATTCTGAGTCTTTATTTCCCCAGCTGCAAACTGAGAGAACAGAGTAGAACCTAAAGTCAACATGAATACTTAGCTTATGTAGCCTCTCTCTTTCAAGCCATAATGGAATTGTTACAGTAGAATGCACTTCTACTGACATCTTTATCAGTATTTCAGTTTCTAAAAGAGGTGCCAACTCTACCCGACTCTTGCAACTCCATTCTGAGTTACAACAATCTAGCCTTTCATTCTCTGTCCAGAACAAGATTAAAATTTGTTTAACTTTAGAGGGATGCTTTATTTTAGACTTCAGCTATGGAAAAGGACAAACAAATATAAACAGTCAAAGCAGACATCATAGAAATATTTTTTAGAATGCCTCCACTCATAAATATTTCTAGAAAAACATAGTCTTAAAACTTGCTGCTGGTATTTGCCCAAGTCCATTTACTCAGTTTGATCCAGAAAGGAGGGTGGTTGTTATTTTAAGAGCAAATATAGGACACAGTATTTCATTTATTCAGAAGGGGGCACACTTGTGCTTTTAATAGCAGATGTATTGAGATTTGCTAGTATATGAAATTTACACAAAAACTGTTAGGAAATGACAGAACCATTCTTTGTTATCAGCGTTTCTTAAAATATGTATGTATATATACACTTTAATACTTCTTAAATATAGAGAATAACAATTCAACATGCAGATCTATTTTGATGAAGGGCTTCTTCATTTTAAGTCCAGAGTCTTATTAAGTTGAAAACTTTATATTTTGGTCTGATAACTATTCAACACAATTAGCTTTGCTGTTCATAAAGAGTTATATAATCATGTAAATAACATGTCTTTGACAACCTCTCATGAATTTTAGTTTTGGCTCTGAAGTTTGTAACCTTGTAGTGTTAAGAATGTTTTCCTCACTAGTTTTCATTAATAATATGTCATCTTCTTTTGCAAAGATGACGCAGGCCCAATTGGAGGAAGAAGACTTATGCAATGAGTATCTTTCTACCAGTGGATTTAATTGTCTGAGGCCATAATCACCATTTTCAGGAAAGCAAGGTGAACCCTGGTGTGGTATTTGCCTAAGAACAGTTTATTCTGAAGTTTCTGAAAGTCACATCTAGCACTCACTACTTTGGCCTCAATGTTGTTCTACCAAATTTAAATATTTGATCCAGATTGATAAAAATCCAAGAGGTTTAAATCATATAGAATATCTGGGGTAAATCTGAAGGGTATGTATGAGAAGATATGTCTTCTTTTCTCCATCCTCCACAGCTAGTCCATAAGCCATATCTTACTTGTATACTGGAACTGAATATTTGCCTCCATGGCAGCCATCCTAGGCTATAATACCATAATTTTCACCTGAATTCTAGTAGTTTACCTAAGTGGCTTCTCTGCATTGTTACATTTGCCCTCAGGAAGTCCATATTGACATACATAGCTCACAAAGCGACATGTTTTAGAAAACAACTTAGATCCTGTTACTCCTATGTAACTTTCCAATTATTGATCACAAGCAGTTTGAATAAAAATCTGAATTTGACTTGGTTCTCAAGATCCTGTAATAACTGGCTTCTATCTAACTCCTTCTTCAAATGTCATTCTCTCCATCAGAAAGATCAGATCTTTCTAATCATTGAACATGGTAAACTAACTCCCACCTTAGGGATCTAGAGTCTGTCTTTTTGCTCTCTCTACAAGTCAGCTGTCTTAGAATTGCACATACCTCCAATCATTCAGGATAGACAAAAAATACTGCCTGAGACAGGCTTTCCATAATCATTCTGGCATCTCTAAGACACCCCCATGCATTTGTACCCCACTGCCCTGTTTTATCATCTTCATGGTGCCATGTCCTTCTCTAACTCATCTAGTTTATTATTTGGTTTCCTACTTTGTAAGTCTTTCTCCAGTCTCATTCATATGTCAACTTGCTAAGGACAGGAGTGTGTTCTATGATAGCTTGTTCATTACTTAATCCTTATTGTGTAGATATAGTGGTAAACATATGGTTATTGCCTAGGAAATATTTGTTGCATGTTAATTTTTTTTTCCTCCAGTCTTAAATGAGTTTTTGACTGGTTCAGTGATTCATATTCACCTCTGCAGATTTGTATAATACCATTATGAAGTGTTGCAGGGTGTGTTATCTTTCTCATAGGGATATAAGGATGTGAAAAGGATTAAATGAGATATTGTAAATGAAGGTTACTTCTTTATTATCGCCATCCTGATTTCACAGATGAGCAGATGAGAAATCTGGTGCCCCAGAGGCTACATAATCACCCAAGGGCACAGATATGAACTCTTATATCCTCTGCCAACCATCACAAAGGTCCTTTTACATAGTTATTTCTCCCCCCTTGGGCTGAACATCCCTCACTGAAAGGTCACAAGGATCACAGAGATGTTTCTGAAAATTAGAAAGGGGGGAATAAAGCCACTCTTTGTTGAGAAATGGCATACAGATCAGTGAAAACAGCCAAAGGGACTATAGGAATGAAAAATTCAGGGCAGAATTTGGCCTACTGGCCCAGATGGTAAGGGAATAAACTACTTGTGATGTTTAATGTAAAGCTATAGAAAAGTTAATAGGTTTGTGAACAAATATCCCAAACTCTCAGCTCGGGGTATGATTTCCCAATTCAGCAAACTTTTTTACCCTGAGGGTAACAATTTTTACTCAGCTTTTGTGCAAAGAAACTGCTACTATTTCATATTGTCTTTTTCTGTTTCCTCAACAAAACCATTCAGTATTACTTGGTGGAATTCTTCCCTATTGTTTGATGTTATGACACTTTCTTCTAGGCAGTGCGGTGTCCTATCATTGGGGGCCATCGGTGCTAACCAGAACAGTGTACTATACTGGGGAGAATGCTAATATATTGAACTGTATCTCATGTTCTTACACAATTCACAAACAAGCTCTTCAAAATAACTCGATTTCAGACCTGGGTGATATCATTTGTACTATATTTAAGTAACACTTAATTTTTAGTTTGATATATGCTCATTAAAAATATACATTATCTTCCTTGATTTAGGGTCACGCAACTAGTAAGTGAAGGGACTAGTCTTCCAAACTCCATTATTTGCATTTTCAGTTGTTCAGCACTTATGCAAAAGCATAAATTAACTTTGCAGTTATATCGTCAATTTTTATATCCCAGTGGATATACCAATGTCATCTGAAGTTGTGTAGCTCTGACCTGTCAAGATGTGGCAATGTAACAACACCTTGTATTGGATTTATGATGAATTCCCCCACTTTGGCCATTTTCTGAAGGAGCTGTCCAGAACTAAGCTTGCCGTGGAGTGGCCACTGAGGGAGGAAGCATGAAAACAGACTTTTAGGGTTTGAATATTTGATTTTATGCATATCCAGTCTAAGCTTCTAGTTGAAGAATCCTAATGTGCAACCCTAGGAGAATTTGCTTTCTGGATTTCAAATACAAAAGTTCAAAGGAGTCTAGTTATATTTGAAAAGCCCACATGCAAAAATAAATGAATTACCTTGAAATTGCCCGTGAAGAGGTCATCCTGAAATCTACAGAGGTTAAACACACGCACACACACAAAAAAAAACACAAAGAAAACATTGGTTTTAGAGGAGGAAAATGTGTTTTCAAATAAGGGAATGGATATTATAGCTTTTTAAATGTCATTCATTTAGAGAAGGTGAATCAACAGGGACAAAAAACCTTGAGCAAGACTCTTTTTCATGTCTATTTAAATAACTTTTTTCAATTTGTTGTACTATTAAATAGGAATACAATATTAAATAGCTTGAAATTTATAGTGATATTTCCTACATCCAAATGTGTGAGAAGAATTTTATATAATTTATTATGGCTCATACTGAGGTGACTCTAAAACTGTGAACACTGCCTAATACTTTTCCCTAAAATATTAATAAATTTATATTTATTCATTCTTACAAATTTAAATATTATATTAAAATAATGTTCATACTATCATTTGAAAATCTAGAATATAATTTCCCAGGCTTGATTTTTAATTCCAATTATATCAAAGCTAAAATATAAGATTATAACACTTTTTTTAGATTGTAGTTAATTTTTTTTTAATTAGCTTATTTATCTATTTTTTTAACTTTACAATATTGTATTTGTTTTGCCATACATTGACATGAATCCACCATGGGTGTACATGTTTTCCCCTTCCAGAACCCCCTCCCACCTCCCTCCCCATCCCATCCCTCCGGGTCATCCCAGTGCACCAGCCCCGAGTGCACGCTGTATCATGCATCGAACCTGGGCTGGCGATTCATTTCACATATGATAATTTACATGCTTCCATGCCATTCTCCCATAGCATCCCACCCTTGCCTCTCCCATGGAGTCCATAATACTGTTCTATTTATCTGTGTCTCTTTGGATGTCTCGCATACAGGATTACCTGTACTGATTAACTAAATACCATATATATGTGTTAGTATACTGTATTGGTGTTTTGCTTTCTGACTTAGTTCACTCTGTATAATAGGCTCCAGTTTCATCCACCTCATTAGAACTGATTGGAATGTATTCTTTTTAATGCCTGAGTAATATTCCATTGTGTATATGTACCACAGCTTCCTTATCCATTCGACTGCTAATGGACATCTAGGTTGCTTCCATGTCCTGGCTATTATAAACAGTGCTGCTTTGAACATTGGGGTACACGTGTCTCTTTCAATTCTGGTTTCCTCAGTGTGTATGCCCAGCAGTGGGATTCCTGGGTCATATGACAGTTCTATTTCCAGTTTTTTGAGGAATCTCCACACTGTTCTCCATAGTGGCTGTACTAGTTTGCATTTCCACCAACAGTGTAAGAGGGTTCCCTTTCCTCCACACCCTCTCCAGCATTTATTGTCTATAGTCTTTTGGATAGCAGCCATTCTGACGGGCGTGAAATGGTACCTCATTGTGGTTTTGATTTGCATTTCTCTGATAATGAGTGATGTTGAGCATCTTTACATGTGTTTGTTAGCTATCTGTATGTCTTCTTTGGAGAAGTGTCTGTTTCATTCTTTGGCCCACTCTTTGATTGGGTCGTTTATTTTTCTGGAATTGAGCTGCAGGAGTTGCTTGTTTATTTTTGAGATTAATTGTTTGTCCATTGCTCCGTTTGATATTATTTTCTCCCATTCTGAAGGCTGTCTTTTCACCTTGTTTATAGTTTCCTTTGTTGTGCAAAAGCCTTTAATTTTAACTGGGTCTCATTTGTTTATTTTTGCTTTTATTTCCAATATTCTGGGAGGTGGGTCATAAAGGATCCTGCTGTGGTTTATGTCAGAGAGTGTTTTGCCTATGTTTTCTTCTAGGAGTTTTATAGTTTATGGTCTTACGTTTAGATATTTAATCCATTTTGAGTTTATTTTTGTGTATGGTGTTAGAAAGTGTTCTAGTTTCATTATTTTACAAGTGGTTGACCAGTTTTCCCAGCACCACTTGTTAAAGGGATTGTCTTTTCTGCATTGTATATTCTTGCCTCCTTTGTCAAAGATAAGGTGTCCATAGGTGCATGGACTTATCTCTGGGCTTTCTATTTTGTTCCATTGATCTATATTTCTGTCCTTGTGCCAGTACCATACTGTCTTGATGACTATAGCTTTGTAGTAGAGCCTGAAGTCAGGCAGGTTGATTCCTCCTGTTCCATTCTTCTTTCTCAAGATTGCTTTGGCTATTTGAGGTTTTTTGTATTTCTATACAAATTGTGAAATTATTTGTTCTAGTTCTCTGAAGAATATCGTTGGTAGCTTGATAGGGATTGCATTGAATCTATAGATTGCTTTGGGTACTATACTCGTTTTCACTATATTGATTCTTCCGATCCATGAACACGGTATATTTCTCCATCTATTTGTGTCCTCTTTGATTTCTTTCATCAGTGTTTTATAGTTTTCTATATATAGGTCTTTTGTTTCTTTAGGTAGATATATTCCTAAGTATTTTATTCTTTTCGTGGCGATGAATGGAATTGTTTCCTTAGTTTCTCTTTCTGTTTTCTCAATGTTAGTGTATAGGAATACAAGGGATTTCTGTGTGTTAATTTTATATCCTGCAACTTTTCTATATTCATTGATTAGCTCTAGTAATTTTCTGGTGGAGTCTTTAGGGTTTTCTATGTAGAGGATCATGTCATCTGCAAACAGTGAGAGTTTTACTTCTTTTCCAATCTGGATTCCTTTTGTTTGTTTTTCTGCTCTGATTGCTGTGGCCAAAACTTCCAAAACTATGTTGAATAGTAGTGGTGAGAGTGGGCACCCTTGCCTTGTTCCTGACTTTAGGGGAAATGCTTTCAGTTTTTCCCCATTTAGGATAATGTTTGCTGTGGGTTTGTCATATATAGCTTTTATTATGTTGAGGTATGTTGCTTCTATTCCTGCTTTTTGGAGGGTTTTTATCACAAATGGATGTTGAAGTTTCTCAAAGGCTTTCTCTGCATCTATTGAAGTAATCATATGGTTTTTATTTTTCAATTTGTTTATGTGATGAATTACATTGATTGATTTGCGGATATTGAAGAATCCTTGCATCCCTGGGATAAAGCCCACTTGGTCATGATGTATGATCTTTTTAATATGTTGCTGAATTCTGTTTGCTAGGATTTTGTTAAGGATTTTTACATCTATGTTCATCAGTGATATTGGGCTGTAGTTTTCTTTTTTTTGTGGCATCTTTGTCAGGTTTTTGTATTAGGATGATGGTGGCCTCATAGAGTGAGTTTGGAAGTTTACCTTCCTCTGCAATTTTCTGGAAGAGTTTGAGTAGGATAGGTGTTAGCTTTTCTCTAAATTTTTGGTAGAGTTCAGCTGTGAATCCATCTGGTCCTGGGCTTTTGTTTGCTGGAAGATTTCTGATTACAGTTTCAATTTCCATGCTTGTGATGGGTCTGTTGAGATTTTCTATTTCTTCCTGGTTCAGTTTTGGGAAGTTGTACTTTTCTAAGAATTTATCCATTTCTTCCAAGTTGTCCATTTTATTTGCATATAGTTGCTGATAATAGTCTCTTACGATCCTTTGTATTTCTGTGTTGTCTGTTGTGATCTCTCCATTTTCATTTCTAATTTTGTTGATTTGATTCTTCTCCCTTTGTTTCTTGATGAGTCTGGCTAATGGCTTGTAGATTTTATTTGTCTTCTCAAAGAACCAGCTTTTGGCTTTGTTGATTTCTGCTATGGTCTCTTTTGTTTCTTTTGCATTTATTTCTGCCCTACTTTTTATGATTTCTTTCCTTCTACTAACCCTGGGGTTCTTCATTTCTTCCTTTTCTAGTTGCTTTAGGTGTAGAGTTTGTGGTTACTTTTTAAAAAGCAGTTCACCTGTTGAATTATTCAGTAGAGACATAGTGGCATGGTCTAAGTTGTGGACACGTGATTCCAGCCTCCAGTAGACTTATAGTCTAATGGAGAAAAGGTTAAGTACGTTGAAACTTAAATGCAGCATTTAAGTCCTATAATGGGGACGGTGCAGCATATTAATTCACACATTTCAGCATCCTCTTATTTGAATTAAGGAAAGTGTGGTCAGAGAGAGTTCCAAGGGAAAGTAACATGGAAGGTGATACCTGAAGTGTTAGTAGAAGTCAGCCAAGGCAAAAAGATGGAGAAGAAACTTTCAGTCACAGTGAGCATACTATGTGAAAGTATGGAGGCAAAAAGAGGATTTGGTGTTTGATGAAGTAAGAGAAGTTCAATTTGACTTAAAAGTCACAATTTTTAAGAAGATAAAACAGAAACTGGAGATAATAAAAAAGACTGAAGCAGTAAGCTGAGGTTGTATCACGGAAGCATGACCATCCTTCTAAGAGCTTTGGGATTCTGTAACAAGGTTTTAAATAAGGAAGTTTCCTGGCCAGGTTCACATTCTAGAAAAGTCATTTCAATGTGAAGAAAAGATCACAGACAGGTGAGAGCCTAAGTCTAGAGGCTGAGGGACTTTGTGGAATCTGCTGTCATGGTTCCAGGTGAGAGACACTCTCAGCCTCAACTTGGATACCACTAAAGGGAGATGGAATCATCAGTTTTTCAGAAGATTAAATTGAGAGGGCTTCATAATTATTCCTAAATAGAGAAGCATGAGAATATGAGGTCAGGAAAGCTAATTAGTTTCTAGAATCTTTAGCAGTGGTGTCTGGTTCCACTTCCAAAGATAGAAACCAGAGGAGAAGTTTGCAAGTGAAGATAAGAAAATCATCTGGGGGCATAAAAGGTTTTATGCTTCCCAATGAAATGACTATCAGAAGTTTGGAACTATAGATTTTGAAGCTCAGGAATGAGGTCTGACCTAGAGATAAAAATTTTATAATTTTCATCAGGTAGATGGTAATTGAACATATGGAAATAGGTGATATTATCCAAGAAAGATTCTGAAAAGATTCTCAAACTTTGGGGTCAGATGAATTACCCAGAAGACATGATAATATTCAGAATCGTGGGTACAAATTTCAGAGTCTTATTGAGTGGGTATAGGATGTAGCTCACAAATCTGCATATTTGACAAGTAGAAACCCATCCGATGATTTTTATGTAGATAATCCTCTGCCCGGCCCCACTTTCAAGTAAAAGGAAAAGAGAATCTTACATAGAAGCCTAAGTAGCATCAGCACATAAAAGATGGACAGAGGTGAAGGAACCCAAAAACAAGACTATGAAAAAGTAACCACATGTGTGGAAGGAAAATTAAAGCATAAAATATCACAAGTTACATGCAAAGATAATGGACATAAGAGAAGGAGTTGTCGACAGGGTCAAAAGTGTTGAGAAACAAAGTAAAGATGAAGGCTGGAATACACCTAGTACATGTAACAAAAAAGGAGGTCATAACAAATTGTCAAGAATAGTTTCAGTAGAATAATGTGGGCTGAAGCCAGATTGCAGTGGGTTGAGAGTTGAATATGAGATGAGGATGAAGAGACTTGATGCAGAAACAAATCTTTTAAAAGAAGTTGGAAGGGGTGGAGGTGGCTACAGCAGAATGTGGGTAGGGGTGAATGTTTTAGGAAGAAAACAGCTTGAGTAAATGTCTTATCTCACCCTTGACATGCTCCGATCTCTAATTTTTTGAAGCTTTTTTGAAGTGTTTCATCTATCAAATTTTGAATGAAGATACAGTACAATTCAGCAATAAAAAGAATGGATTGTGTTTTAAGTTTATGTCTATTAAGACATTTCTAAGAAACTACTAACTACTTTTCCAAAGAGCTATTCTGTTTTACATTTGGATATGAGGAAGGGGGCAAATTAAAATACTGCTTTATGTTCTGTGCATTATGGTTATGCTAAAAATACTGAAATATGCCTGAATGTTAGGCCTGCCCTCTAGTGGTGGCCCAGATCCATGGGGCCACACTTACAAAAAATGAGTTTTTCCTACCCTTTTCATCACATGAGCTGCCACTCCACCTCTGTCCTTTCTTGCCAGGACATAACAGTAGACAGCTGGTTTAAATATGCCCAAACAAATTTAGATGGTGTACTGTGGGTTCCAGTGGGGAAGAAGGATATAAGGCCCTACATCCTGGTATCTGCTTGAGATTGGTATCTGCTATCACTGCTTAAGCATCACCATCCGGGGGACTTTGAGAATAATACTGAATTCTGTTAAGCTCAGTTTCCTCATATTTACCATGAAGATTATAGTAATACCTACCTCAGGGGGATGTTATGATGATTAAATGAGATTGTGTATATAAAGCACCTAACATAGTTCAACTCAGAGTTCACATTCAAGAAACAGCAGGTGTTCATATTTCTTAACTATAAAAGCAATCAGGAAGGTAGTCAAATACTACAACGCAAATTTTATTAACAATATTTGTTTTTTCTGGTTTTCAGTTGCTCATATTCTATGTTAATGTTCTCTACTTCAATTGGAAGCTCTTCAAATTTAGAAGTAGGTCATTTTATTTGATACAGCTAAAACCCACCCCCCTCATATCAACAATAACATCCTTCATTATTTTAGAGTAACATTATATCAAGGCATTTGCTGAAATATTTTTTATGTAAAATTTAATGCTGAAAAAGTTTTATGAGGTAGGCAAAGGTCTCAAATGGTCTGTGTTGCAGAAGAGATTTTCATCTGTATCTTTCTCACGCAAACTCCACATCTTGGACTCCAGGCTGTGCTGCCCCTGCCAGTGGCAACTATAATATCAGTTACAATTGGTTGATACTGAGAAGTACAAAGACTGTGTACAAAGTATTAATACTGATACTGATAGTGATAAAACTAGCTTTCTCCTCTTTGAGCTTTTCCTCTCCAGAGAGCTCGCTAGAGGAAAAAAAAAGCTATCTTAGATTTATCCCTTGAGAAGCAAAAACAAAATGAACAAAAATCTATTAGCTTCTTTCATTACTCCAACAATACTAGCTCTGAATGTTTTTATTTGAATTATTATGTTTCCAGGCATTTTTCCCCACACTCAACCGATTGACTAATAACCACATAATTTCTCTTCAGTGATGACTAGTTCAGCTTATGTCAGAACAAATAGTGATCATCCAGAGCTATAAAGAACAAACTAGAATATTAGTACTTATATCACTTATTAATTGGCTCAACAAACTTACTCTGTCTCTTCCCAAACCCATCTACACCCACTATGCAGTTTTCAATTACCTTAGGCCTAGTGGTTCCTTTTGAGCAGTCACTGTAATCACTGGCTTCTGCCATAAATCAAGAGCATCTCTATCCCCATTTCTAGCACATGAGACACCAATCCCTCTTATCCCTATGCTAGTAATTATTGAAACTAGTAGCTCATTTATCCAATCCATAGCCTTAACCCTACAACTAATTGGACAGTATCACAGCCAGTCACCTGTCAATTCACCTAATCAGAGGAGCACACCGGGCTCTAGTAAACATTAACCCTCCCACAACCCTCGTTACATTTATTAGTCTTGTTCTTCTCACGCTCTTGAACGTGCAGTAGTCCTTATTCTAGCTTACATACTCACCCCGTCAGTAAGCCTCTACCTACACGAAAACACATAATGACTCACAAAATCCATGAGTATCATGTATTAATAGTAAACCTTTGTCCCAGATCTCTTACAGGAGCACTCTTAGCCCTTCTCCTAACATCCAATCTAATTATATGAGTCCATTTTAACTCAATTTTTAAATTATCTATGGGCTGATTAGTATCTAAACAGTATATCAGTGATGACGAGACATCACCAGGGAATGCACTTTTCAAGGCCGTCACAACTTTCATTCAAAAAAGGATGTTGACATGGCATAATTCTATTATTTCAGATTTCTTTTTTTTTTCCTGGCTTCTTCTGAGGTTTTCATCGCTCAAGTCTTGCCCCTATACTTGAACTAGGAAGTTGCTGACCACTGACAGGCATTCACTCCCTAAACCCATTAGATGTACCACTTCTCAACACCTGTCTTACTGCGTCTGGAGCATCTATTACCTGATCTCAGGACAGCTGGATAGAAGGAAGTTATTTATGTTTCTCTAGCTACTGCAATCCTCAGAGTATTATCAAACAACTGTAAAATCTCAGACAGAATATATGGGTCAACCGTTTTCATGACCAAAGTCCTCCAAGGCCTACATGTGATCATTGACTCTACTTTCCCTAATTGTCTGCTGCCTGTGACAACTAAAATTTAAAATCATTTCAGATCTGAAAACTTTGCCTAATAGTGATACTTTGTAGATGCAGTATGGCTATTTCTATACATCTCCATTTGTTGATGAGGGTCCTATTCTTTTAGTATCAATTAGTACAGTTGACTTCCAGTCAGTTTTGGTATATAATCTGAAAAGAATAATAAGCCTTATATTAGCATTAACCAGAATCATGCATTAATGTATTAAAGTATTAACTAGCTTTAATACTTGTACTTAGCAAATTCTGACTTCCCCAACTAAAGACATACAAACAAATCAAGTTCTTACAAATGTGGATTTGACCCCAAAAGGATTTTCCATAAAGGTTGTCCTGGTAGCCATTACATTTCTCTCCTTGATCGAGAAATTGTCCCCCTTCTGCCCCTGCCCTGAGCAGCCCAAACTATCAACCTAAAAACAATACTCATCATACCGCTAAGCCTAATCTCACTACTAGCAATAAGTATAGCTCGTGAGTGAACTCAAAAGGGATCAGAATGAACCAAATAGGATAATTAGTTTAAATGTTTATGATTTTGACTCATTATGGTTAAATTCATAATTACTGAGTATCTGTTGTCTACGTAAATGCTATTCCAGCATTCACAGTTTTCCTTATAAGGCTATAAATATATCAGTCCCACTTGATATCTTCTCTACTATGTCTGCAATTGTGCGTGCGTGCTCAGTCGCTTCAATCATGTCCAACTCTTTGCAACCCTATGGACTGCAGCCTGCCAGGGTCCTCTGTCCTTTGGATTCTCCGGGAAAGTATACTAGAATGGTCTGTCATGCCCTCCTTCAGGGGATCTTCCTGACCCAGGGATGGAACATGCATCTCCTGCATTGCAGGTAGATTCTTTACCACTGAGGCACCAGGGAAGACCTGTTGTTGTTGTTCAGTCACTAAATCATGTCCAGCTCTTTGCAACCCCATGGACTGAAGCACACCAGGCATCCCTATCCTTCGCTATCTCCCAGAGTTTGCCCAAACACATGTCCATTGAATCAGTGATGCCATCCAACCATCTCACCCTCTGTCACCTCCTCCTTCTGCCCTAAATCTTTCCCAGCATCCAGGTCTTTTCCAGGTCTTTTCGGTTCTTCATATCAGGTGACCAAAATATCAGCATCAGTTCTTCCAATATTTATTAAGTATCAGCATCAGTTCTTCCAATATTTATTCCATTAAGGTTGACTGGTTTGATCTGCTTGCTGTCCAAGGAACTCTCAAGAGTCTTCTCCAGCACCACAATTCGAAAGCAGCAATTCTTCAGCTGTCATCTTTCTTTGTGGTCCAACTCTCACATCTGTACACAACTACTGGAAAAACCATAGATTTGACTAAACAGACCTTTGTCAGCAAAGTGATGTCTCTGCCTTTTTAATATGCTGGCTAGGTTTGCCATAGCTTTTCTTCCAAGGAGCAAGTGTCTTTTAAATTCATGGCTGCCGTCACCATCCACAGTGACTTTGGAGCCCAAGAAAATATAAAGTCTCTCACTGTTTCCATTCCATTCTCTCACAGATTCCATTCCCCATCTATTTGCCATGAAGTGATGGGACCAGATGCCATGATCTTTTGTGAATGTTGAGTTTTAAGCCAAGTTTTTCACTCTTCTCTATTACCCTCATCAAGAGGCTCTTTAGTTCTTCTTCGCTTTCTGCCATTAGAGTGGTATCATCTGCATAACTGAGGTTATTGATATTTCTCCCAGCATTCTTGATTCCGGCTTATGCTTCATTTGGCTTATTATTTCATGTGATATACTCTGCATAGAAGTTAACTAAGCAGGGTGACAGTATACAGTTTTGTCTTACTTCTTTCCCAATTTCAAACCAGTCTGTTGTTCCATGTCTGCTTCTAACTGATGTTTCTTGACTGCATACAGGTTTCTCAGGAGACAGGCAAGGTAGTCTGGTGTTCCTATCTCTTTAAGTTTTTCCACAGTTTGTTGTGATCTACACAGTCAAAGGCTTTAGTGTAGTCAGTACAACAGAAGTAGATGTTTTTCTGGAATTCCCTTTCTTTTTCTATGATCCTACAAATGTTGGTAATTTCATCTTTGCTTTCTCTGCCTTTTCTAAATCCAGCTGGCACATCTGGAAGTTCTTGGTTCCCATACTGCTGAAGCCTAGCTTGAAGGATTTTGAGCATTACTTTGCTAACATGTGAAGTGAGCACAGCTGTACAGTAGCTTGACCATTCTTTGGCACTGGAATGAAAACTGACCTTTCCCTGCTAGAAATATTATCAAACACCTACAGCATTGATTACAAAATCTCAACCTTCTCCAATGTTAAAAATTATTATCCCAACTATTATATTGATGCTGCTAACATGTTTATCAAAAAACAATATAATTTGAATTAACATCACAACTTACAGCTTACCAATTAATTTTGTTATTCTTTCCCTTCTAACCTTCCCTGGTGGCTCAGATGGTAAAATATTCTGCTTGCAATGCAGGAGACCCAGGTTCAGTCCTTGGGTCAGGAAGATACACTGGAAAAGGGAATGACAACCCACTCCAGTATTCGTGCCTGAAGAATTCCATGGACAGAGGATGCTGGCAGACTACAGTCTATGGGGTCACAAAGAGTTGAACATGACTGAGCAACTAACAGTTTCACTTTCACCTTCGTAACCAATTTAATGACAACAGCCTTAACTTTTCTTGGATCATCTCTGACTCTCTGTCATTAACTTTACCAACTGTAACAACTTACCATTTACATTCAGTACAGTTCAGTTCAGTCGCTCAGTCGTGTCCGACTCTTTGCGACCCCATGAATTGCAGCACGCCAGGCCTCTCTGTCCATCACCAACTCCCGGAGTCTACCCAAACCCATGTCCATCGAGTCGGTGATGCCATCCAACCATCTCATCCTCTGTCGTCCCCTTCTCCTCCCGCCCCCAATCCTACCCAGCAATAGGGTCTTTTCCAATGAGTCAACCCTTCGCATGAGGTGGCCAAAGTATTGGAGTTTCAGCCTCAACATCAGTCCTTCCAATGAACACCCAGGATTGATCTCCTTTAGGATGGGTTGACTGGATCTCCTTGCAGTCCAAGGGACTCTCAAGAGTCTCCTCCAACACCACAGTTCAAAAGCATCAATTCTTTGGCGCTCAGCCTTCTTCACCGTCCAACTCTCACATCCATACATGACCATTGGAAAAACCATAGCCTTGACTAGATGGACTTGTGTTGGCAAAGTAATGTCTCTGCTTTTAAATATGCTACCTAGGTTGGCCATAACCTTCCTTCCAAGGAGTAAGCGTCTTTTAATTTCATGGCTGCAGTCACCATCAGCAGTGGTTCTGGAGCCAAAAAAAATAAAGTCTGACATTGTTTCCACTGTTTCCCCATCTATTTCCCATGAAGTGATGGGACCAGATGCCATGATCTTAGTTTTCTGAACGTTGAGCTTTAAGCCAACTTTTTCACTCTCCTCTTTCACCTTCATCAAGAGGCTCTTTAGTTCTTCCTCACCTTCTGCCATAAGGGTGGTGTCATCTGCATATCTGAGGTTATTGATATTTCTCCCGGAAATCTTGATTCCAGCTTGTGTTTCTTCCAGCCAAGCATTTCTCATGATGTACTCTGCATATAAGTTAAATAAGCAGGGTGATAATATACAGCCTTGACGTTTTCCTTTTCCTATTTGGAACCAGTCTGTTGTTCCATGTCCAGTTCTAACTGTTGCTTCCTGACCTGCATACAGGTTTCTCAAGAGACAGGTCAGATGGCCTGGTATTCCCATCTCTTTCAGAATTTTCCACAGTTTATTGTGATCCACACAGTCAAAGGCTTTGGCATAGTCAATAAAGCAGAAATAGATGTTTTTCTGGAACTCTCTTGCTTTTTCGATGATCCAGCGGATGTTGTCAATTTGATCTTTGGTTCCTCTGCCTTTTCTAAAACCAGCTTGAACATCTGGAAGTTCACAGTTCATGTATTGCTGAAGCCTGGCTTGGAGAATTTTGACCATTACTTTACTAGCATGTGAGATGAGTGCAATTGTGTGGTAGTTTGAGCATTCTTTGGCATTGCCTTTCTTTGGGATTAGAACGAAAACCATTTACACTCAGAGCTAGCCAATTCTATCTGTGTAAAGAATCACTGGCTCAGAGAAAAAGCAAAACAAAACAGCTATATAAAGCAAAGTGAAAGTTGCTCAGTCGTGTCCTACTCTTTGCGATCCCACCGACTGTCTGCCAGGCTCCTCTGTCCATGGAATTCTCCAGACCAAAATACTGGAGTGGGTAGCCATTCCCCTTTGCAGGGGATATTCCCAACTCAGGGATCGTACCCAGGTCTCCTGCATTGCAGGTGGATTCTTTACCATCTGAGCCACCTGGGAAGCCCCTCTATGTTAATTGCACTACATATATTTCTAATCTTAAAATTCAAGGCCATGAAACTGATTTCATTCTACATCTTTTTCGAAGTAACACTAGTCCCAACATTGGTTATTATTACTTCTTGATGATACCAGACAGAATGACTTAATACAAGACTCTTCTATTTTATTTTACACACTAGTAGCATCCCTCCCACTCCTAGTTGCACTGGTGTCATCCAAAACACTCTAGGCTCACTAAACATTTTCACAATACAATACTGAGCCCCCCAAATACCTAACTCTTAATCTAATATTTTCACAAGATTGGAATGTAAAATATTACAAGCAATTATGGATAAAATGTCCCTTTCTGTGTTTCACCTATGATGCCAAAAGTGCATGTAGAAGCCCTTATTACCTGATCCATGATTCTTGCAGCCCTGCTACTCGAATTTGGTAGCTGCGATATACTACGATGAGTCACAATAAGTTGTGAGCCCCATAACAAAGTAGCCATTCCTTACATTGTCTTTATGAGGAATAATTTTTGCGAGCTCAATCTCCTTACACAAAACCAACTTAAAATCATTTATCACATGCTCCTCCATTAACCAGATGGCACCTGTCATAGTAGCTGTCCTTACCCAAACACCTTGAAGTTACATAGGAACTACTGTCCTAATAGTTGCCCACAGCTTCATATCATCTATTAATATATCATTTTGCCTGGCTAATTCGAATTACCAACATTCATAGCCGAAATATAATTTTAGTCCATGGCCTACAAACACTTCTTTCACTAATGGCAGCATGATGACTACAAGTAAATTTTACAAACCTATCCCTGCCCCCAACAATCTGCTTAATCAGAGAACTATTTGTAGTAATATCATCTTTCTCCTGGTCAGTATCACCAATATTGTCATATAGGGTCATTACACTCTATGTATTAATCATAACACAAGGTAAATATACATATCATAACAATGATATTGATCCATCATTAACATGAGAAAACACTCTGATAACCTTGAACTATTATCCCTTCTGCTCCTATGGCTCAACCTATAATTATTTTGGGACCTATGTACTGTAACATAGTTAAACAAAAGCATTAGATTATGAAGGAATAGAAGTTTACATCTTCTTTTTACTGAAAAGGTTATCCTTCTCGTGGGTGAGCCTGTTTGCTCGAGAAAGCTAACTCTTACCAAAAGCAAGCTATCACTTATTTGCCCTCTGAGAAACAAAGCAAAATGAGCAAACATCTATTTGCCTCCGTTATTTCCCCAAAGATAATAGTGCTCCTATTGTTATTTTAATTATCATGTTTCTGTGTATTTCATTCACATCCAACCAACTTAGGTAGCTCTTCAATGAGGAGAAATGAGAGCATCTATGAGAATCTATGATTTTCTCAGACTCAGTACCTCATAAGCTTTTGTTACTCTGGTAAAGAGAAGAGATCAGACTGAGAATGGCCAGTATCTAGTGATTATAACAATCAGCCACTTGGTGATTTAAGATAGTTGCATTCTTTTTACTGCTCCACGCTAACCACACTTATTTCCTTTTTTCACTTTAATAGCTGAGTTTTGTCCTACAATAATCAAAGGATTCTATTGACATTTTGTCCATGTAGATAAATGATAGAATTCAGACACACAGTTCCTTCATGGAAAATAAGAAAGCATCTTCTTAGCCAAATATGATCAGTACCATCCAGACTTAAGCCTCACATGTCTGGCAAGGCATGGTTTCTCTTCAGTATTCAGTTGTTTTTCAAGAAAGGCGTGTAAATTAAAGTAGTGACAATCATGTTAACATATATGTTAGGCAACAAAATAGATGGTGCTGATGCAGATAGTGTTACAAGTTGTATTTTTTCAGGTTGGATCAACATTTAGAAAATATTTCTACTATTTCCTTCAATGTTGTCAGTTTTAATGGCTTCTACTTCATCTAATTTTTAAGCTCTTAAAAAGAAAACCAAAGTGATCCTCTGTAACCGAGGCTGAAACTAGTTTGCTTTGTCAACAAAATTAGTCTCCAGTTTATATGTTTCTAAGTGCTGGAAAGAGCCTCTTGAGGAAAGTGAAAGAGGAGAGTGAAAAAGTTGGCTCAAAGCTCAACATTCAGAAAACTAAGATCATGGCATCTGGTCCCATCACTTCATGGGAAATAGATGGGGAAACCATGGAAACAGTGTCAGACTTTATTTTGGGGGGCTCCAAAATCACTGCAGATGGTGATTGCAGCCATGAAATTAAAAGACGCTTACTCCTTGGAAGGAAAGTTATGACCAACCTAGATAGCATATTAAAAAGCAGAGACATTACTTTGCCAACAAAGGTCTGTCTAGTCAAGGCCATGGTTTTTCCAGGAGTCATATATGGATGTGAGAGTTGGACTGTGAAGAAAGCTGAGCACCGAAGAATTGATGCTTTTAAACTGTGGTGCTGGAGAAGACTCTTGAGAGTCTCTTGGACTGCAAGTAGATCCAACCAGTCCATCCTAAAGGAGATCAGTCCTGGGTGTTAATTGGAAGGACTGATGTTGAAGCTGAAACTCCAATATACTTTGGCCACCTCATGCAAAGAGTTGACTCATTGGAAAAGACCCTGATGCTGGGAGGGATTGGGGGCAGGAAGAGAAGGGGACGACAGAGGATGAGATGGTTGGATGGCATAACCGACTCGATGGACATGAGTTTGGGTAAACTCTGGGAGTTAGTGATGGACAGGGAGGCCTGGCGTGCTGCGATTCATGGGGTCGCAAAGAGTCGGGCATGACTGAGCGATTGAACTGAACTGACTGAACTGAAGTGCTGGATTATGAGTCCCCAAATCCCTAATTTATTCTAGAATACTTCAGTTAATAAAAACTGATGTGAGAACAAGTTTGTCTCATATGATTATTTAAAAAAAAAAAAAAATGCCTGTGAGAAAGTGTTTAAACTTCAGAAGATTTCATATAAAAAAAAATCTTCATTTGGGTTTATCTCACAAATCAAAGGTTTAAAAATGCTTCCTGTGACCCGAATAGGACTCTGGACAAGTGATACACACTGCTGTCCTATCAGCCTGAGTGCCCCTGGACAATTTTGACTTTTGCTTAATATCAATGTATATTTAATCTGCATCTTTCCCTGTAGAAATTTGAACCTAAATTTAAAGGGGTTTTTTCTAATGCAGTCCAAGCCAAACGATATAATTCATTTTAAAGGTATTTTTAGGACTAGATTCAAAGTGTGTAGGAAAACATTTATTTAATTTCCTGTGTTACTATAGAAATTATAATACCTAATAAATATTACTTATTCTTTGTCAGTTGCTGTGGTTTACATAGCTCATATTTTAAGTCTGACAACAAGCCATAAAGTAGGTGCTAAATGCTATTATTAGTTTAACAAGAACAATATGAACCTTCAAGAGGTATGTACATTGCCTGGAGCTACAGCTTACAAGGGGCTGAGCTTGGAAAATCTTTTCTTTAAAATTCATGTTCTTAACTACTCACTGTCTTATTCTGACACATATATTCTAAACTATTTTAAGTCTATATTTTAAAATATATTAAATGTTGCTTCTTTAAAACATGTTGCTGTTCAGTCGCTAAGTTGTATCTGACACTTTGCAACCCCATGGACTGCAGCACGCCTGGCTTCCCTGTCCTCCATTATCTCCCAGCTGCTGCTGCTGCTGCTGCTGCTAAGTCGCTTCAGTTGTGTCTGCCTCTGTGCGACCCCATGAACAGCAGCCCACCAGGCTCCTCTGTCCACGGGATTCTCCAGGCAAGAATACTGAAGTGGGTTGCCATTTCCTTCTCCATTATCTCCCAGAATTTTCTCAAATTCATGTCTATTGAGTCAATGATTGTATAAAACCATGTCATCCTCTGCCACAGCCCCTTCTCCTTTTACCTTCAGTCTTTCCCAGCATCAGGGATTTTTCCAATGTGTCTGCTCTTCACATCAGGTGGCCAAAGTATTAGAGTTTCAGCTTCAGCATCAGTCCTTCTAGTAAATATTCAGAGTTGATTTTCTTTAGGGTTGACTGGTTTGATCTTTAAAATATACAAATATGGTTATTTCTATAAAGAAACTTTTGTCCTCATACTAAATTAAATGCTCCAGATCCTCTCTACTCCCTTTGTGACCTTGTAGGTCATAAAGAGACCTTTTTTAATGAGTTGTCCACCAAAGGGGTCAGGGTTTGCATTCCCCCCTAGTATTTTTCTTTTTACCCTGTTGTAAGTGAATTATGTATACACCCTAAAGTAGTTAGCAAAGACACTGTTGTTCAGCGAGTTTTAAACTAATTAATCTGACCTAAATCCTGTCAAAAATAGTTAGGGTAAAATATGTCCTTCCTGAGCAACTTTTCAAGCCAAGATGCTGAAGCGGGGTATTTCCTGTGTACACACTATGCTAAAGTGAGAGGGCTATTTTTTAATGATTTTAGAGGAAATACTAAAATTACACTTCTTCAATTGCCACCTGGGCAGCAGCTCCTCAGTTTCTATATCTAAATAAAAACAAGAAGCTGAGCTAACAGCAGAGATTTTGACATGAATGACATCAATGACTCCTCAACCTGTTGTGGTTTTCAATTAAAAATAAAAAACTAGCCCCATTTCACAGCCTGTTTGATTTTCTTAATGTAAAAGCTATTCAACTGTCTTGAACTCACTCCTCTCACCCCTTCCTGTCCTTTTCTTAATGCTTAACATCCTTAGTAACCTAGTTAAATGGTGACATTTTTCATGTAATAACCAAGTCCTAAGTGATATATTTCTAGAAAGATATTTTAGGAAAATTAAATAAGCAAGCTTTACCCTCAGATGCAGTTTGTCAAAAGAAGGGGAGATAATCTCTGGTTTCAGTGACGACAGGTTTGAATATGATGATATTTGCTATCAAAGACTGCCCGGAGCCCTAACCACTGCTCTGTCACTCTGTAGCAGCCTCTTCTGCACACCCTTTGACCTTGCCCTTTAATATGTTAGGGGCTTGTGGGAGAGAACACTGGAGAACATATATCTCACATCGCCACACAGTTCAGAGTTAATAATTTCCTTACTAAACCTATGAACTCTTCATGTTTTGTAGTCCTCCCTTCCCAACCTGCTTCCAAGTTAGTTTCTAGGCAACCAATAAGCACTGAATTACATTAAGCTCTTTATTTCAAAGCTGCAGTTCAGGATTTTGCTGCATATTTGTTGGCTCCTTTATGGAGACTGCAGCATGGTATTCATTAACTCTGTTGAATCTTCAGTATTTCAGTGATTTGATTCTAAACCACATTACCTGTACCAGTCTTTCCATGTTTAAACCACCCCAGTGTTATTTTATCTATTGATTATGCCAAAGGTTGCCTGAGCTCTAGTTTGAATCACAGAGGCAGAATATCCACCATTTCCAGTTCTTGGTGATCATTAAGCACTTTGAGGTAACATTAAAGGATACTGCTAGGTAGTTAGAATAGGAAAAAAAAGAGTCCAAATGGTGGTGGCTAAAAGACAAAGAAAGGGAAAAGCCCACAAAAAAAAAATGAACAAAAGAGAATCCATGGACCGGAGTGAGAACCTCAGGTGAAACAAACAGGCTCCCTTCCTGGATAGCCCAATTTGCATAGGGCATGCTCAGAGGGGAGGAGACAGAACCTACAAAAGAGGAAGCCAAGGTGGATTGAAGCCTCTCCTTTGGGATCTGCCCACTTTCACGCCTCAAGGATGTACTATCCTTTGCCAAATAAAACTCTGAGCTGTAACTGAGTTGTAACAGTGGTCCGCTGTTTCAAATCTTTGCTGTGGTGAGACAGAACCGAGGAAATTACACACTCTTCTGACAATACTAAAATTTTCAAAACCTCCTGTCTTGAATGGCCAACACGTCTATAGCTGGCTTTTAGTAAGACAGAACATACGGTTTAGGAATAGTCCAAAACGTAATAAGAATTTGCAAAAAGTTGGATATTGTTTGCTTTGACAAATTAAGATTTTGATATGAAAGAAAGGTTCTTGGAAGTATCTCTTTATTGATGCAAATCAAGGTGTTGAGATTGTAATTTCAAATTTACCCAGCACTATGGGACAATAAATATTAGTCTTCCAGCAAAATTTTTATCTGTTTGAAATGTTGACAGTTTTAAGAAATTCTCTTAAAACTCTAACAAGTTCTCTCTCTCTCTTTCTCATTCTGTGTGTGTGTGTGTGTGTGTGTGTGTGTGTGTGTGCGCGCGCGCGCGCCTGCATCTAGGCCCTCACAACTAGGCAAAAACATAAATTACATGTTTGTTTACTCTGGTAAACAACTCTTTGGTTTCATAACACAAAGTATTCACTGGTATTGGTCACACTAAAGGATGACTTAGAAAGGAGAAAAGTAAAACTCTTTCAAATGCCAGTTCAGTCTCTTTCCTTCACCTGCTTTCTAGTGGGGAAGGGTGTATAGGCTGGATGAAAAAAAGTGAATAAGTCTTTGCAGACTCAGCCAAGCTATTAAAGATGATTTTGTTGGTAGGGTCTGAAACAGTGGTGCTCCATGCGGTTACAAATGAGGGAGGCTCTCTCACGACATGTAATTGTGCCCCTGTCTTTATTGACCTCATAGGAGCACCACTGTTCCAGATCCTGCTAGTAAAACTATTAGTCATCATTGAGAATTTGAATGTGTCTATTCCAACAGCTGTTCTTGCTTTTAACTTATTAATATAAAAGTACCAAGAGCCATGTAATAAGATGACTTCAGTCAGTAGAACCATAAACATTCTTGACTGCCTGCTGGTGCCATGTAGTACTGCAGATTCCAAGGATTCCACAGTCTTCAGGACAAGAAAGGGCCCCGCTTCCATTCTGGTGTTAGACAAGCAGAGAAACAGACACAGCTCATACTATTTTGGTGAGTCTGTTAGTTATGCACACGTAAAGAAATGCAAAATAAAAATTCAATTTGGTGGATATGGAACACACACTAAGATCTAAATTACTCTAGCATTGACAGTTGTTTTTTTTTTTTAAATTTATGATTATTTCCAAATGTTAGTTTGGACAAAAATAAGTCTGTATTTCATGTTATACTCAGAAAACTGTGTCCAAAGTAGATGTGTAGACTCAGTAGGTTAAACATTTCACTTAATCCTTCCCTTCACAAGTGAGGAGAAATGCATTTCCAAACTAGTAATACCATCTTGTCTTAATAAATGAAATCTTTATTGTGTGCTAAGAACTGTGTTTTTCTCTGTTTTTAACCAATTTTTATTGTGAAAATTGGAATTATTAAGGATGAATCTGCCATAAAAGATATGCAGGTCAGTGATTTATAAAATATACATATATATAAAAGAAAAGAACAGCCATGAACCTGCCACTTGGGGCAACGGATGGGTAATTGCCTGCTTCCCGGAAATGCTGGATAACCCAGCCCACTTCTGATTCCATTCCTTTTCCCCTACCTAATATGCTTCCTCTAAGCTTCTTGATTATGTCTCTGCTTTTCTTTTTGGTTTTCCAGGGCTTCCCAGGTGGTACAGTGGTAAAGAATCCACCTGCAAGTACAGGAGATACAGGAGACCTAGGTTCAGTCCCTGGGTTGGGAAGATCCCCTGGAGAAGGGAATGGCAAACTGCTCCATTATTCTTGCCTGGAGAATCCCATGGACAGAGCCTGGAGGGCTACAGTCCATGGGGTTGCAAAGAGTTGGATGTGATTTAGCAACTGAGCACAACAATATAGTTTTACTACATTCATATGCATTCAAAAATTGTGCTTTTAGTCTACTTTTAACTTTTTTAAAATTATTTTGGTTATTGCTAATTGCTAATTGCTTTACAATATTTTAGTGGTTTTTGCCATACATTGATATGAATCAGTCATGGGTTTACATGTGTTTCCCCATCTTGAACCTCCCCCCTTCCCTCCCCATCCCATCCCTCTGGGTCATACCAGTGCACCAGCCCTGAGCACCCTGTCTCATGCATCGAACCTGGACTGGTGATCTGTGTCACATATGATAATATACATGTTTCAATGCTATTCTCTAGATCATCCCACCCTCGCCTTCTCCCACAGAGTCCAACAGACTGTTCTATACATCTGTGTCTCTATTTCTGTCTCACATATAGGGATATTGTTGCCATCTTTCTAAATTCCATATATATGTGCTAGTATGCTGTATTGGTGTTTTTCTTTCTGGCTTACTTCACTCTGTATAACAGGCTCCAGTTTCATCCACCTCATTAGAACTGATTCAAATGTATTCTTTTTAATGGCTGAGTAATATTCCATTGTGTACATGTACCACAGCTTTTTTATCCATTCGTCTGCTGATGGACATCTAGGTTGCTTCCGTGTCCTGGCTATCATAAACAGTGCTGCGATGAACATTGGGGTACATGTGTCTCTTTCAAGTCTGGTTTCCTTGGTGTGTACACCCAGCAGTGGGACTGCTTGATCATATGGCAGTTCTATTTCCAGTTTTTGGAGGAATCTCCACACTGTTCTCCATAGTGGCTGTACTAGTTTGCATTCCCACCAACAGTGTAATAGGGTTCCCTTTTCTCCACACCCACTCCAGCATTTATTGTTTGTAGATTTTTGGATAGCAGGCATTCTGACCCATGTGAGATGGTACCTCATTGTGGTTTTGATTTGCATTTCTCTGATAATGAGTGATGTTGAGCATCTTTTCATGTGTTTGTTAGCCATCTGTATGTCTTCTTTGGAGAAATGTCTGTTTAGTTCTTTGGCCCATTTTGTGATTGGGTCGTTTATTTTTCTGGAATTGAGATGCGGGAGTTGCTTGTATATTTTTTAGATTAATTCTTTGTCAGTTTCTCTGTTTGATATTATTTTCTCCCATTATGAAGGCTGTCTTTTCACTTTGCTTATAGTTTCCTTCGTTGTGCAAAAGCCTTTAAGTTTAATTAGGTCCCATTTGCTTACTTTTGCTCTTATTTCCATTACTCTGGGAAGTGGGTCATAAAGGATCCTGCTGTGGTTTATGTCAGAGAGTGTTTTGCCTATGTTTTCCTCTAGGAGTTTTATAATTTCTGGTCTTACGTTTAGATCTTTAATCCATTTTGAGTTTATTTTTGTGTATGGTGTTAGAAAGTGTTCTAGTTTCACTCCTTTACAAGTGGTTGACCAGTTATCCCAGCACCACATGTTAAAGAGATTGTCTTTTCTCCATTGGATATTCTTGCTTCCTTTGTCAAAGATAAGGTGTCCATAGGTGCATGGACTTATCTCTGGGCTTTCTATTTTGTTCCATTGATCTATATTTCTGTCTTTGTGCTAGTACAATACTGTCTTGATGACTGTAGCTTTGTAGTAAAGCCTGAAGTCAGGCAGGTTAATTCTTCCTGTTCCATTCTTCTTTCTCAAGATTTCTTTGGCTATTCAAGGTTTTTTGTATTTCCATACAAATATGAAGTTATTTGTTCTAGTTCTGTGAAAAATACAATTGGTAGCTTGATAGGGATTGCATTAAATCTATAGATTGCTTTGGGTAGTATGCTCATTTTCACTATATTGATTCTTCCAATCCATGAACATGATATATTTCTCCATCTATTTGTGTCCTCTTTGATTTCTTTCATCAGTGTTTTATAGTTTTCTATATATAGGTCTTTTGTTTCTTTAAGTAGATATATTCCTAAGTATTTTATTCTTTTCGTTGCAATGGTGAATGGAATTGTTTCCTTAATTTCTCTTTCTGTTTTCTCATTGTTAGCGTATAGGAATGCAAGGGATTTCTGTGTGTTAATTTTATATCCTGCAACTTTACTATGTTCATTGATTAGCTCTAGTAATTTTCTGGTGGAGAATTTAGGGTTTTATATGTAAATGATCATGTCATCTGCAAACAGTGAGAGTTTTATTTCTTCTTTTCCAATCTGAATTCATTTTATTTCTTTTTCTGCTCTGATTGCTGTGGCCAAGACTTCCAGAACTATGTTGAATAGTAGTGGTGAGAGTGCCTTGTTCCAAGTGCCTTGCCTTGTTCCTGACTTTAGGGGAAATGCTTTCACTTATTCACCATTTAGGATAATGTTTGCTGTGGGTTTGTCATATATAGCTTTTATTATGTTGAGGTATGTTCCTTCTATTCCTGCTTTCTGGAGAGGTTTTTTTTTTTCTTTTAATCATAAATGGATCTTGAATTTTGTCAAAGGCTTTTTCTGCATCTATAGAGATAATCATATAGTTTTTATCTTTCAATTTGTTAAGTGGTGTATTACATTGATTGATTTGCAGATATTACAGAATCCTTGCATTCCTGGTATAAAGCCCACTTGGTCATGCTGTATGATCTTTGTAATATGTTGTTGGATTCTGTTTGCTAGAATTTTGTTAAGGATTTTTGCATTTATGTTCATCAGTGATATTGGCCTGTAAATAAACTGAATGGTAATAGTGTGCATGGTTTTATATCAGTCTTATTTCAACAATTCACCGTTTGTGATAGTTATTCATATTCTTTTTTATAGCATTACCTTGGCCACTTTCATTCCATTGTATAAATATATCACAATATTTTCTACTGTATATCTCCATTTTAGAATAAATGGCATTTGGTCATTTGACTGATTTATCTACTAATTCTCAAAATCTGGTGTTAGTTATGCTGCATCACATGCTCAAGCTTCTGTAGAAATCAAAGATATATTCTTATGAAAGAAAGTTCAAAAGGAAGGAAATGCTGAGGAAGCATAATAGAACTATATATATGAAACTTGTTACCTGATTGCAATCTCACAGATTTTTGGTTCAGTATTTAACAGGTTAAGTTGAGTTCCATCATGTATCATGATGAAACAAATGAACAGGAAAAATAGATCAGCATTGTCCTCTTTATTGTATGATTGCTAATTCTTTATTTAACCTTTGGTAACATGGAAGAGATGCAATGCCTTTCTGCTCTTAAGGTTCAGTTCAGTTCATTTCAGTTCAGTCGCTCAGTCGTGTCCAACTCTTTGCAACCCCCTGATCCCCAGCACGCCTGGCCTCCCTGTCCATCACCAACTCCCTGAGTCCACCCAAACCCATGTCCATAGAGTCGATGATGCCATCCAGCCATCTCATCCTCTGCTGTCCCCTTCTCCTCCTGCCCTCAATCTTTCCCAGCATCAGGGTCTTTTCCAATGAGTCAGTTCTTTGCATCAAGTGACAAAAGTATTGGAGTTTCATCTTCAACATCAGTCCTTCCAATGAACAGCCAGGACTGATCTCCTTCAGGATGGACTGGTTGGATCTCCCTGCAGTTCCAGGGACTCTCAAGAGTCTTCTCTAACCCCACAGTTCAAAAACATCAATTCTTCGGTGCTCAGGTTTCTTTATAGTCCGACTCTCACATCCAGACATGACCACTGGAAAAACCATAGCCTTGACTAGACAGACCTTTGTTGGCAAAGTGATATCTCTGCTTTTAAATATGCTGTCTAGGTTGGTCATAACTTTCCTTCCAAGGAGTAAGTGTCTTTTAATTTCATGGTTGCAGTCACCATCTGCAGTGATTTTGGAGCCCCCAAAAATAAAGTCAGCCATTGTTTCCACTGTTTCCCCATTTTTCTGCCATAAAGTGATGAGACTGGATGCCATGATCTTAGTTTCCTGAATGTTGAGCTTTAAGCCAACTTTTTCACTCTCCTCTTTCACTTTCATCAAGAGGCTCTTTAGTTCTTCTTCACTTTCTGCCAAAAGGGTGGTGTCATCTGCATATCTGAGGTTATTGATATTTCTCCCGGTAATCTTGATTCCAGCTTGTGCTTCATCCAGCCCAACGTTTCTCATGATGTATTCTGTATATAAGTTAAATAAGCAGGGTGACAATATACAGGTTTGACATACTCCTTTTCCTATTTGGAACCAGTCTGTTGTTCCATGTTCAGTCCTAACTGTTGCTTCCTGACCTGCATACAGGTTTCTCAAAAGACAGGTCAGGTGGTCTGGTATTCCCATCTCTTTCAGAATTTTCCACAGTTCATTGTGATCCACACAGTCAAAGGCTGTGGCATAGTCAATAAAGCAGAAATAGATGTTTTTCTGGAACTCTCTTGCTTTTTCGATGATCCAGCGGATGTTGGCAATGTGATCTCTGGTTCCTCTGCCTTTTCTAAATCCAGCTTGAACATCTGGAAGTTCACGGTTCACGTATTGCTGAAGCCTGGCTTGGAGAACTTTAAGCATTACTTTGCTAGTGTGTGAGATGAGTGCAATTGTGCCTTAGTTTGAGCATTCTTTGGCATTGCCTTTCTTTGGGATTGAAATGAAAACTGACCTTTGCCAGTCCTGTGGCCACTGCTGAGTTTTCCATATTTCCTGGCATATTGAGTGCAGCACTTTCACAGCGTCATCTTTCAGGATTTGAAATAGCTCAGTTGGAATTCCATCACCTGCACTAGCTTTGTTCACAGTGATGCTTCCTAAGGCCCACTTGACTTCACAATCCAGGATGTCTGGCTCTAGGTGAGTGATCACACCATCATGATTGTCTGGGTCATGAAGAAGTTTTTTGTACAGTTCTTCTGTGTGTTCTTGCCACCTCTTCTTAATATCTTCTGCTTCTTATAGGTCCCTGCCATTTCTGTGTTTTATTGAGCTCTTAAGTTTGGTTGTCTCATTTTCATTGTATTATTTTCTTCTTTTCTCTAGCCATGTGTTTCCCATCACAACATATGCTGTTCCCTTTGTCTGAAATGTGTTCTTATTATAAAGTATTTGTTGCTTGACTAACACATTTTTTTATTGAGATAAAGCTGACATATAATGTTAGTTTCAAGTATGTAACATAATAATTCAGTATTTGTATACAATGCTAAGTGATTACTACAGTAATTCTAGTTATTATCTGTCACCATACAAAGTTACAATTTTTTTTTCCTTGTGATGAAAACTTTTAAGATTTACTGTCTTAGCACCTTTAAAGTATGGAACTCCCTTCCTTCTCACGCTCATTTCAACTCAACTCTGAAGTCTCTTCCAACAGTTCTACTGCCCCCAGTCACTCTGTTACATTTATCCTTTACAATTGCTGTTAGATAATTCGTTCCTTCAATGGTTATCTTGTTTATAGTTTATTCTTTTCTTTCTGTCTCCTCTTCTCCCTGCATTCCAGAAATGCAAATACCAGGAATCTCATTTCTTTTGTTGAACAAATTAGCCATAGTATCTGTAACAATACCAGTTCATAATAAGTGCTCAATAAATGTCTAATGAATAAATGGAAGAAAGGAAGATAGCAATTTGGAAGGAGGCCAAGCCATAAAGAGACTGTTCGCATGTTTCAAAAATTCTGTAATTCTGTATGACAGGTGTAAATGAGATTTGTGGATTCAGATCTTATAATGAGACTAAGCAATTGAAGATACCAAACCATTGAAGGTTAGAAAGAAGCAGGAAGCTCAGTGTTTCCACACATTGAGACAGACTGAAAGCAGTAAAGCAGTGAGGGAAACCAAAGTCTCAGGACAGTATGTGACTGTCATTCCGATTTTCTATAAATCTCTGTGCCAAGTTATACATACATGAATTCCTCACAGTCTGACTAATGTTCATCTCAAAGAAAGAATCTGAGTCAAAGTGACCTCAGGGTTACTAGCCATGGAAACAGAGGTGGGACAATGTGGTCATTAGATGATTTTGTCAAAGAACAAAGGGGGGAACAAAAAAGGAAGTTTGATACTCTCTCACGTTTGTTTGGAGCAAATTGGCCAACATCCAAAGTTTAATGTGAGCCAGGAAGTTGGGTAACCCTGGGAGAATGAGTTGTCTTAGCAGGCTCTGCAGAAGCCCTTCTGTCTGTTATCACTGTAATGACAGATACCAAGGGTCAGTATTTACAAGGATCCACTAGGATGTGTAGGAAGATAAGTCTAGGAGAGGTCCCCAGGAGATCACGGAGCAGTGAGGCTCATAGCAGAGGCACATATTCCAGGAGTTGACCAAACTGTTAGCAATAAAATAAGCGTATATTTGACACATAAAAAGAAGAGAGTCAAATAGTTTAGTAGGCAGATCCAATAGGAGTGTAATATACTATATAATAGTTGTGGTTACATACAGGGAAAATGCTTACATGTCTATAGTGGCAAACTGTCATATATCGATATTAACCCTTTAGTCATACACAGTTTCTCCTCATTTAGACTATTTTCCTTTCCCTCAAAGATGACAATTTTGATTTTACCATGTTAGTGAGTGAGGGAAATGACTCATTTTACAGACAACTTGGCACGAATATAAAATAAGAAAAGGAGGGCATGAACTGTATCTTGTAATACAAAATCATTTTCTGAAGTCATTGCTAGGGAAATAGTAAAGCATAACAACCCAGGAAGTCCCAGGTAAATTATATGGGGGAGTAGTCCACTGATGGCCGAGGGGAAAAACATGAGCATTTCTGAGAGGAAAAAATAAAGACTCTGATGTGATGACTACGACATCTAAATGGAGCAGAGAATCTGGGGCAGAGATCCACGCCTCTCATTTGTGAGAGCTCGAACAGGGAAGGTTGTGCTGAGCAATGTTGCTTGGCAATGAACTTGATACCTGCCTCCTCTTCCCTCCATTAAAAAAAAAAAAAAAGCAAAATTAGACTAGGTAACAGAACTAGATCATCTCCCTTCTAAAGCCAACTCAGCATTCCATAGCCTTCATATATCAAATTCCAAGAGCTAGGCTATAAAATGTGGACTTCATTTTGCCACCTTGCAAAAGGAGCTTCAGCTTCTCATTTCTCTTACCTTGTGATGAGGAGGCCTGGGTGAGTTGTTCCTGAGGACCACAGAGACCCAAAGTGACAATGATAATGGTATCCCAACCTTGCCCTGGGAACTGCCGAGCCCTATGGGCCTTGAGGATTTTTCTGTTTCTCCCCAGTCTCCAGGAACAAAGGTATGTCTCTTTCAACTGGCTACCTCTCAAGGATCTTCAAGGAATGATTCCTTTCATTAAAGTAGCACAGGAAATCCCAGTGCTAAGAGGAGAGGCCAGTACAATCCTATGAAACATAATATTTTCTACTCTAGGAAAAAGGCAATGAAAATACTCAGTTCCTGTTTCACATAAAGGTAGTACAAGTCAAAGAATAATCAAATTTCAGACCTGAAAGGGATATTCTGACCACCTAATGTCACATTCTTATCTTCCTGATGAGGATATTAAGTCCAGGAAGGAGAAAAAACATACAGGATTCATCCTATCGTGCATTTATGTAATGTCTTTTTACACAACACCAACCATTCATGTGCCATGCACTTCACTACTGGTTATACAGATAAAATAGTGACCAAGTCTTGATTCTTGCCCTCAGGAACTAGCCATCAATTGGGCAGTTAAGATGAGTAAATTTAGAATGGCATTGCCATAGTACAAAAGAAGACAATGCACATAGTGGTTCAGAGTACAGGTTATGGGTTGAGGCGATCTGAGTTTTAGCATAGTACCACTGCTCACAGATTGGATGGCCTTGGACAACTGAGTTCACTTTACTATATTTCAATTTCCTTTTCCATGAAATATTGATAACACAAACATTTATCTTATATAGGCTTTCTTGATGATGAAGTGAGAAAATATATAAACAATGCTTAGTAAAATATTTAGTAGTTAGTAACTGATCGATGCAATCAAGGCTATAGTCTTCCCAGTGCTCACATACAATTATGAGAGCTGGACCGTAAAGAAGGCAGAGCACCAAAGAATTGATGCCTTCAAACTGTGGTGCTGGAGAAGAATCCTGAAAGTCCCTTGGACAGCAAGGAGATCAAACCAGTCAATCTTAAGGGAAACCAACCGTGAATACTCGTTGGAAAGACTGATGCTGAAGCTGAAGCTCCAGTATTTGGTCACCTGATGGGAGCAGTCAACTCATTGGAAAAGTCCCTGTTGCTGCAAAAGATTGAGGGCAGGAGAAGAGGGCATCAGGGGATGAGATGGCTGGATGGCATCACTGTGCAATGGACATGAACTTGGGCAAACTTCGGGCGATGGTGAGGTACAGGGAGGCCTGGGGTGCTGCAGTTCATGGGGTCACAAAGAGTCGGACACAACTGGGTGACTGAACAACAACAACAACAACTGATCAATAAATGTATCATTGTTAGTAGTAGTTGCACTACAGTAGTAAAATAATCATCATTATTATTAGAGTTCAGGTGTGGAAGTTAAAAAGAAAGCTTCCCAGCAGTAGGATTGATAGACTGTGACTATGTTTAGGCTTAGGAAGAGTGTTCTGGCAAAAGGGTTAAATTATTTGCTGGTTTCTCTGAATGTGTTGAGCTTTCTGAATACCGAGGTTTTGGTCAGAGCCACAACTGAACTGCAAATATAACTGTCGTGCTCATGGTAATCCTAGGTTAATACGTCATGTGTTCCAGTAAATGATAGTGAAGTTTGTGGGGAACAAACAGCTCTTCCTGTTTCACACATAGGAGTTTCAGTTGGAAATGTGACTTCCCAGGGTGTTTGTTCTTACCCCACTGACCCGAACACAATGAACTACATGAAAACATTGTGTATATCAAAATATGTTATACAGATGCTGTAAGTTGGTAGCATTTTCTGTCTTCCAGTATAAGCTGCAAGTATTCTGAAGTCTAGAATGTATCAGTTATCTACTGCTGAGTAATAAGCTACTCCAATATTTAGTGACTAAAACAGCAATAGTTATTGGATCTGCATGTTGGGCAGGGCTCAGTTGGGATGATTGGTTCTGCTCCCTACAGCATAGCCAGGTCATCTCCAGTTGAGACTGGGGATCCACTTTCAAGATGGCCCACCCACATGGCTGGTAGTGAACTAACCAAAACTGGTGTGCTCATTTCTTGCTGGATGTTTATTTGGGCTTTTTCACAGCATGGACACCACCTCAGAGCACTCAGACTATTTACATGGTAGGTTAGTTTCACTGGTGAGTGTCACAGAAGTACCAGGCACAGACTGTGTGGCTTTGTAAATCTAGCTTCAAGAGTCAAATAATGTTACTTATACCACAGTTGTCAGCAAATGAAGATTCAGGGATAAAGAACATACACCCTCATCTCTCTGTAGTGGAAATGTCAAAGTTACATGATGAGAAGTACATGTAGGTGTGACACTGTTGAAAAACACAACCTGCCAAAACTGCCATTCCTGTTTTGCCCACCAGAGTGTCCAGAGTCATGCTGACATAACACTGGTAATAAATATTTGCTCATTGAATGAATACATTCAGTGAATGAAAATAAATGAATAAACTAGTATTATTACCGAAGCTCCTGACACTTTCTGGATGACAGTGATATTGATATCGAACATGTCTCTTGGCTTGAAATTTTGCTCTTGAATTTGGGCACTTACTTTTATATGTCTATAGTTGGTGTTGGAGCCTCAAACTCCTTTGGGGAATAAGGAAATGACTACAAAGAAAGATCAGTAGTGCCTTTGAAGGATGGTAATTTGAATAAATGAGGTGGAATTTGATTGTAAAGATTTATTAAGTCATCAAAGAATATTACAAGAGAAGAAAATCGTTCTGAAAGAGAAAAATAATTGATGATGAGCCAGTATGGTTGCAATGAAGGAAACGATGTGATGACAAGAGATCGGGCATTTCTGGAGGAGCAGCAGCCAAAAGAAGCATTAGCAGAACTATGTTTAATTAATGAACAGTAGCAAAGAGGGTGCTCTAAAAAGATTAGAGATTGCAATTGAGGCTGTGTCTCCTGGGAAATATTGGATGACTGAAGCCCTTCTGTGTGTGATGTGATTAAAATAATCAAGAGAATGTTGAACACTGGATCATGAATGTAAAAGATTCTGTCACCCTATCTAAAGATGTAGCAAACATCAAGCAGTAATTTCTGATTAATAGTGGGATATGGAGAAGACCACCAATATAATGGCTATTTTCAGAAGTCATAGTGGAAATGTCTTATTCTTGGTACATAACAACCTGATATATTATCATCTATTAAGATTTTAACTCTGTACCCTTATTGTAAAATATATTCAGAGCTGACAATTGCAGCTTGAACTTTGTAACTTAGGATGTTAGAGACTGTAAATTTCTCCTCTGTATCATCCATGATTGTTTTATTTTTAATGAAAAGATAGAAAAGAGTTTGTGTAATTTGATTAATAAGTGAAACCCCTCAAACTTCAGAACAACAACAAAAAAGTGTTGATTATGTCACTCGATTATTTAATCATTGTCAAATGTTTCTTGGATTCTTCTAGAATGTTGACATTTACCCAACTTTAATCTTTTAAAAATATTTCTTTATTCCCTTATTATCAACCTTTTCTAAAATTGTATTATAGGAAAAGAATCACACACACAGGGATTTAGCTATCAGGCTTCTGAGTGTCAAGAATTAACTGGAAAGCAGTATCTCATATCTTCTGACTGAACTTCCCACCTGCCCACTATCATAGTGGGAATGACCAATAATTCCTTTTATTTTTTTCTTAGTTCAGTTCAGTTCAGTTCAGTCGCTCAGTCGTGTCCGACTCTTTGCGACCCCAAGAATCGCAGCACACCAGGCCTCCCTGTCCATCACCAACTCTCGGAGTTTACCCAAACTCATGTCCATCGAGTCGGTGACGGCATCCAGCCATCTCATCCTCTGTCGTCCCCTTCTCCTACTGTACTACAATAAATATGTGTTGTAACTGAATGAGTTTGACAGAAAATGTACTTCATGTAATTACATTTATATTGATTTACATATGAATGATATAGGATTTGGACATCACAATGTTATCACTGGCTTTAAAAAAATACTTAGAATATTCTTGATACAAGTTTAGATTTGCTATGACAATTTTAAAATATAATCTGTGCTAAATTCAAAGGCTGAGTAGTCAAAGACATTATTTAAAAATTATCATAAACTTTAAAGTATGCTTGAGTTGATGTTTCTTGCTAAGCTGAACATTAATTTGGTTTTGCTGTATATAGATATATCAGAATTAAAAAGTAAATAGTTTCATTGGCTCCTTAGTCACTCAGATTAAGGTATCTGAATCAGGCTGGTCCTGAACCTTTGACCTAGTAACAGAGTTTCCAGATAGAGAAACACTTATAGCAGATCAAAAAGGTCACAAACAAATACACCAGTTATGCCTTCAAAACACACCAAACATCACTGCATAGTGTATGTTAAGATGGTCATTTAAAAGGGACAGAAAATTCAGGCTGTGACTGCAAAGGAGACACTGACTCACCAACCTAAAGTAGTTTCACTTCTTTATTCTCACTATCTCCTCACTTCTCACTAACACCTTTCAGTATAGTCCTAAGCATCAGTTCAGTTCAGTTCAGTTAAGTCGCTCAGTCGTGTCCGACTCTTTGCGACACCATGAATTGCAGTACACCAGCCCTCTCTGTCCACCACCAACTCCCAGAGTCTACCCAAACCCATGTCCATCGAGTCAGTGATGCCATCCAATCATCTCATCCTCTGTCGTCCCCTTCTCCACCTGCCACCAATCCTACCCAGCATTAGGGTCTTTCCCAATGAGTCAACTCTTTGCATGAGGTTGCCAAAGTATTGGACTTTCAGCTTCAACATCCGTCCTTCAAATGAACACCCAGGATTGATCTCCTTTAGGATGGATTGATTGGATCTCCTTTCAGTCCAAGGGACTCTCAAGAGTCTTCTCCAACACCACAGTTCAAAAGCATCAATTCTGCGGTGCTCAGCTTTCTTCACCGTCCAACTCTCACATCCATACATGACCATTGGAAAAACCATAGCCTTGACTAGATGGACTTTTGTTGGCAAAGTAATGTCTCTGCTTTTAAATATGCTATCTTGGTTGGCCATAACCTTCCTTCCAAGGAGTAAGCGCCTTTTAATTTCATGGCTGCAATCACCATCAGCAGTGATTCTGGAGCCAAAAAAAATAAAGTCTGACACTGTTTCCACTGTTTTCCCATCTATTTCCCATGAAGTGATGGGACCAGATGCCATGATCTTAGTTTTCTGAACGTTGAGCTTTAAGCCAACTTTTTCACTCTCCTCTTTCACTTTCATCAAGAGGCTCTTTAGTTCTTCCTCACTTTCTGCCATAAGGGTGATGTCATCTGCATATCTGAGGTTACTGATATTTCTCCCAGCAATCTTGATTCCAGCTTGTGTTTCTTCCAGCCCAGCGTTTCTCGTGATGTACTCTGCATATAAGTTAAATAAGCAGGGTGACAATATACAGCCTTGACGTACTCCTTTTCCTATTTGGAACCAGTCTGTTGTTCCATGTCCAGTTCTAACTGTTTCTTCCTGACTTCCATACAGGTTTCTCAAGAGACAGGTCAGGTGGTCTGGTATTCCCATCTCTTTCAGAATTTTCCACAGTTTATTGTGATCCACACAGTCAAAGACTTTGGCATAGTCAATAAAGCAGAAATCAATGTTTTTCTGGAACTCTCTTGCTTTTTCGGTGATCCAGCAGATATTGGCAATTTGATCTCTGGTTCCTCTGCCTTTTCTAAAACCAGCTTGAACATCTGGAAGTTCACGGTTCACGTATTGCTGAAGCCTGGCTTGGAGAATTTTGAGCATTACTTTACTAGCATGTGAGATGAGTGCAATTGTGCAGTAGTTTGAGCATTCTTTGGCATTTCCTTTCTTTGCGATTGGAACGAAAACTGACCTTTTCCAGTCCTGTGGCCACTGCTGAGTTTTCCAAATTTGCTGGCATATAGAGTGCAGCACTTTCACAGCATCATCTTTGAGGATTTGAAATAGCTCAACTGGAATTCCATCACCTCCACTAGCTTTGTTCGTAGTGATGCTTTCTAAGGCCCACTTGACTTCACATTCCAGGATGTCTGGCTCTAGGTGAGTGATCACACCATCGTGATTATCTGGGTCGTGAAGATCTGCTTTGTACAGTTCTTCTGTTTATGCTTGCCACCTCTTCTTAATATCTTCTGCTTCTGTTAGGTCCATACCATTTCTGTCCTTTATCGAGCCTATCTTTGCATGAAATGTTCCCTTGGTATCTCTAATTTTCTTGAAGAGATCTCTAGTCTTTCCCAATCTTCTGTTTTCCTCTATTTCTTTGCACTGATCACTGAGGAAGGCTTTCTTATCTCTCCTTGCTATTCTTTGGAACTCTGCATTCAGATGGGAATATCTTTCCTTTTCTCCTTTGCTTTTTGCTTCTCTTCTCTTCCCAGCTATCTGTAAGGCCTCCTCAGACAGCCATTTTGCTTTTTTGCATCTTTTTCATGGGGATTGTCTTGATCCCTGTCTCCTGTCCTAAGCATCACCTATGGTTAAATTTGCATTTGTGCATTAATATACTTATTATCTATCTCCCTCATGCATGAAAGCCCCTTGATATAAAGACAATGGATGATTTGTGTTTCCCTCTGAACCCCTGGTACTTAGAATAGGACATCACATAGGCTAGGCACTTCAGTTAATTTGTATTAAAGGGTAAAATATGCTATTTTGGGAAAGAGGTTTCTCATTTAGCCTTAATCAGAGCAGCATCCAGATCACCACCAGGCATAAGTTTTAGAGTCCCAGTTTACATTCAGATATATGTGAAATCATCAGCACTACCTCCTCTCAGGCAACAGAGTCATATGCGTTTAATTCAAGATCTGTTTCCTTCTTTACATCTTGTTTTTACATGTCCTATTGAGATGTTGCTTGTCTAGCTATCTTAACCTTAATAGCTTAAGGTGACTTGCATACTGTAAAGTCCTTCATGGAGTCTTGAGGCATCTGCTGAAAAGATATGACGAAAGCCTTGCAAAAAATAAACTGGAGCAAACCACCTCCTCTGTCAGTTAGTGGCACGTCCCTGCAGGGTAAAATGTAAACACTGCCTGGACCAGGCTGTCAATCAGAAAGCATGAAATGGTCTTCTCTGTTCTCTTGTTTTTTCTCTCTTTAGGGAATTTTGCCTCCGGTGAGTTTCTTTTTATCCCCCTCTGCATGCCCTACAGCTTCTGGTCTGGCAATCTATCCATTAAAGGCCTTCAGTAGTGTTTGTGGACTTGGACTCAGTCACACTGTTTAGTCACTTGGTGGTAGAGGTGGACAAAACAAGCAGTAATGGAGTTAGAACCTTCTACTGTCCCCCCTGAGGATTTAGTGCTGACGGTAGCACTTTTGAGTTGTGTCATCTTTGGCAAGTTGCTTGAACGTTCAAAATCTCAGTTTATTCATTTATAAAATAAGATTGTTGTGTTTGACAAAATGATATAATCTTTGCAAAGCTCTTGGAAGAATGTTAGCACAGTGTATGAGGATATATGCATACCCTCCCACAGATAATAAATGGATATTCATGACCAAAAGCAAAATAAAACTTAACCATTGGAAATAATTCCCTTGACAAACTTGGAAAACCAAAATAATTATAGCACACTAACTGCCCCCCCTCACTGACTTTAGCATATAAAGGTAAAAGATCAGATCTGGTTTGAACCAAGTCACAGTTCAGTTACTAAGTCTGACTTTTTGTGACCCCATGGACTGTAGCCCACCAGGCTCCTCTGCCCGTGGAATTTTCCAGGAAAGAATGCTGGAGTGGGTTGCCATTTCTCTCCTCCAGGGAATCTTCCTGACCCAGGGATCAAATTCATGTCTCCTGCATCTCCTGTATTGACAGGCAGATTCTTTACCACTGAGCCACCTGGGAAACACTAATGACATGAAAAGAAGGCTCCAAATCAGAAACTTTTGTTTCCTAAGATACGTTCTCACCCTAAACAGATTATGGAAAGATGCTAGCATATTTGTGCCTCTCAGGAGTTTTAAAAAGTGTCTTTTTCACAATATAACAGAAGAGAAGGTGAGACTCTCACAAGCTTAACAGGAGAAATAGATCAGAAACTTTTTTTCTAAATAAAGATCTTATTTTCATGGTGCCTGGTCTCTCTGACCTAAATTGCAGTAATTCAGTATGTGTGAAATTACCTTTTCTAGGACAGGAAGATCATAGCAGAAAAGAGAGGGGGGAAAATGGCAGGAGAAAGAGAAAAGAATATACAATACGGACAAGAGTTCAGGCTGCCTGACAAAGAGCCTGTAACTAATAAGAAATTAGTTATAACAAAGACATCTCAGAAAGGTAACTGCTAATATGAAGGACTAGCAATTATCTCCACTGGGCAGCCATGTTCAGGGGGTCAGAAGGTCTTTTAAGAACTAAAATAAAGCAGTGGTGAAGCCAAAGAATGGCATCTAATTGAGTGTCTATTTCTGGGGTTTATTTTATTTTATTAAACTTTTTTATCACTTTCAAGTTCATGGTGAAAGCATAGCAGATTTATTTCTGTAATTAAATGGATTGTTATTTACCAGCAGAAATAAAGCTGGCATAAAAAAAAAAGATCAGTAACATAGTTCAGACTTTATGAATTATTGCTTAGAACTAATGAATGGGATCATTATGTCTTTCCATACAGGTTAGGGAATTGTGTCTCAGGTATGAACACTGGAAGTAGATCAGAAAAGACCAGTACCAGCAATTCGTGACCATCCCTGGTTCTCTGTTGCTTCCCTCACCTTGCATCAGAATAAGTCATAAAAATATCACAAAGTAAAATCTCATTGTGCTGTGGTCAGCACTTAAAGAGCATGAGTTACAGTCATAATATTGTCACTGGCAAGTGTTACATTGTGGGTTGGATTTTGTTAACCAGTGTCTGATGTGTGGGAGCCTCCAGCTTGGTGTTGGAGTTCCACATGTTAGGGGTGGGTGGTTTATGAACAGACAGGTTCTGAATGAGTCAGCCTGATCCAGGCTTGGCATTTTCACGTGGTTGAGCATACTTCTGGAAGATAATAATGACTTGACAACTCTAACACTCAAGGACTTTGGAATTATTACATCTAGAAGGATCTGTAATTGGCCTGAAAAGTGTTATAGAGAGGTGACATAGTCTTCATGGCAAGAAAGGGGAATCAAAACAGGAACGCTAAGCGGTCCAGCATCTATAGTTAATCTCTGCTGAGTTTTTACAATCCTTGCTACTCCACCCTTTAAGTTGCTATTGTTGTTGTTTATTTGCTGAGTTGTGTCTAACTCTGCAACCCCAATGTCTGTGGCCCACCAGGATCCTCTGTCATGGAATTTCCCAGACAAGAATACTGGAGCTGCTTGCATTTTCCTACTCTAGGGTATCTTCCTGACCCAGGGATCGAACCCACATCTCCTACTTGGCTGATGGATTCTTTACTGCTAAGACATCAGGTAAGCCTACCCTTTGAGTAAATATGTTTAAATGATACTGTGCAAAAAATTTACCCAAATCAACCAAATTTAGTATAAGAGTGAAGGATGAAAGCACATTAAATTTTCAGTTTGAAAATCTTAATTAGTGCCAGCAAATTATGTATAGAAAAAGATCAAATCTTTCTTTTCTTGGTAATAGCCATAAATTAGTGAGAGTAAACATTTTGAGCTTTACATGGAAAGAATGAAGGCAAGAACAGACCTATTGGCAAGACAGTTATTTTGCCAATACAGTCCCCATGTCATTTAGGATGGTTCAGTTATGTATTAACAAAATTCCCCAGATCTCAGTGGCTCCCTTAGTGTTTGAAGTTATCCCAACTGACAAGTTTGAATTGGATGAAAGCTATTGTTTCAGAAACACTGACTTTGGTATCATAGAGATCTTAGGTAATATTTGACCCATCCTCTCAGGTTACAGATAAAACTGATGAAGAAAGTGGGACCTAGTATGTTAAATCACTGATCTAATTGCACAAAGACTTCCCTGGTGGCTCAGATGGTAAATAATCTGCTCACAAAAGTGAGAGAACGGGGTTGGATCTCTGGGTCAGGAAGATCCCCTGGAGTAGGAAAACAACCCGTTCCAGCATTTTTGCCCACAGAATTCCATTAACAGAGTAGCCTGTTAGGCTACTCATGGTGTCGCAAAGAGCTGGACTCGACTGAGCAACTCACACTTTCACCTCAATGGCACAGCCTGAGCTCATGTCAGAGGTGACCTCTGACTCTCGATTGGCATCTTTTCTGGTGCACTGTACAATATCCTTTGGGATACTATAGCAATAACATAAGTTGTTGAAGAATTTCAGTTGGGATTCAATAATATTTTACATAGAAAATAAAGCATTTTTTATTTTGTTTTTCATAACGCATTCCATGAGTTTACATTCTAGGACTTAACAAATCCTCTTTAATAAAAGGCATGAAAAATGGGACATTTGTGTTTCATTACCTTTAGTATATATAATAGTAGCAGGCACGTAGAAGGTATTAGATAAATATTCATTTGCGTGTATTTTATTTTCATTTCCATCTGTCCTGGTATCTAGTGAGTTTAAGAGGAGAGAGAGTTTTGATCTATTTGTTGGTCTTGTATTTGTGCTATGCAAAATGCTTCAGCAGTACCACGTAGATAAATATTTGATGGACAAATAAATAAAAGGAATAGTAGGATATCACCAATTTGAGCTATTTAGGAAGAAGACAGGGTGAATCTGAATAACTGGAAAGGTTGAGCTAAAATATATTTTTCAAATAAATCACTTTATTTAAGTTTGTATAAATGCAGCAAAGCTAACACTATCACCCAAAAGATTCTCTTTCTTAAAATGTTTAGCTTGCATGCAGAAATGTGCTTGTACATTTGTTCAACGGAGTGAGATTCTCATAGATTATCTAATAAATGTGCTTTTAAAAAAATTGTCATTCTTATCTTGGATCTTAAATAACTGTCATCCATTCCATTTTAGATTTTTTTTAAACAATTTGGAATGTTTAACCACTTTGACTATCAGTTAGCAAATATACAGGTGGACTTAATTTGAATTTATTGTAGCTATATTAACATTCTGTCTTTAAGCTGCTGATTCACACATGCTTAAGTCTAGTATTTTTAAATATTTATTGCAACTCTCTTTCCAGTACACATTTTGTTTTAAAAATGTGTAAACTACTCATCCTTTCTTCAGTAAAACATTCCAAGTCAGATAGCTGTAATATTTGTTGACACATGCAAAAAGCTTAAAATATGAGTGAAAATCTCAAAGTAAACACTCCTTTCAGATGGTTCTCCCCTACTTCCATCTCATTTTATTTAAAGCTTCTTTGACATTCAGGAGATTTTAGGTGAAAGCTCTCTGTGGTCTCTGACCAGCATGGCCCCTGTAGGGGTGCACTGGTTAAGTATTATGGTGCGGTGAGATTTGTGTGTCTGTGTGGAAGGGGAGAGGCAGTTGTGGGGGGGGGGCAGGGTAATTCAGTACTTTTTATTTTGCAGTTGAATAACATTAAAAATCAAAAAAGCTGAATTAAAAGGCACATGAGCTTAGTGTCTGTGGGATTGCCTGGAGCAAATAACGCTGTTAGCATCCATATCCTGAATGTGTCAACCTCTGCTCTCATTGCCTTCTGAGAAGCAAACCTAAGCATTTTGACATATCCTACGAATAGCTATCCTACGAATAGCCAATGCTACATTCTATTAAATAGGATTGATAGTTTTACTGAATATTCCCTGAAGACCCATGAAAAGCAATCTTTATCAGACACCATATGGCCAGACTTTATGAAATTATATCCTTAAACAAATCATCTCTCTCGGCTTCTTCAGTCAGGATTCTCAACATGTATGTCCCACAAAGACTTATTTTTTAACATATTAATTCATTTAATCAGCTGTCACTTGTTGAGTGACTGTTACTTGTTGAGTGACTATGAGTGCCATGCATTTTCCACAGGATGAACTATATATTCAATAATGTCTCTCAAATTCATGATTTGTTTGAAAAGAAAAGCATTCATGACATTCTCAGTAAACATTTACTGCATGGTGACCATGCAACATTTCCAGAAGTCATACTGTGGGGAGAAAGGATGTTTATGATGCTAAGAAAAGGCAGCCATCTCTCTTGGTGCTGTACAGGTGATAGAAGGAACTTCAATGTAAAAATAAGACCCAAATGGCCACATTAGCCATTGGATACTTATTTCTGGCCTGAAAGTAAAATTTTACAGATTTAAGGTGTCAAAGGTAGATGATCTAAAGCATAAGACTAAATAGTAATAACAGTAGGTCAGAGTTGGAATGGACCTAGAAGTTATAATGTCTCAAGTTTTATTTCCCGTTTGAGAGCTAAAAAGCACAGAGAAAGGGGGCAGTATTCCAAGTCTTCTTAAGTCTTTGCACACTTGGCACATGTTTCAAAATCTATTAACAATTTTATCAATAGCCTTTCCAGATTGAGCCCAAACATCAATTTCCCTTTTCAATAGAGTCTTCCCTCATCTTTTCCTCCTCTCACAAAGCATTTTGAATGTGATAGTGCTCCAATTATTTTATTTATATACATTTGTCTGCTGAAAATAATGCATTGTCCTGTTTGCTGTATTCTTTTAAGCTTCCAAATATTGAACACTTTATGTACTATGCATTGAGGCACTGTAGTTTTATCCTTATAACTCTCTTTGATGAATGCACTTACATCTCCGTTTTATACATGGAAACAGAATCTTAGAGAGAGCTGGTAACCTGAACAAGATCACAGAGCGAGTGGAGGTGTCAGTACTTAAACCTCAGTTCTTTAAATGCCAAACTATGTTTGCTTTGTCGTAATCTTTATGTATTTAACCAATAACTGGGAAATGGCTAGACACTGATATTTTATACATATATACACATATACATATGTACACTGGAATAAGCACACAAATACATTTAGTCATTGTATATAAATGACTTTAATATTTATAGGCATCCAGTCCTATCACTTCATGGCAAATAGATGGGGAAAATGTGGAAACTGTCAGATTTCATTTACTTGGGCTCCAAAATCACTGCAGATGGTGACTGCAGCCACAAAATTAAAAGATACTTGCTACTTGGAAGAAGAGCTATGACAAACCTAGACAGTGAGACATCACTTTGCCAGCAAAGGTCTCTATAGTCAAAGCTATGGTTTTTCCAGTAGTCATGTATAGATGTGAGAGTTGGACTATAAAGAAGACTGAATGCTGAAGAATTGATGCTTTTGAACTGTGGTGTTGGAGAAGACTCTCAAGAGTCCCTTGGACAGCAAGGAGATAAACCAGTCAATCCTAAAGGAAATCAACCCTGAATATTCATTGGAAAGACTGGTGCTGAAGTTGAAGCTCCAATACTTTGGCCACCTGATGCAAAGAGCTGACTCACTGGAAATGACCTTGATGCTAGGAAAGATTGAAGGCAAGAGGAGAAGTGGGCAACAGAAGATGAGATGGTTGGATGGCCTTATTGATTCAATGGACATGAGTTTGAGCAAACTCTGGGAGACAGTGAAGGACAGGGAAGCCTGGCATGCTACAGTTTACGGGGTCACAAAGAGTTGGACATGACTGAGCCACTGAACAACAACAATATTTAAATGTAGAAGGAAAAATCATTAATGTAAACATCTTACATTAATTTCTTTCATCTTTGCACATAAGCTTAGTTTCAAATGTAACATATGGTGCATCTTATTAGTTTTTGGATATCCAGCATCTAAACCTTCTTTCTAGAGTTAGGTATACCACCTATCTTATGACGCAGAGCCTGCCCTGCATGCATGCATGCGTGCTAAGTCACTCCAGTTGTGTCTCATTCTGTGCAACCCTATGGACTATAGCCCACCAGGCTCCTCTGTCCATGGGATTCTCCAGGCAAGAATACTGGAGTGAGTTGCCATGCCCTCCTCCAGGGGATCTTCCCGACCCAGGGATGAAATCTGGGTCTCCTGCATTGCAGGTAATTTTTTCACACTTAGCCACCAGGGAAGCCTGCCCTTCACTACCCAGACTCCAGCTTTCCCAGCCTTTTCGTCAGCTGTGGGAAGGGCTGCCTGACTTTAGATATCACTCCTGGTATGATGGTCACTGGCCTGAATTGCCAACATCCTAGAAGTCCTGGAAGATACCCAAGGGCCTCTTAAGAAATCATGTTCCATTTATTTAACCAGAAAAGATTTCTGAGGCATGGACTTCAGAACCCTGGGTTATGGGATAGTGGGAAGAACAGAATTTGATGGCAGAACGTCACTTTTCTTTCCTGAATCTCAGTTTTTTAAACTATGAATATTGGAATAGTAGTAATTATCTCACAAGGTTATAGTGAGAGTGAGGTGATCTGATGATTATCAGGTTGGAAGTGCTATATCTGGTAGCAGAAATAGAGCTGCATACAGTCCCTACAACCTAAGGAATTCTTGAAAGAAATCAAGAGTCTTACAAATTTAAGAGAAAATGAAAAGTAAACACCAACTTTGTTTTATAAGCAATGGATTACAAATTTTTATTTCAGACAGAATCTGCTCTGGGGAAAAGGTCTACCTTGGAACATTATCTTCTACCTCCAAAGAAATTTTCTATATTGTTGAAAGCTATCTTCTTAGTCAATGGAATCCTAGGGTAGAAATCAGCATTATGAAGCACTTGTGGAACATGAGCTCTGTCCAGAAATTTCATATCTGCTATTTCAACAAATACCCAAATCTAGTATTAATGTGCTTAAAACTCACATTTATGAGACTCAAAGAAATAAATATGCCTTGCTGTAGTGCATAAATCTGGCAAACAATGGTATGGGGAACCACAGCTTTGACTTCAAGTCTAGAGCACCTTCTACCTCTTAATGATAATGAAATAGGTATTTCACTCTCACCTCTTTCCCCTGTGTAAGAGGTGAAAATTTCAGCCTTGTCAAATTTCTAGGTTAAAAAAAAAAAAAGTTGGCGTTATTTAACTCTGAAATGCAGTGTACATTTATCAGTTTTTTCTTTTTTTTCATTTGCTTCTATGTAGTAATGCAGTAAACTCAATATAAGCCAAAGGGCAAAGAATAGTCCCTATTCATTTCAATATGAAGTGAATCTTAAGTAGAAATATTTCTGATACGTGGAGTTTTCCTCTTTTACTATAACTTCTTGCATTTTATTGACACTTTATTAGATTTGTATAAACACCATTTTACTCCTAACAACTAAGCTGTTTGGCTTAAATCTCAACTCCCCCAGTACCAGGCTGTGGAAGCCTGGGGAATCATTTAAACTTTCTGTGCATTGGCATCCTCATCTGAAAAATGAGGATAGTGTCAGCACAGACCTTAGAGGGCTGTTGTAAGAATTAAATACTGCAAACATTTGTATATAGTACAAAATGTTTATAAAGCACAGAGTGTTTAGATCATATTAACTTGTATCTCTCAAAATAAAGCATTATCTGCTTTCAACACATATATGATATGAAAATATTATAAATATACTGTTGTTTAGTGGCTCAGTCATGTCCGATTCTTTGTGACCCTATGGACTATAGCCTGCCTGGGGATTTCCCAGGCGAGAATGCTGGAGTGGGTTGGCATTTCCTTCTCCAGGAGGTAGATATATTAAAAGTAAAAGTAATAAAATAAATATATATAGAAATATACATTTATGAATGAAATATATTTATAAATAAACATATTAACACATTTATATCTAAAATAAAATATATAATGCATGTTTGATATATTTATTGCATATATATGTTACAATAGTAAAGATTTATTTAACAGTAAGATAGATTGACATTGATATACAGAAATGATACAAATGTAGATACCTTACAGGAAGAAAATCTTCTGTGGAGTAAATTCTGTAGGGCAACCATAGAAACTTTCTAGGGTTCACAACAAATTTGCTTCTCTGATTCATAAACTATAAACTGTGACTTTGGTGGCAGGGCCATTTGTCTCTCAGCTTGCAGTCTATAGTCCATCACTATCAGAAGACGTTGAATCTTGTTAAATAAGCAGATTCCTAGGCCTCAAGCAAAACTGTCAAGTTGGAATCCCTGGGAATATAGCTTGGCAAGTTGCATTTTTGATCAGAACTCAGTGATTGTTATACACACTTAAGTTGGAATCCTGAAATGTTGTTTCCTTGTTCTTGCTCTGACAATATCTTGAGCAAGTCATATAGCCTTCTGTGTTTTATGATTTGATTAAAAATAAAAAAAACACAAAACTTTGGCCTTAGAGATGGAGATCCACAATCTAAATGTGAATCTTCCAGTTTCTCATGTGCCTTTGAGAAGAGCACACAGTTAGCCTCTTTTTTTATCCATATACAATGGAAATATTAATGCCTGTTCAGTCTAGCATGTGGATGTTATGAAGATAAAATTAGATAATAGGACTGAGTAAAATTTACTACAGAAATGAGAGCATTTTTTTTCTTGTAAAATAGAAGATGAAAATTTCACAAGTGTGATATGAAGGCAAATAAGATTATTTAGAAAATGTTTTGAATTTTTTCAAGTTAGGTGTTTCTAACTTGAGAAGATTTTAAATTCCAACTTCCGAATATAACTTAGATGAATTAGTTATAATTCTTTTAGTTTGTATTATTTTACATTGGACAATAGCAATAATTTATAATGTAGTTCAGCATTCTCAAATGAAAAAATATTATAAATATCCTTATGTTTCCCTTATAATTATATCCATAATTTCTAAATGCATCATAGTACAAATAAATGACATTTTTTGGTATCATTGCTTGTTAATGGAAATGCAATTTTTATGCAGACTGAAATCAAGGACAACCTAAAATGTTATTATAATTAATGATAGCTTGTGCTGATTAAATGATAAATCTTATTTTCACATTATTCCACCCCCTTCCTGCCTGAGGTTGGGCACAGGGCTAGCGGACAGTTCATTTATCAGCATAAGAGCCAACCCAGGAACTCATTCTAGTGATAGTTAGAACTAAAAAGGACTTCTTGTTCTATTGTTCTGGTGTTTAAAGCAAATTAGGTTAACATTCTAAGTCTCCTGTTTATACCAGGAATTTAATACTTGATTCACAAAGTCTTTTCTTTGAAAGTTACTGTTTGTGCAATGGAATCACAAAAGTACTGGGAAGCTCAAAAATATGTGTTGATGTTCTAGCTGCCTTGATATTATCAGTTGAACCTCTAATTCCATATCATTTGCTGATGCAAATGATGAAGGATCCCAAGGTAACAAGAAAATTCAGGGTAGAAGTTTCAGGACATATCTTAGAATTAATCTGCGACCCTGACTGAGGCTCAGGAATGAAAAGGCATTAGGACATGCAAGTTAATGGCACCACTCTTGCCACTGATTGCATGCTCAAAAAAAAAATGTTTTTATTCCCCTGAATTACTTTTACCCTCCCACCTCCATGTTCCTTCTTTTTTTTTTTTCCATTTCTTTTTTCCATTCTACTTTTTGTTTTCCATTTTCTATGGTTTCCTCATTAGGAGACAAATTCTTAATGCGTTCTCAATAGAATCCTGTATTCCCTTGGCTGGAAAGACATGATGACTCTCATTCACTATAAGGTGTGAATGACTGCTAGCATATTGTTTTCAGAGTATTTAACAGGAGAAGGGGCATTACAATCTGATTAGAAAGAAACATAAAATCTTTTAGACACCTTTCTTGCACAAATAAAATATTTTTAAGTTTCTATTAGTGATTATGAGGCCTCTTAACTCAAATACATTTGGATTTATACTTTTTGATCCAAATTGTCATTACTTTTGGATCACCCAAGGCAGAAGTTTCAATGATATTATCCAAGTTAATTTATCTTATAAACAGTTTAGGATGGCTGCCACATTTCTGTGTAGTGAATTTTCCAGCTCCTAAAGAAGCATCACCCATGGAGATTTCACCCACCCTTTCAACAAATGAAAGGGGACACACTAATTTCCTAACTCATCCCAGGATACGTGACAGAACCATGAGCCAAAGATAAGGGTTTTGCTTGATTCAGTCACCAAATGCCACTCTATTCTCAGTGTCGTGTAGCCATGACTCCTGAATATCTTCTCATCCCGACTCCAGCCAAGAAGTGATTGCTTAGATCAAGCCTAGGCATGAAGTACACATTGATTTCCTGTTGGGAACCACATTCAGAGGGAGAGAATGTGTATCAGTCTTCGGTTCTTATGTAGCTTAAAAAAAAAATCTTGACATTGATAATTCCTTGCTCCTTGTAATTTTTGGAATATCAAGCCTACCTAACAGTATATTAGGTGCTTCTGTGGAGACACCTGTAGACGGTGGGAAAGATGAAAACTCTGCACACGAAGGACAGACAAACTCAGAATGCTGTTTGCTCGGATTGTGTTTCACTTATTGCTGCTGACAATTTTAAGAACACATTCTTCATTGCGTATCTGAAATGAAATGTTTGTTTGTCTAAAACTTACCCTAATTCTGGCTTTGAAAAAATTACCTTGTGTGGGAAATAACTTAAGCAAAGCACTGGAAGTAAAATGGGAGAGACAACATGTCTCCAAAAACTAAATGTCTACCTTAGTAGAAATTACAGCTACTGCGCTCATCTTTTAGATACTGAAATCTGACCTAACAAAATGAAAAATAATCTAATGAAATATTGCTGAACTCCAGTGCTTATTAAGTGTAAATATAATTAATGAATACAAAGGAACTTCATAGCACATTATATTTTATAATTATTTATAATAGTAATAAAATAAAGATAATAAAAACCTTGAACGATTGAACTTTTATTAATTGTAACAGTTTATAGTGCTTGCAGTAACTGTGCTTTGTTTTGTTTTCTTTTTCTCCAAAAACAGGTTGAGCCTCTAATTTATTTTATTAAATGCCAGATTTTTCGAACGCCATAATTAGGAACTCATCATGATTTGACCCCTTCCAGAAATTCATACATTTCTCAGAAGTGAATTCCGCTTAAAACTTTCTGATTAATACAATCATTTCTGAGTGTCCTTGGAAATAATTTATTTAATAATCTCTGCTTTCAGTTCAGTCGCTCAGTCGTGGCCGACTCTTTGCAACCCCATGAACTGCAACATGCCAGGCTTCCCTGTTCATCACCGTCTCCTGGAGCTGGCTGAAATTCAAGTCCATCGAGTTAGTGATGCCATCCAACCATCTCATCCTGTGTTGTCCCCTTCTCCTCCCTCCTTCAATCTTTTCTGGCATCAGGGTCTTTTCCAATGAGTCAGTTCTTTAAATCAGGTGGCCACAATATTGGAGTTTCAGCCTCAACATTAGTCCTTCCAATGAACACCCAGGACTGATCTCCTTTAGGAGGGACTGGTTGGATCTCCTTGCAGTCCAAGGGACTCTCAAGAATCTTCTCCAACTCCACAGTTCAAAAGCATCAATTCTTCAGTGGTCAGCTGTCTTTATGGACCAACTCTCACATCCATACATGACTACTGAAAAAACCACAGCTTTGACTAGATGACCTTTGTCAGGAAAGTAATTCACTAAGTCTTTTTAGTATTCTTCTGTGTCTTCTTGTCATCTTTTCTTAATATCTTCTGCTTCTGTTAGGTCCATATCCTTCCTGTCCTTTATTGTGCCCATCTTTGCATGAAATGTTCCGTTGGTATCTCTAATTTTCTTGAAGAGATCTCTAGTCTTTCCCATTCTATTGTTTTCCCCTATTTCTTTGCATTGATCACTGAGGAAGGCTTTCTTATCTCTCCTTGGTATTCTTTGAAACTCTGCATTCAGATGAGTATATCTTTCCTTTTCTCCTTTGCCTTTAGCTTGTCTTCTTTAGGAAAGTGATATGTGGAAGAATGAAAAAAAAGTAAAAATTATTAATAGAATATAAACTAGGTTTGTTAGTTGACCCCAAGGAGGGTGGGAGATTAGACTGTGGACTCAGAGTTTATAAGAGAAGAAGAAGAATTGTGGAAGCAGTCATTATAACTATAGGAGCAAAAGACAGTTGTTAAAATTCATGGCCTGTGGCTATTCTGGACCACAATTAGGAGAGCGGTGAAGTAGATGTAGATGATAGGCCTGCCCTGTGACCCAAAGAAAATCTGTTAAACTGTATGTGCCTGGACCCTTGAACCTCAGAACGTTCTTTTCCTATCGGGAAAAAAACAAGTGAACACACTATTATTTTCTGAACTGCCCCCCCACACAAACATACACACTCTACCATGCTTGTACAGTGGGTTTTGTTACTAGGAACTGATGGTAGGGAGAGAATCAAAGTTAGACAGAGCAGAGAAGTGTTTGTGCTAGAAAGGATTCTAATACATTAGAAGGTAACTGTGACCACAGAAGTCTTAAATCATGACAAAGAACTCATTTCTTTTTGCCCTCTCAGACATTTGATGTTTCAAAAATGAACAGCTGTTATATTTTTGCAGCAAGGCCTTCTCATGACTACCATGTCCTTGTTGCTGACCGGTGCTCCAGCGTCATCTGGTATCACTTTCCCCCTTGCGCATCTCACTGCAGCTACTCTCTTTTTATTTTAGTTCTGTGTTCCAATCTCTTTTCCAACACCTAGCCTCACACTTGGAGAAGGCAATGGCACCCCACTCCAGTACTCTTGCTTGGAAAATCCCATGGACAGAGGAGCCTGGTAGGCTGCAGTCCATGGGGTCGCTAAGAGTCAAACACGACTGAGCGACTTCCCTTTCACTTTTCACTTTTATGCATTGGAGAAGGAACTGGCAACCCACTCTAGTGTTCTTGCCTGGAGAATCCCAGGGACCGGGGAGCCTGGTGGGCTGCCGTCTATGGGGTCACACAGAGTCGGACACAACTGAAGCGACTTAGCAGCAGCAGCAGCCTCATACTTTCCCTCAGATGGAACATCATTTTCTTTCTTTCTCTTTCTTTCTTCCCTCCCTACCTTTTTTTTTCTTTCTTTATCTGCATGCCTTCTTATCAGCCTTTCTTTGTCTTCCTTTTAATGGCCTCAATATCCTGTTGTCACCCAAGAACTATTAAAATAAGATTTTTTTTTTTATTGTGCTCTTCTTTTTCTCGCTCTCCTCCATGAGAACAAGAATGGTTTCCATTTTATTCAAGGTCTAATTGATAATACCTAGTAAAATTTAAATACATAACTTCTGGAGTAGGGGTGGAGGACGATTGGATTTAATAGCTAAAATGAGAACCAAGTCAGTACAACATGCTATACTTCTGAACTATTCTGCTGACCTCGTAGGAGACCATGACTACTTGAAAAATATGATGGTGGTGGTTTAGTCGTTAAGTCGTGTCCGACTCTTGCGACTCCATGGACTGTAGCCCGCCAGGCTCCTCTGTCCATGAGATTCTCCAGCAAGAATACTGAAGTGAGTTGCCATTTCCTTCTTCAGGGGATCTTCCTGACCCAGGAATTGAACCCACGTCTCCTGCATTGCAGGCAGATTCTTTCTCAACTGAGCTATAAGGAAAGGCCCTGTGTAGGATTAGTGAAAAAGTAAGCCTTTACTTCCACATTAAGTCAGGGAATAAAATGTATTTCAGAAGAAAGTAAAATTTCAACTAGAGAATGTTATGTCTGTTGTCTAGAAAGATTGATGAGAATGCAAAAAAGTTAAAAAAATAATTGTAGCAAAATTAACTTTCTTGAAATTACTGTATTCCTTTTTGATTTTTTTTTGGAATTAGCCTGGAATTCTTGCATGCATGCATGCTCAGTCACTTCAGTCATGTCTTATTCTTTGTGACCCTATGGACTATATAGTCTGCCGGGCTCCTCAGTCCATGTGATTCTCCAGGCAAGAATATTGGAATGGGTTGCCATGCCTTGCTCCAGGGGATCTTCCCAGCCCAGGGGTCAAACCCATATCTCCAGCATTGCAGGCAGATTTTTTTTAACTCACTAGGCCACCTGGAAAGCACCTAGAATTCTTACTTATGCCTAATAGGATATAACTGACTCAGCATTACATATCTTCTAAAAAAAAAATAGACAAGCACCATTAAAATGAAGACTATAAGGAAAAAGTGATCATAGCCAAAATATTCTTAAAGAACAGCATATTTACATGATTTTAATTTGTTTCAAGTTCACTGCTTTATTTCTCTGAGAGCATCATATGGAATTTTTTTTAAAACAGTGAATAACTTAAGTAAAAAGATAGCAAAGTTGGGAACTTGAACATAGATGATTCTATTCCACTGAGATTAGAATAATTTTTTTAAATTTTTTCATTCAGATAATCATTTTTGTGGGGGAGAAATAAAATATTTTTTGGTGACTTGATGAATATATTAATTTGCTAAACATTTGAGTCTTTAAAATATTCTTTTATGCTCTCATGAAGATAGTCCAATTTGTTTGGAGCATACTACTTATTTTATCAAAAATAGAATTTTTTAATAATATGCCTCGCTATAACATGGTGTCATTCTTATTGAATTCGTTGGCCTGATTCATAAGCCATGAGCTTTGAAAAATGAGAAAATGAGACCAGAATTAATCTCAAACATAAAATAATTCTCCACAACTCTAGTACTGCCATATGTTTTTAGGCTATTGATATTTACATATATCAGAATAATTAATTCTGGGATGTAAATTCTTATTACCATTTAAAAATATTTTGAGGGTATATACTAAAGAGTTTCTATTTTTCAAAACTGATTCATGAATCAGTTTAATAAGTAAAACAAAAAATAAGAACTCCACATTTTCATTCCTGCACATTTCCATAGAATCAATGCAGTAAATATTTTTTTTCTCTGCAAAGAAGTCAAAATGGTTTTCTTCCCAGATACTTTTATGTTCTATTTTTAGATTTGTATGTTTATATCTTTGAGTGTGTATGTGTGTATCTTTAAGTGTGTATGTATATGTGTATTTTGCTTCCACTCAAATGTGGGAAGAACAAAATATAACATCCCTATTTTTCCATAAGTGTACTTCAGGAAACCTTAAACTTTCTAAGAGAATGTAACTCATGAGGTGAATACTCAGTGAGTCATAGTTCACACTTACTATCAAGGTTGTTGATCTCATCTCATAGGGTGTTCCATCATTCCCTTCCCCATGTAGACCACTCTAGGTGAGCAGATGTACCTATTTGTGCCCATAGATTTGGTGAAGGTGTCTATTGTCTACATGTTCTTCTCTGCCTGACATAACATATTCTAGATGACCCGTAAGTGATCTTAACTAGACTCTAATCTCTACCTGCTGTGGAAGTATTTTAAGGGTGGCATAACTCATGGCCTGTTCATAACACAGTGTTTCCCTTTCCCCAGTAAACTGGCTCCATCTTGATTTTCCTTTGCTTCAGATCTTCTGAGTTTCAGAAATGCTTGCCTTCCAGATCCTGGCATAGACTGTTCATGTCAAGCATTCATCCCAAAGCTACCTGTTCCCTCAGCATGCTGGTCCCAACCTCCTGGCAATCTTGTCTCTCAGTCCTCAGCAGTTCCTCTCAGGTATACCAGGCCTTCTAGATCTCTTTCCCATTCTGTGCAGACCTGACAGTTTCTCATCTATAATCTCATCTTAAACAAATCAAGCCACTCTCTCCTTAGGTGAAAATGACAGGCAGCAAATCCTTTACAGAGGGAAGAATTTTCAGGATAGTTGGCAAGTGAAGAGGCATCACCATACAGTTTAAAAAGCAGACCTCCAAAGCAAAATAATTTTCTAGATAACTTTCTTGCAAGAATAGGTTTTTTTAAAGGTTATATATAAATGACTCTGAGACCACTAACTAAAATGGTACCTAATTAATTTTTTAAACCAGTACTAGCTTCTACCTTGTTAGGGACAAGATCCCTTGGAATTTTGAGATTCTGAAATTATTGTTAACATAATTAGGGTATGAATATTTTTCCCAATAGGAAAAAAAAAGTCAACATTGATACTTGAAGCTGAACAGTGACTGTGATATTCTGGGCTGAACTTGCTCTATTTTTACCTCAGGTAATATAAATCATGGCCAAGCCTTCATGGTAGAATGGATACAAAGAAAGAAATCGGTTTACCAGTGAGAAGAGGTACTAAGAAGCTGTTTTAAAAATATATATCTCATATCGTATATTATGCTTAGTTTGAACAGAATAGAAGTCTCCTGTTTACTCTGATTGGCCTCATTGGTCAATTAATGATAGAAATAATTTAAAAATGGAGTCATTTAAAAATGTTCAGTATAGATGTATAAAGTTAACTGTTGTTCATTTTACAATAATTTGAAGTAAGCCTGCATTTACTGTTTTTTTTTTTTTTTTTTACTGTTTTCTACTGTTGTTTGTTTTTGATTTTTTTTAACATGAATTTACTTATCTTGTATAAACTAAACTATATTTATAATACATTATCTCAAATTTCCAGGTTGGTTGTCTTTTTTAAGTGAGATGAGAACACAAACATATTTGTAAAATGACCCAAGACACTAATCCTCATAGATTTTTTATTCCACTGCCTAATTTTTTAAGTTTATGTTTTTCTATACATAATTCAAGACTTTGTAACTTGCTTAAGTATTCTGAAACCTTTAAGCATAGATTTCAAAAAAACCTGCTCTTTCCATGGTCATTTTCCATGATATTATATAAATAACAGAAGCAATAATAAAAAAAAGACACCTAGGGAACATTTAAGAAGCACAAATTATTCTTGGTAAGCATGCAGCTTATCTGGTGGTAACAGGAATGGGGGAGTATTAGAGCATCATTTAGTATCCTGGAGCAGTCCTTGGTTAATGAACGTAGGTTATAAATTTTGTGAAGAAAACTGGGATTCTTAGTCAATCCAAGTGTTTAGTTAAATTGAGGCCAGTTAAAAGGGCTTCTCCCATATTTACACACATTTTTGCATTATAGTATCAATCATGCATATATTTATATTTCTTCTCTGTTTTCTTTCAGCTTGGCTGAATTCAGTAGCTTTCTGAAGCCCCTTCTCCTGGACACCTACTCAGCTACGTGTTGGGAAGACCAAGGTGAATAATGACTGGAACCTGAATGCAACAAGGGTCTAAAAGAGGGATGGCAAGCAAGCATCCATATTTTATGTGGTAAATCCCACTGAGCACAAAAACTAAAAGCACGTGGTGATGGTTTAGACTCTTGCGACCCCATGGACTGTAGCCCGCCAGGCTCCTTTGTCCATGGGATTTCCCAGGCAAGAATACTAGAGGGGGTAGCCATTCCTTCTCCAGGGGATCTTCCCAATCCAGAGATCATACCCTGGTCTCTGGGACTGCAGGCAGATTCTTCACTGTCTGAGCCACCACGGTAGCCCACGCAAGAGTCCTTTGGGACTGGACCCCCATATCACTGGGTCAGCGAAAAAAGCACTGGGTTTCACCTATTAAAAATAGGCCCCCATGTCATTTATTTTGCTTTTCTAAGGAATTCCCTACTCAATAATCTTAATTTATTTATTTTTAATTAAACTTTTTATTTTGTGTTGGAGTATAGCCAGTTAACCGTGTTACGATAGTTTCAGGTGGACAGCAAAGGACTCAGCCATACATACACATACACATGTATCCATTCTCCCCCCAAATTTCTCCTGTGTGTCATTTATTTTTATGCCAGTTTTTCTTCAGTATTTTATGTAAAATTTTACTGCATAGTTTAGAGCAGGTTTAAAGATGTAAAAATATCTGGATAAAAGTATGTGTCCTTATCACTAATTGTCAGTCTACATCAGGTACTATTTTTTTTTTTAATGTCCTTCACTACAGTGTTTGGAGGATTAAATTTAAATATTTCTCAGTGTTCTGAGAGTTCTGATTCATATATGTAGCTCTGAAATACTGTGAGCAGGATGGTATCCAATGCTTTTATGGATTCTTTTTTTTTTTTTTTTTCGCTTATGAACTGTTGTGTGCCAAATGGCCCATTCATAACATCTCTTAACTCTGATAATGAATAGATGTCATTATTTTGCCTTCTGGCATTTCTGATCAATATTAGGCCAATATTTTCTGTGGTTTCCCTCTATTTTTTGAAATTTATAGCAAACACAAAATGAAATATTTAATGTTTAACATAGTAAAAAATTTTTTAAAGACTGTCTTTTAAGCCTTTGTAACTAGGGTCAATTCTGTTACATTTCAAAATTGTGAACATATTTTAATATAAATATTTCTTTAGTGGTAACGTTAACAATGAATTTATGAGTTTTTTAGTTCACTTTCCAAACTCCTTTTAGTTGCAATTAAGTTTTGGGGAATACTTTTTTTTTTAACTCATTTGCAAGAAAATATAAGGCTGAAAATGGAAATGTAACTCACATTTTTTAGAATTATCTTTCTGCTTATACCTAGTATTACTTATTCATCTTAATAAAATTGCAAGCCAGGTACCTGACACATATTAATATTTGGCACTCAGAAAAGTTTATTAAATGAAAGCATTTAAACTGAAATAACATAACTGCTTAGTTAAGGCTTCTCTTGTAGGTGTTTTTTTAACAAGATTTTTTTTTCGTTTTAAAAGAGATAATAGAGACAAGAACAGAAAGGTAATGCTAATAGGCACCATAGCAATTATCTCATCTATCTTCTACAATTTTCAGATGAAGCTGACAGCCAAAGAAATTAAGTTATTTAACCAATGGCAAGCTAAATCAACTTTAAGCTTTCAGATATATTATTAAGCCATGTAGTTAATTTGGCTAAAAGTATTTATTTAACTAACGTGTAATAAGTATGTATAGTGATAAAGGCACACTAATGAGTGATGAGCTTAAAAAAAATGAAATACAAAATTATTCCCCAAAGTCTGTAAGAGCCATACTAGTATTTGGGAACCACTGAAATTTGATTCTTAGGCTCCGGACTAGAATGTGGGCTGGAGATCCTGATTTGAGAGGCATTAGTATACAGTAGTTATAACTGAAGGCATGCAGTGAATTGAGATCACACAAGAAAAGGAGATAAGACAAAAGAAATAATATAACTAATGATGGAGTCCTGATGAAGACGTATTTATAAGATGAAACAAAGAGTATAAGGGGAAAAAGACACATAAAAAAGAAATTAGAATCAGATGATAAATGGTTCCTTGAAAATTGAGGGACACAAAGACCCAGGTAGTAAGTGATGGGAAGTTTCATGTATACTGCAGAAAACTTAAAAGATGACTTAAAAGATGCCAGTAAAATCAGACATTCAGGATCACTGGGGATTCTTCCAAAAGTGCTTTGCCACAAAAGGAGTAACATGAGACACACTGAAGACTGCAAAGAATTTTGAAAAGAAGGGAAGAGGAGGAAAGGAGATAAATAAATAAATAAATAGAAGTCCAAAATATTCCAGAATGAGTTCTGCTAGCTTCACAGGCTTTAACTGCTATTACTTGAAAAACATAAAGGAGAAATTTGGTGGCGAGCTCAATTGTGAGCTATCATGAGGACATTTAAAAAGTTAATTTTGCTGCAGGATTTCAGAAAATTTATTTGGTAAATGTGAACGGATAATATTCACAAGAGGGTATACTTGGTCGTCTATTTTCTTTAAAAAAAGAAAAACACAGTTTTGGGATTAATATTCTATATTAATCACTAGGGAGATTTTCTTTTGGAATAAAAAGAAATAACCAAAAGTGTTCTATTTAACACTAATAGAAAAATAAAGAAGGGAAGGAAAGAGCAGCAATTAAAACAATTCCCCAGCTTTATTAAGGTATAATTACATAAAGTTTAAGTGTGTTGATTTGATAGATTTTATATATTGCAAAATGTTTACTACCATAGTACTAGCTGACACCTCCATCATGTCACATACTACCTTTACTTTTTGTGGTGAGAACATTTAAGGTCTAAGAAACTTTCAAGTATATTAACCAGTGTTATTAGCTAAAATCACTGTACTGTACACATATATACACACACCTCACATCATCTTTGTCCCTTCACCTGTTGAGGGATACTTAGGTTGTTTCCATATCTTGACTATTGTGAATAACGCTTCAATGAACGTGAAACTGCAGACACCTCTCCAAGATCCTGTTTTCATTCCTTTTGTATGTATACCCAGAAATGATAGTGCTGGATCATATAGTAGTTCTGTTTTTAATGTTTTGAGGAACCCACTTAATTTTCAATAGTGTCTGCACCAGTTTACATTCCTACCAATGGTGCAGAATTCCTTTGTCTACATGCTTGCCAACACTTGTTTCCTTTTTGATGGAAGCCATTCTGACAGGTAGGAGATGGTGTCTCATTGTGGTTTTGCATTTTTTCCAATGATTAGAGATGTTGAGGACCTTTTCGGGTACCTGTTTGACTGTCTTCTTTGAAAGAAAAAATAAGATTGAAATCATATCAAATGCCTTTTTGGACAACAATTGCATAAGAATAGACATTTTCCCAGTTCCCTAGTTTCTCCTAGTTTACCAAGGAGAAAACTGAAAGAAGATTAACAAATATGTGGAGATTAAATAGCATGCTAATGAACAACCAGTGGGTCAAAAAGAAATCAAAAGAGAAATCAAAAACATTTCTTGAGACAAAAATGAAAATACAATATACTAAAATTTATGGAATACATCTAAAGCAGTTCTAAGAGGGAAGCTTTTAGTAATAAATGCCTACATGAAGAAAAAACAAAGATCTGAAATAAACAACCTAATTTTATACCTGAAGGAACTAGAAAAAGAAGAACAAACTATAACCAAAGTTACTGGGAGGGAAGAAATAAAGATCACAGCAGAAATGAATTAATGAGAGGCTAACAGGAAAATACACAAGATCTCTGAAAGTTGAATTTTTTAAAAGATAAACAAAATACACAGATCTTTAGCTAGACTGATCAAGAAAAAAAAAAGGATTCAAATAAATAAAATTATAAGTGAAAGAGGGCACATTACAACTGATGCCACACAAATGGAAAGGAATGTAAGAAACAGCTATGAACAATTATATCCAACAAACTAGAAGAAATTAACAAATTCATAGTAGGTACTTCTACTGGTCTTATATTCCTGCTCATTTTCTGGTACTCTAAAATCTTATTTGAAATTTTTGACATAAACATACTTAGGGGAATCCATTGGTTAACAAAGAAAATTTCGTTTCATAATTTAAATTTTCCTTTCAATTCAGAAGTATTTTCCTGTGAGACATTTTTTTCTTATATCGGGCAGATGCTATAGGGAGTGATCTTCCATCACTTATTCCTGTTTCTGGAACATGGTGTGCTCTGTGGCTTGACATTTTGGAACTGTCCCTTTTAGGCAAGTCTTGAATAAGACACCTTTTCACATAATTTGGCAGAAACAAAACGGCACCCTCATGTAAAATGTCACCTGCACTAGATGGGCATTTTTCTTGAGATTTTAAGTATTAGCATAATGCTCTAAGATTCCTCTCTATTTATCTCAGAAATGTTACTACCTGATGGTTTCGAAGAGGATATATTTGGTTATTTTATTAGGTCAAACTTTAATTCTTGATAGAGAACAAAATATTATTAAAACCAGAGCCCAGGATAGATAAAGCTGGATTTATTTAGTAATTAAACATTAGATCTGGAAAGGAAAATATAATTCATTGATTTCTGTGATTAGTAAAATCAATCTAGAAGAATCCCAGTTTCAGTATCATTGTGGAGCAAGAAGGTAAGCTAAAACAGTAGAGTTTCTGGTTTCTCAGTTTTCTCCCTTCATAGCATTTCTTTGGGTTTCATTGTGTTCTTCTTTAGTAGATGAACATTTTATTTTAAAATAATAATTTAATATAAATATTTCATATTGAAAAGTCAGAAAAATTGTTTCTAAGGGATTAAATGATTCTCCTAAGTCATGACTCTACTAAAAGATATAGTAAGAACTAGGATTATGGTTTCTTGTATTTTAGTGCTTTCTGATTTTTATTTCACTTTTCTGTTTATTACAGATCTAAGAACCCAATTGAAATTCCATAATAGGACATGATGACTTGAAAAATATAGAAAGGATGAAAGAAAAGAGCTATAAAGAAAATTGCAATCATCAATAATTACTCTTGCTACTGTATTTTTCCTTCAAGTAAGTATTTCTTTACCTGTTTATATTCTGCATGTTGGACATGATAAAAAAATATTTAAGTAAGGAAATAAAATTTTCTCCAAAATCTGTTCATTTAGATCAGGGTTTCTCAACCTCAGCACTAAAATTTTGGACTGACACATTTGTTTTGTTGTTTGCTGTTATATGTATTGCAGAATGTTTAGCAGCATCTTTGGCCTCAATCCTCCAGATTCAAGAAGACATGACAGTCTTTTACTCTATCATGATAATCAGAAATGTCTCAGACAATGCCAAATCTCCACCAGGGAGCAATATTACCCCTGGTTAAGAACCATTGCTCTAGATAGTGTACAGTCCAGATCAGAGCTGAGACACCAAGCTGAAGATAATCTTACCATATGTTAGTTATTGTGTTTAGACATTTTTTCCAGTATTTTAAGCAGTACGTTGAGATATTTTAGAAATTCTAAGGAAAACAATCATGGCTGTTAAGAAGTGAGGCAGATGTGGGAATCAAACCTTAATGTAAGGAGATGAAGTGGGCTGCATGAGTGTTGACTGTATGCTTGCTGAGTATGATGAGTCAAACAATATTTAATATTCTAATTAATAGAACACAGTTCTTGTTAACTTTTTTTTTTCTTTTAATTTTTGTGACCCTATAAGTAATAGGCAGAAGAGTTACATATTTGTCTTTGATGTCTGGACAAGGTAGTCAAACTCTAAAGGAAAGCATGGTGATGGTGATTTTTTCCAACATTTATTTATTTTATGTGGCTGTGCAGGGTGTTAGTTGCGGCGTGCAGGAGCTTTTAGTTGAGGCATGCAAACTCTTAGTTGTGGCATATGAGATCTAGTTCCCAGACCAGGAATTAAACCCAGGCTTCCTGCATTGAGAGCTTGAAGTCTTAGCCACTGGACCACCAGGGAAGTCCCGGTGACGGTGTTTTTAAGCTTGCCATTTTGATGCCTGGGATGTATCTTAAAATGGAAGATGGAAAAAAAATAATGAAGAAAGGGCTGTCTTGAGAAGTGATCTATAGCATTCTATATAGCTTCTGTCCTTAACCTACTCCTTTACTACCAAAAACCAAGTGTCAAAGTGTTAGTCGCTCAGTTTTTGCAACTCTATAGATTCTAGACCACCAGACCCTTCTTTCCATGGAATTCTCCAAGCAAGGATACTGGAATGGGTTGCCATTTCCCTCTCCAGGGGATCTTCCTGACCCAGGGATTGAACCAGATCTTCCACATTGCAGGCAGATTCTTCACCATCTGAGCCACCAGGGAAGCCCCACCAAAAACCAAGGACAGCTGTAAATCAGCTTCCCTTAGTTACTATACAAGGGAATTATTTCTTGGTTGTTTTCTTTTACTTTGTATTTAGTGAACAACTATTAATTCCAGTGTGGAATTGTTCCTCTGTGACCCACGTAGTTCTGTTAAGTTTCTCAACCATAGTGACGGATTACTTCCTGGTATAAAGCATGACCACGTTTTGCCCAACAAGGTTACTCTTTTAGTTTTTATATTTGTTCTTTGGTCATTGGCGTATAGATATCTGTTACCTTAGGGTTTTGACCTGTAATGATGTTGTAAAGTAGCTGGGACACTGATTTTCTTGCCTTCCAATGCAAAGAGCCTGGCTACAACAGGAGGGAATTAAGTCACCAAGAGAAAAGATACAAAGGCAAACAGACCCTGAAAGATCAAGAGCCTCAAGACTTCTTTAAACACCTGGATCCAGCCATATCTAAACCTCAGGTTGCCTGTTAACATCCGGCAACATAAGTCAACAAAGTCACCTTTTTTTGTTTGTTTGTTTTTGCTTCATTTAGTTTGTCTTAGGTTTCCATCACTTACAACTGAGAGAGATCTACTAAGTATGGAGAATATTCCCACTGGGGAAATTTGGGCAAGGAATCATAAATGAAGGGAAATAAAGTGACAGCTATATAGATGAAAGACTAATACAAAACAACAAGGAAAGCCCCCTGAACTTTAATGAGAGAATAATAAACAAATAAAGAGTAGGTGTGTGCTATCTTGCAAGACCTGTTCCTCAAGGACAAGTAAGGCATCAGAGAAAAATGACCTCATAACAGATTGAAACAGAGATGATAATGGAGGAGGAAAATGTCCAGAATCAAGCTAGAGGCTGTGTCCTTCTCTTCACCTACTGTTTGCAAATTCTAGTGATGAAGGGCCAATAATTCAGCTCACCTGTGTAAAAACTGTATAATTTATTTATTCAACCAACATTGGCAAATTATCAACCAAGCAGGAAAGGATTCTAACCTGCTAAACACCAAGTCTGTGAACCTCAGTCTTTATCTAAGATGTCATTCTACTTGGGAAAAAGATAAACAATTCCAGAAACTGTTAATAGTATGAAAGCTATTTGTAGGCAAGTGTAGAATGAAACAGAAAATTCACTGTATTACTTATGGCTTCTTCACTCTAAGTGAGAGAACAGACAATTCAAACTGGCTTAAGTAGGAAAAAAATTGCATGAGGGAGGCATTCAGGCACAGCTGGACTCAGGAGTCCAAACCATGGCCCCTGAACTCTGTCTTCCTCTTCACCTCTTAATTGTGTTTGCTTCTGAGTTGGCTTTATCCTCAGGGAATGACTTTTCACATTGTTGCAAAGAAGACCATTAGCAGATCTACATTAAGGTCATTAGAAGTCATGATTCAAAGGTAAATTTACTTCTTTCCCCCACATGACATTTATTGACTGCTTTGGTCTTAGACCCATTTCTGGAGCAATCTCTGCATCTTAGAGGATGTGCCTCAGCTTTGTCCATGTACTACTTGAGCAGCTGGGTGCTGGAGCCATGATACTGATAAACCCACCAAGATAAGAAGTGAGAGTTTCTTAAAGGAAAAGATAATGATGGTGGTGATGATGGTAATCTTCATTATTATGATTGTAAATGTCATTCAGTCTGCTAACACATGCTGGGTGGGACCCTGAAGTTGTCAAAGTACATCTGAGCTAACTATTAAAGAGTAAATATTTGTGTGAACACTATTCAGTTACGATGAAAAAAAAGAGGATACATTAGTATAGAGGATTTGGTGTAATTATGCAGGCATGCCTTAGCAAAATTCACCGATGTCCAAATATATGCAAATTCCATCTACCATTTATTGAGTACGGATTATATGCCAGGCATTTGCTAAGTAAGCTCTTTAATTTGATCATCCTTTAATTCTCCCAAATTTTATAAGGTAAATATTACTCTCTTTCTCAAATTGCAAATAATGCTCAGTGAGGTGAAATAATTTACTCAACTAGCAAGGGCCAGATTGGATGGAAATGCAGGAAGTGTGAAACAAGAACTTGGATTTTTAATACAACTTTGTATGCTCAGGGGGACCATACATCTCAGTTTATGCCTCTTGTACTGATACAATTATTAATAGCATCCTCTTCTACTTCAAAACATGTTCAGATTTTGACAATAAATTATATGATCACAACAACACTGCCTCCTTCACGGATATGTTTTAATTCCTATGTATTTTTATATACTCATCTTTCATTCAAAATGATTTTAATAACTTTTTATTTTAAGAGAAGAGCTTCAGGTTTACAGAGAAGTTGCAAAGATAGTAACGAGAGTTATGAAATCCCCACATTCATTTTCCCTTATTATCAGCATTTCATATTCCTTTGTCACAATAAATGACACTAATACATTATTATTAACTACAGTTCATGCTTTATTCATGTTTCTTTAGTTTTTACTTAGCATATTTTTTTCTGTTACATGATCCCATCCAGGATATCAAGTTGGGTATCACATTGTATTTACTCATCATGTCTCCTTAGGTTCCTCTTAACTGTGACAGTTTCTCAGGCTTTCCTTGTTTTTGATGACATGGACTTCTCTGAAAAGTACTGGTCAGGCGTTTTGTAGAATGTCTCTCAATTGGGATTTCTCTGATATTTTCCTCACAATTAGAATGGGGTTATGCGTTTGGGGGAAGAGATCACAGAGGTAAAGTCCGAAATTTATCACATAACATCAAAGGTATATACTATTAATGTTGATATTTAACCTTGATCTGCTGGCTGAGGTAGTGTTTGACCTGTTTCTCCACTGTAAAGTTACTCTTGTAAAATGGTTACTAACCTTTTCATGGAGAACATGCACACATTTTCAGTGTGTGAATGCATGACTCTTGACAGTATATTTAACCATGTAACCACTGTCCCTATCAAGATGTAGAACATTTCCACCAGCCCTCTATTGTTTTGTCTTAATTTCATCTTTTGATTTCATAGAGTCCCTAAAGAATCCGTTCAGTTACCACCGAGTCAGAAGTGCACAACTCTAGCAGTCATATACAATTCTGAGCTGCTCTGGAAATAAATAACCAGATTGTTAATTATGCTTGAGTCTACCAGGTTGCTTTCTATTGATTGGCTATCTCTCCATATATCTTTCCTGACTGGATTAACTGGTAATGCAGACTTTACCATCCCATGGACTTGAAACTTTGACCCATAAGTAAGAATATGAGGCTGAACAAATCTAAGAAAGGAGGATTTGCCAAAAAATCACAAGGAACAAACAGCTGCCTTTATGACAGCTAAGTGTGACAAGATGTGAAGAAGGCTGACATGATGTGACAAAGGTGACTGAGAGAATACTATCATGGGTAAAATCATGGCTTACCATCTTCCAAAGAGCGGAAACGAAAGCGAGAGAACCAAATGGCATTTTCTATTCCAAGATTTCTAAGAGCAGACCTGAAGGAGGAGTGAGACAGGCATGGTCTTAACATCCCAAATAAGCTTTTATAAGTATTTGAAAGAGATTTCTAAAGGCTTTTATGAATTCCTCTTTAAAAGTGTTAGTTATAATATTAATCACTTAGATTTGTAGGGAAATGTTTTGCAAGAAGCAACATAAATATAACTGTAAAAGTTCATGAGGGAACATTATGCAAGTTTATATTTTATCAGTAATTATAAACATCATGACACGTAGTTCATACTAAGAGAAATGTTAAAAGTCAGAGAGCAAAAAATAAAACACAATTCTTCAGTTTATAGATGACAAAAATGGATGAGTTGAAAAATTTGCCTAGATAATGGGATTTTACCCTTTCATATAAACTTTATTGAGGTATAATTTAGATAAACAAAAGTATATACTTATTAAATATATAGATTGGTGAGTTTATAAATATATAAACTAAGCATAAAACTTTATATAAGAAAACCAGCACAAAAAAAGATGTATAACATTTCCATCACCCTGCAAAGGTATTTTATACTCCTATTGACTCAGTCCACCCACTTTTCTCAGACCCAGGCTGATCTGCTATCACTGCATATTAATTTTTACTTTTCTAGAATTTCTAGAATTTCATATAAAATGTTTCACATTGCAGACACTCCCTTTTGTCTTTCTTCTTTTACTTGCTTTAACATTTTTGAGATATGTCTGTTATGAATATTAGTTTGTTCCTTTTTATAGCTGAATAGCATTCCATTCTATGGGCATACCACTTGGGGTTAACGTTTTGATGGACATTTGGGTTTTTCCATTTTAGAGTTATTTTAAATAATAGGACTATAAACATTTATACAGAAATAGTGTGGACATACATTGTCATTTCCTTGGGTAGAAGTGGAAAAGTGGGGCTGAATGACAAGTGTTCAGTTCAATTCAGTTCAGTCGCTCAGTCGTGTCTGACTCTTTGCGACTCCATGAATCGTAGCACGCCAGGCCTCCCTGTCCATCACCAACTTCCAGAGTTTACCCAAACTCATGTCCATCAAGTCAGTGATGCCATCCAACCATCTCATCCTCTGTCGTCCCTTTCTCCTCCTGCCCCCAATCCTTCTGAGCATCAGGGTCTTTCACAATGAGTCAACTCTTCGCATGAGGTGGCCAAAGTATTGGAGTTTCAGCTTCAACATCAGTCCTTCCAAAGAACACCCAAGACTGATCTCCTTTAGGATGGACTGGTTGGATCTCCTGGCAGTCCAAGGGACTCTCAAGAGTCTTCTCCAACACCACAGTTAAAAAGCATCAATTCTTCAGCGCTCAGCTTTCTTCACAGTCCAACTCTCACATCCATACATGACTACTGGAAAAACCATAGCCTTGACTAGATGGACTTTTGTTGGCAGGGTAATGTCTCTGCTTTTTAATATGCTGTCTAGGTTGGTCATAACTTTCCTTCCAAGGAGTGTCTTTTAATTTCACGGCTGCAATCACCATCTGCAGTGATTTTGGAGCTCAAAAAAATAAAGTCTGACATTGTTTCCACTGTTTCCCCATCTATCTGCCATGAAGTGATGGGACTGGATGCCATGATCTTAGTGTTCTGAATGTTGAGCTTTAAGCCAACTTTTTCACTCTCCTCTTTCACTTTTATCAAGAGGCTTTTTAGTTTCTCTTCATTTTCTGCCATCAGGGTGGTGTCATCTGCATATCTGAGGTTATTGATATTTCTCCTGGCAATCTTGATTACAGCTTGTGCTTCTTCCAGCCCAGCATTTCTCATGATATACTCTGCATATAAGTTAAATAAGCCGGGTGACAGTATACAGCCTTGACGTACTCCTTTTCCTATTTTGAACCAGTCTGTAGTTCCATGTCCAGTTCTAACTGTTGCTTCCTGACCTGCATATAGGTTTCTCGAGAGGCAGGTCAGATGGTCTGGTATTCCCATCTCTTTCAGGATTTTCCACAGTTTATTGTGATCCACACAGTCAAAGGCTTTGGCATAGTCAGTAAAGCAGAAATAGATGTTTTTCTCGAACTCTCTTGTTTTTTCGATGATCCAGCGGATATTGGCAATTTAATCTCTGGTTCCTCTGCCTTTTCTAAAACCAGCTTGAACATCTGAAAGTTCACGGTTCACGTATTGCTAAAGCCTGGCTTGGAGAATTTTGAGCATTACTTTACTAGCATGTGAGATGAGTGCAATTGTGAGGTAGTTCGAGCATTCTTTGGCCTTGCCTTTCTTTGGGATTGGAATGAAAACTGACCTTTTCCAGTCCTGTGGCCACTGCAGAGTTTTCCAAATTTGCTGGCATGTTGAGTATAGCACTTTCACAGCATCATCTTTGAGGATTTGAAATAGCTCAACTGGAATTCCTTCACCTCCACTAGCTTTGTTCGTAGTGATGCTTCCTAAGGCCCACTTGACTTCACATTCCAGGATGTCTGGCTCTAGGTGAGTGATCACACCATCGTGATTTTCTTGGTCATGAAGATCTTTTTTGTACAGTTCTTCTGTGTATTCTTGCCACCTCTTCTTAATATCTTCTGCTTCTGTTAGGTCCATACCATTTATGTCCTTTATTGAGCCCATCTTTGCATGAAATGTTCCCTTGTTATCTCTAATTTTCTTGAAGAGATCTCTAGTCTTTCCCATTCTGTTATTTTCCTCTATTTCTTTGCACTGATCACTGAGGAAGGCTTTCTTATCTGTTGTGCCATTTTGCATTCTGACAGTGTATGAAAGTACTAGTTCTGCTGTAACCTTTCCAATACTCAAAATGATCAGTCTTTTTAATTTTAACCTTTCTAATAGGTAGTGGGATCTCATTATGGTTTTAATTTGCTTATCTCTAAAAACTAATGGAGTTGAACATCTTTTATGTGCCTACTGCCTTCTATGTATTTTCTTTAGTGAACTTCTATATTCTTTATCTTTATTTGTGTGTATTATATAATCTTCTTGTGCACAAGTTTCTTATGAAATATATGTTTTGTGCAATTTTCTTAATTTCTAATTCCTTCTTCTCTATTTTTTGAAAGTCTGTGTAAGTACTCTTGCCTGGAAAATCCTATGGACAGAGGAGCCTGGTAGGCTGCAGTCCATGGGTTCGCTAAGGGTTGGACACGACTGAACGACTTCACTTTCACTTTTCATTTTCATGCATTGGAGAAGGAAATGGCAACCCACTCCAGTGTTCTTGTCTGGAGAATCCCGGGGACGGGGGAGCCTGGTGGGCTGCCGTCTGTGGGGTCGCACAGAGTCGGACACGACTGAAGTGACTTAGCAGCAGTGTAAGATTGACATTTTTCCTTAGATTATTGATCAAATTCATCAGAGGAAGCCATCTGAACCTAGAATTTTTGCGAGAAGTGTTTTTTATATTTTACTTTATTTTGTTTATCTTATTCAAACAGCTTTGTTGAGATACATTTTACTTATAAAATCTACTGATTTCAACGGTAAAATTTAGTCATTTCTAGTAACTACTGAATTATACAACCATCAACATATTACTGTATCAGTTTTAGAATATTTTTATTTCCCTAATAACATCTATCATTCCCATTTCCAGTTAATCCCCATTTCTACCACCCATCCCGGGAATGTAAGGTTTTCCACTGTAAAGGAAATTTAACAAACATGGAGCTTTTAGATTGTTTTCTTTCTTTTTGATTCAATTTTGGTGAGTTACATCTTTCTATTTCCCATGTCACATCATTTTTTGATATAAACATTTTCATGAAATTTTCTTACTTTTTTTTTTATGAGTCTAGGATCTAGAGTGATGCCTTTTCTATTTACATTGGTCAGTTCTCTCTTCTTTCTTTTTTCTTAATCTATCCAGCTTAGAAATATTCAGTTTACTGGTCTTTAAAGAGCAACTTTTGGTATTACTGGTTTTTCTCATTTTGCTCTTTTCTGTTTCACTGATTTATACTCTTTATTCTTTCTTTTTAGTTAAATCTAACTTATTTTACTTTTCTATTATCTGATGCAGTTTAGAAGATTGAATTAAATGTATGTTTTCTTTTCTACTATAAGGCTTTAAGCTATAAATCTCTCCCTAAGAACTGCCTTAGCTATGGTAAACAGATTTTGACAGGCTTTTTTGTTATCAATCACTTAAAACTATATTCTAATTTATCTAGACTTTAAAAAGAAATGTGAGTTAAATTTCATGTTAAATATGTGTTGTTTAAATATCAAATATTAAAGGATTTTCTAGATATCATTTTGTTACTGATTTTCAAGTTAATGCCGTTGTTATGAGAATGAGTTCAATCATTTTAGGGGTATTGAGACTTGTTTATAGAACAATATATGGTCTATCTTGAACAGTGTTCAAGTTCATCTTTCTTGTCCTTTGCAGTACATAACTGCTGTTACACACATGCAGTGAGTTACAAATAATGTATTTTTCAGCTCTAGACATTCCACTTATCTTTATATTTTTCATTTCTCTCCTCATTGCATTCATGTTTCCCTCAAATGTTTGAAGATCTTTATGCTAGCTGTTCATATTTATTTCCTGTTGCTGAGTCACAAACCACCACACATTTAGTGGCTTAAAAAAAATACTTATTTATCTCACAGTGCTGTGCTGTGCTATGCTTAGTCACTCAGTCATGTCTGACTCTTTGCAACCCCATGGACCGTAGCCCACCAGGCTCCTCTGTCCATGGGGATTCTCCAGGCAAGAGTACTGAAGTGGGTCACCATGTCCTCCTCCAGGGGACCTTCCCAACCCAGGAATCTAACCCAGGTCTCCCGCATTACAGGCAAATTCTTTACCAGCTGAGCTACCAAGGAATCTCAGTACCTCAAAGTAGAGATGGTAATACAATTTTTATTCTTCACTTTGTTTCTGTGGTATATCTCATTGATTGATTTACTTACATTGAACCATCCTTGTATCCTCAGGATAAATCTCATTTGATTAATGTTTCTGATGCCTTTAATGTATTTCTGAATTCGATTTGCAAATATTTTGTTGAGGAACTTTGCATGTATGTTCATTGGTGTTATTCGCCTGTAATTTTCTTTCTTTGTGGTTTCTTTGCCTAGTTCTGGTAGCAGGGTGAAACTAGCCTTAGAGAATTATTTCACAGTGTTTCTTCTGCAGTTTTTTTTTTTGGAATAGTTTGAGAAGGGTTGGCATTAACTCTTCTCTAAATGTTTAAAATAGTTCACCTGGAAAGCTCTCTGGTCCTGGACTTACGTTAGCTGGGAGTGTTTTATTACTTATTTCATGTCATTACTGGTGATTGGTCTGTACATACTTTCTGTTCCTAGTCCAATCTTAAGAGATTGTAACATTTCTTTAAATTTGTCCACTTCTTCTAGAGTGTCCAGTTTATTGGGGTATAATTTTTTGTAGTAATCTCATGATTCTTTGTATTTCTGTAGTGTGAGTTGTAACTTCTCTTTCATTTGTTATTTATCTTGGTCTTCTTTCTTTTTCTTTTTTTCTTAATGATTTTGGCTAACGATTTGTCTGTTTAATATTTTCAGAGAACCAGGTCTTTGTTCTATTGATCTTTCTATTTTTAGTCTTTATTTCATTTATTTTATTCCTTCTCTGCTTTTTAGTATTTCTTTCCTTTTACTAACTGGGGGTTTTATTCTTCTTTTTCTTGTTCCTTTAGTCATAAGGTTAACAACAGGGAAGTTGGGCTTCCCTGGTGGCTCAGATGGTAAAGTGCATGTCTGCAATGCGGGAGACTCGGGTTTGATCCCTGGGTTGGGAAGATCCCCAGAGAAAGAAATGGCAGCCTACTCCAGTAGTCTTGCCTGGAAAACCCCATGGACAGAGGAGCCCGGTAGGCTACAGTCCATGGGGTCCCTAAGAGTTGGACACAACTGAGTGACTTCACTTTCTTTTCACTTTAGTTGTAAGGTTAGGGTGTTCATTTGAGGTTTTTCTTGTTTCTACAATAGATTGTATTGCTACAAACTTCTCTCTTATTACTGCTTTTGTTGAATCCCATAGCCTTTGCATCATTGTTTTTCTGTTTTCATTTGATTATGAGATGAACATAAATTGTGATTTTAAGATAATTTAAAAACTCACCCATTATACTAAACCTTCTTAAGTTTTAATCTTACTTCCCACTCAACTGGTCATTTGAAGTCACTGCCATATCAACTTTTATATCATATGCTCAAGGCCTGGATTCATGTTAAGAGGTGACTCTAAGACCACTACACACTCCATGTCATAGAGATTTAAACTTTCTATAGTTCATTCTCACAGGATTCTAAGAATCAGTAGCTATTTATTAATTATCTGATTATTTTTAAGCAATGGCAACCTAAATTAGCATTCTCAATTTTGAGAGACTCAAATGGAGTGAATCACTAGCTTAAGTGAGGGATGGAATATATTGGTGAACAAATGGACTGTTCAAAGTCAAATACAGCTTCAGGCATTGCCGGATCCAGAGTCTCAGATGACTCATCAGGGCTCCCCTTTTTTCTCTGTATCCTTGATGTTCTTCTTTATGTGGGTGGGCTTTATTCTTAGATGAGCTTTATCCACATGCTGGAAAAGACAGCTGCTGGAAGCCCCCATTTCTGTCTTCATAAGTAGGAAGTCAAGAGGAATAGATCTGCCTTATCTAAGTCTTGGCAGATCTCAGGTCCTTTACCTAGCCTCGAACTCTTCAGCACGGGGAGAGAGGACTCAGTTTTGCCAATACTAGACGTGTGCCCACACCTGAGTTTGGATAGGTGAGGTATTCAGGTTGACAGCTTCACCTCAGCTCATAGAGACCTGGAGGAGTTCTTTACCAGAGAAATAGCTCATGAGGTTACTAAAGGAGCATAAGGAATATTCCAGCCCCTACCAACTTAGGGAATATACAAAACTAAAGCTCCTTAACAAGATGGAATCGGGAAATAGATGGAGTAAGTGATACAGATGTCTACTACAAGTAAATATGATAGGAAAGTAAAAAAGTTAAAATAGAATTTTTTTCTATTTCTCTCTCTCTCTTTCTCTCTCTCTCTCCAAGAAAAAAAAAGGTGACCTTGACCTACTAATGCAATAAAAATGTAAGATTGTATTTTTATAAAAGGCTATGAAAACAAAAAGCTATGAATGGAGACCTACCTGAAGGATGGAAGAATAGAAGAATAGCCAGAGTACTTTAGCAGCAGTAGCAGGAGTAGCCGCACTTAGGAAGGAAAACTTTGTAAACTACAAATTAGATTTAAATTGAGAAGGAATTGAAAATGGAGGCATTATTTTCTATAGAAGATGACGGGCATGGAGAACAACAAAGAAAATAAATAAAAGTAAGATGATTAACAAAATACAACGGTAAGAATGTAGGTGAGGGCTGAGTCCTTAACTTTCATTTTTATTAATCTCTCGGTAAAGGTAGATAAATGACTACACAAATCCAAGCCTGTGGACACACTTTATAATTATGATCATTGTGCTTAAAACCAGATTCTTCTCTAATAGAATATGACACTAAAACAACGAATGGCCAAGTTTTAATCACTCTTACACAAAGATTTTCCATTTATATAACCTCAAACAAAACAAAACAGATTCTATATCACCTGTTAAATTCCAGACCCTATGCACTCACTGTGGCTGAAGATACAAAGATTTTGCAAGTTCAGCATCACTTTCCTGTTTGTCTGGAGCAGTCACCCTCATTCTTCTGTTCAGGTCCTGCCCATCCTCAACCAGCTTATGACAATGACGATGGCCCCTGTTATTGGGCCAGCTATAAACACTTGATTCAGGAAGAACCAGTTAAAGCCTGCCTTTGGAGTTGATCAAGAGCCATGAAGTTATAGTATTTCAATCTTATGCAATTTTTGTAAAACAAAATTATTTCAAAATCTACTAATTATCCTTTAAGTTCTAGAAAGTACATTCTGTGACTAAGAGGACAACAATTTATCTGCCATCATTTCTGCTCTGCCCACTGTATGTTTCTGTCACTGTGATAGAAAAGCAGTGGGAAATGGCAAAACCAGTTCTGATTCATTCAACACATGAGTGCTTCTTAGGTACAAAACACCATTCTGAACATTGTCCTGGATAAAAAGATAAATAATACCCGGCCCTTACCCTCAAGGATCTTACAACTTGGCAAGGGAAATAAAACATGCACATAGATGACTGCAATAAAAAGAAGATAATGATTACTGCCAGATGTTTGGGGAGACTGAGCACAGCAGAGAGAGAGCACAGAATAAGGCAACATTCAATTGTCAGCCAAGAACTGTTTGTTGAACAGTTGCAAGATGTGAGCTGGAAATGGAAGAGGAGAATATAGATCTTCACATGGGCAACTGAAAAATCAAGTGTTATTACTTGTAACACAGCTTTTCAAATATATTTTTGGCACAAAGTTCCCAATAAATAGCCTTAAATTAAAAATTCAATAAGGATACAGCCTTTGTCAAATATAGGTACTGATGCCTAAATACTAGGATCACTGTTTTTATGTTCCCAAGTATGCCTTTCTGTTGCTTTGCTGCTTTCCCCCCTTTCCGAATTAGCTAATTCTACCTTAATAGGATACCTAGTCTACCTGTTCCACCCTTCTTATTCCTATATAGTAGAATAGGTGAATTACAAGAGGATATTTGACTTCAAACAGCCGAAAGAAAATATTACATAACTGGGAAAAAAAGGCACATGTGGATCCAAAAGTTCACATGTTTTAATCAGGCCCCTATCTCTCTCTTCCCCAGCCCTTCTTCTCTCTTCCTTTGCACCTCTCTGGTATCTCTCATTAGAGGATTCAAATATCTCCCTGTCTACGTAGCAGCTTCTAGCACAGCTATAGGCTTATACCCTCACAGCTTCAGGGTGGCTGGAAGGAGGCGGGGCCATCACAGCATAAGGCGGAACAATATGTGTACTTATGTAGCAGAGCATCACATCTACAAGTGATGGATAATCACATTGTATACAGGGGTGGATTCTTGTATTTATTATAGTACTGTTTCCTTGAAAATGGCAGTAAAATGTACAAACTCAAATAGTGTAACATTGTCTAAAAGATATACACAAAGTATTTTCAGGAAAGGGGCATCTTTTTCTTCTAACTCTGGCACAGTGTCTGTTGGACAGGTGTAGCTCTGTGTGGCTATCCTATCTGTTCCACCAAGAGTCTAAGAACTAGCTATGCATGACTATGGTTGGCCTCTATTCACATCCTTGAACTTATCACTGTAACCAGAAGATTTTTTGTTTTTCCTCCTCAAACTTCAAATACTGAAACCTGCAGGAGGGCAATATCTAAAAAGAAATTAATGGACTGGACTGTCCCTGGAAGGAAGATAAATAGGTGATTGAAAGGAAAAAAAATAAGTCCTCTGTATCAGGAAATGTTTGAAACGTTGTTTGGGCATAAGAAAACAGGTGTTCCAACACATAAAGGAACAGAGGATATTGGTCTAAAAACACTACCATAGCCAAAGGGGTGTGGCCTATTTTTAACAGAGCATTTAAGAGTTAAAAGATAACTTGTAGAACATTCAATTCAGTTTCCTTATTTTACTGATGGAGAAACTAAAACCCAGACACAGGAACAGACACGCCAAGGTAACACAGGTGGCTGATGGAAGATACAGCTACTCATCTTCTGATTCTTTAGGTTTATGTGTTGTGTGTGTGTGTTGTACAAGGACATTCTTCTTTAGAACATTAACATTAAAATGAAAAGATAGTCTTGTTTTTGGTTTTCTCTCCACCCTGGATTCAATGTAAGATGGTTTTGCTGCACTCAACAGTAAGCCGCAGCAAGAGTTGAGTTCCCATATGGAGTACACTGGTACCACGGACAGAGACATTGCCTTTCCTTAAGTAGGACCCAGGCCACTTGTTGCTTTAAGGGGCCAAGTTTGGGCTGGACCTGAAGGAGGGAACCCCTTTGAAAAACAGCTTCCTAACTGCGCTAAAAACTGCTCTGGCATCCTGTTTCTTCCCCCTCCCCCCACATCTTCAGTCAGGGGAAGAAAAAGAATAGCATACTGGATTGATGGGGAGATTTCTGTCTAACCCTCTTTCTTCCTCCTACTGTCACCTCTTCCTTGCTATTTTCTGTCCGCGAAAACCTGACACCAGCCCAAAAGCATCTCTGGAAGTGGGTAGGAGGGAGCTTTCCACCTGTCAGCGCTAGAGAAGAAGGTGCGCTCTGCAGAGTTCTCAGTTGTTCCATCTCTTGCAATGAGAGGAAGAAAAGGAGTGAATCCGCCACAGATTTGCTGGAGATCAGGGTGAATTAGTTCGTCCAGCTCCGGCCACAGTAACCCCTGTAGACCAAGGCTGCACTTTCATTCCTAACGTTTCTCGTCGTCTTTCCTTACAGGCTAGCCCATTGCCTGGCTCCAGAGAAGTCTCTGGTTAAAGGTTCTTTACGTCATAAATCAGGTTCCTGTGTGTATGTGTGCTTTTCTTACGCAAAACTGGTACAGACGAATTAGCAGTAGAGACTAGGGTCTCCCTACTCCACTTCATCCTCGACTACAGCATCTTGCAAATACCTTGCGTTCTCCTGGAGCTCACAGCTCCGGCTCCGACCTCAGGGTTGAGAGCTGTCAGCCCCAGACAGCACCGCCCTGTCCCGGGGCCGATGCCGCCAGTGCCTATGTCAGTGCAGGCGGGCGAGCCAGAGGCTTCTACACTGAGACAGGAGCAAGAACTCAGCTTTCGCCTGCGACCTGCAATCCCCAGTTTCCCTGGGGACCGCGAAACTCCCAATCGGAGGCAACCCCCACCCCCCCCACCCCCCGCTCCAAGCCGCCCACCCATTCCCTCCCTTTACCTCCTCACGCAGCCCCTCCCTGCGTGATGATGCAAACCAGTGGGGAGGGCGGGCTCTGAGAAGGGTGGGGAGAGCCGGAGAGCGAGCGAGGGTGGGAGGGAGTGGGAGGAGGAGGAGAGGGAGCCGAACGACCATTTAAAGCGATAGCAATCCGTGCCCTCTCCCTAGTGCTGGGCTGTTGGAGAGCTAGAGCTGCAAGCCGCGGAGCGCGAGTGCGAGCGCGGCGCGCCGGCCGGGGAACCCCAGAGCACACTGCACCCCAAGCTGGCAGGCGCCGCGGGACCCCCTACCCTCGCCGGCTGCCCCTCCCCGGGCGCCTCCACCGTCCTCGCCAGTAGGAGCCCCTGGGCTTCCCACGAGGAGCTCACCCCAAGGAGCCCGAACCCCGGCGAGCCCGCCACCGTCCCCTCCAGCGCCGCCGCAGCCGCTGAAACAGCATGGTCCAGCTGGGGAAGCTGCTCCGCGTCCTGACTTTGATGAAGTTCCCCTGCTGCGTGCTGGAGGTGCTCCTGTGCACGCTGGCGGCGGCGGCGCGCGGCCAGGAGATGTACGCCCCGCACTCCATCCGGATCGAAGGGGACGTCACCCTCGGGGGGCTGTTCCCGGTGCACGCGAAGGGTCCCAGCGGAGTGCCCTGCGGCGACATCAAGAGGGAGAACGGGATCCACAGGCTGGAAGCGATGCTCTACGCCCTGGACCAGATCAACAGCGATCCCAACCTGCTGCCCAACGTGACGCTGGGCGCGCGGATCCTGGACACTTGTTCCAGGGACACTTACGCGCTCGAACAGTCGCTCACTTTCGTCCAAGCGCTCATCCAGAAGGACACCTCCGACGTGCGCTGCACCAACGGCGAGCCTCCAGTTTTTGTCAAGCCGGAGAAAGTAGTTGGAGTGATTGGGGCTTCGGGGAGTTCGGTCTCCATCATGGTAGCCAACATCCTGAGGCTTTTCCAGGTAGGGGGGCGCTCCCTCTGGGGCAGAGCGCGCCATAGCTCCCCGCGCTCTTAATCCTAAAGAAACACTGGCTTGGACTGGAGGGGCGCGGGTTCAGGTCAGCCTTCGCTCATTGCCACCCTGGAGATCCTGCCGAATCCCTCCCACCCCACGCGAGGAGGTACTTTCCCCGCTGGGTTCATTTCCCTTCCATCTCTCCCCTGTCCGCGCTCCACTCCATCCGGCTTGACATCCTCGATTTATGGCCCCATTTACAAGAAGCAATCTGCGAAAAACAAGGCGATGATTTAAATGGGTTTGCATTAGAATGAAATATGGTCCAAAAACAGGCTCGTAAAAGTGCCAGGCTCCTGTGAGAGCCGGTTAAGCGAAAGGAATTTGAAAGATGAGAAGACGCCTCGAAACTGGGCATTTCTGAGCTCCCAGCTTCCCAGCCTCAGGCCACTCGGCAAGACGCAGCTCCCCAGGAAAATGTCGAGAAAAGATTAGGGAGGCACTTCTTAGACAGAGGGCTAGGTCTTCACCTACATCTGAATATTAATTGCCCATTTCTCCCAGGTTGGATTTCCCGACCTGTAGCCTGTCTTTGAGAAGGCATGGGGCAGAAGACGAGGGGGACGGCCCCCAAGTCGGGAGAGGCCACCCACAGACATGACCCCCAGGTGATTAGCTCTAGGCAGTTGTTTGCACCGTCTAAATTGCATTTGCAATCCAGCCACCGGCAGGAGCTGGGCAATCAGCTTTCTACTCTTGCCTTTTGGAGCCCAGGGATGAGCTCATGCTAACTGCGAAACAAAATAGCTTTCTCTGTCTCCTCCCTCCGCCCATCCATCCCCACGACCTCCCTAACGCAACCCCCCAACCCAATCCTGGGTTTTGAGAACGATTCTCAGAGTCAGGCAAGAAGGCACCTGGAGGGAGGCAGTAGGGTGCGCTGAGCAAGGTGGGGCGGTCCTCCTGCTGGGGTGCAAGAGGACGACAGCGAAAATGGGAAAAGGCGGATGGGGCAGCTGAGCGATGGGTTGATTGGTCTACTGCAGTGCTCTCTCTCGTCGCCTGCTGCCGGAGCCTCAGCCCCAGGGCTCCTGCGCTGCACTGGGTATAAATGGATGGCTGTGAATTAAGAAATTGAATTTCAGGGTCCGCGTGACTATGGGTTCCCTTTTCCTTGTTTCTCTGTCTTTCTCACTGTCTTTCTCTCCTTCTGTCTCTTTCTCCGTGCTTTTTTTTTTCTTCTCTATTTTTAATTCCCCCTTTCAATTTCTGCCTCTCTTCTCCTTCTCTACCTTTATCGCCAAGGTTTGTTGTTGTTGTTGTTCATCTCTATCTGGAAGTGATCTTTTTTTCTAATGCACAGCTCTTTCCTTGCCTGGTAGTACCCAAACTCCCTCAATCCCTTCTCAAGATCTTCTGTCTGACCCTTATGCTCACCCTGTCTAGAAAGTTGGCTCCCTCTCAAGTGCCTTTCCCTAAGGGTGTTGAGTTTCTGGAGGGGACTCCAGGTGAGAGTCCAGCCATCACCCCCGTCTGCTCCCAGGAGTATGAAGTTTGTGTTTGTGCCAGTAAGAGGGGTGCCTGTCCAAGGCTGCAGCCTGGTATGGGCCCTCTGATCCTGTGAACATCCCTAGTGCCTCCCCGGGATGCCGTCACAAAGATCTCTAGATGTTTGCAAACCCTAAAGTGCTTGGGGAGGAAGCCTTCACTTTGAGTTGATGCATTCAATAAGAGCCTGGATTGTTGTAAGCAAAACCCAGAAGCAATTCCTTTACCTCTGAGGTTAAGCCAGAGAACCTGAGGATGCAGTCCTGTAAGGAGGATGAAGCCAGAGGTCACCTGAAAACCACAGAGGTGACTCACAGAATTTTAACTGGAGGTCTGGGAGTTGAAGGCCCGTTTGCTCTTTGACATTTTTTTCTTTTATTAGTTATTTTACTGCCTGTTTCTCTCTTCCCTCAGAGCTTGGGCAGTACTGTAGATGGGGCCTGCCTGTCTAAAACAGAGTGAAATCTTAAAGTCAAGAGAGAGCTTGCAGACTAGGCTGACGGATTGTGTTTGCAGAAAAAGATTCCAGGGGGAGCTGATTCCTTCTCTGGTGTTTGGACCTGAGGCAGTTGCAAGAAAAGAAAACGCTTGCCTTGTGCTTAGTTCCCCCATTCCCTGGGCTGTGAAGGAAAGGAACTGAATGCCAGCTTTAGCAGTGTGGGTTGGGATCAAAACCATTCAGAGAAAACACTGTCATTTTCCTCTAATTTGCAAATTGCAGCTATTCATGTTGGACTAAACAGCTGAGGGAAAAGAACCCCCAGTTTTCACCTGTATTTATTGAGAAGAGGCTGATAATAGGAGGGATGCACCAACTTGTAGCTTGTGCTGTGAGCTGGGTCTAAGCGTTGGTGTGGCCATCCCAGTTAACCATTGCCTACGTTCAAATATATAGAGATCGATTCCCACAATCTCTTCCAGCACCTTCTTTTTTCCTTGCATGTGATCTTAGAAACTCCTGGCGTGCAAGTCCAGTCCCCAGTTTCCCAGCCTCTGTAAAACTGCAAAATGAATAGAGAAAATAGTGGAACACAGACGCACTGTTCAAAGGCGCAGTCACTTTGGGGAGAGTGGAAAAGAATGGTAGGTGAGTTTTCTCTGGGATTGCAGGGTTCAGCTCAATTAAGATTGCCCTATATAAACGAAACTCCTCTAAATGTTTGAATTCTTAGTTCTCCAGAGATTCAAGTTTTGTTTTGCCTGGTCACCATGTGTTGCTGTGGGGAATATGCCAAACCAATCCTTTGAGATAAAAATTTATGGTGAGATAAACTTCGAGACTAGGGGAAGGAATACTTAGTGACTTAAATGGGGGACGCTAGGCACTGAGGGTTGGAGGAAGGGGTAAGAAGATAGTAATAGATGTAACAAATGCTGCAGCTGGCGGCAAAGCTGGAATGAAGTTATTTCATGAAAATGAGGACCAGGGCAAGATTGAGTACTCAGATGTAAATAGTGTCTCTGACTTGGAATCCTCATCTGCCTGCTGGTGGGCCAGAGCTGAGCAAGTGCTCTCTCTCCTCTGTATGCACACTGTGTTGGTTAGTCAGTGACATGTCAGAGCACAGGAATCATACCCAGTGGATCTTTCAAATCCAGGAATTTGAGGCTAATGAAATTAGTGTGTGGCCAGGGCTCTGCCAACTAGAATTAAGTCACTGCAACAGCCCTGCAATGCATTTTCAGCCTGAAAGAAGCATCAGGGAGGCATTTCTAGAGATTTGTTTCTGAGCCTGTACAAAATAATACTCTCCTAATGCTAAAAAAGATTAAATGTAAATTAATATTGACTATGAGTAACATATTTAAAAAAAATGATCATAGAGTGGGGGATGGCTTAAAAGTGAAGAGCTTATATAATGTGGTGTCCAAAGAATAAATCTCCCCTGACCACTGTTTCATGGGCTATAAGTAAGATATATTATAGTGGAAAGTAATGGGAACGTTTTTATTCAAGGCTTCTCTGCTATTGACTTGAGAGCAAACACTCTGAGAGTATAAATTACACTTGCTATGTCCTGACTCTGAATGAACAATATTTCATGTTCAGTGACATGGTCTAAGCTATAGACTTGGAATTGAAAGGCATCTTTCAGTTGTTTTGTTCTTTTAGGAGCAACTTGACCCTTGTGGAAGCACATTGCAAATACAAACCTGTGGCCCTGGTACCATAAATGAAATGCATTTGTAAATTTGTGCTTTCCTTCTGCTCATTGATGCTTGAGTCTAATCTCAAACTTTGGGGGCAGCATTTTATACCCAAGTACAAGGTTTTCTTGCTTCTTTCTCTCTCTCTCTCTTTCTACAGCTTATATAATTGATAGAACTGGGCACCTAGGATAATATGGTGTTACTATAGTGGGAATAAAAAAAAAAAAAAAAACCTCTAATTTACTCTTTAAAAAAATTCACAGATATAGGTGTCAGTGCCATTTGGAAGAGTCTATATAACAATTTCTGTTTCCACATTTACTGTGTTTCAGCAAATTTACCTAACAGATGGTGAGTGGGCAATTTTTAAAGGGGCATTTTTTAAAAGAGCAGAAAAGGAAGGAATAGAGACAGACACATACTATATCTGAAGATACCTCCACAAGTATTTTATGTGTATATATATATACACACACACACACATACACACATATGTATAAACACACACACACATATATATGTGTGTATGTATATATATATATATATACACTTAGACAATTTTAAAGTCTTTGGATATTTTTTTTCTTCAAGAATTACTGAGATAATGGATTACTTCAATTTCACAAACATTTAGGATTTAGAAAATTATAAATGCTCTCTTTGTTACATATAGAAATTGTATCATGAATTTAAAAGACCATAGTCAATTACACAAAGTGTACTCTAGTCTCAATCCTGCCATTTATAAGGTGTGTTACCTTAGGTCGTTCAGTTTTTCTAGGCCTCATTTTTCTCATTTGATATTTCTTATTTTTTTTAAATGTACTGAAGTTTCTAATCTCTGTGTCACAGTTTAGCTTGGAGAAAATCTGTTCTTGTCCAAGCTCCGTGATGTCATATTTCCAGCTCCAACTTTGAACTTTGAGTGAGTTTGGGGCAACTTTTTAATGATCTTTTCACACAGCTATTTTAGTCAATATTGGTCTAGCTGATTTCACCACTCAAACTTTTTCATGTGTTCTTCTACCAGTGTGTGCCTTAGTCATAGTATCAAAGCTATTGCAGGAAAATTTGCCTCCTGGGTCAGCTTCCTACGTGGTCATATGACACAGGGCAGGGAGTGGGGACTGTGGATTTTACAGAAGCAGATACCGTTTTCATTATCCACGTCCTCTCCCCTTTCATCTTGCAAAAACAGCAGGCTTTTCTTGGAGAACTGCCAGATAATGACATCCTGCCTCCTCACTGGCCCCAGGGATGAGTCACAGCAGGTGATCGGTTCATGTGTGGGCATCTAAGTCTCTCGGACTCCTCCTTGAGACTTCTCTAAAAGAAGGATGGAAAAAAAAGTCTTTTCTCTGTGGAATTTCTAAGCTAAGGAGACAAGTCTCTGGGACTCCCAGTGATCATCCAGCATAAGAAGAGACTTTCTGTAACACAAAGTATTGCAGAAGTAAGCAGGGCTGAGTGATGGAGAGAAAGCTGTAATTCTGTTGATATTCTGGAACTCCCAAATTCAACTTTGTCTGAATATTTGGCAGTACCCCTGAATTTCCAGTACTTGTCCCTTGAGGTTGTTCTTGTTTGTTTCTGTTTTCAAATTGCCTTTGATGATTTTGAGTTTGTTTTCAGCCGTGTTCAACTGAAACCATTATAGCTAAAAGAGCTAATTTCAGGTTTGCTCATTGGCATTCCTTAGGTAAAAAAATAATAACTGATATTTTGTTTCAGGAAAATCCTTATAGCCCAGGTTTGAGATATTTGAAACTTTGCATCCTCTCCCACTCTCTCCAACATTTATTGTTTTACCTTTAAGCATTTATGGAGAAGGAAATGGCACCCCACTCCAGTACTCTTGCCTGGAAAATCCCATGGACGGAGGAGCCTGGTAGGCTACAGTCCATGGTGTTGCAAAGAGTTGGACACAACTGAGCAACTTCACTTTTAAGCATTTGTGAACATGTACTTCCCATCTTGATGCAGTTGAGAAAGAGAGCAAATACTTCTGATGTAAACTGCAGCCTACAGCCCTCCTATTTGGACGCTTTAGAACAATAGTTGATTCTTATCATTTAAGCAGATCTTTTGTTGATGTCTTCGGACAAAGTACATTAAGCCTGCTCTACTTCTCACCCTCTTTTAACTTATATAGGCAAAAAATAACAGTCTCAAACACATTTTCCCAACAACTAAAATACACGTGATTATGTTTAGAAGATATTTATGCAACATGCAGTTAAACTAATAAATTAATGAATCTTTTTCCAATTGCCACAGCAAATATATATGTTCAATGCACTTAATTAAAAAGAATACGATAACCTATTTTTGCAGGTTAAATAATTACCTGAGAAGAGTATTGTGCCTGCACACTTAATATTATAGTGTTTCATGCTTGACAAGTAATTTTCTTTCAGTTATATTTACTGCTAAATGTTTCTTGGATCAAGTTATAAAGTTATAAAGTCAAAAGTAAAATGATATGAAATTACAATGATAAAGGAAACATATCTCACTTTATGAGAAGTTCTAATTTCTTTTCAATATTACTAGCAGTGACCATAGTACTCATTGGAGTTCTTACTGTGAGCCACTGTGCCATGTACATTTAGTTCTGACAGTAGTTCTGCAAAGGATATAATCACACTGTAAGTCTGAAGAAAGTGATTCTCATAGCCCAAAGTCACACAGCTAGTAAGTGGCAAAGTCTAGATTCATCTTAGATTTGTCTGACAGTGCATTGGTTGTTAGTCACTGTGTGCACTGCTAAACTGTTGCACCAATGAAGAAGTGCTTAAAATAATCATAGATTTGCCTACCCTGAAACTGTAGTGATTTAAAGATATCAGAGTTGCTAATTGCTTAACCAAATCTACTTCCAGAAATAAATAACATTTTATTTCATTTCTATAGCAAGAGTAATTCTGTGTGCCCATAGAAACTTGAGCACACAAATCCTCATCTCCAAAGAAAATATGCTTGTTTTCTATTATTCAACAGGTAGCCCTGTAAAGAGGCAATAAATATATAGTAGACTTTTCATTCAAATAAATGAGAACAGATGTTTCTTCTTGTCCTGATTCAGTGCCCATTTGTTATGGATTATGATAGTTCTTCCTAAACTTTATTTCATTCACTCCACTCTTTCTATAAACCTCAAGTGAGGGAATCCATCATTCAGATATATGTGCAATGAGAGAGGACTGTATTAATACAATTGCTGGAAGTCAGGAAGTGTATCCTAATAAATGCAACATTAATGTTTGTGTGGGCCGTGGAGTGAAGGGTAGGAGAATTTTCAGGTTAATTGATTATTTTGTCTCTTGCTATGAAAGTGCTGCACCTTAATAGTCTTATAATTGGTCATTTACAGAGTCTTCCATCTCTGGGTTTTGTGCTTTCTTTACTCTGAGGCTGTCGATTCCTTTTATCATTCTGGATGGAAGATAGCAATGGAGCCACTTCAAAGGGCTCAGCCTGCCTTTTTGTGTTATTGTTCGGTTGAAACTATTTCTATTTGTTAAAGCGCTGTTTAAACATTTTTACCATGTTTTAAACTTGACTGTGTTCTGAAGGTATTAGCACAGGCAGACATAATGGGGGATGTTTTCCGGGAGAAAACATGCTTTTATCGAAGGAATTATCAGAATTTTCATGTAGAGATTAAGAATCAAATTCTAGAGTTAGATAGACCTGAATTTAAATTCATACTCACGACTTATTACCAGCCTCATCTTAATCAAACAGATACCACATCTCTCTTTAATTTCCTTATCTTTGAAATGGGAACAAGAGAAGTGTGCCTGATGGAGTTACACATAAAGCGTGTCTGAAAGAATAATCATACAGATTGCACAAGATACGCATGGAAATAGTTTAACATAGAGTTGAGCATGTGATTAGTGTTTAATGCATTTAAGTGCTATTGTTTTATTATTATTATTATGCTGTCATTAAATATCATTGTTACTTAAATGTCATTATTGCTATGTCTACCGTAAAATTACCATAATGATCCATGATGAATTCCACTCTTCTGTTTCCTTTGTTTAAATCGATATCTATCTATCTATCTGTATATGTATATATATATATATATATAGAGAGAGAGAGAGAGAGAGAGAGAGAACATTTTATCAGTACTGTTCAGTGGACTGAGAATTTCCATGTTGCTGGTTAAAAGTTATCATTCATTGCATGGACTTGGTGTACTTACTTAGCAGAGAGACTGACAGATTTGAAGTCAGCCATCCCCAAGTAGGAATTCCATGGTGACCCTTTTCTAGCAGTAGAACCGTGAGGAAATCACTTAAACTTTTTGAGCTTTACTACTTGCTAGTTGCCTCATCTATATCATTTTCAGAAATACTTACTAAGCATCTTCCTTGTGCACTGTTCTACATGCTTGGACGTATCAATGAATAAATTAGACAAGAGCCTTTACGCGTTCTCTGTCTCTATGTCTCCCCACCTTTCTTTTCTTGTGCTCTTGTTGATAACAGATGGATGTTATAAATAAATTCTATGCTTCGTCACAAGTTGATGGGTTCTATGGGATGAAAAAAAGAATTTGGAGCCACTGAAGAGCCTTGGTTGGGAGTGCTAGAGGGGTGTACAGGTGGGTTCTATTTTTAAATAGGGTAGTCAGGCTGGATTTCATAAGTTGACATTTGAGCCAAGACTTGAAGTGAGGGAGTTGTCAGAATGCATTAGAGGGGGACCACTCCCTGGAAGCAGGAACAGCCGGTGCCCAAACTCTGAGGCATAAATATGGCTGGCAGGTTGGAGGAATATCAAGGAAGATGCCCCAGCTGACTTAGTCAGTGGGGAGGAAGGGGCAGCAGGAGGACTCGAGGTCAGATCAACAAACTGGGTAAGTCCTGGGAGACCATCACATACATTTTGTCTTTTACTCTAAATGTAGGCAGCCAGAGGCAGGATTTTAGCAAAGGTGTGACATGATCTGTCTCTTGTTTGACAAGCATAACTCTATCTGTGGTCTTGAGGATGAGGGAGAGACTGGAATCAAGGAGCCTCTCAGGAGGCGATTATAGCCTCCATGATGTCCATGTGCCAGGATGTTGATGGCCAGTGTTCTCAGAAGTGGTGCATCAGAAAGATTGTGACAGCATTTCCTGGTAGATTAAATGTGAGAATGGAGAAAAAGGGGTCAAGGGTGAAATCAAGATTTAGTGCCTGCGCAACTAGAAAGATGTGGTTACTATCACATAAAATGGAAAAAGTTTAGGGTAGAGCATATGTTTAGGGGATTAAAGGTTTTGGAGATATAGGACGATATTTTTCTTGACATCCAAGTAGAGATGCTGAATACAGAGTCGGATACACAAGTCTACATTTCTGATGAAAGATCTAAGCTAGAAATACATTTTACTAAAATGGAGATATTAAGAATAATTACATGGAAGTGCTATTTTAAAGATAAAATGAAGTAATGTAGTTAACACTGTCTTCTCAACACAATGTTTCACAGTTACAATAATATTTGTGATACAGTTGTTTTAGTTAAGATACCATGCAAATATACCATCTGAAGAATAGAACAGAGAGTAATTGTCTAATTCTGTATTGACTATAATTAAGTTCAGTGGAGTTGGCATAATAGAATTAAGATGAAAAAAAATAGACATTGAGGTACCATGGCTCTCTCTCTTAACACACCCTTTTCATATCAGAGAGCAGCAATGTAGCAGCTTTTTGTGCAGAAATGGAGACAGGAAGAGGCCAGAGGATGAATGACAGGCACAGGTAGGGTTGAAATACGAAGAGCGATATGGAAATGAAATTTCACTTTTGGCTTTGGTGAGTGGGGAAGATGTATCAGCATTTGTGCCTACTTTGATCACATTTTCTGGAACAGTTAAGCCCAGCATCAACCATACTGTCCCATCTTCCTCATAAGTAGGAACATACTGTTACTGGAATCTTTGCTTCCTGTTTCTTGATGATTGGTTGAGAAGATTATCACAGGAACTGCATCTTGTGAGCAAGTACATTGTTTTGAAAAGATTCAAACTCATTGAAGAGCGGTAACTCCAACTTTCCTCTCTCTTCATCTTGGACTGTTTAAGTCTGGAGTGTAGCAGTAGGTTATGGGGGAGTATTATTGGAATTTTTGGTTGTGCATAATGGTTATAGCATGATGGTTAGAAATGTAGATGTTAGTTCAGATCCTGACTTTCCACTTACTAACCATATGAGCTTGGGAAATTTACCTGATTACCTGAACCTCAGTATCCCCATCTATAAAATGATGGTAATAACATTCCATCCTTATAGGATGGTTTCAAGTTTAGAATGAGGTTACCTATGCCAAGCACTTAATACAATGCCTGGAGCACACTAAAGTTGTCATTATTATTATTATCAATATTATTATTACTATTATCACAATGCCAGGTACTATTTTTCCTATACCCTTATTCTGTTATCTTCTGTCCCCCTTCATTTCTTTCTTGTTTCTGTATGAAGGTAGGCTTGTCACAGAGCATTTTCTTTCACTGATTCTGACCCCTAGTCATCAAGGGGACTGAACCTCAACCCTGCATTCATTGCCGTTCATTGAAACAATCCCTGTTTTGAGAAGTTGAATGTTGAAGCCAAGTGAGGTCAAAGAGAGAGAAATGTTCAGGACATCTTCACTCAGGGGCTAAGGGAAATATTCAGAACTCAGACGGAGAATCAGGCAAAGGGCAGCATGCTTAATTTCCTACTGTAGTGATTAAGAACAAGTCAGACAGGCTAGGTTTAAACTCACTTCCATTAAGCTGGCGATGGGACCTTAGGTGCTTTTGTAAGTCCTGTAAGCCTGAGCTGAAATCCGAAAGAGAGTAGTGACATTATCAGGACCTATCATATAGCCTTGTTGTAGTAAGTGAAAAATCCTTTTTAAAGAGTTCAGCACACTGTTTGGCATCTAGTAAGAATTTAGTAAGTTGTAACTTCATTGACTACTACCACTCCTAATATTGTTAAGCAGATGAGCAAATCTCAGGCCTATTCTTTTTTTAAATTGCACATAAACATTTGGACAACCAGCTAACGTTTATCAAGTGTTGCTTTTATAGAAACCCCCATGAATCCAAAGGTGCTTTTAACACTCTCCCAGTCAGAGCATGTTTTGGAGGTGGAATCAACACAGCACTACCTCCATCATCACTGCTGTTCCTTCACTGCACTCACTTACTGAGTGCTTTCTGTGTGCCAGACACCACATTTAGCCCTCCATATACACTATATCATGTTGTTCTCACCTCAGAAGACATTATCATCATCCCCAATTTTCAGATAAAGACACTGAGGAGTTGGAAATGTAAGAAACTTGACCCACAGCAAGAGGTGGAGGCAGGGAATTCAAATCTCTTTCTCTCTGACTTCAAGAACCCTTAAATATTAGTATACTATCAATACTATATCTTGTTAAGAAAATCTGCTTCCCTCCACTCTAGTTAGTGTAGAAACAATTCTCAATCCCCATATTCCTCTATTGCCCATGCCACTGTGACCTCAGGACTAGTAGGGAGACATGACCTCTTCAAAGACAAACACAACCTAGTCTCTTCTGCCTTTCCAGAATGAACTAAGCAATATTTTCTTTCCTTCTTAAGAATCCCCACGTGTTCCTTTTGGTACTTAACCTTGGCCTTTTTAAATTCTGACGTTCTGTACATGACTCATCCACTCTACTTAATGCTAGTTTATTGAGGTCAGTATAGGGTCTTACTCATCCTGCAGTCCAATCATACCCCTGTAACATCTCACTCTGTGCTTTTCTTCTTATAGGACATCTGCAGATATTTGTTTGAGTTTTGTTGAATTGTTCTCATCAATACTACATTAAAAGTTATATAGAAAGTACTTTCCTGTCAGGAAAGCCATCTAAATAAGTTTCTAGATGGTTACTTTTTATAGGATTATTATAGAGGTTATGGATCTTCAGGTAATATCTTTTAGATTAAGTTCTTCATATCACCGTATTTTTTTATAGAATGATACATCTCAATTTTCTCTATCAAACCTATGTGGCTTCACTGGCTTATAACTTACCTTTTTGGTTACATCTTGTTGACATTTCCACTTACAATGATATTTGAGCCTGGTATTGACGGGGTTGAGTGGGAAAGTACATCTTAAGGCCATGAATTGGTTTTGTAGAGAACTAACATAAAGAACTAACATTTTATCATATTCTGCAGAACTCATGAATTTTTTTTAAAAAAATCTATAATTCCATTCATTCAAGAAGTATAAAACCAATTTCAAAATGTTTATCCTAATTTGTTCACCTCCTCCTTCTTAGTCTTAATGAACTGAATGGAAGAAAGTCATTATGACCACTGAGGCCACAAGGAAATGAGTCAGTCCCTGAGTATTATTTTCATCTCTCCCCTATGCATGTGGTCTAAGGTCTTGAATGGTTACTAGGTGAAAATTACCTAGTTAACCATTGCTAATGGGTTGTGTCATTTAATCCCCTGGTAGTCATTCAACGAAAGTATGTATTATTATGGTATCTTATAGAGCACATGCATGGAGCCTAGACCCAGAAATAGTTATTTGCTCATTAAAATATGGAATTTGGACTTTGATCTCTGACTTCTAAAGCACTTCTAGTGATTTTTACCACTAAATTAAAGTTGTAAAACTCTATGAGAGTAGATAGCTTCTAAAATTTCCTTACCTCCAAGTTTTAGAATTAAATTTTCATCTGATTTACAGTCTTAACAGTTAAGATGAGTAGGGAGGAATGCCAGCTTATTGAATGGAATTTTCCTTAAATAAGCCTATTTTATGACACCAATTCACTCATTCATTCCCTCAGTGTATATTGGATATTCTCTCTGTGCAAAGCCATTTTAGGCATCACAGTGCAGTGAGTGCCCCTTCTATAGACTCTCCCACAGCTTGAGAAGCCTTGGACTGTTTTGCCATGTACAGAAGAGGGCTTGGTGATGGAAGCCTGGTTTGTCCCCCACTGATAAAACTAAGACATATTCACATTAGTTCACAGGCCTCTTGATCCCACGATGTAACAGTACAAATGAACCTTATTATTTTGCCTGCAATTAATGATATAAAGGCTTTGGATTTGGATATAGAAAATGGATGCAGTTGTGGGCTTGTTGATTCTACATGTATATGGGTATCATATGTTATCAGCCTGCAGCTACCTGCCAGCCACCACTACTCCTTTTCACAAACCAAACAAATACATTCTTATCTCTTCTGTGGATAAGCTCTTGACAATATATTTAACAGTATATATATATATATATATATATATATATATATATATATATATATATATATATATATATATATAGTTATATAGTTATATAGTTATATATTGTTACTAGAGCCTCTCCCAATAAATATATCATTGGCTAACCAATGGTTTCTCAAATATGCTAATTAAACAACCTTTAAAGTAGACTGACATACTACTGCCTATAGTAGACAGTGGTATTCTTTAGAAATCATGGGGAAAAATGCCACCAGGTATACATTTCTTAATTTATGATTGTCCATATATATATATATGAGCAATTGTTATATATGTGTATATACTTGTTCATATATATGAATGATTTAAAATTGAAGATATATTTAAATTTAAAATTTGAGGATATATCTATATGTGCTTCTGTTAGCAAGTAGTAAATGAAATTATTAGCAAATTCATACAGCAGGGAAATAACCAATTAGATTTAATTCAACAGCTTGCTTTTTTTGGTAAATTTATGGTTGTGGTTATTATATATATATAATACATTTGCTGAATAAAATATTTCTACTGCTTTTACACAAAATTAAAATCATTTAATATGGATACAGTGTGTCTCAAATGTCTTAGTACAGTTTTGATCTTTAATATCATCAGAAGTAATATAATTAGAAACATACCCCCAAAACCGTGTAAAGGTATAATTGCCTTCATTTCCCTTATATTTTTGAGACTTCTGAAAAATAAACATTTAATTGTATTACCTATTTCTATCTAAGGATAGCAACTAGGAAAACAAATTTTCTTTTAAAAAAGTCAATATTAAAATATGTTTTTCAAGAGGTTCAAAACTAAGGAAGTGGTAAAGAAATTCAAAATTTTAATCTTTACAATGGTGCTTTTTTATGAATCTATAGTACTTCTTCTGAAGGAATCAATCTTTTTAACATTTAATTTATTTTTATTGATGTATAATGTGTCAATTACTGATATAAAGTGACTCAGTTATACATACATATATACAATATATACACTTTTTCATATCATTTTCTATTGTGTTTTATCATAGGATATTGAATAGAGTTAGTTCCCCGTGCTATACAGTAAGACCTTGTTGTTTATCCATCCTATATATAATAGTTTGCATAAGCTAATCCCAAACTCCCAATCCATCCTTCCCCCGTGATCTTCCCCCTTGGCAACCAACAGTCTGCTCTCTATATCCCTGATTCTGTTTAACAGAGAGGTTAATTTGTGTTATATTTTAGATTCCACATATAAGTAATACCATGTGGTATTTATCTTTCTCTTTCTGATTTACTTCACTTAGTATGATAATCTCTCATTGCATCTTTGTTGCTACAAATGGGATTATTTCATTCTTTTTTATGGCTGAGTAGTATTCTGTTGTATATATGTACCACATGTTCTTTATCCATTCATCTCTCAGTAGACATTTAGGTTGTTTCCATATCTTGGCTATTGTGAATAGTGCTGCTATGAGCATAGGAGCAGGTTATCTTTTCAGATAGACTTTTTTCTGGGTACATGCCTAGGGGTAAAATTGCTGATTCATATGGCAACTCTATTTTTAGTTTTATGAGGAATCTCCATACTATTTTCCACAATGGCTGCACCAACTTACCATTCCACCAACAGTGTAGGAGGGTTTCCGTTTCTCCACACCCTCTCCAGCATTTGTTATTTGTAGACTTCTTAATGATGGCCATTCTGACTGCTGTAAGGTGGTACCTCATTGTAGTTTAGATTTGCGTTTCTCTTATAATCAGTGATGCTGAGCATGTTTTCATCTGTATTCCTCTTATAGAGAAGAGATGTCTCTTTAGGTCTGCTCATTTTTTGATTGGGTTTTGTTTTTATGTTGTCAAGATGTATGAGCTATTTGTGTATTTTGAAAATTAAGCCTTGTCAGTTGCATTATTTGCAAATATTTTCTCCCATTGTGTAGGTTGTCTTTCAGTTTTGTTTGCAGTTTTCTTTGCTGTGCAAAAACTGGTAAGCTTGATTATTCCCTTTTTTGTTTGTTTGTTTGTTTATTTTTGTTTTTATTTCTATTGCCCTGGGAGACTGACCCAAGAAAACATTGGTACAATTTATGTCAGAGAATGTTTTGCCTATGTTCTCTTCAATGAGTTTTATGATTTCATGTCTTATGTTTAAGTCTTTAAGCCATTTTGAGTTTATTTTCATTCATGGTGAAAGTGTGTGTTCTAACTTCATTGATTTACATATAGTTGTCCAACTTTTTCAACACCACTTGCTGAAGAGACCATCTTTTCCCATTGTATATTCTTACCTCCTTTGTCAAAGATTAATTGGCTGTGAGTGTATGAGTTCATTTCTGGTTTATTTATGTCTATTTTTGTGCTAATGCTACACTGTTTTGATTACTGTAGCTTTGTAGTATTGTCTGAAGTCTGGGATGGTGATGCCTTCTGCCTTGTTCTTTTTCTTCAGGTTTCTTTGGCAATTATAGGCCTTTTATGGTTCCATATTACTCTTAAGATTATGTATTCTAGTTCTGTGAAAATGTCATGGGTGATTTGATAGGGATACATTATACCTGTAGATTACTTTGGGTAGTATGGCCATTTTAACAATATTAATTCTTCCAATCCAAGAGCATGGGATGTCTTTCCATTTCTTTGAATCATTTTCAATTTCCTTTATTAATGTTGTATAGTTTTCAGCATATAAACCTTTCACCTCCTTGGTATTTTATTTCTGGGGTTGTGATTTTAAAAAGTATTGTTTCTTCACATTTACATCCCTTTTCTAATATTTCATTGTTGGTGCAAAGAAATGCAACCTATTTTTGTATGTTAATCTTGTATCCTTTTACCTTGCTGAAATTAATCATCAGTTCTAGTACTTTTGTGTGATGTCTTTAGGGTTTTTCTATATATTGTACCATATCATCTGCCTATAATGACAATTTTCCCTCTTCCTGAAGGAATTCATCTTGAAGTTCTACTAAGACTTTTGGGATATCTGTTTAATGAGCCACTACTCTGTGCCTGAAATTGCTCTATACACTAGAGATTCTAGAATTAGCATAATAAAAACAATAATGCAGATAACAGCAAAAAGCATTCACAAACCTTTCTTGCAAGGAAGTAAAGTCATCAGGGGCAGGGGGGAAAACAAGTGAATCATGCATTCAAAATGGTAGCAATTATCAAACATTAATGTGCTAAAGAATCATAACAGGCATGCTAACCAGGGCAATTACAAGACCCCTTCTCCAACTGATCAGGTGTAAAGTCCCGTAACTCTCCTTTTGGTGAATGCATTCGGGAGAGTCTCAGACAGATGTTCTCAGTTGTCGTCAACCTTCAGTGTGTATCAAATTCACCTGAGAGTGTTATCACAACACAGATTGCTGAGATCCAGTGCCAGAGTTCTAACCAGTTTCCAGATGGGGCTGATATTATTGGCCCCGAGGGCACATGTTGAGAATCACCTTTCAAAACTCCGCAGGATGGGATGGTATGTGTCGTGAATGAGACAGGCACAGAGAACCATAGGAGAGCAGAGGGGCTTTGCTTCAAATTAGCCAAAGGTAAAATCAGTAGCTAGAATTGGTAGACCCAAGAAAAGTTATCAGAATTTTGCCTGCATTTGCTCATTTAATCCTTTCACTAAGGCACATAGGTACTACTTAGTGTTTCTGTTTATAAGAGAATCCAGAGGCAGTGATTACTTTGCCTGAGTCCTAAACTGGTAAGTAACAGGTTAAGAATTCAAGTCTAGGAAGTCTGATTCCAGAGCCCATACCCTTAACTGTTCTGCATGTAGAGAGGGGTAAAAGGTTGTCACTGAAGGCTTCCTGAGACACTGATCTCTGAGTGTAGATAGAAGAATGAGTGGACATAAAGACTATTATTTGTGTGTGTGTGCGTATGTGTGACAGCAGTGGGGGGAGGAAGTATCAGGGTTTCCAGAAGAACCAGCCCTCCCCACACATCTGCTCTAAGCAAGTCTACTTACCAGGAGTCCGGAACAGGAGTATGACTGTGGGGTACTGAGAAGGGTTCTAGAAACCCGAGGTTAGAATTCCCTATCAGTTAGTAACTGACAGAAAGTGGATGAATGACTTGTCTTACTTTCTACGTGTAGCTGGAAGTTTGAATACAGTCCCTATAGTGTTTGTCCAGCTGCTGAGAAATGTCACCAGGGGACTGAGTTGCTTAGATATTCCAGCTCCCACATTTCTAGCACGTCCCTGTGGTCCACATAGTTTCAAAGGAACTCCAGAATCTCTACGACTGTTCCAACCATTCGAACAGGAAGAAAGAAAAGTGAAAAAGAAATTAAGTAATAATAAAAAAAAGACAGTGTCTAAATCAGGGAGCAAATTATTTGCCACAAATGATCAGCAGACTTCCTATTAGAGATATCTCAGCTAGGGCTTTAACTGGCCACCAAAGCCTTAAGGGTAATGGAGTCTCCTAAACCAGGACTCTGATACTGAGGAATAAGAGAAGAGTGGCATTGATTAGCAGTGTCTGCACAGATTTCCTTCCTCAAACAAATATTATCCCCAAACTATTTTTTCACATATTTTACTTTAAAGAGTGGAGAGGAAACATTACTTATCTGTAAATAGCGTCTTAGAAGGGGTACAGTTATATAATAATACAACCCCCTGGAGAGCTCCTTTTTTTCTAAAATCTCTTTGAAAACTGTTCAAGGTAAAGGACATTTCTATCTTAATTTAGTAACTCAGAGTTGATTATCTTGGATTAATAGCCTCTTTCTGAAGATGTCCTGTCAGGATTTAGAAAATTCTAGAAGTGGACAGAGAAGTTTTATGGTACACGTACAAGTGATATGCATCTCTTTGAAATAAAATCTATTTAGGGACAAAAAGGCATTTCATGTCTTTGCTATATGTTTTCACAAAATTTCCTTTCCAGTGCCATCCATTTCTCCCATCTGAATTCGTTATTACTAAACATTCTTCAGCATGTTGACTCTCACTCTCTCTTTTGTCAGAAGTGTCCTCTGGGTCCTCACCCTTCTTCTCATCTCATATTTGGACTCAGCCATCTGAAACTAAAGCAAGTGGTCTGCTATGACTTCTCCATCTCTTGAAGAACCAGTCTTTGTGGGGGAGAAAAAAAATTTACTAACTAAAAAGGTAAAATACATGCAATCTTTCTGAGAATTAAACAACTAAGAGAAACGTATAAGCACTGGAAGAAACTTATTTTATTTTATAGATATTTTACAGGCAAATGAGGTTTAAAGAAAAAATGCCTTAGTTAAACTAAGTAATAAACCTTAAACCTCAGTGGAGCAATGCATCAAAAGTTCATGTCTTACTCACTCAGAAGTTCAATACGGACTTCAGCAGACTGAGGGTCAGTTTTCTGCTCAGTGTTTCCAGGAACCCACCACCTTCGTCATGTAGCTCTGCATTTGTCCTAAAAGGGAAAGGAGACAGGCAGCTGCAAGCTACACTTATTAACTCATTACCCTTCAAACATAAACTCTGCATGTCACCTCTGGTCACATTCTTTAGAACAAAACCATACCCAGATGCAAGTGAACATGGAGAATATTGTTCCTGGCTTGGTCCTAGTGATGCCTTGCCAATCTAGAGGCACTAACTAAAATGTAGTCAACAGTTAGTTGTTTCTACCACAGTGGGTGATTAGTCTAAGACTAGATTAAGTATGTGTGTGGTATATATATATATATATATACATATAATACATGCAAACATATATGTATGCATGGGTATATGTACATGTATATATATGTACATGTATATATATATAGTATGAGCTGACACTTTAGGCTTCTGCCTTGTAAAAGGAATACAAACTGCCTCTCTTTCCTAGTTCACAATGACTACTACTATTTCCTTTCATCCTGCTAGTTCATCCTCACCTTTCAGTATCACATGAAAATTGTGAAAGTAATTATTTCAAAGTTTTCAATGCTTTTAATAATAGAATACTCAAACCCTGACAATGTTTTACTATGTGAAACTTTTGCCAACCTAAAATGGTTAATTTATGTAAAGTAATTTAGATTGATACAAAGAAAAAATGAGCTGATATATATATATGTTTTACACAAATGCCTGGAGCCAAGGTGCAAAATAAATTGAATATTGGAGGAATTTAAGTCCTCTTGGTGTAAATTTAAATATTTTTAATTGTAAAAATATATAAACTCATTTCATAAACCCCAAAATTGAAAGATTTAAAGAAAAGAAAAGTAAAAGTAAACTCAATCCCATTTCTGATAAATCATCTCTGTAACATTTTTGAGGGTATCTTTTCAGAATTTTTGTGACAAGTGTGCATATAAACACAATTCAAGCATAAACTATCTTTAATTATTATGTCAAACCACAAACTCGCTCTAAATAACATATTTTTATTTAGTAATATATTATACTCATGATTCCATATCACCTAATAGAAATCTGCATCATATTTTTAATGGTTGAGCAGCATTCTATTATTTATTCTACCAGTCCTTACTTCTCAAAATTTAGATTATTCATGTTTTGCTTTGCTAAATAATGAGAGAAGCATCTTTGTTCATTTGTCTTTGAGCATTTGTTTATTTATTCCCTTAGAATGGACTTCTAGAACTTTAATGGCTGCTAGCCATTTCTGGTGCACACCAAAGTATTGTCTTCCAGAATGGTTACCTTGCCTTTTGTTTCCACTAGCAGTTTAACATCTGGTAAGATTTCTTACACTCATCAGTACCAGTAGTATCAATACCAATACCAGTATCAATACTATTATCAATTTTTTTTAAAGTTGTCATTTTAGTGAGTAAAATATGACACCTGAATTATTTTATTATATTTCTTTGCAAGATTGAATATATTTTTATATCTTTATTGGCTGTTAAGACTTTTATCCATTTTTCATTATTGATTTATAACAATCTTTTACATATCAGTGTGTTTATTTTGTTATAAATGCAGTTTTTTTTTCCTTTAATTTACTAACTTTTATTTTGTGTGTGTTGAACTTTAGCATTTTCAAGTCTGTTCAAAAACCCTTTAATGAAAACAACAAATGTGCAAAATCAGTCATTCTCTTGCATTTTGTAATCAATTTATTTCCTTCTGGGCAGTATGGAAATGTCAGTCCTTATTTCACCTTATGATTGGAAAGAATCTATCCCCTTGGAGGGGACGATAGTCTCCATGATGCAGTAATAGAAGATTTTATGGGGTAGGTGGGGTCTGCAGAAGAAAAGGCCCTAAATTACACTCCTCTGGTGGTTGCCTTATTTATAAAAAATGGCATTTGAGGTTGTGTGACCACCATCAGATAAGCAAAATTAATTTTTAGCATGAAATACTAATATCAGCAAGAAAAGGCCAGGATAGGCTGACAGCAAGAAGTGAGAGTTTATGCGAGTGGGGCACTGCCTCTGTTTCCTCAAAAACAACTAGAAATTTAAACTCTGGGGCTCCTACTTGACCCAGTCAGCCTGTCTAGTATGTGTTTCCAGGGAGGATGAGTAGACTCAGAAGTCCAGGAAATCATCCTTGGTCCCCTCAGGGAATGAGCAGAGGTGATCTATCCGTGCTCTAGAGACTTGGATATCCCCACATAGTCCTCAAAGTCATGGTGAGACAAAATGCCAATACCAATGATGACAGTATCAATGAGGTGACATTGAGTCCTTTAAATGACCCAACAAATGTCTGCACTGCACCATCCATTAGTAAATGGGCAAAGCCACTTGACAGATCTATCTGGTACAATGAATGAATCTGACACTCATATTTTGAAAAACTGAAATTGTATCCATTTGTCAAGAACAGTGGCTACTTGTGCTGCTTTATTCCCCCAGGTGGAACTAGATGACATTGCAGGCTGTAAGGTATTGCTGCATTTTACCCCTGGAGCTGTTAAAAAACTGAAGAAGCTGCATCATCAGTGGTTAGCTCCTTGTCATCGAGAATAGTAAAGTAGGTTTGTATTATTAACAGTTAAAGAGACTATAAGGTCTACAGTTATTGTATTCATAGGCCACCCAAGTTATTCTAAAGAAATTCTAACATTATATTAGGACAGTTTTGAATATTTTTATTTGATTAGCTATAATCTTCTAATTATAATATCCCTTACCATTTTGACCATTGAAACTTGGCCTCATTTTCTTGTAGACTAGCTATGTGACCTTGGGCAAGTCAGTAACCTTTATATGAAATAGAAAATAATGTTACATGCTTTGAAGGACAGCAGAAATTTGATCACCAATGTTCATCATGTGCCTAGTATGTAGCCTGGCCCATAATAACTACTTGGTTAATTGAAGATGTTGTTAGCTTCATTTTTAATTTTATTTCCAAGCATTGCTCTTTATTTTTGGAACTCTAAAATTTATTCTGAGAGTGGAGGCCTTCGGCAACTCAGAAAGTTGTCTAGACTCCTCCAGTATTCTCCATATATCCCTTACTTCTATCCCTGAATCATTTATATTAATGGAATAAATGATCTTTGGCATGATAATTCCAGGGTGATGAGAAGCTAGGTGGAGGTTCAGTAGACACAGGGAAATATAGATTTCCATGCCCAGTGCAAATGTGGGAAAGGTGTTATTCCTGCATTATTAAGGAAATAAAGGACAACCAACTCAAAAGTAAAGGAGAATCCAACTCTGGACTGGGAGGTAAGAGATTTCATTTCCTACTGTGTTTATCCTACAGATGCCCACAGGGACTTTTATGTTCTCTAGCAAGAATTTACACCTTATACCATTGTAGTCAGAAGCAAAGTATACCACATAATTAGTATCTAGTAAGGCCTGGAGTTAAAATAAATACTATTTATTTGTTTTGCTTGTGTTGAGCATCTTATAGTTACAACATTTTGAGGGATACAGTATTGTAGAGATTAAGAGTATAGTGTTTTGAACTAGATAATTCTGGGTTGGTATTTCACCTTTATTACCTCTTTTTTTTTTCCCTTTTTTATCAAGGTATAATTGACAAAGTTGTAAGAGATTCAAAGTATTTATCATGATGATTTGATATGTGCAGTGCAAAAGGATCCTTCCCACCATGTTAGTTAATACATCTGGTACCTCATCTTTTTTTTTTTTTTTTTTTTTTTTGGTGAGAACTCAGTTTCCACTTCTAAGCAAATTTCACTTATACAATGCAGTAGTACTGACTGCAGTCACTACATTATACAGTAGATCCTCAGACTGTATTCATCCTACAGCTGAAAGTTGGTATCCTTTTACCAATCTTTCCCTATTTTCCCCACCTCCCAGCCCCTGGCAACCACTTTTCTACTCTCTGTTTCTATGAGTTTTACTTTTTTCCTTTTAGATTCCACTTATAATTATCATTCAGGATTTATCTTTGCCTGGCTTATTTCATTAGCACCATGGCCTCCAGTTTCATCTCAGTTCAGTCGCTCAGTCGTGTCCGACTCTTTGCGACCCCATGGACTGCAGCACGCCAGGCCTCTTGTCCATCACCAACTCCCAGAGCCTACCCAAACTCATGTCCATTGAATCAGTGATACCATCCAACCATCTCATCCTCTGTCGTCCCCTTTTCCTCCTGCCCTCAATCTTTCCCAGCATCGGGGTCTTTTCGAATGAGTCAGTTCTTCACATCAGGTGGCCAAAATATTGGAGTTTCAGCTTCAGCATCAGTCCTTCCAGTGAATATTCAGGACTGATCTCCTTTAGGATGGAAAGGTTGGATCTCCTTGCAGTCCAAGGGACTCTCAAGAGTCTTCTCCAATACCACAGTTCAAAAGCATCAATTCTTCGGTGCTCAACTTTCTTCACAGTCCACCTCTCACATCCATACATGATTACTAGAAAAACCATAGCCTTGACTAGACGGACCTTTTTTGGCAAAGTAATGTCTCTGCTTTTTAGTATGCTGTCTAGGTTGGTCATGACTTTCCTTCCAAGGCATAAACGTCTTTTAATTTCATGGCTGCAATCACCATCTTCAGTGATTTTGCAGCCAAAAGCACTTCAGTTTCATCTATATTGTCACAAATGACAGGAACTCCTTCATTATTTAAGGCTTAATAATATTGTATTACCTCTTAACTGAGTGACTCTTAGCACATTGTTTATACTTTCTAAGTCTCAGGTTTATTTTTCCTTTAAAAAAATATACTGGCAGTTTATTTTCTGACACATGGAATGTGTGTTGAATCAGCAAATAATTGGTTGAGATCAAAATTGTTACACTTAGCATGACATTAACATTCATTAATACTCTTACTGTTAATTTTTATGATAAATTATATAATATGTAACAGTAATAGCAATACTACTAATAGCTTTAGAAAATGCTTAGGATGTGCCAGGTATTTTTCATGGGCTGCACTCCTTCCTTTGTAACACAAGTTACGTGTATATATCATCTTCCACATTTTTTCCTTTAGAGAAGATTGAAGCTCAGCAAGATTCAGTAGTTTTCTCAAGACGTGAACTCAGGTCTGAGTTACTCCAAATATAGGTTCTTAACAATTCCATGTCTTTAATGCCACATCTGCATTTGTTTGTGGTTGTTTTTAACTTTCCAAGCATCTGATCTAAAATTCCTTTCTCTATTTGGGGAATTTTCCACTTTGTGACTCTTGGTGAGAAACAGAGCTTTCTTCCTGTTATACAAGCTGAAAATGTCAGATGCACTGTTTATTCTCATGCTCAGACTCACTTAAAGATGGAAAATAGTCAGGTGACCTCAGGTTGACCAGTTGTATCCCTGTCCTGGATTTTGAATTAGAAATACATGGTGTGAAGAATCAAGGGCAACAGTGCTGGGTCAGCCCTTTGTATCATGTTCCTCTCGGGTAAGCAAGACTAGTTGGGAGTTACGATATCACTCTGGCCTGATCCTATAATTGCAGTAGCCTAGCCTTGGCTTCCTGTTATTTAGTCTGCTTCTAGTTACTAAGACTTAACCAGTGAATTTCCAAAAGTTTCCTTTTCTGATCTAGTTAGTCATATCTGGTTCTTGATGCTTACTAATAAGACCCTTCCTGGTATACAGTGGTGACCTACTTATCAGGGCAGATACATAACATCGCCTTGGCAGGAACAGAGGGCACGGAAGTTCTTTGTACATCTGAACAAGAAGCAGAAGACCTAAGAAGGAAGAATTGAAGCCAATTCTGCTTCTGTTATAATTTTACCTGCAGCTGCCTCTGTTTCACAGACCACATGCTAAGAACCACATCCCTTCACCTATTGTAGATAAGTAAAGCAGACCAGGGCCTTCCAACCCAGAGGCCTGCAGAGCTGTACAGTCGACAGTCCAGGATGTGAAAGATTTCACTCATTGTCTTTGTTACTTGACACGTTGTTCCTCTCTTTGGAAAGGGGCTTTTCTTTTGGGTGACAAGAATATGCTAAACAAAGATTTAAGTGGATACAGGTGAAAGATGCCAAAATTAGCTACAGAATAAAAGGCATAAGGACATACATTTCCTGTTATTTGATGGTGTTAAGATCCAACATAGAATATGAGTCCTCAAGGCAAGAATACTGGAGTGGGTTGCCATTTCCTTCTCCAGGGGATCTTCCTGACCCAGGGATAGAACCTGTGTGTCCTGCTTGACAAGCAGATTCTTTACCGCTGGATCACCTGGAAAGCTGCAGAGCCAAGTAAATGTTGCCAAAGCAATGAAATATGTATCATTGCATACATGTATCTGACCACTTCTAATTCAGAAGCTCTGGAGTTAAGGGCAGAGTAGTTGAGTGTGATTGTCCTTATAGATAGTAGTGTAACTTAAGAGAAGTTGTTTAAAAGTATATTTTCACGTTACACTATGCTGTCTTACCCGTGATAGGTTAGCTATTAAGTAACCAACACAAATTCCAACCCCTTCTCTAATCTCATTCATCTCTTGTATAATATTTGACCCAATAGACTCAGTTTTCTTTGCTGTTTCCCACAAATACAAGTTAAACATCCAAACATGCTTACCATTTGTGAATATAGTCCCTTAATTATTTAGGAACGAAGAGTGAGGGAGAAAAAAGACACAAATATGAAATACTTGTCATCATTTTTATATATCCTTTGTGTTGTTAATCCCTCGTAGTATTTCCTAACATTCACTATTTGTGATTTCTGTGGTATAGCAATATATTCACATAGAATTTTTGCATATGACCTATTATTTATACTCTATTTTAAGAACACTAGTAATTATAGACTATTGACAAACTCATCAGACCCTACATATTCCTTTCAAAATCAAGAAAATAAGGCAGAAGGTAAGGTGTAAAGTGGAAAATCTGTGTGTATCTTTTCATTGGTGGAATAAGGAGCTATCTTAATATCACTCTTTTAGCTTTTCCTTTAAATTGTGCTTTTTTTTTCCCCCTCCATGCGACTTCCATTAGGTAAATAGTAGTCTTAGGGCAAATCTAAGAAGCAGAAACTTCTACCACAACTTCTTTTCAGTTTTGTTAAGATCGAACATATTTTTTTCCTCAGTAATGAAAAAAAATTCTTTATGAAAAGTTCACCATGAAAATCTTTCCACTTACAGATATAACTTCCCACTGAATTCTGAGAAATGTCACTAATAAAGAGAGGCATTGAGTACACCTGTTTCATTTCCCTTTGCTTTTTTGCCTTTCCTTTTGCTATTGACCTTACAATGTACAGTAAATTCAAATAGTAAGCAGCCTAGGACATTAATATGACGTTTGATCTGAATCTCCAAAAATGAGGATGCTATCAAAGTCACAGGAGGGAAAAAATCTAGAAAGCAAATTTCATTTCTAACTAATAACATAGCATTTCTTAAGTAATGTCATATTATGGCAGAGCAGCAATATATACATCTATTTTTTTTTTCTGTCTTAAAACTGCTCAGGAGGGGGGACCAATGAACGAAATACATTGTTTTAGGTTCAGATAATAGATTTTGTAGCCATCTTTCATAACAAGTTTTCAGAAACAAATATAATTCACTTACTCTCACCACTAAATATGCAGTTGTGTAGATTTATGTGAAAAAATTGTTATCAAATATATATTTTTTAAATGATTTGTATAATGTGTCTATTCATATTTATGCTTGCCATTTGTGAGTATACTCTCACAAGTATAAGAGAGGCCAGTGTTCTTTGCTTTGTACACTGCTTTGGTTGTGTAACATGCAGCAACAGAGTGGTCTGTTTAAGACTGTCATTACTCTAGAAGGTTCTTTTTAACAGGAGTGAAGAAGGAAGACCTCTCTTCTTGTGTTTCCACCCTAGGCTTGTGAGCCAGAGAGGGTACCAACATCACTGACCTGACCTTGTTTCAGATATCTATCAGATTAGTATCTACTCGAGTCATTCTAGTGAAAGGTAACTAGAGGTCCAAAAGACTCCCTATATCTAGAAGTCCAAAAGATACGCTGTAACTTTTGTATACTTTATACACTTGGTACAACAAAAATGTCACTGGAGGGGTCCCTTTTCCTAAAAATTACAGTATGTTTTTCCAGTGCATGGCAGGATAGCAGTAAAACTGGGATAAAGGTGGAGAATAGTCTTAAAATTCTAGTCCTGGAACAGCACCTCACACACAACAGGTTTTCAATAATCTTAGCCATCATATTCACAAATAGTGACCATCAGTTTAACTGTTCTCTTGTGCCAAAATACATTACCATATTACTTTTTTTTTTTTTTTGCTTCAGCTTTACAACATGGGGTCTATTATTGTCTCCATGTTACAGATTAGTATAGTGAGGCTCAGAAATACTAAATCACTCAGGCAAGGTCACACAGCTTGTAGGAGATAAATTTGCACCCTTTGTGTTGGATCCTACAAACCAGGCCATCATTTAAGTCCTTCAAAATATACCTCAGAACATTTGAGTGAATTAATGAATAAATTCTCATAGGGTAACCAGATCATTATAATAGGTTCAGTTAAGTGAAGGAATGGCATAATATTTGGATAGTTAATACATTAATTTACTTCCATTGAACTTTCTAAATGATGCTTAGCTGATAGTTTTGTGGTTATAAACACCGAATAAAGACAAAACTATTTTGGTGTATGGAATAAGATCTCACGCTGAGTAAAATGCATATTTATTCCTAGACCTATATGATGTGAGAAACAGATGACATTGAGATGCCATCTAGAAGTACTCCTGTGCAGTTCATGTCAGCCCAGCCAATACTTTTAAAATGTTCTGAGTATACAATATATGCAGCCATAAAGCATATTTCTAATCAATGCAAATGATATTTTTTCTTATGTTAAACCCAGAGTTAAATTATAACACTCAGCATAAGATTAATGGGCCATTTTTTCATCATCACTTTGCTAAATTACTTAGTTTGGAAACCATTCAGAAGGTTGTGAATTGTAGCTGAGCAGTAGGAACGAGATTTTGCCTTTGATGATGAAATGATTTCCACCCCTGACCCCTACTTCTACCTTCTTGGGAAAGACAGCAACATTTCTTCTAGAAAAAGTCACAGGTTTATAAGCTGGTTCATATAATATATTTGGAGGAATATTATATCTTTTAAGCAGAGGCTATCTCGGCATGTAAAATATTTTTTTTACCTAGCATTTAATGAAATTAACACTGAGTTTGAGGTTAGGTCTTTTGCCATTTGACCTCTGGTTCACTTTTGTGAATATATTTTTTCTTGAGACAGTGTAAAACCAATATATTGTCCATAATGCAGTCTGTCTAGCTAATGTACACTATCTGAAGCATGAGACCCGGCTCTTTATCTACACCTGTATCAGTGTAGCTCTGATGCTTAGTGTCTGGCTTTTAGGAGATGCCCAGTAAGCATGTGTACTGAATAAGGTGTGTCTGTGGTGAGCAAATATTGGCTTCCCATTTTAGAGTTCATCCCAGGTGGCTCAATGGCAAAGAATCCGCCTGCCATTGCAGGAGATGCAGGAGATGCGGTTTTGATCCCTGGATTGGAAAGATACCCTGGAGGAGGAAATAGGAAACCACTCCAATATTCTTCCCTGAGAAATTTCATGAACAGAGGAGCCTGGCAGTCTCTAGTCCACGGGGTCTCAAAGATTCAGACCCCACTGAGCACACACTATCCCATATATATTCTGTATGCATTGGATAACCGAATCTTACTGTTATTTTTCAGTTCCCTTTGCAAGTTTCATGAAAGGGTATTTCCTGTACTTAGAATGTCCATTTCCTCCTGTCTTCCTGGAGAACAACTCTTCTTTCTTAAATACTTAGTCCCATGATTGACTCTTTAAGACTGAATTTATTACATCCCTACAAAGAGAAAGATGTTTGTGCAACATATCAGCAGCATCTAAGAATTTGTTAGAAATTGAAAGTCTTCTGCCCTGCTCCAGACCTACAGAATTGGAGCCTCTGGGGTGCGGCCCAGGAGCTGTTTCAGCCAGCTCTCCCAGTGATGCTGATGCATGCTCAGGTTTGAGAACCACTGCTCAGACCTAGAATTAAGGTTTAGACTTTGGACAGATCTGAGTCCTAAACTCCACTAAGACACTGGAGTGACCATGAGCAAGTTACTTCTGGTAACTTTTTATCATCTGTGCTGCTTGCTTAGCTAATAGCAATTTAATTTAGTAGAATAATGCACACATTACACTCAAGGGAGTGACCAAAACATTCCATGTGTTCTGTAAATTCTAGCTGCTGCCATTAGCATCAATGAGAGCTTACTGACACAACCTTCAAGACATTCTTCTAATAAGTGGGATAACATGGTTTGTAAAATCAACAGTTTAGAAGTTCATATTATGAAGTTCATCAGACAGGCTCTCAGCAGGAAATAAGAGGTACATCAGTAAGAATAAATTGAGCTGAATGTAGAGAATCAAGAGATAGTGTAGTGCCCTGGGTTCAGTAAAAACTATGGCTATTTTATAGGAGGGGAAAGAGAAAGGAAGCCTTGCCTCCCCAAAGGTGCCGTGATGCCTCACAGGGAAGCTCTGTATGTTAGTTGATGGGGTGCAGCCAACTCCCAGCAGTTTGGCAAGAATTCATACCCTGACTTCACTCCCCTCCTTCATCCCCTACAGTCTCTTATTGGAACTATTCATTGGTGAGCCCCAACAGAAGCCAGAACGAGGACACGTAATAAGACAGGTCATGCGTGCCATCCAGAGCATGGAGTTGGATGGAGAAAGGATCTGGAAGGGCAAATAGGCTATATTCCCCACATGTGGTTGGTGAGCTGTAAAATCACTGGCCATTCTAACCTCATTGCCATTGCAGGAGCATGGAGGAACAAGTGGTTAGTTCTGACTTGACAGATCCAGGAGACTTGAGGGCAAAACTGGTATTTGAGTTGGGCTTCAAAGGTGGATTTGAATTTTCATGGAGAGTATGAAGTAAGCATTGGTGAAGAATCAAGGAAAATGGAGAAATTCATTGCAAATGGCAAAAAGACACGACAAGTCAAGTAAATGGAAGAAGTATCATATACTCTAGATAATGGGTAGAGGACAGTTGGAAGTTAAGATGAAGTTAGTCCTTGAATAACTAATGTTTTTGACCTTCCTCCTTTAACCTCAATTCCCACCTTCTACTCCCTTTGTTAAGACTGAAAAATTAAAAGTAAATTTGACTGGGTTGGTGACACTGGCAGTATAAAAAAGAGAGAGAAGAATAAGAGTAAAAAAAATTGTAATATCTTGATGAAGCTGGGTAAACAGTGGGTTGTGTTATCACATCAAAGCATGGGCAAGCGATTGTGACAAACACAGGCTCATTTCTTGACTTAGCTGCTGCCGCTGCTAAGTTGCTTCAATCGTATCTGACTCTGTGCGACCCCATGGATGGCAGCCCACCAGGCTCCTCTGTCCCTGGGATTCTCCAGGCAAGAATACTGGAGTGGGTTGCCATTTCCTTCTCCAATGCATGCATGCATGCTAAGTCGTTCAGTTTTGTCCGACTCTGTTCAACCCTATGGACAGCAGCCCACCAAGACTCCTCTGTCCACAGGATTCTCCAGGCAAGAATATTGGAGTGGGTTGCCGTTTCCTTCTCCCCATTTCTTGACTACGTGATTTCAATTTACAGTACTTAAACTCTGTAGGCTGCAGTCTCCCAATCTGTGAAATGAGGTAAAGTGTGGTTTCCTCTGAGGTGGCTCTGAGGATCTAATGAGAAATGCAAATAAGAGTTGCATTACTGATAACTGAGTCCAGTAATCAGTTTGTAATACATATAAACTAATGTGATGATAAGGAGACACATACTTGCTACCATTTATTGAATACTTATTATGAGTCCAGTACTGTGCTGGTCCATCTACTACCTGTTCTCACTTACCTTTCCTTTCTCTTATCTCCCTTTCTATGGGGAAGAGATAGCTGATGGCTCAGTTGTGAGGGAAATGTCAGAGCAAAAATGTGCCAGGAACTTAATCCTTAATGAATCTGGCAGTCTTAAACAAGGCATGTCTCTATTAAAATGTGTAAAACGTCTGAAAGTATCCCACTGAACACATTTTGATAGGCATGGAGAACTTGGAGCTTTTTGGAGGGTATGTGGTAAGATTTGTATTGGTATGATATCTTTTGAAAGTTCTATGGTCTCTAGAAGTCAAAAAGAAGACCAGGAAAGGGGCAAAACTCTCTCTGAAAGCTATTGGGGAAGTCTAGCCAGGAAGACTCCAAAAGGGAGAATCAGTAAGAGGCCAGGCCACTCATAGGCCTTCAAAGAATGAGTCCATGAGTAATATTTACAAGGATTAGATGCCGGAATAAAGGAGAACTCTGGCTTCATAGGGCTTCCCTGGTGGCTCAGTGGTAAAGAATCCTTCTGCAGTGTAGGGAGACCCAGTTTCAATCCCTCAGTTGGGAAGATCCCCTGGAGGAGGGCATGGCAACCCATTCCAGTATTCTTGCCTGGCGAATCCCATGGACAGAGGAGCAAGGTGAGCTATAGTCCATGGGCTCACAAAGAGGTGGACATGACTGAGCTATTTAGCAACACTCGCACTTTAGACTTAGCATGCTGCCTTTATAAATGATAATTTATTTTATACAAACAAGCTAATGATAAAAATAATGAAAATCTGATGGATTTTTGGGAGTTTCATTAACCACACTGGTACAAAAGTACATAACACCTAGATGTTCATAGTTTTAATCAGTTCACTTTGGAGTTAAGGAAAGAGATAACCTGTAGTGATAAGGGTCTTTTATGCAAGGTCACAAAGATTTTTAGTACTGCATTTGGTTTATAAACCCATTTTCATAAGTATTCTTTCAGAAGTCAAATGTTTGCCTGTCAGAAATAGCATGGACTTACTTTCAGGAAAAGTTCCTAAGAACAAAATATTTTGAGCAATGAAGAATACTGAGGTAACAGTTCATATAAGAATCCATAAACAGAGGTAAAGAGTAAAGCAATTATTGGTTAAGAGTCTGCATAAATTCCCCTGGAAGGGAGATACGGTCAAAGATAGCAATTTTAAAACAATGAGTCACCAAAAGTAAAAGTTTACATTACAAACAGTTCAGGGGGCCTTCAAGAGAGATTTTATAGATTGAACAACAGCAGCAGCAAGGATACAATACAAGGTTTCATGTAGGCTGCAGCCTGAAAAGAAAGCATTGAAGAAAAGCCGCATCATCCTAAATTTATATTTCTGTGTATTTGAACTGTTTGGAGACACTAAAGGTGTTTTAAAAGCAAGTGATTTAATTCAACCAGCTGGTGAATAATATGAGATACTTTTGCATTTACATTAGTTTATGATCATAAATACCACTTTAACAACGAACGAAGTCCATAATCCTGACACTCCTAAAAAGACTGGAAAGATAACCTTTACTTTGAGAAGGCAGGATGAAGAAGACCGCATAGAAATTTAGGGAGACGGCAGTTTTAGAAAAATTATATCAACATTTATTAGTTGGTACAGTTTGATAAAGTGATTATGAAAAGTAGACTATTGATTTCTAAAAAGTAATGTGTTGGCTAAAAGAGAAGAGAATCTTGTTGGGACCTAAAGTGTTGTTTTAAGGATATATTTCAATGTCATTTTGAGAAACAAACACATTTCTCATAACAATGCAGTGAGGTTAATGGAATAAGGCAAGTGAAAGCTTTTTGACCCAAAGGCATTCCATCAGGGCAAGGTATACATTATTATTTAACACACCATGGCCCAGGCTTGTGAATGCCAGCACGGTGACAATTTTTACATGATCTAGTGGAACATTCACAGTAGTTCTGGGCTTAGCACTAAGCAAAGATAATTCTGTTTGTATCTTCCTGATTGTTTACTCTACTAAAATGGGATAATTCCTCCTCTCCTAAACGGGAAAATAGTTTTATTCACCCAATAAAAGTAAAGTTTATTCTCCAGGTTGAGGTTTTCTAACACTTAAAGTCTAAAATGAATGATTTGAAATATAGTGTATTTGCTTCTATTTTTATTTGGAAATTATCTAAGGTAGTTTATTTGATTAAATAAGAATTGCCTGACAGATGCCAAAATAAACAATCAACAAACACGTTTTCTTTAAAAAAAAAAAAGTCATATATTATATAACTAGATCCACCAAAGAGTTAAATTATAGATAGTCATACAGTTTAACTATTTGAAGATAATTTTTCTTCTTACCACTGAAGTAGTGAGCAGTTAGTAGTACAGTTTGGGAAAAACGATGATTCGGGCTTTTGTTTGTTTTAACTTGTGATATTTATGAGATCTTTTGTGAAGCCTTTGGTAATAATGTAAAATTAATGGATTTTTAACTTTGTATTGACTCATATTTTTGTAAGTCTCAATTTTTTTTTCCTCTGGCTTTAATCTATACTATCTCCATTTATTTTTTCATTTAGAAATAATTAATTTTTCTCAGCCTTGCAATCTCACTGTAGTCCTCTTAATTTTCTACCTGTTGGACACTCTCTTGGACATCTACTTTTTTATCTAGTTAGTACATTTCTAGTTTTTACATACTTGATAAGAACTTCTTCATCTTATGAATTTTTTATATTTTCTCTTTGGAGACAAGATTTATGGGGACTTCCTTCGGCTTAAACGAGACAGAAAAATGAATTTGCATATGACATGCTGAAGGCTTTGTTACAAAGTGAGTTAACATTATATATGTAGGTATAAAATAACCTATATACTTCAACCAGAGCACCTAGCTGTTAATCTCCAGATATCTATCATAACATACTTCCAATACATGGTATTGCCTCCTATTATTACATGTCCAGGGGAAATTGTTTTATGTTCTAGCAAAAGACATTAGCTTTTCGCACAATTTTTTTTAATGACAACCATCCATAAAGCAAGCTGATGTCTTCTACCTGAAGACAGAAAAGGACAGTTTTTAGGCAGGTCTAGTATCTATTTGTAACTTTCAGCCCAAAAAAACTATATATACCTGCAGTTTACAGGGGAAAAAAATTAAGTTGCTGAAAACCCAAGTTCAATTAGAACTAAAATCCAGGTTAAACCCAGAACTAAAATTTTATTCCCCTGAATACTTGGGGAATCTTTTTCAAATTATAGGTTACTGTACCATTGTCCATTTTAGCAGCTGCAAAATATTTGTTGGTATTTCAGTGCTACTAACAAGAATGTAAAAATGTATTATGTCTAAAAGCAGAACGTGATTGCCAAGCCAGATCTACATATTATTTGAGAGTTTGGAGACCCACCCAAGTGGCATCTATATTGCTACTGACCTTCAGTTAGATTGCTCAATAATTGTTATGATATAGTAACATGCATCTTATGTACTCTCGAGTTTATTGAAAACACATACAAGCATGCACATACTCACACATATACACCAGCAGACACTTAAATTCTAGAGCTTAGAATTTTAAGAGTCAGAACTTTTTATTTGCTTCTGGATTAAGATGGACCCAGTATTTCCTCAACATGCTAATTACAAATTGTATAAACAAATCAAAAGTGGCCTCTTAAATTTTTGTTTTTGAAGAAACTGATGTTAAGTATTGTCCCCAGAGAGTTCTCCTGTGACTTTTGCAATTGATTTTTCTCCTTTCGTGGCATAAGCAGTTAGGTTTTTTTGTTTCTTTGTTTATATTTCATTGTAAAAAAACCCTATCTTAAAAGCTGATTTCTCACTGCTTCCTTAGCATGGTTGACATGGGAACAATGATGATATTTTATCAGTCTTATATTTAGGTTGAAAGGTTATATGTTTCTACTACCTACTGCAATAATGCTAAGTATTTTTGCAATACTTATAAATCTTACAATATTATTTTTAGTTGTTTTTAAGGCATTTGTAAAAAACATACCATTGCTTCAGTACATGTTACTTTATCATCAATGTGTATAATCACTCTATTTTCCAGTATTCTAACATTTCTTCTGGTCCTGACGTTCTTCTGCCAGATTAATTTCCTTTCTCCCTCCCTTTATAACACCATTTGGGCCATTTAATATGTAATTTCCTAATTCATCTTTCATAGTTATTTTAAACATATGTATATATTTGAAAAACTGAGTTGTTTTATATTTTCTAATTTTCCCAAAAGTAGTATTGACTACAAATCACATCCTATTGTTCATTTCTTTCTACACAAAATTATCATTTTAAAATTTATCTGTGTCACTCTATATAAGTTATTGCTCTGGCCACTGTCTAATGTTTCACCATATGTCAATAGCAAGTTTTGGTTATCCTTCCCTGGTGATACATACTTAGATTGTTTTCAACACTTTATGTCAACCATAAAGTATTAACACAGTCTTTCCACATGTCGCCCTGAGCAACCATGCAGAGTTTCTCTAGGGATTACACTTAGACATGAGTGTAATATACATGCCTTATTTCACAGATTCCTCCCCAGAATAGCTGTGCAATTTTTGTCTCACCAGCAATACTTGCAGTTTCTCTCTCCATATCCTTCATTACCACATGATGTTAATTTGCATTTTAACTTTTGGAAATTTGGCATGTGTGGATTCATATGAAATAAGGTGTTTTAGTTCTGCATTTCTCTGATTCTAGAAAAATTGTCTTCATATACTTTCTTGCTATTCATGTTTTCCTATGAATTGCCTCTGAATTCTATGAATTGCTTACTCAGGAGCTTTGTTCATTATTCTGTTGAATGTCCTGTGTCTTTATGTAGAGATGTAGAAGTTTTTGTGTTCAGATATTCAGTGATTTATTTTTATTATAATGTATAGTCTTCTGTCCAGCAGTTGTTTTTAAATCTGCTTAGTATCCTTTACTGTACATAAATTTCTAATTCTTTATTAAAGTATAATTTATTTACACTATTGTGCTAATTTCAGGTGTACACGTAGTGATTTAATATTTTTATAGATTGTACTCCATTTAAAGTTATTAAAAAATATTCGCTATATTCCCTGTACTCTATAATATATCTGCGTATCTCATTCATTTTATACCATTAGTGTGTACTTCCTAATCCCCAGTCCATATCTTGCCCCTCCCACTTCCCTCTCTTCACTAGTAACCACGAGTTTGTTTTCTGTATCTGTGAATGTGTTTGTGTTTTATTGTTTTCATTCATTTTACTTTTTTAGAGTCTACCTGTAAGTGATATCATTCAGTATCTTTCTCTGTCTGACCTATTTCACTAAGCATAGTACCCTCTGGGGCCATTTATGTTGTTGCAAATGGCAAAATTTAATCATTTTCTATGGCTGAGCAGTATTCCATTGTGTATATATACTGTGTGTGTGTGCTAAGTGACTTTAGTTGTGTCTGACTCTTTGCCACCCTATGAACCAGAGCCCACAGGCTCCTCTGTCCATGGGATTCTTCAGGCATGAATACTGGAGTGAGTAGCCATGCCCTCTTCCAGGGGATCTTCCTGACCCAGGGATCGAACCTGGTCATCTTTTATGGTTCCTGTATTGGCAGGCAGGTTCTTTACCACTAGCGCCACCTGGGAAGCCCTGTATATATACCACATATTCTTTATTCATTCCACTTTTGATGGACACCGAGGTTGCTTCCATATCTTGACTACTGTAAACAATGCTGCTGTGAACACTGGCTGGGTGCTTACATCTTTTTGAATTAGTGTTTTTGTTTTCTTCAAATATATACCCAGGAGTGGAATTCCTTATTTTTAATTTTCGAGGAGCCACTATATGGTTTCCCAAAGCGGCTGCATCAGTTTACATTCCCGCAACAGTGCTCCCGGGTTCCCTTTCTCCATATCCTCACCAGCATTTATTATTAGTGTTCTTTTTTATGATAGCTATTCTGACAGATGATATCTCATTGTTTTTATTTGCATTTCCCTGATAATTGGTGACTCAGATAATTGGTAACTCAGATGACCATTATATCTACTACTGTGGGCAGGAATCCCTTAGAAGAAATGGAGTAGCCATCATGGTCAACAAAATAGTCCGAAAGGCAGTACTTGGATGCAATCTCAAAAATCACAGAATGATATCTGTTCGTTTCCAAGGCAAACCATTCAATATCATGGTAATCCAAGTCTATGCCCTGACCAGTAATGCTGAAGAAGCTGAAGTTGAACGGTTCTATGAAGACCTACAAGACCTTTTAGAACTAACATCCAAAAAAGATGTCCTTTTCATTATAGGGGACTGGAATGCAAAAGTAGGAAGTCAGGAAACACCTGGCGTAACAGGCAAATTTGGCCTTGGAGTACAGAATGAAGCAGGGCAGAGGCTAATAGAGTTTTGCCAAGAGAACGCACTGGTCACAGCAAACACCCACTTTCAACAACATAAGAGAAGACTCTACACATGGACATCACCAGATGGTCGACAACGAAATCAGATTGATTATAGTCTTTGCAGCCAAAGATGGAGAAGCTCTATACAGTCAGCACAAACAAGACCGGGAGCAGACTGTGGCTCAGATCATGAACTCCTTACTGCCAAATTCAGACTTAAATTGAAGAAAATAGGGAAAACCACTAGACCATTCAGGTATGACCTAAATCAAATCCCTTATGAATATACAGTGGAAGTGACAAATAGATTTAAGGGACTAGATCTGATAGACAGAGTGCCTGAAGAACTATGAACAGAAGTTTGTGACATTGTACAGGAGATAGGGATCAAGACCATCCCCATGGAAAAGAAATGCAAAAAAGCAAAATGGCTGTCTGAGGAGGCCTTACAAATAGCTGGGAAAAGAAGAGAAGCAAAAAGCAAAGGAGAAAAGAAAAGATATTCCCATCTGAATGCAGAGTTCCAGAGAATAGCAAGGAGAGATAAGAAAGCCTTCCTCAGCGATCAATGCAAAGAAATAGAGGAAAACAACAGAATGGGAAAGACTAGAGATCTCTTCAAGAAAATTAGAGATAACAAGGGAACATTTCATGTAAAGATGGGCTCAATAAAGGACAGAAATGGTATGGACCTAACAGAAGCAGAAGATATTAAGAAGAGGTGGCAAGAATACACAGAAGAACTGTACAAAAAAGATCTTCACGACCCAGAAAATCACGATGGTGTGATCACTCACCTAGAGCCAGACATCCTGGAATGTGAAGTCAAGTGGGCCTTAGAAAGCATCACTATGAACAAAGCTAGTGGAGGTGATGGGATTCCAGTTGAGCTATTTCAAATCCTCAAAGATGATGCTGTGAAAGTGCTGCACTCGATATGCCAGCAAATCTGGAAAACTCAGCAATGGCCACAGGACTGGAAAACGTCAGTTTTCATTCCAATCCCAAAGAAAGGCAATGCCAAAGAATTCTCAAACTGTGGCACAATTGCACTCATCTCACACGCTAGTAAAGTAATGCTCAAAATTCTCCAAGCCAGGCTTCAGCAATACGTGAACCGTGAACTTCCAGATGTTCAAGCTGGTTTTAGAAAAGGCAGAGGAACCAGAGGTCAAATTGCCAATATCCGCTGGATCATCGATAAAGCAAGAGAGTTCCAGAAAAACATCTATTTCTGCATTATTGACTATGCCAAAGTCTTTGACTGTGTGGATCACAATAAACTGTGGAAAATTCTGAAAGAGATGGGAATACCAGGCCATCTGACCTGTCTCTTGAGAAACCTGTATGCAGGTCAGGAAGCAACAGTTAGAACTGGACATGGAACAACAGACTGGTTCCAAATAGGAAAAGGAGTATGTCAAGGCTGTATATTGTCACCCTGCTTATTTAACTTATATGCAGAGTACATCATGAGAAATGCTGGGCTGGATGAAGAACAAGCTGGAATCAAGATTGCCGGGAGAAATATCAATAACCTCAGATATGCAGATGACACCACCCTGATGGCAGAAAGTGAAGAACTAAAGAGCCTCTTGATGAAAGTGAAAGAGGAGAGTGAAAAAGTTGGCTTAAAGCTCAACGTTCAGAAAACTAAGATCATGGCATCTGGTCCCATCACTTCATGGGAAATAGATGGGGAAACAGTGGAAACAGTGTCAGACTTTATTTTTGGGGGCTCCAAAATCACTGCTGATGGTAATTGCAGCCATGAAATTAAAAGACGCTTACTCCTTGGAAGGAAGGTTATGACCAACCTAGATAGCATATTGAAAAGCAGAGACATTACTCTGCCAACAAAGTTCCGTCTAGTCAAAGCTATGGTTTTTCCAGTGGTCATGTATGGATGTGAGAGTTGGATGGTGAAGAAAGCTGAGCACCGAAGAATTGATGCTTTTGAACGGTGGTGTTGGAGAAGACTCTTGAGAGTCCCTTGGACTGCAAGGAGATCCAACCAGTCCATCCTAAAGGAGATCAGTCCTGGGTGTTCATTGGAAGGACTGATGTTGAAGCTGAAACTCCACTACTTTGGCCACCTCATGCGAAGAGTTGACTCATTGGAAAAAACCCTAATGCTGGGAAGTATTGGGGGCGGGAGGAGAAGGGGACGATAGAGGATGAGATGGTTGGATGGCATCACCAACTCGATGGACATGGGTTTGGTTAAACTCCGGGAGCTGGTGATGGACAGGGAGGCCTGGCATGCTGCGATTCATGGGGTCTAAAGAGTCGGACACAACTGAGCGACTGAACTGATAATTGGTGATATTGAGCTCTATTATTGGCCATCAGTATGTTTTCTTTGGAAAAGTCTATTCAGGTCGTCTGCCCATTTTTAATCTGATTTTTTTTATTTATAAATATCTCATTTTAATTTGGTTAAGTTCATTACTTTTGCTTTACACTGTATATACTTCTGTTTATTCAAACATCTATTTCACTTCTTATCCTGAAATCACTAGTATGTTACATTGCAATTTGTTTTATTCTCTCTAGATTTTATCTTTCACATTTAGATATTAAAACTTTTGTATTTTAGTTTTGTATATAGGGTATAATTGTATAACATAATAGTTAAAGGATGATTTTTGAGGACACACTCAGGGGGTTTAAGTTTCAGCTTCATCATGAACTTCTTAGGCAGTTTTCTCACCTTTATAATGAGAATAATAGTTTATGCCTTAAATATTTTTTTTATGAAAATTAAGTGAGTTCTGTAGGACTAGGCACAACATAAGTGAAATCATTAGGTTAGGATCCAATCTCATATTTCTTTATATAATGACATTATTTCTCCAAAATTATAATTCAACTTTCTCCACAGGACTATGTTGCCATTTCTTTCATGTGCCTATTTCTCATCTGTGTGCAGCTCTACTTCTAGGCTACCTTTTTGGTTGTGTTTTCTTGTTTGCCATTTCTTTCAAGGGTTATCACACTGTTTTTATCCATCATTACTTCCCAATATATCTTAATGTGTAGGGCATGTTCTCCATTCTGAGCTCACGTTCCAAAAACTACCTTAGTCTATGCTGTTGCTGCTGCAGCTAAGTCGCTTCAGTCGTGTCTGACTCTGTGCGACCCCATAGACGGCAGCCCACCAGGCCTCCCCGTCCCTGGGATTCTCCAGGCAAGAACACTGGAGTGGTTTGCCATTTCCTTCTCCAATGCATGAAAGTGAAAAAGGAAAGTGAAGTCGCTCAGTCGTGTCCGACTCTTAGCGACCCCATGGACTGCAGCCTACCGGGCTCCTCTGTCCATGGGATTTTCCAGGCAAGAGTACTGGAGTGGGGTGCCATTGCCTTCTCCAACCTTAGTCTATGGATAACTTAATTCTTTCCCATACATTTTAGAATCACTTTTTTTATGCCGTCCATCAAGAAAAAAAGAGGTTAGTCATTTATTACAGTTATATTTATAGATTAATATAAGAAAATTTATATTATTATAGTAAACCATCTCTTTCATAACTATGGTATATATTTTTTTACTCATGAGTTAAAGTTTTCACTATGTTAAATATTTAGTTTAGATTAATAGTTAAATAAAGATTTAAGTTAAATATTAAAATAGTTAAAGATTTTCTGCATAATCTTTTAGATGAAGCCCCATACTCTATGGTAAATGTACCTTTTATTCTATGCTAATGAGGAACACAATTGATTTTGGTGTATTAATTTTTTGCAGCCCCTATGTTGAGCTCTTTTCTTAGCTTCAATAGGTTAGTGATTTTCCTGTGTTCCCCATTAAATACATGATTTAAACAATCTACAAATACAGCATTCTAGTTTATACTCACCTAGACTTTCTCTCTCTCTTTCTGTTTTTTCACAATACATATCTCATTATTTTGCAAAGTTCCAAAAGGTCAGTTCCAACAGATCAGTAACGTTAGAAATATTTATCTCAATTCTCTCACTGAAAGAATTGCTAATATTTTTTTTTTTAAAAAACTAGGAGCATAATAATTTTTGTTAATATGTACATGTGCCATGTACTTTTGGTATATAACCTTTATCAAGGAAAGATAGTTATTATCTGGATCTAGTTTTATAAAATTTACCTTATCCAATGGACTTTGAAGTTCCTGGGATGCTTTTTATCCCCTCTATCTAAAAATGTTCATATGATTTCTCCCTTTATTTAACTAATATGCCAATCACTTTAACGGATTTGCTGATACTGAACTAACCTTGCATTCTCAAGGATAAACCCACTTGACTATATCATATTACTGTATAGGTTAACTGTTGCTGTATTACAAACTACCTCAAAACTTAGTGGCTTAAAATCACAATTACTTGGCAATTTGGGACTGGACCCATCCTGTCCCAAATAGGTAGTGTTTACTTTTGGTTTTATTCATAAAATACCTAAATACAATATTATTCAACAGAGTTTTAAGGTATATTAATATATTATGACAGGATGTATGAAGCTCATTCATACGGCCTTAGTCAGCTGATAAATCAGCTGAGTGAGTGCTGGTCACAGAAAGCCTCACTCATTTGTTTTTGGTGGTTGGCTTGAGCGGTGGGAGCACCTGGTCCTCTTGTCTTCAGAACGAAGTGGGCTAGTCCATGCAACTAGGCAGTCATGCTTATTTGCCATTATTTCATCATCTGGGTCAAGTGTGCCAAAACTCCAGTCATGCTGAAGAGATGACCTAGGGGTGGGGGTTTCGAAAGGGGATTATACTATATTTTTGAAACGTCCTATCATAATATGTTAATATACCTTAAAACTCTGTTGAATAATATTGTATTTAGGTTTTTTTACATTTATTTTTAACAGGGAAATTTTGATCATAATCTTTTTTCTATTATCTCTATTTGGTATGATATTTTTCTTCAGTTTGATCTCTAATTTAAAAATTATTGGCAAGAAGTATAAACAGTGCTCTAATTCATATCTTTCATATGAAGAACCTGAAAGTCATGAATTAGTGAATGATCTCTAATTCTGTCATTCCAGATGCTATTTTCTATGTTGAAGAATGGAGTTTGAGAGAAATAAGAAGGGATAAGGCCAATTTAGTTTTAAAAAATAATGGAGAAATGAAGATTATTTACTTCATAGTTCACTGGTAGATAGAGCCCTTCTATGACTGGTTGTCTCATTAAAATAGGGAAATATAGGACAGTATCCAGGAAATCACATCAGTATCCAGGGCAAACACTTCTTTAACTTCATTTGTCTTACATAGTATTTTAAATTATGAAATTGTTTTGTCTTCTCAGATCACTTTCTTTGAGTCATGTGGGTTTGTCCTCTATTTACTCCTCCTTCTTGCCTTCTCTTTATCCTTCCATTCCTTACTCTCTTTCTGTTAGTGAATTGAAAAGACGGTTTCCTTGTATTTGCTAAATTATGCAATAGAAAGTCTCAAAATGTAACTAATATTTTATAAAGAATATAACTATAATGATAACTAGAAAATATTCCAGTGGAAAATCTTAGGAAACGAAAAGGAATTTGGGAGTCTTTCTGTTCGGAAGGAGTTTGGAATGTGAATTTTAAGTTCTCTTTTTTAATGCAGGGGTGCTAGTTGAGCTTTTGTTTCCAAAAACACAATCAGCTTACATAGTTTTGTGTGTGTGGTTTTTTTTGTAACAAGGTTATCTTCACATTTGGAAATTAGCAATGATTAAAAAGAATATTATATACTTAAGTGATGTCTTCTTTTTTTTCCTCATGAGCTCAGTGTACTTCAGTTTACAGCCCTGATCAGTTTAATTTCAAACAATCCTGAGAGGAAGCAAAGGGGCAGATGTTCCTCCCTCATTTCACAGATGAGAAAACTGAGGTTCAAAGAGGTTAAAGTGATTCTGCCAAGGTCATTCTCTGAGGTGATGCCAGAGCCAGAAACAGCACCCCTGGCCTCTTGTTTTCCCTCATGTGATTCTCCATTTGCTGATCCACTCTGACTGTAGAAATGCACTGTACCAGGCCTCACACCGTCCCTGAAGTGTCCTTTTACTAGGACACTATGATAATGGGAAGACTGACCAGATACAAAAATGCTGTAAAAGAAGGCCCATCTTTTTTGTCCCATAAAATTCCGCAGCCACACTTCATGAGAAACACGAGACATCCATTAAGATCATGTTCCCATTAGTTCTAGCGAGAACTCGATTTTGCAGAAATTAAAGATACATCTTGTGGCCTGACTGCTGAAAATGAGTGTCTCGGGAGTCAGAGATGCATTGCTGCTCAACTAAGTCAAGAATGCCCTTTGCTAATTGTTTCTCCTCCATTTCTGAGAGAATTTAAATTCATGATCGGCACCATATATTATACTTCAATACTATTCATCATCCATCTTGTACATATTTGCAGGAAAGAAAGTTGCCCAAGTCATTATATCCTCCCATGATTCACAGTCTTATGACATTAGGTGGCAGCCCAGAGGGAGCTTCCCAGTACCTTAAATCATCCCTGTTGTGGACATACAAGAGCATGACCTCCGACTTACCAAGATGTCTCTCCATGAGATGAAAGTAGAATTGAGAGTTTAGGGGAAAGTTTTGAAAGTGTCTGGCTCTTGTAGTCATCCAATGCGATCCTTATTTTAGATGCTAAGCCTGTCCTTTAATTTGTGGCTCAGCTGGTAAAGAATCTGCCTGCAATGCGGGAAACCTGGGTTCAAGACTTGGGTTAGGAAGAGACCCTGTAGAAGGGAAAGGCTACCCACTCCAGTATTCTGGTCTGGAGAATCCCATGGACTGTATAGTCCATGACTCAGAAAGAATTGGGCACGACTGATGGACGGAGGAGCCTGGTAGGCTACAGTCCAGGGGGTCGCTAAGAGTCGGACACGACTGAGCTACTTCACTTTCACTTTTCGCTTTCATGCACTGGAGAAGGAAATGGCAACCCACTCCAGTATTCTTGCCTGGAGAATCCTAGGGACAGCGGAGCCTGATGGGCTGCCATCTCTGGGGTTGCACAGAGCCGGACACGACTGAAGCGACTTAGCAGCAGCAGCAGCAGAGCGACTTTCACTTTCACTTTTCACTTTCAAATCAAAAATCAGTGATAATATTACTATCCAACTCTTTGGAGGCGTTTTTCTTCTTGCTTTCTATCCCTCATATCCCCAATAAATGAAACCACCTATTTGGCCATTATCTTGGGTCACTTACTATTCAAGGATCTTTTTCGAGCTCCTTCAGGAAAGCCCTGGGATTGTATTTTTCATTTGCTTTACAGGAAATAGTAGAATCCTTGGCACAGATTAAGTCCTCAAAAATGTTAGATGAGTGGATGGATGGTCAGTGGATTGCAGCACATAAGCAACTACCTAACATTGTGATTTTTTACTGTACATGGAAATGACTTCAGGCAGGAAAATAAATGCCTAGTACATATGCTACCACTTTTCCCTTCCATCTTCATTTCAGTCCTTACTAATTTATCATGACATTTTTTCCCATTGGATCTAGACATGACCTCAGGATCCTTGTAGAATATTAATAGGACTGTGCAATATAAATCTTGTACAATACAAACGCTGCGTTGCTGTTTGATTTGAGTTGGGACACAAGAAGAATCCTATTTTCCACCCATAACATAGACACTGGGAATAATAGGTAGTGTTTATGTAAACATACAGATTTACGGGATATAAAAAAATAATTTTTAAGAAATGACCTAGTAAAGACTCAGGGGGAAATACTTATCAACTTGATTATAGAAATTTGGTTCAACCACTCAGCTTCATCCTTGAAAAGGCATGTCAATTTTTATTTTAAACGAACTTATGGATCCAAGATGTAGCAAAGCAAACCATACACCTTGCAGAATAGAGCCTTTTAAATATGATCTCTTTGGGACTTGATTCACCATGATCATATCTATAGAGAGGGATAATGGCAGCTTCCTTACTGGGAAGGTGGATTGGAAGAAGAGTTAGACATAGAGGTAAAACAGGTAATTCTAGATTCTCATAGTCATCAAGAATTATTATGAAAAATAATTTCTGATAAGTAGAATAAATCAACAATGAGAAATAGAGAGGATTGGAATTAAGTACACTCATCACTAGTCCATGGTTATTGTGTGTGTTAGTTGCTCAGTTGTGTCCAACTCTTTGTGATCCCATGAACTGTAGCCCACCAGGCTCCTCTGTCCATGGAATTCTCCAGGCAATAATACTGGAGTGGTTTGCCATTCCCTTCTCCATAGGATCTTTCCAACCCAGGGATTGAGCCTGGGTCTCCTGCATTGTTTACCGTCTGAGTCGCCAAGGAAGCCCAGTCCATAGCTATTACCAGTGTACTAATTTACCAATGAATCAATCAAGGCAAACAATGCTAGATACTATAACAAACACTCCTTAAATTCAAATTTCTTAACTCAATAAATGTTTGTTTCTCATGTCAGAGACCAATGTGAATTAGATAACTCTTTCTTAGCAGATTACTTTCAAGTAGTGAATCAGGAACCAATGCCCTCTCCATCTTGAGGTGTTGTCTTGAGTACATGACTACCTAAATTACAGCAAACCTTTCAACAAGAATGTGAAAATAAGACATCTACCTAGCTCTAAGGGAGCTTAGAAAAGGTCATTGTCCTATGTGTCCAGGAAGAGGGGAAGGAAATGCATCTCATTGTCTCATCTGTAGTTGAAGGCAGGTAATCTGTGACAGAGAGCAGTGTGTACAGATGGTGATGCATGAAGACTGAGGAAGACTGATTCTTTAATCATTAAGGAGAAATGTCTCATCTGAGTTCTGAATGGTAATAAATTAAATCATTCACTGAGAACTTACCCATCCTGTTTGTGCACAAGATAATAAGAATTATAGTCTTATCATTTATTTAGTAGACCAACAAATATTTACATCTACTAACCACTGTGCCAGCAACTGCAGCCTACCAGTGCTTCTTTCCTGGGCCCTGGGTAAGTTCCAGTAGTTGGTATCAGGAGCTGAGCTGTTCACTTGATGTGGACACTAGACCCCTTTTAGCCCTCTTGTGGGAACCGCTAACCATTCTTGACCAAAAAAAAAAGGAAATGGGCAAGAATTCCTGTTCTGCTTATCAGCAAATCTCTCCTAAATAATTTTCCTGGCCACTTTATAATAATTCTATGCTTCTCCACATTTCTTGTCCTACTGAACATTATAATCAAATTCTCCTTCAGTTTTCTTTTTTCCTGACGTATATACAACTACATTTTCTTCAGCCTGTTTTTGAAAAAGGACAGTTATTTGGTTTATTTGTATTTGGAAAATCTAATGAGATGACATTAAAAAATCACATACTACACCAAAGATAAGTAGTAGTAATTCCTTCTGGGACTTTTTTGTCCCCTTATCCAGCCAATTTTAGATCTCTTAGCCCCTTTATTAGCAACTTTTATTAATTTCTCATGTGAATATCAGAAGTTTTCTATGGACATAGGCAAAGGCACATATGTATGCTTCAAAGGTTATTGTATCATGAATTTAAAGAATCCGGCAACTGGAAAAAGTTATTAAGTGCTCCTGAGCACTCTATTTCCAATGAGAGAGTGTGGAGATTTCCTCACACCACCAAACAATGCTCAGACAGCTGGGTGTCCTATAATTCAACTCAATTCTGGCAGCACCTTCATGCAGATAGCATCGGATCTCACGGGTTAAGGGTTCAGTCCCACAGAAATGCTGGAGGAGGGTATGGTGACCCACTCCAGTATTCTCGCCTGGAGAATCCATGGCTACAGTTCATGGGGTGGCAAAGAGTCAGACATGACTGAAGTGGCTTAGCACGCATGCACCCACAGAAATGCACACACACACACACACACACACTTCAGATGCCATTCACCAAGTACAAGTTGTGTATTGTGCTTCTGACCCATGCACTGTAGAGCAGAAGGTCCCCAAACCCACTCCTTAGCTTGAAATAATTTGCTCAAGTGCCTCAGAGAGCTCACAGAAACATTTTACTATTAATAACTAGATTAACTGGTTTATTGTAAAATGATAAAACTCAGCAACGGCCAGATAGAAGAAATGTATAGGATACAGTATGGGGAGAAAATATGGAGCCAACTCTCCCGGAATCTCCATGTGCTCACCAACTGGGAGGCTCCCTGAACCCTGTCCTGCAGGGATTTACAGAGGCTTTGGTACAGAGTTCAGTCGCTCAGTTGTGTCCTAGTCTTTGTGACACCATGGACTTCAGCACACCATGCTTTCCTGTCTATCACCAACTCCCAGAGCTTGCTCAAACTCATGTCCATTGAGCTGGTGAATCACCGACTTGATTGGTACACAAACAAGATTGAATAAATCCCTGGCCACTGGTGATTGAAATCTATCTTCTGCTGCTCTTCCCTATCTTGAAGTCAGGGGAGTGGGACTCTCTAAATATAAGGTTGGCTCTACTGGCTACCAGCTCCCATCCAGAGGTACTTTCTGAAGGTCACTGGGTGAACATAACAAAAGCCTCTATTATGATATCATCACTTAGGAAATCCCAAGAATTTTAGGAGCTGAATGGCAGAAACAGGGACAGGGATCAAGAATATTTCTTATTATAAATCATAAATCACAGTTATCTAGGTAAATGTTTGTACACCCCAAACAGGCAGTGGTCACTAAGGAAAATAAGTTAATTGTGTCTTTTCTACTAATTTTTTAGAATCAGATTTAAGAAGAGATTTTTAATGGCCAATGAAAATGTCTCCTACTTTTGTTGTTGTTTAGTTGCTATGTTGGGTCTGACTCTTTCACAGTTCCATGAATTGTAGCCCGCCAAGCTTCTCTGTCCATGGGATTTCCCAGGCAAGAATACTTGAGTGCATTGTCATTTCCTTCTCCAGGGGATCTTCCCCACCCAGGGATCAAACCCTCATCTCCTGCATTTGCAGGTGAATTCTTTACCACTTAGCCACTGGGGAAGCCTGTCTCCTGTTTACCTCTTGCCTATTTCTACTTCTTATTTATTTTTTCAGATTTTAGTTTAGTTTTTAAAATTCTCTTAAAGTTTTTTTGAGCTGAGAACTGAACCTTTCAAGGTTAAAAATTATTGCCTTTCTTTAAAGATTCTTTTAGACTTAGTGAAATGGATATGATGAAAGAGAACATGTGACATCATGTATAAGACCTTTTTGAATTGATTTGCATTGTATCAGCTATACAGCAATGGTAATCAATAAAGAAAAAGAAAACTGATAATTAAGGCAATTTTTTAAATTGATGACATTAGATTATTAAGATCTCAGTTTTAAACCAGATTTTTCCTCTAAATAGCAATCCAAATAACTCAAGTTTTATGAGTGAGTGAAGTTGCTCAGTCGTGTCCGACTCTAGCCTACCAGGCCCCTCCATCCATGGGATTTTACAGGCAAGAGTACTGGAGTGGGTTGCCATTTCTTTCTCCAGGAGATCTTCCCGACCTAGGAATTTAACCCTGGTCTCCTGCACTGTAGGAAGACACTTTACTGTCTGAGCCACCAGGGAAGTCCATAGCCTTCTGATTGTTTAGTGCCTTCATTTAAAGGTTTTAAAATATCTTGAATATCACCAGTGCTTCTGTGGGACATTAGTGAATGTGATGTGAACAAAAAAAAAAGGAAAAAAAGGGAGGAAGGAAAGAAAAGAAAAAGAATTTTGGAGTAGAATAAATTTAAGAAATGCTGGGTTCTATAAATTTAAGCATGTTTCATGATTGGAGTACTTTTGAAATGTGGAATGAGCCACAATATGCACTGTAAATTTCCTTGTTAAGTAGAGTCTCGTGTGAAGTGTTTTTAAACTTTATTTGGTTCTACAGCCCTTTGTCACTGGAACATTTTAAAAACTCTTGTTTCTAGCAACTTTGGAAAATGCTGTCCTAGTCTCAGTTAAGCCGTTGAAATCTCAGCATTTGGAAGCAGGCCCACACGCAAGCTCATCCAATTTCCTGTATGGAAATCTACACTGTATCTATGCTACAGGCTCACTCTGCTGTACATGAGTATTTTGATACGAAAATGCTCACTACCCATAAATCAGCTGATTTTATAGTTGAACTGCTAGTCTGTTAGGAATTTTTAACTTTTTAAGTGCCTTTTACCATTAAAAAATGTTTTAAATTTTGTCTACTGGACCTAGATCTGATACCTGGATTAAGAATAAATCCTACATAAGTAAAAGAGTCTTTATTTTTCAAGGATGATTAGTACATAAAAAAAAAGCCAGATAATTAAAATCATCTGTAAATTGTGACCACAGAATTATTGAAAATACATTTAAAAATAAATTCAATTTGAAATTTATGTCAATATATGTTACTATATAAATAAACCCAGTACATTTTCTCTTTATAGCCAATAAAATTTAAGTTAAATTGTAATTGCTAGAATTTTTAAAAAATATTTTTTATTTTGAGTGATTATTTCAACAAAATTGAGTTGTGGAACACCACCTTGCCCTTCACTGCATGCTTAATGTTAGCAGCATAGTCAGGCTAATTTTGGTAAAAATTCATCAATTTTTCCAAGGTCATTTCTTAAGTACTTAATACTCATTTTTTTTCTTTTACTTTTATTGTATCTCTTTCTTTTTTAAATTGTTAACTATACATCATCATTTATCAATGAGTTTGTCTGTTTATTCCAGCAGAGCTCTGGTATTATTTACAATGGCTTCATAATATTACATCTTTAAAATTTAGAATTTCACTTTACAGTTGATTTGAATTTTATTTCTGTTATGTGTTGTTAATGTTTATTTGTGAATCCTCAGTGGCTAATTTGCTGAAACAAAATGAACAGGTTGCTAACTTAGAAGGGCTGGAATCTATGGATGTCTTGAAATTAGGATATAGATAATGAATAGTTGGATGACAAAAAGCCCTGTTATATGAAAACATAGGTACACTAATTGTTTCTGGTCTTATCCTTTCTATTCATATCTTTTTTTCAAGTATTAGTTCTGGAGTCTTTAGTTCTCCTTTCAATATTAAATTGTTGACTATTTGCAGCCTTCCCACCCTTCTCCCCACTTCTAGGTTCAGGTTTGATGAACTTTTTGCTTTCATCGTTTATTTGTTAAGTGGTGTTCTAGTCAAGCCAGAAGATTGTGCCATTAAGGGTTTAGGGTGTTAGTTATTTTGGTGGTAAGGGTAAGTTGTCTTTAGCCAGTCACAGTCTTCCACCCAACCTTTCTTCTGATCAGTTTCCTTCAATAGAAAAATTACACATCCAGACTGAATGATTGAGTCCCTGACTATAACTACCAATTAACTTCTCAACCCTGGCTTCCCCAGGCATGCCATCCTTCCAAATCATCCTACCAAATAAAATCTCAATCCCCTAGCTTGGCATTGAAGATACTTATATACTAATCCCTCCAAATATACTTCTGGTAGTTCTCCCCCACTTCTTTCCTTTATACAGCAAATATCCACTTACCCAACTGCAGTCAGTTATCTAGAGTACAAGTTCTTTTACTTCTTGTATGTTCTGATGTATCCTGGTTTTCTCTGCCTAGGAACTCCCTTCAAATTCTTCACAATCCTAAATTCTAGGTGGTCTTTACTTTTCTACCTTTACTACTGGACTTTAAGAAAATGTTTGCTTTCCAAGATAAGTCAAACAATCAGTAACCATTAATAAGTTCATAGGTTGCTTCAACAAAATTCTCAATACAAAATGGTTGTCAATCTTTAATAATAGCAACTTATATTGATTCCAAAGAACTACATTTTAACTCACAGATTTGGCATACTGTTATCTAAAATGATAATATAGTGTTCTTCATTGTGCTAGTTACTTTCATGTTTTAATGTCCCTGTGACAGTAAAACCTCTTTGAAGCCTTAAAGTGTATGTTATCCATTTTTTCAATCTCTTAGTGTTTTACACTTAGTGAGTATTCAATAAATATGACTTTGACATTGTACAGAATGAAGAAAATTTTTCCTAGTCCTACCTAATCCTATGAGTATTGGCCCACTCTTTATTTTCACATTACTTGTTTATGACAGCTGGGTAGTTGTGTTTGATAGAAATTCAAGAAAAAACAATTCTGCATGTTTCAAGATGGAAGCCAATAAGCACAGTCATATGAGGTCCATAGTCAGCATCATGAATATTTTCTTAAACATATACAATGGATTTGCACTTTTCTGATTTTGTGGTGAATTGTATGTAAAATAGCCATTAATATTTTAACTACCTTTCAGAGTACAGTTTTTTTATTTTTCTGAACATAACAATTATTTTATGGTTAAGAGGAGTCAAACTATTACAGTTGATTTTTTCTTGTTGTTCTATTTGTTTGTTTAATCCCATATTGTATCTTGGAGATATTGGGGCAACTTATATTCTATAGTACTATACAGTATACATGCATAATATTTTAAAAATCTCCTGTGTAAATATTGAATTTTACTGTCACCTAGATGGCAGATATGCAAAAAATGTGATTCATTAAAATATTTCTAATATCCTGGTTTTAAAATAGGAAGCACTTTCTCAGTGTTCATCTCCTCACACAGTCATAAAATTTCCAACCTTAACAAAAGTCACTGGGTTCTGTGCATGCCAATGAACTTGAATGTTAAATTTACAAGTTCATTCTAATGTATTCTGTGCTAAATTTGGGAAATTTCAAATATCCATTGATATTTCACTATTCTTCATGGTGGTGTAAATGTTTGGCTGAACTTGACATAAAGGCATCCAAATTTATGGAAATGAATGCAGAAATGGGACAATAGAGTTAAATATCATAATTAATGGGCTTGATCATCCCATTTTATTCGTCCAAATGTATTAAAAGTAGATTGTTTTTACCTAAGACTTAGTTCTATATATAGTTCATCCAGAAGCAAAATTATTCCTAAATAATCCTGTTTTTAAGCCTAACCCATCAGCTTCAGCCTGCCTGTACACAATGACAAAGTCAGACTTTGATAGGTTTTTCTCTCTTCTAGCTGGGGTGTAGTCAGAGACAGGAACCCTGTGTGGGAAGAGTTTCTGATACAGACAGAGAAAAAACTTAACATGGCGCTGCTGTTTATGTTATGAGGAACCAAATTTATTGATCCAGTCATTTATTTATTCTTACAAAGTCCTGTATTCATTCATTAAATTCACTTCCTGCATACTTATCATGCATCAAATACTGAAACTACAGTGATGGGCAGAACAGACATAGGCCCTGTAGTCATGGATTCTATAACTTAGAAAGCACAACTAGGACTAGAGTTACCCTTAGAGAGAATAGGTTCAAGTATATAGTTAGATAATCACACAAATGATTAATAAACATATTAATAATAAACATATGATGCTATAAAAGCAAAGGAGACCTAGTATTTTGGGGAGGTCAAAAAAATACTTCTGTGTCTATACAATTTGAACTGAGGTAGAAGGGATGCATTACTAAATGATGATGGTGATAGGGAAAGTATAGGAAGATGAAACTTTATTAATTCACATATTCACTCATTTATAACCTACTGTGTGTCTATACTATTTTCAGCCTTGAAATGTAAGAAAAAAAAAAAAAGAATGACTAAAAAAAAAGTAGTAGCTGGCTGGAGAAAGGGAATGTTGCAAGATAGGGCTTATTTTAGGTAACCACTGTAAGGAACTCTTAGGGGTTGCCCAGTTTAGACCTCGTTGTCTCCTTTTAACTGAGGAGTTTCACGTATTCCTAGTGACTCTATCCAGAAGGATCCCAGCTATGCTAATCCCTACCTGTATTACCTCAGGCAGGTTACTGACCCACTTAATGTCTCAGTTTCCTCAGCTATCAAATGATAAGGTTGATTGTACCTCCTTCCTAGGGTGTGGTAAGTATTTGGTAAGATTTTTATGTTCATTACATGGTCTCTATATAAGTATTAGATATTATATATAGTTACATGGCATTTTTACCCAGTTCAGTTCAGTTCAGTTGCTCAGTTGTGTCCGATGCTTTGCGACCCCGTGAATCGCAGCAGGCCAGGCCTCCCTGTCCATCACCAACTCCCAGAGTTTACCCAAACTCTTGTCCATCTAGTCGGTGATGCAATCCAGGCATCTCATCCTCTGTCGTCCCCTTCTCCTCCTTCCCCCAATCCCTCCCAGCATCAGGGTCTTTTGCAATGAGTCAACTCTTCGCATGAGGTGGCCAAAGTATTGGAGTTTCAGCTTCAACATCAGTCCTTCCAATGAACACCCAGGACTGATCTCCTTTAGGATGGACTGGTTGGATCTCCTTGCAGTCCAAGGGACTCTCAAGAGTCTTCTCCAACACCACAGTTCAAAAGCATCAATTCTTCAATACTCAGCTTTCTTCACCGTCCAACTCTAACATCCATTCATGACTACTGGAAAAACCATAGCCTTGACTAGACGGACCTTTGTTGGCAAAGTAATGTCTCTGCTTTTCAATATGCTATCTAGGTTGGTCATAACTTTCCTTCCAAGGAGTAAGCATCTTTTAATTTCATGGCTGCAATCACCATTTTGGAGCCCAAGAAAATAAAGTCTGACACTGTTTCCACTGTTTGCCCATCTATTTGCCATGAAGTGATGGGACCAGATGCCATGATCTTAGTTTTCTGAACGTTGAGCTTTAAGCCAACATTTTCACTCTTCTCTCTCACTTTCATCAAGAGGCTATTTAGTTCTTCTTCACTTTCTGCCATCAGGGTGGTGTCATCTGCATATCTGAGGTTATTGATATTTCTCCAGGCAATCTTGATTCCAGCTTGTTCTTCATCCAGTCCAGCGTTTCTCATGATGTACTCTGCATATAAGTTGAATAAGCAGGGTGACAATATACAGCTTGACGTACTCCTTTTCCTATTTGGAACCAGTCTGTTGTTCCATGTCCAGTTCTAACTGTTGCTTCCTGACCTGCATACAGATTTCTCAAGAGACAGGTCAGGTGGTCTTGTATTCCCATCTCTTTCAGAATTTTCTACGGTTTATTGTGATCCACACAGTCAAAGGCTTTGGCATAGTCAATAAAGCAGGAATAGATGTTTTTTTTCTGGAAATCTCTTGCTTTTTTGATGATCCAGCAGATGTTGGCAATTTGATCTCTGGTTCCTCTGTCTTTTCTAAATCCAGCTTGAACATCTGGAAGTTCTCTGTTCACATATTGCTGAAGCCTGGCTTGGAGAATTTTGAGCATTACTTTAGTAGCTTGTGAGATTAGTGCAATTGTGTGGTAGTTAGAGCATTCTTTGGCATTGCCTTTCCTTGGGGTTGGAATGAAAACTGACCTTTTCCAGTCCTGTGGCCACTTCTGAGTTTTCCAAATTTGCTGCCATATTGAGTGTAGCACTTTCACAGCATCATCTTTCAGGATTTGAAATAACTCAATTGGAATTCCATCACCTCCACTAGCTATGTTCGTAGTGATGCTTTCTAAGGCCCACTTGACTTCAAATTCCAGGATGTCTGGCTCTAGGTGAGTGATCACACCATCGTGATTTTGTGGGTCATGAAGATCTTTTTTGTACAGTTCCGTGTATTCTTGCTACCTCTTCTTAATATCTTCTGCTTTTGTTAGGTCCATACCATTTCTGTCCTTTATTGAGACCATCTTTGCATGAAATGTTCCCTTGGTATCTCTAATTTTCTTGAAGTGATCTCTAGTCTTTCCCATTCTGTTGTTTGCTACATTAGAAACAGAATGACAAAAATAAAAATAATTCAATAATATTGAATATTTATACCAGATTTATTCAAAGGAAGATGCAAATGACAAATACAACATTACATACAAGGTCAAATTTCAGTTAGGGGGACAGCAAAGAAAATGTTGAAAGAGGGGGAAATGATGATATGAACTGTTTAAAATATATGCATTATAAAATGACACCTAGGTAAACTGAAAGTCAATGAAGTTGGGTTAATTGCTATTTTTTTTTTTTAGAAAGGGAAGATGGATGCTTGCAATAAACTTAAATGAAAGATTTTAAAAAATGGTTCCCTGGGAACAGAGAGGCACAAACAAATGCTCATAATTTCGTGGCTTGGGCTGAAGCATTTCTCAAATGTCCTTGAAAGTTCCCAAAGACAATCTTTCCTCAGGAAAGTATTTCTCCTGTGAGTAAATAATGTTCTTGCCTAGAAATGAAATGCAGTAATATATTACATTGCCACTGAACTGATAGCAAGACTGGCAGCAGAAGTTCAAGAAAAAAATGTCACATCACAATCTAGAGTTTGAGGCTCCGTATCTGAACTTCCACACCTTCTAAAGGTATTCCTTTCACACTAAATCAAAAGAGTCCAGAAAAGAATTTTGACTACTTTGCTTAATTATTAGAAGGATTCACTTGAAATTATTGTATCATATATGTTCTGCCTTAAATTTTCTATGATTGAGTTGCACAGTCGATAAGCTAAGGTTTCTCTTGACCATAGAAAGCCTTCTTTTAAGGAGTCCAATAGTAATGACATTTGCTTGCTTTTTAAGAAAGCTTCATACTTTCCAAAGTGCTTTATAAATGCATTTCTGTGAAGCAAGTGGAACACCTCTTGTCAGTGGTACTTTGCGGAAGAGAAAACGGAGGCTGTAAAGCAAAGCTGCTTCCTCAAGATCGTTCAGTGAGTTAGGCAAGTTTTCATCACGAGAATACTCATAGTTCAGCAGGGAATCCAGCAGAGAAAGCTTAAGCCTTTAGTCCATCTTTACACCAGCATTTTTGCATGAATGAAAAATTTACCCAAAATGAAATGCATTAGGTACCTAGTACCTCCTTCCTGTTTCTTAGAGTCTAGTGAGAGATTCAGTCTTAGCATATTGTATCCTGATGGAAATAACTTAGATCATCCTAAGGCTGGTCTCATGCACTTTTAGAACTGAATTCCAGCTTCATCCCTTACATGAAGGACACTTCTTAGCCTTTCAGAGCCTGTTTCTCCATCTATTAAATGGCAATTTTAATGCTCTCTTACATGTTTATTAACTTATTCGCTTAACAAAGCACCTGTTAGATGCCAAGTACTCTGCTAAGAATGGTGAAGCTTCTCTAGAATGTCAGAAGGCATTGTTCAGTGCATAGCAGAGGTCAACAGAGGTTAGAGTTAAAACTTGAATTTGACAATGGGGGAAGATGAAAGGCTCACATGTCAAGGAAAATTGGAAAAAAATACTCTTATACAGCTTAGAGAGATAGACCTGGAGACATTTGGGGTGACAAAATTTGTGACTTGGGACATACCCCAATTCCTTCCTCAGTTTCCACATCTTAGAATTGGGAATGATGATTAAACATGTCTCACAGTATTCATTCAATAGAGATTAAATAAGCATGGAAAGTGGCACAGGGCAAATTTGGTAAATTATTATATAGGAAAGTGTGTATAAATAAAATCAACTGCCATGACCCCTCTCTATACCAGGTGACCACAGCACTCTTTAATCTTCTGGCTGAGTCTGGACATGGATTTGTAACTTTATTCAACCAGCATATGAGGAACCCCTTAACCTTTGGATTGGTTAGAAATTTTGGCCCCTCTGCTCTAATATAGTTTAATTTTAATTTTGTTTTGAAGGTATGTATGTATAAATAAGGAGAATTTTATAGAAATACAATTCAGATTTTAAATTCAAAATTATAGGAAAACATTCCTTTCATGTTTTTTGTTTTACCTTTAGGTGCACTGATTAGCTACTTCTTCTGCACCCAGGCAAGAGGGATTCTGAAGAAAATACAGTAACATTTTGATTTCAGATATAAGATAGTGAGAGCCTCTGCCTGCTTCATTTAGATTCAGCTCACCTTCAGCTTTAGAGGGGGACTTCGAATTGAGGCACTTTTTATACAATTTCAAGTTATTTAATTCCTGAACTATATTCAGCCATGATAGAGAATTGGGATTTGCCTAAAATATCCATCCTTCCTTTCCTTGTACCTTATCTTGTTCAGAGAGGACTTTTGACTATTCTGCCTTTAATTTCTCAACCAGTTAAGTTGCTAAAATCTAATCTCACTAAGGTGAAGCTTAGTTTCTGCTGATTTAATCTACCCAAATGAGATTATGAGTCTCTGAATTTTTTTAGCAAACATTTACTATGCCTTAAAAATATTTTTTAAATACATGGTATTATTTGCTGATGTTACTGGGAAATAATTAATTAGGTTTTAGGTTCACAATAAAATTGAGCAGAAGGTACAGAGATTACCCACACACTCCTCTGGTGGGAATGTAAACTGATGCAGTCACTGTAGAAAACAATATGGCAGTTTCTCAATAAACCAAAAATAGAACTACCATATGACACAGCAATTTCACTCCTGGTTATATATCCAAAAAAAAAAAAAAAAACCACACACACACAAGAACACTAATTTGAAAGGATATGTGCATTCCAATGTTAATAGCAATAATATCTACAATTGCCAAGACATGGAAACAACCTAAATGGCCATCAACAGATATATATATGTGTGTGTGTTTGCTGTGTGCTTAGTCACTCAGTCATGTCTGACTCTTTGTGAACCCATGGCCTGTAGCCCAACAGGCTCCTCTGTCCTTAGGGATTCACCAGGCAAGAATACTGGAGTGGGTTGCCATCTTCCTCCAGGGGATCTTCCCAACCCAGGGATCGAACCCAGGGCTCCTGCATTGCAGGCAGATTCTTTACCATCTGAGCCAGCAGGGAAGCCACATATTATATGTATATAATATGTGTCTATCAAGTACATAATATATATAACATATGTTTAACATATAGAATATATATAACATATATTTATATACACACATATATAATGGAATGTGAGTCACAAAAATGAATGAAATTAATTTTGTTATTTGTAACCGCATAGATGGACCTGAAGGGCATTTTGCTAAGTAAAGTCGGACAGAGAAAGATAATACTGTATAATACCACTTATATGTGGAATGTAAAAAATAAAACTAGTGAATACAAGATAAAAGAAGCAGACTCACAGATATAGAGAAGGAACTAGTGATTACCAGTGGGGTTGGGGGAGAGGGGCAATATAGGAGTCAGAGTGGGGGAGTAGGAGGCACACACTATGGGTGTAAGAGAGGCTCAAGGACGTATTGTGTAACACAGGGAATATAACCAATATTTTGTAATAACTGTAAATGGAAAGTAGCCTTTAAAAATTGCATAAAAATATTTTCTTATTTTTTTAAAAAGATACTTCTTACCTGGTAGAAGCTTTAGAAAAGTCTTTGGAGGCAGATAATTTTAAAATTGCAGCATATAACTTCTGGATACTGGCTGACATTCTCATAGGAACCACCATGAAAATTACTTTCAAAAGCATTCATCACCTTAGCTTGAAGGATTCTATTCCTTCAGCATGTATTAGTCCATGCTGCATCCTTACTTTGACTTATCTGTGTGGTTCAGTTCTAGCCCCTAGGAACAAAGGCTGCCGAGAGGCAACTTGTTTGGCTTGGGAGTCTGCCCGATGTGAAAAGTTTGCAGGCAAAATCAGAAAGAACAGCTGCAGGAGGAGAGATGTGGGTAGATGACAGCCAAGGATTCAGAAAATAATTTGCATGAGAGCTTTCTGCTTAACAAGAGGCAGCATGTGCTGGGTGATGGTTTACTATCCACTGCCACGCTGGTTTCTACACCCCGAGTCCTCCTTCCATCAATACTTGTGTTCTGAGGGAATGCCCAGCCACCATCTTCTACTTATCTGAGTTAGCATGACCTGCCATCTAGAAATTCAAAGAGCTTTCCTTTATTAACCCACATGGATCTACTTTATCCTGCGGCTCAGGATGCTAGTCCCATACAAACTGATTTAATAACAAATGTTTAAATGCAAATCCAAGGTTATTTAGATAATATCTTTTGACGACTTACTGCACATGAGACACTGCATTGTGCACTTTATATGCCATATCTTATTTCATAACAGACCTCTGAAGTTGATGTTTAAGGTTCCGGCAAAGAGCTCCATGCACAAGAAAAAAACAGTCAGAAAAGATAGAAGTATTATTTATTATTAATGAGCTCACCTCTGAACCTCATTTTGGAATTCTAAATGAAGGTTTCCCTCTCTCTTTTTCTTACCCCCGAATCATGGATGGGTAGGTCTTGGGACAAGCCTAAGCTAATATGCCTTATCGTTTGAATCATAGGCTGAGCTTCTGGGACAGAACCCTGTGACAGGTTTGTCACTTTCAAATGTGACAATTCTCATTGCTCCATAGATGTCCTGGTTATTGATCAATAATGTTAGCGATTCTTCTTCTAAGAATAGGATGGAGGGGAAGTCACTGAATCTCCTATTCCGTCCCAAACATGTAAAGACCAAAGCATGGTGGAAAGAGAAGCAAATCTGTTTATAATATGTTTTATTCTCCATTTTTCAGAGGTGCCCATGATAGCTTCGAAAGGCTGAGTAACATGTCCATGCCATGTAGCTCATACTTTTAACCTCTTTATCATACCACTTATCCTTCTCACCTACCCATTTGCCTTTTACATCGACATCCTGACAAACGGATCAGTGTACTGGATAGAAATAAACAACAGCAAATAAGCTGGAAACCCATTTCTGTTTCCATTAGCTAGGATAGTCACTTGTTTCTTTTAAGTGAGGTCCTCCACCTTTTTAAGGTACTGAGTAACTAAGGTTGTGCTTGCACTGGTTAGACAAGATTTCTCCAGCCATAATATTCCAAAGAGGAATCATATATTTCTTTAAGTCCTATGTATGTTTCTAGAGTTTAGATTCTAAATCAAATAGGTTTCTGCTTTTCAGTAAAAAATGAACATAGGATTTCACTTGTAAATTTATCCACTATTTTTTCCTCTTTCTAGCAACAAACAAAGGTGGTAGTTGAGTTGGTGGATGTGATAGAGACAGCCGTATCCTTCAGAAAATCACAAATTTTAGGAACCATGGGGCTTCCCAGGTGTCTCAGTGGTAAAGAATCCGCCTGCCAATGCAGGAGGCACAAGGGACGTTCATTCAATCCCTAGGTCGGGAAGATCCCCTGGAGAAGAAAATGGCACCCCACTCCAGTATACTTGTCTGGGAAATCCCATGGACACAGGAGCCTGCCAGGCTACAGTCCATGGGGTTGCAAAAACTCAGACATAACTCTGCACACACACGCACACAGCACACAGCATGCTTGTAACAAGCTCAGAACTTTAAAATGAGACCACAGGAAGATTAACATGCTTGAAAGTATATTACAAATCAATATTGAAATAGAGCTTAAGATACAATTCATCTGGAAAGAAGCTCAGGTCATGACTGCCAGTTATTTAATATTCTGGTCTCAAAACAATGGACGTGCTATTGAAATATGGCATTTTGACTGCCATTGGAATGGTCAGGTTTCAAACAGTAGTTCATTAGTTGTGCTCAAATGGGTAGACTATTGAATAATAAAGTGAAGATGAGAAGGGAGATTTGTATTCTAATCTTGTCTTGGCCAATGACATGTGGACTTTAAACCCATCACACAATCATTTACCACCTTGATTTTCTCACCTGTAAAATGAAGAAATGATTGTAATTCATTCTTTGATTATAGTTCTATAATTCTAGAAGCATAGATTGAATAAAGTTCAAGGATTTATGCCTAAACTCTAGCAAGTAGAAAAAATGTTCTTTTATTTCTAAAATGGCTTTGATATTGCATTAACAGAGCAAATGAAATCATTTGAGGATTGTTCAAAGAATCACCAACTTAAAATTCAACTCTACTGTTGGTTTTTATTGTCTGTTTAACTTTTACTAGATCTATAATAGTTTTATTTATTTTCCTTTGCACCTGGACTGGCAGACTGAGTGGTTGGAGAAACACATCAACAGTTATTTTATATATTTTGTTATCAGAGCCAACTCTGTGATCTTTGCTCTTCCTATGAATTATTTATTTAATTTGATGTGTTTTCCCCTGGATTCATAGAATTTCCTTTTGTCATGATGTTTCTTTCCATTTGTGGAACTGTAAACACAGCTGACTAAACCTCTCCAATGGCTGAATATATATCAGGTCTTTTGTGTGAAGGGTGCTAGCTAACCTTCCTGTTCATAGGCCTACTACATTTTGAGTCATTTACTTTTTTCCTGCTCACCCCCAATAGTATCACTGTGGAGAAAATAAAATAACAATAAATACCACTTATTTAAACTGGATCAGAAAACTTGACCTTTCCCTACCTTTTAGATTTGCTCTCTTTGTGGCAGTGTGCACACCTATTTTCCTCTGAATTTCAATTCACCTTCTACATGGGAATCATTATGCCTACCATACAACATGGTGAACATAAAATAAATTCTACCCATCTGCTACCATACTGGAGAAAAATAATTGGATTGAGTTTCATCAAATTTGGAGGCACATGTTTACAATGACTTGTTTGAAAATACTGACTACATGGGGTACAGTTGGACACTCTGAAGTCACTTTAAAGAGGTACACCAATACCTCCTAGAGCATCAACAACTAAAATAAAGTGAGAAGCATTTTTATTTCTCCTTAGGAGAGACATGTTCTGTGATGTGAATGGTTCTTACCTTTTGGTGATTCATCAAAATATCCTGGGGAGCTTTTTGATCATTTTAAAGCCCAGTCTGTAATTTGCACCAATTAAATATGAATTTCTTGGGTAGATTTTAAGGTTTGGAGAATGTGATGGTTAATTCATGTGTCAGCTTGACTGGATCATGGCATACACAGATATTTTGGTAAACATTATTTCTGGGTGGGCCCCTGAGGGTGTTCCCAGATGAGATTAGCATTTCAAATGGTAGCTGGAGTAAAGCAGATTTCCCTCCACAGTGTAGGTGAGCCTCATCTAATCTAATGGGAGCCTGAAAAAAATAAAATGTCAGAAGAAAGGAGAACTGGCTCTCTGCCTGAATGCTCGTTCCTATCTGCTGCCATTTGACTGTGACACACACATGGGCCCCCCAGTTCTCAAAACCATACCACCGACTTTCCTAGTTCTCCAGCTTATATTTAATATACAAGTTATTATATTTAATATTATTAATCAATATTATATTTCTTAATAGAAATATATAAAATAATATATATTATTAATTAATATTATATTTAATATATAAGTATTATATTTAATACTTAGCATATGTTTAATATCAACTACATATGTTACAGCAATTGTATATATACATATCAGTTCAGTTCAGTTCAGTTGCTCAGTCATGTCCGACTCTTTGCGACCCCATGAACCGCAGCACACCAGGCCTCCCTGTCCATCACCAACTACCGGAGTTTACCCAAACTCATGTCCATTGAGTTGGTGATGCCATCCAGCCATCTCATCCTCTGTCGTCTCCTTCTTTTCCTGCCCTAATCTTTCCCAACATCAGGGTCTTTGCCAATGAGTCAGCTCTTCACATCAGGTGGCCAAAGGATTGGAGTTTCAGCTTCAACATCAGTCCTTCCAATGAACACCCAGGACTGATCTCCTTTAGGATGGACTGGTTGAATCTCCTTTCAGTCCAAGGGACTCTCAAGAGTCTTCTCCAACACCACAGTTCAAAAGCATCAATTCTTCTGTGCTCAGCTTTCTTTATACTCCAACTCTCACATCCATACATGACTACTGGAACAACCATAACCTTGACTAGACGGACCTTTGTGGACAAAGTAATGTCTCTGCTTTTTAGTATGCTGTCTAGGTTGGTCATAACTTTCCTTCCGAGGAGTAAGCATCTTTTAATTTCATGGCTGCAATCACCATCTGCAGTGATTTTGAAGCCCCCAAAAATAAAGTCAGCAGCTGTTTCCACTGTTTCCCCGTCTATTTGCCGTGAAGTGATGGGACCGGATGCCATGATCTTAGTTTTCTGAATGTTGAGCTTTAAGCCAACTTTTTCACTCTCCTCTTTCACTTTCATCAAGAGGCTCTTTAGTTCTTCTTCACATTCTGCTATAAAGGTGGTATAATTAGCATATCTGAGGTTATTGATATTTCTCCTGGAAATATTGATTCCACCTTGTTCTTCATTCAGCCCAGAGTTTCTCATGATGTACTCTGCATATAAGTCAAATAAGCAGGGTGACAATATACAGCCTTGACGTACTCCTTTTCCTGTTTTGAACCAGTCTGTTGTTCCATGTCCAGTTCTAACTGTTGCTTCCTGACCTGCATACAGGTTTCTCAAGAGGCAGGTCAGATGGTCTGGTATTCTCATCTCTTTCGGAATTTTCCACAGTTTATTGTGATCCACACAAAGGCTTTGGCATAGTCAATAAAGTAGAAATAGATGTTTTTCTGGAACTCTCTCGCTTTTTCGATGATCCAGCAGATGTTGGCAATTTGATCTCTGGTTCCTCTGCATTCTCTAAATCCAGCTTGAAAATCTGGAAGTTCACGGTTCATGTATTGCTGAAGCCTGGCTTGAGAATTTTGAGGATTACTTTACTAGCATGTGAGATGAGTGCAATTGTGTGGTAGTTTGAGCATTCTTTGGCATTGCCTTTCTTTGGGATTGAAATGAAAACTGACCTTTTCCAGTCCTGTGGCCACTGCTGACTTTTCCAAATTTGCTTGCATATTGAGTATAGCACTTTCACAGCATCATCTTTGAGGATTTGAAATAGCTCAACTGGAATTCCATCACCTCCACTAGCTTTGTTCGTAGTGATGCTTCCTAAGGCCCACTTGAGTTAGGTCTAAAAGGGAAATATCTCAGTTTTAGAAGTTGATGTCAACTCTTCTAACACTTCATCCAATGTAAAAATTTATGCACCTGCAGAACTTTGGGATAACCATTTTTTAATGTATTTTAAATTGGAGGATAATTGCTTTACAATCTTGAATAAGCCATAAGTATGTGTATATATGTATGTATGTATATATATATATATATATATATATATATATATATGTATATCCCCTCTTCCTTGAACCTCCCTCCCAACCTGCATCCAACCCCTCTAGGTCATCACGGAGATAACTATTATGTTTTCCACATTTGCATTTGTCCACTTATATATGCATATATATTTATATAAAATATTTATTTATATATACTTATATTTTATGCCCATTAATTAATAATACTAAGATTCACTATTTACATAATTTTTATTTCTATTACATTTTCTCCTAATGTTATCATAGCAGTTTCCCACATGATCTAACGTTCCTCATCTAGATGATTTAAAAGTTATTTAATATTTCAATGTATGATATCAGTTTAAATAATGTGCTATTGTTAGAAACAAATTATTTCCAAGTTTTTTTCTTTCTTAATAAATAGTGTTCCAATAAATGCTATGGTACCTAGATTTCTGTGAAATCCTTAGAATGCATTGCTACATATGTACTCCCTAGGTAAAATATCCAACTTGTACTCATCTGGAAAATGTCTTTTAAAATCTACATTCAGATCTGTCCTTGAAGATTCCTGACCAGCAACTCTTTCTTCTCTTTCCCCCCAACCACCCGCCCCCCATGCCTTTCCCCCTCTTTCCAGATAGCTTTTTTGGGGTGAAGGAGTGTGTGTGCTCTGATCATTTTTCCAAAGGACTATCATCACCTCTCCAGCTTCCCTCTGTGTTCCCCTCCCCCCACCTCCCCACCTCACCCCCTTCAACAGTGTTTTTCAAGGCTAATGGGGGCTGAGGGGGGCAGAGAAAGAGTGAAGGAAAGTTGCAAATGTCTCCTCACTTCCTAAGCTTCCTGCCCCCACCCACCCCTCTGAGCAGAAGACAATATAGTGAAAAGAAGAGGCGGAGGAGATCATGACAGGATGGATGCGGGCAGCGGTGCTGCAGCCCTCCCATCTCCACCCTGGTGCCTCCGTCCGGGAGGTGAGAGGGCCGCTGCAGGGAGACTCTGTGACAACTTTCATTTCCCCCTAATCCCCTGGGGGAGCGGTGAGGTCGGAGACCCTGAAAGATAAGACATGAATAAACCATTTCACAGATGAAGAAACTAAGACCTTTATTTATCCAAAAGTGAGAGTTGGACTATAAAGAAAGCTGTGCACAGAAGAATTGATGCTTTTGAACTGTGGTGTTGGAGAAGACTCTTGAGAGTCCCTTGGATTGCAAGGAGATTCAACCAGTCCATCCTAAAGGAGATCAGTCCTGGGTGTTCACTGGAAGGACTGATGTTGAAGCTGAAACTCCAATCCTTTGGCCACCTGACGCAAAGAGCTGACTCATTGGAAAAGACCCTGATGCTGGGAAAGATTGAGGCCAGGAGGAGAAGGGGACGACAAAGGATGAGATGGTTGGATGGTATCACTGACTCAATGGACACGGGTTTGGGTGGACTCCAGGAGTTGGTGATGGACAGGGAGGCCTGGCTTGCTGCGGTTCATGGGGTTGCAAAGAGTCAGACACCGCTGAGCAACTGAACTGAACAAAGCAAGTAAGAAGCAGCAGTGACTTGGAGCTGAGACCTTCTGGCTCATTCTCAGAGATCAAGCCCTGAGCCTTTGGAGTTGGAGCACAGACTCCAAGACCCTAGACTACCAGAGAACTAACTGTTGGGAGTATAAATTAGTGAGAATTCACACTAAAGTAACCACTTTAATACAAGATCCGGCAACATCAAACCACCAGTAACACCCTGTGCAGGAAAGAAAGAAAGTGAAGTTGCTCAGTCGTGTCGCTCTTTGTGACCCCATGGACTGTAAGCTACCACACTCCTCCATCTATGGGATTTCCCAGGCAAGAGTATTAGAGTGGGTTGCCATTTCCTTCTCCAGAGGATCTTCCCAACCCAGGATCAAACCCAGGTCTCCCACATTGTAGGCAGATGCTTTACCATCTGAGCCACCAGGGAAGTTTCCTCATCTAAGCAACAAACGAAACAAAAATACAAACCAAATCATCAACAGGCAGGAACCACCTCCCTCAGCCTTGCCCATCGGAGGCAAAACAACAGACAAGCAGACAAAAAAGCCCAGCACAAACCTCACCCTGTATGAGCCGGCCTTAAGAGAGCAGAAACCAAAAGGAAGAAAGAATTGAACCTGGAAGCCTGGGAAAAGGAGACCTCAAACACAACAAGTAAAAAAAATAATAATAATAATAATAAAAGAAAAGGCAGAGAAACACCACGGAAATGAAGAAACAAATTAGAAATACAGAAGCCCAAATAAATGAAGATGAAATAGGGAAACTACCTGAAATAGTATAGTCAAGATGATCAAAAACCTTGAAAACCAAAGGCAGGAATCAATTAACAAAGACCTAGAAGAATTAAAGAATAAACATAGAGAGACAAGCAATACAATTACTGAAATTAAAAATACTTTGGAAGGAATCAATAGCAGAATATCTGAAGCAGAACAAATCACTGAGCTGGAAGATAAAATGGTGGAAATAACTTCCGAAGAGCAGAATAAGGTAAAAAGAATGAAAAGAGCTGAGGATAGTCTCAGAGACCTCTGGGACAATATCAAACACACCAACATTCGAATTATAGGGGTCCCAGAAAAAGAAGAGGAAAAAGGGTATGAGGACATTTTTGAAGAGATTATAGTTGAAAATTTCCCCAACATGGAAAAGGAAGTAGTCAATCAAGTCCGAGAGGCACAAAGAGTCCCATACAGGATAAACCCAAGGAGAAACATGCCAAGACACTGATCAAACTAAAGACTAAACTTAAAGAAAGAATATTAAAAGCAGCAAGGGAGGAGCAACAAGTAACATACAAAGGACACTCCATACGTTTAACAGGTGATCTTTCAGCAGAAACTCTGCAGGCCAGAAGGGAATGGCAGGATATATTTAAAGTACCAAAAGGGAAAAATCTACAACCAAGATTACTGTACCTGGCAAGCACCTCATTCAAAATTGATGGAGACATAAAAAACTTCTCTGACAAGCAAAAGTTAGGAGAATTCAGTACCACCAAACCAGCTTTACAACAAATGTTAAACGGACTTATATAGTTAAGAAATACAAGAGAAGGAAAAAGATCTACAAAATCAACCCCAAACAATTAAGAAAATGCCAGTAGGAGCATATATATCAGTAATTACTTTAAATGTAAATGGATTAAATGCTCCAATCAAAAGACACAGACTGGCTGAATGGATACAAAAACAAGACCCATATATAAGCTGTCTACAAGAAACCTACTCCAGACCTAAAGGCACATATAGACTGAAAGTGAGAGGATGGAAAAATATATTCCATGAAAATGGGAAGCAAAAGAAAGCTGGAGTAGCAATCCTCATATCAAACAAAATAGACCTTAAAATAAAGATTGCAAGTGATAAGGAAGGATACTACATAAAGACCAAGGGTTCAATCCAAGAGGAAATCATAACAATTGTAAAGATCTATGCACCCAACATAGGAGCACCTCAATACATAAGACAAACTCTAATATACATAAAAGGAGAACTTGACAGTAACACAATTATACTAGGAGATTTTAACACCCCACTCACACCAATGGACATATCATCAAAACAGAAAATTAATAGGGAAACACAAGTTTTAAATGATACATTAGATGAGATGGATCTCACGCGTATCTTCAGGACATTTCATCCAGATGCAGAAGAATACACTTTCTCTCAAGTGCATATGGAACATTCTCCAAGATAGACCACATCTTGGGTCACAAATCAAACCTCAGTAAATTTAAGAAAATTGAAATTGTATCAAGCATCTTCTCTGACCACAATGCTGTGAGACTAGATATCAATTACAAGAAAAAAACTGCAAGAAACACAAACACATGGAGATTAAATAATATGTTTCTAAATAACCAACAGGTTACTGAAGAAATCAAAAGGGAAATCAAAAAATCTCTAGAAACAAATGACAATGAAAACACAACAACTCAAAACCTATGTGATGCAGCAAAAGCAGTTCTAAGAAGAAAGTTTATAGCAATACAATCTTACCTCAAGAAACAAGAAAAACATCGGATAGACAACCTAACTTTACACCTAAAACACCTGGGAAAGAAGAACAAAAAAATATTAGTGAAAGGAAAGAAACCACAAACATCTGAGAAGAAATAAATGAAAAAGAAATGAAAGAAACAATAGTAAAGATTAATAAAACTAAAAGCTGGTTCTTTGAGAAGATAAACAAAATTGACAAGCCTTTAGCCAGGCTCATAAAAAAAAAAGTGAGAAGAATCACATCAACAAAATTAGAGGTTACAACAGACAATGCAGAAATACAAGTATAGATGAATGGATACAGAAGTTGTGGTACCTATACACAATGGAATATTACTCAGCCATAAAAAGGAATGCCTTTGAGTCGGTTCTAATAAGATGGATGAACCTATAACCTGTTATACAGAGTGAAGTAAGTCAGAAAGGGAAAGATAAATATCATATTGTAACACATATATATGATCTAGAAAAATGGTACTTAAGAATTTACTTACAGAGCAGCAGTGGAGAAACATATATAGAGAATAGACTTGTGGACATGCAGAGAGGGGAGGAGAGGGCAAGATGTATGAAAAGAGTAACATGGAAACTTACATTATCATATGTAAAATAGATAACCAATGGGAATTTGCTGTATGGCTAAGAAACTCAAACAGGGGCTCTGTATCAACCTGGAGGAGTGGGACAGGGAGGGAGATCAGAGGGAAGTTCAAAAGGTAGGGGATATATGTATACCTATGGCTGATTCAGGTTGCGGTTTGACAGAAAACAACAAAATTCTGTAAAGCAGTTATACTTCAATACAAAAAATAAATTAAAAAAAATCTGTATTCAGACCTTTACCTTCACAACTATATCGATTGTTTCTGTTTCATTTGTTTTGCTCTCTGGTTTTCACCTGTTGATAGGTAGGCAGATACAGAGAGAATTAATATCATTGCCTCACACCTCTGTCTCTTCTAAATATTTTTGCAGTTTTGATGTTAACTGGGTGCTTTGCCAAAATGTCAGTTCAATTTTCCTCTGATAGTTGCTCAATACTAGCCCCCTCCTCAGGTACTGAAAAATGAAATTCTAATGATTTGTTAACATTTGTTAATATAGATGAGATTAAGGCCCACAGTTTTCTAATGAAAACTTACTATTTGGGGCTTTTTTCACAGAAATATCATAACATTATTTGCAGTCAAGTTGCATTGATATCCCATATATGCATCACAGCATATGAGTAAACAAAGTCTGTGAAATGATTTAAATATGAAAATGATTATGCAAGTGATAAATATTATTTATTATTAAATATGATTAGTAGTTGTCAAGCAGATCGTTTTCTGCCAAAGTGCCACATACCTTTCAAAATGAATGCTTGCAATTAAAAGTATTTAGGTAGGGGAAAAATGAATTCTTCTCAACTTTTGCATCATAGCCCAGATACTGCCAGGCAAACAACTTGATAGACTCAATGGAAGCTTAGTTAAACAGGTGATAATCTTCTCTTACCCTCCAATTTATCACTAACTGGCTTTTCCATAGATTGCAGTCATTAAAAGTTTGTAATTGTAGCCTTCTGCTGTATTTACCATTAGAAAATTCCCTTTTAAATGGAGCATGCTGTGCTAATCAGTGGTGGGTTTGTCACAAACTTGTTTATCATTCACAGTGATTAGGTTCCCCTTATTTGAACTGGTATATAAAATGCTAGTTATGGTATTTTTAAATCATTTTTTTTCTATCTGTTTTTCCTGTTAGTGTAACTGAAGGTGAGGTCCGGCTGCTCCTCACTCAAAAACCAATGAAAAGACAAGTTTTGTGGAACGGAAGTTTGCTTAATTTTAGGTGTGAGCAACCTGTGGGGAAGGTCTCCGCCTGTACAACAGTCAACTCCCACCCACAACAGTCGAGGGCAAGAGCTGTTACAGGTTGAGGGAGGGGCTACATCAGAAATCGCACAGTCTGTTCTGACAGCCGTCTTGAAATTGGTCATCAGTGGTCTGACCGGCGTCATCTTGATTGTTGTACAGCCCCAGGGTCGGTTTGTTCCTGTTTCTTTGAGGCCAGTTCTTGGAACTGTGGCAGCTTACCTCGTGGCTACAGTCTGGTCATCATGTAGTGAACTTCTCAGCCTGGTGGGAGCTTCCAACAGCTCACAGAATATGGCTCAGAATATTACCTATAGCCACTGAGGAGGAACTAAAGGTCCTTGATTTTGCTTACTGCCTAAACTATTATTGTTTTGTCCAGTTTCTTTTTTTCCTTGCTTCTGCATTTTCTCATTTTCTCACTTCTCTGATTAAACTTATTGTTTTTCTAACATTTTTTCCAGACAAAAGGCAAGTGGAGGACTTGGGGGATGGGAAGGACTGTAAGGTCCTGCTCCGTCTCGCTAGGAGCCTCGTTTAGGTGTGTAGTCAATATCTGCAACACTTAGGCTCGGCTAGAAAAGGAGAGTGCACACAGGACACCCACAGCCGGCTTGGAAAGCCGAGAAACACTGAAGAGGGGTGGCGGTATCTGCAGCACGGTCAGTCTGTTCTGTTCAGTGTGATATAGCTGTTACAGCACATGCTGAGCTGTCAATAAAAACCAGAGTTAAAGCATTCTGTGTAGTAGAGGGAGGTGTGGGAAAAGGGGTCAGTCCAGTTACATAAAGATGGTGCATCTGGTTGGCACAACGGACCATGTTATCTTTAATCAGGCACCGAGTTTCTGTCCTCCTTCCTTGTCCCCATTATTCATCTGTTTCAGTCTCCCTGCCTCCCTGACTGCCTCCCCCCATTCCCAGCTGCTCATCTCTGCAGTTACTTTGGAGTGTCTACCAGAGATGGCACTGAGATGCAGGGCCTGATCTCTGTAAAAATGAATCAGTCTTTCATGAACCGCACAGAACAAAATGAGAATCAGGAAACCAGTGAAAGGGGATATAGCTAAAATTGGATAATTATACCTCAGTACCCTGTTTCTAAAGACGATACAGCCTACTTCCTGCCATATTATCACCCACCCAGTAAGTGTGCTTTTTTTTTTCCCCCAGAGAAGAGATAATGCATTTATGTCAATCTATTCATGCTTGAGACTCACAGTGCATATTGTCTATAATTGTGAGATAAATCTCGGTGAGGATATAGATGGGGGTATTCGGCTTCAAAAACGTGGCTGGGGCAGGAAATGGACCCTACATCTGGTCCTGTTTACAAAGTGGCTTGTTAAAATGTGCATCTATATACAAAGAAAAATTAATCAGCATATGTAGCCACAGGGAGGATGGGAAGTGTTGATTACACACATTGCTCAGGTGCTGTCAGAGAGATTTCGGGGCTGGTGGAGGCTCAACAAGCCCTAGGTCTTAGTAGCAGCCAATGGGAGCAAGTCTCTCCCCTACAGACAACCCACTCCCCCCCTTCTGAAAGGCAGGCCCCTACAAATGTGCTGGCTAGGGTGATCCTCTAGTTTTCCCTAATCCACGTGGGGCTGTGGAATGAAATAAAACTAATGTGCAGGCGAACAAAGGGTAGTGAAAAGGACATGAGCTCTGGAATGCTCTCTCTGGAGGAAGACAGAACTGCATTCAAATCCCAACCCTTTCATTTTTTGAGTTATGTAAATTGAACAAGTTCCTTAAATTCTCTGAACTGCAGTTGCCTCATCTGTGAGGTGGAAATCAGGTCAGTCCTACTGGGTTGTTGTATGTATTATGAATAACATATGTAAAAGGCCTAGCACAGAACTGACATAAAACAGACAAAGTAATGATTATTACATAACTCAGGAATACTACTCTGCCCAATGTAGACAGTCCTAAACTGAGACAATATATAATAAAATCTTATTCAGAAGAACTTGTAAGTAGGCAAGGATTCAGTGAATTGGTGGCTGTATCCTGTGGCTAGGTCTCAGTGTATCAATTCATATCCACAGAGATTCTCAACATGTAGTGGAAGCAATGCATTTCCAATTAATGTCATCATAAGAACTAAACCTTTGTATCTCTTTGGTTTCTAAGTGTTTGATTTTTCAACCTTAATAATGCATTAGAGTACTTCTGAGGTTAGCTTTTACTAAATTATAAACGCTTTCATTTTATACCTGAGATGCATGGTTCTCTCAGTGCAGGTAGGGGGAAAGAAGGCAACGTGTTTTAGACTGACTGACTCTGACTTGCTGGAGTTCTGGTACACGGACTCAATGGTGAAGTCAGCAAAGCTAATGAGTGTTCATTTCTAAATGAACTAGAATTAGGTCAAGATATGAGTTTCCAATCACATATACTTTTTCTGATGATCTTTTATTGTTGTAGCGTAAAGATAACTGCTTTCCCTTTGTTTTTGAGAACATGTTAGTTGTGTTGTCCCAAGTAAAAACTAAAATGTCGTGAAATAAATCACTTTCACGTATTACAGTTTTTACTTGGGACAGCAGAGCTAACATGTTCTCAGAAACAAAGGGAAAGCAGTATCTTTACACTCGGTCATTTCTCTCACCCTCAGGAGTAGCCTCAGATGCTTGCTCCCACCAGTTACTAGGATGCCCTATATTTTCCCACCATCATTACCTTCATCATCACATCATCACATTCATTATAATCATCCCTATCAATTCAGCATCTTTAATGAGCCAGTCTTCTTACTCATTTACAATCGTCACTGCTTTTATATGCACACATACATATATTAGCTCAGTTTGCTGGCACTTGTTGCCCTCAAGCTGATATCAGACTGCGTATTCATTAGGTGAAAATGGTATTAACCATTTAGATGAGGAAGGGCAAAAGAATGTCATACTGATTGTCTGTTTTGAATGATTGGTAGTGGCTGCCAGAGCACTGAATTAAGAAAACATTTTAAGGCTCTGTCCACTCTGTCCAGGCTTTGTAGGAAAAAAATGCCATGACTGATTCACAGTGTCTGCCTTGGGTGAAAGAAGACAGAATACAAATAGAATAAGTTACATGCAGGACCTAAGGGATGGTGGTCCTCAAGCTCAGTTTCCTTGTTTTTTATAAGCTACTTAGAGACATGAATAATGTTTCCACTTTCCATCATGTTGCTACAGTGTTCATTTACAAATCATTTGTTTGTTTCTTCACTCATCCACTTATTCCTGCTGAGTCCTCCTTGACTCAGAAACTTCACACACTCTGTTCCCTTATGCTGAATCTCATATACTCCAAAAAGTTTCTGCAGGGAGGCCTTGTCCTGTTTATCCTAAGAAATTGCCCTAGATTAGCATATGTTGCAGCATCATTCTCCTTATGCTATAGAACTTGTATGAATTTGTAATTATTTATTAGAATGTTTACTTGTGAGTTTACTGTTTCCCTCACTGAACTCTAAATTTTGTGAGCTCAGGAACCATATCTCTCTTTCTGACAAGCCATCTTATACCCAGCACACACATCTAGGAGAGAGGAGACATTTAATATATATTTGTTGAAACATCAGGGCTTCCCTGATAGCTCAGTTGGTAAAGAATCTGCCTGCAATGCAGAAGACCACAGTTCGATTCCTAGATTGGGAATATCCACTGAAGGAGGGATAGGCTACCCACTCCAGTATTCTTGGGCTTCCCTGGTGGCTCAGATGGTAAAGAATCTGCCCACAATGCGGGAGACCTGGGTTCAATCCCTGGGTTGGGAAGATCCCCTGGAGAAGGGAAAGGCTACCCCCTCCAGTATTCTGGCCTGGAGAATTCCATGGACCATATAGTCCATGGGGTCACAGAGTCGGACACGACTGAGCAACGTTCACTTTCACTTTGTTGAAACAGCAAATCCACTAAACTTTGGAGATTCAAACTTAATAAAACATGTATCCTGGCTTCACAGAACTCATATCCTAGTGAAGGAGAAAGTTTATTAAATAAATGATTATGATGCAATGTGAAAAAAAAAGAAATACAGATGTAAGGAAATTTTACTGCTTGGATCAGGGGACAGCTGTTGGGGAAGCATTCCAGACAAGATGTCAAGATTGAAAAGTAAGAAGATGTAAACACAGACTTTTAAGGAGAATCAAACACTGCAACTTGTGCTGTTTGAATTTGATATTTTCCACCATTAAAGTTTTGGAGAAGGGCACAGCAACCCACTCCAGTATTCTTGCCTGGAGAATCCCATGGACAGAAGAGCCTGATAGGCTACAGTCCATGGGGTCACAAAGAGCTGGACATGACTGAAGTGACTTAGCACTAGCACCATTAAAGTTTTGTTTTTTAATCAAGCAAGGTATATTAATATGTATTTGTAGTATAGCCCTAAAAACGTTTTAAAGGAAATATACTGGATATCTTACCTACAGAGACACTCAATTGAGCTTTTCTCTCAAGGAGGGTCTTAGTGTTAACCCATTGTATTGCTTTTTACTTGACAAGTCTGCTAATTGTTCTGATTTAGTGGCCTTGATAAAGTTTTTGTCATTTGCAAAAGGGTCCTTGGGGATTATGAACGGGAGTCTTCCAGAATTTTAAGTAGAAAATTGCTCAAGCATCTCCTACAGTTAGAGTACATGTGGTTACAGTAGACTAATTCAGAGAAGTAAAATTGGGTTTGTCTTTTCAGGTTTAAATATAGGACCTGGGGATAATAAAAGAAAAATTATTACTAGTACAACAGGGAATTTTTAAAATAAAAGATGGTTTTAGGTAAAGCACTAACTTTTTTACAGCATCAGTGATATTGTTAGATATTATATTGATGGTAGTAGGAGGTAACATGTCCCTTTAAGGTTAAAGCTATTTACAAATAAGCTGGAGAATTTTTTGGCAGAAATATTTGTTTGTTCTTTTATAAGGTAAATGGGGAAGAATGGGAGGGATAGATCAAGGAAGTATGGAGCAAAACACTTCCTTAAATCACACGTAAAATAAGGTAGAGTATAATAAAATACAAGAAGGTAGACTGAAAGGCAACAGTAAAATTAAAAAAAAAAAAGCTTTTGTAATTATATCACAGTACTTGAGAGAGCTGTAGTGCTTTGCGTAGGACTTTAACTTCCCCCAGATATGTTCATTTGCCTTGATTGAATCATGTACACAGAACGATTTCCTTGTTGGGTTGGTAAAGCAGAACTATATCCAGGCTCTAGCTGGATCCAAACATGATTGCAATTCTGTACAAACATGTGTGATACATACAGGCAGAAACAGTAATATGTAACTCTGTTCTGCTTTGGTTCATTGATCATTTACTAAACTTATTTCACCTGTACCCACCACCACACATAACAATGCACTAATTGATACCCCTATAAGATACATTGAATGTGTTGAGTTGGATGACTAGAATTTGATCAACATTATTCCTCCAGTGAGAGAGAGCTTTAGGTAGAATGAAAGAGAAATTGATTGAGGCGCTTGAATCATCCTTTTTCTTGATACCACAAAATGAGTAAGACTGATCTAATCCCTTTAGTAGGCAACATCCACATTGCATTTGTACTTAAACTTTGCGTTGTAAGTAAATGTAGAGTAAAAGTTGTTGAGTGAATATTAAGTTTATCAGGGAGCTCAGTTGATTATTGTATTTTATTTTTGTGCATAGGAAATCTATTTACATTTACACTACTGGTTACGGCAGTGCTCCAAGAAAAATGAGAAATGAACTGGTAATCTCCCACCCAAAGAGAGCCATTGTCAACATTTTAATACTATATACACTTTGCGTCTTTTTTTTGGGGGGGGGGGTCAAAAATGCCATTTTATTGCTTGGATTTGCATTTCACTAGTTAAGTATGCGATAAAAACTTTTACAATTTAATTTTATTGAGGTAGTCTTGGTATAAACACTATATAAGTTTCATGTGTACAATATTCTGTTTCAACTCTTCTTACTTATTCAGCCTCAGTTTGAAATTCAGCCTTTCCTTTCTTTTCTTTCCTTTTTTTACTTGCTATGTGAAAATTGATAGGGCCCTTTAAGTAGCTTTTTCTTCCCCAGCTGGTGTGATGTTCGCCTTCCCTAATAGCCTGCACCTGAGGGGCTTTGCAGACAAAGGGGCCGCTGCGTGCCGCCCGGTGCTTGCTGGGAAGGCCCCCGCTGGCGTCTCCAGCGTCCGCTCCTGCAGCCCCGGGCGCCTGTTCTGCTGCCCGGCTCGAGACTTCTCCAGGAGGCGGCTTCAGCGGCCAGCTCCGGACATCAGCTTCCCTCCGCCTCTCCTATCAAGCGGTTTTGGAGTAGTGTCTCAGGTGAGAAACCTCGTCATGAATAGCTTTTTATTGGAACCCTCGATGCTGGATTTCCATTACAGAGGGCGTATATCCAGAAAGTTCCACCACGGAAACTTCTTTACCTTCCAGTGAGCCACAGTCCTGCCATGTCTGGACCTCAGTCCGGGCAGGGAGGAGGTCGTCTTCCTCAGCTCGGGGGTTAGTGGCTTTTCTGTTTTCTTTCTTTTTTAAAATTATTTATTTGCGATTTTTAGTTACTTACTTTCGGCTGCACATGGGATTTCTCTAGTTGTAGTGAGCAGGGGCTGCTCTCTCGTTGCGGAGCAGAGGCCCTAGTGTGCAGGCTCGGTACTGTTGTGGCGCAAGGACTTAGTTGCTCCGCGGCATGTACTTACCAGACCAGGGGTAGAACCATCGTCTCCTGCACTGACAGGCAGATTCTTAACCAGTGCACCATCAGGGAAGCCCTCTCCTTGTTACTTCAAAGTCTTTATGTTTTGGAATGCTCTTGTTGCTAATCATTTCTTTCTTACTCTAAGCCTCTTGAATAATTAATAGTTGTATCATTACACTTTCCCACTTTCATGCTCACATTACTGTGTGTGCGTGTTTGTTTTTTTGTTTTACTCCTGGTTGGACCCAGAATAATAACTAAATCCCCTAATCCAATAATAGGGCATGCACTGTTTTGAAAGTATCATAAACCCCCTTTTCCAAATTTTTTTGTTTCTACATCATTAATGGTTTAATAGTAGTTCATGTAGTAGTAAATACTTCGTGCATATTGTTATACAGTTTATAATGTATGCAGTTTTCATTTTCACAATTGTAGACAATGCTTTAGTGAACACATCCTTGCTACACATCCTGTGCTCCTATCAACAGTGGATTTCTTACTATTAACTATCAGTCACTTGGTCATTTTAGTCAGTGGCAAATGACAAGTATCCACTTAAAGTGCCTTATATATTTCTAGGAAAATACTGAAGATATTACTTAGTGTCATAATAAAACATCAGGAAAAAAGTGAGAAAGTCATGGTTTTTATTGTCTTCTGCTAAACTCTAATAGCAGGAATCTGAAAAAAAAAAATCTCTCTAGTAACACAACTGAAACTAAATTTGAGATTGAGCCATTAAATGCCAATTATCACCAATCACTTCTAGCTGCCTCTGATCAAATGCTTTCTTTGTGTTTACAATTGGGGAATCCACCTCTTGAACAGAATGATAAATGGGAAAGAAGTAAATGGTTCAGAATATCTGGCTTGCTCTTAGGAGAGAATGCTCTTACAGAGCAGACTCTTAACCTAAATGCCTTAAGCACATTGACTTGAATGATTTCCCGTAGCTTCAACCAGAAACCCGGAGTCCCTGGTCGCTGGCTGTTTTGTTTTTGTTTTTTGATATAATTACATCACAGGTATAAACAATCTGAAATATTGAGCTAGGAAGATCTAAACTGCTGAGAATCTTTCAGGTTAACTTGAACCAATAGACAATGATCCCGACTGGCAACCTTGGAAAGTTCTCTCCCAGTGGGAAGTGCAAGGGGGCATCCCATCTATTAATGAGTCAGACACTCTTCAGAGACTGCTCCTGGAAGTGGTCATCTTAATTTCATGTTTGTTTCTAGGTTCCTCACAGCTGTTTCTCATCAATACTTGTAGAGCCACTTGGCAGTTTCCAAAAGAGGCTATGTTAATCTCAGAACAAGGAGATATATTATATGTGATGTGGAATCACCATATAATGATAAAGAATAGACACATGGCATCATTGTCATGTTCGTAATCAAAAACACAGTCCCTGTCACTTACTGGGTGCCTACTGTGTAGACAAAATGTCTCTAGTTCATGGATTAGTTTGGTTAATCCTCACAAAGCTCTCAAGAAGTAAGTAGCAAAAATATCCCCATTTTACAGATGAAGACACTGAGGAAAAGGAAAGACACTGAGGAAAAGGAAAGTTAAGAGTTTGTCTATGATAAGTTATCCATCTGTTCAGCCAGTGTGCGAATTTGACTGCCTGACTCCAGAATCAGGTGAGTACAGTGGCCTGAGTACCGTGCTTCCCTGCTTCCCACATCTAGGAGCTAAAGGAAAACGTACAGTGGACCTTAAAGAAAACCTTCTACATCCTTCAACTCCTTTTGCTTTCGTTTTAGTGAAGTGTCTGACTTAACTGTTTCATGTAAAATTATCAAGTTGAGTGACTGCATTTCCCCCCTTAATTGACCAATTTGAACTGAATTGCAGATTAGCTGGATTTTTATAATGCAGTGTGGCCTAGCATAACTATTACCAGCCTCTCCCCGACCATCACCACACCTGACAAGTAAAATTGACACGTATGACATTCTGTCATGTGCTTATCCAGAATTAATGCACAGAGCTACATAAATAAACGTCTGTGGTTTCTGTGCAGTTTCTTCCAGGCTAGCCACTGTGTTTCCCACTCATCCTGGGGTCTGCAGTTAAGGACCTGCAAATCTAGACAAGAGTTGGATAACTATGGTGGGCTTGTCAGGGATTAAAAAATAATAAGACAGCCTAGGAGTCAGGCTTCGACACCACTGATAAAAATCACTTCAATCACCAGGCGGTGAGAAAAGGAGGGACGTGGGGAGAGGAACATGTCTGCAGGGTATGCTGTGTATGGTCCATTTTCAAGTTTCTTAATTGGAATTCTACCATTCAAATGTGGGCCACTTCTGGGAAGCTGTGTACCATGAGGTTTTTGCTTAATATTTAAAAAGCCTGATGGAAAGATGAGTAGGAGACAGAATAGGTGCCTCATCAGAAAGTTGGGTCCTTAGGCAGGGGCAGGTCAAACCTGCCTCCCAATCCCAAAATTACTGCATCGCTATCCAGTAATATAGAATCCCTATCAGGAAACTTGCTGTTTATTTTTGGCAGCATGGCATAAAATCAGGATAATTCAGTGTGTAAAATCCCTTCCTTGTGTTTGAATTTATGACTAGTATAAATACTTACAGGATTTATACTTACATGAATACTGAAATCTTATACTCTTGCATTTAAATATCTATTTTTGTACAAGTGAGAATCACAGAGTCACATGATGCTCTAAGGAACACTCAAGAAATAATGCAAACCTTCATCCTAGTGATAAGGAAATTCCAGCTCAAAAAAGAAGTGACTTGTCCCATGTTCAACCAAAACAAACAAAAAATAAAACGTAAAAGAGTTGTAATCAGAAATGTCCAGTTGTCCAGCTTCCTAATATTCTTATTCCTCTACCTCACCATCAATCAAAAAATCTAATTCTTTGAATAGGGAACACTTTGACTTGGCTTTATATAGCAAGATTAAAAAAAAAAAAAAAAACTTAGATAAAGAAACAAGCAGCAAAAATTAAGTATATATGGGGTTTGTCTTTTTTAACCAGAGTTGTTTGCATTGTTATTTTTGACTCAGAGCAATAGGTTGACGCCACATTTAAATGGAAAGCATATCTACTCCATATTTATAAATCTTCAGATTCTGCATGTGTCATGAAAAATGTAAGTTTTACAATAGTGAGCTGTATGAGAGTAATTTCTATTCTGTGTTGAAAAGCTCTGTGGTAGGTAATTAATGCATGAAACACCAGTGATTGCTGCCTTACAGACTACATTGCCAGATGAAATTATAGATTTCAAATCTTATCATTAGACTGGTATTTATTTTTTATTTGTGTAATCTAGGGAATATATAATCTTAAATTGAATATTTACCTAATCAGTAGGTTAGGGGTATCTTCTGAATTTTGACCCCTTCAAATCTAGAACACATTATCTAATTGTGAATATTAACATGTTGCTTATATAGTAGGGTACTACTACTTACTATTTTCACTGCACGGAGCTCCTATAAAATGATACTTGTATGCTGTAGTAGGGTAAACTGGATGGGATCTAATGGAGGTTTGTAAGAATTGTATATCCTTTATGTTAAAAAAATAAGTATAAATAAAAATATAAAATAATCAGCTGTAATAAAGTATAAGCTGTCAGAGAAGAGATCAAATAATTTACATAAAATTTTCAAATACTGTAATGTCAGGATTTTTAGTGAGAAACTTGTGCTTGCTTCCACGAACATAAGTTTTTCTACTAGCTCTTACTCTTCAAGTGTTGACTACAATTCTAATCAAAATGTTTTAGTAACATTATCTTTCAATTTTTGATGGTCACATTGGATAAGAAAACGTTAATTTTATAATCATTCAAACATGATCATGTTTTTAAAAGAATATAGTTTCTCTCTTATTTCCTTGCCACACAAAGACTCATTGCAGAATCATCGGATAATGTTTTTAAAAGAATATAGTTTCTCTCTTATTTCCTTGCCACACAAAGACTCATTGCAGAATCATCGGATAATGTGTATGAAATTGAATTCTATCCAAGTTTGTGGTTGCTCTTATGAGTATTTCCTAATAAGGATGGTAGAAGGCATAGGCTATAGTAGAGATTCCACATCCACTGGGAAGTCATATCTTTACCTGAAGACAGGGACAGAGGGTAGGTAACTGACTAAACCCATGCTGATAAGGTCTCCCTGAACTCCCACCTCTGAGCTGCGGTATCTGTGCTGTGGAACGTTAGCAGTTCTAGAAATCTTGTGTTCACCGTGAGACTGGCATCCTCACTATTGCTATTGTGGAAATTGATGCCCACTGATTGGATGAGGAGCGAACTTTGGACCCATGGATGTGGAGTTTCTCACTGTGTCTTTCATCCATCTGGGACCACTTTTGACCTGACTTTGTCTCTATTGGGTAACCTTCCTGGGAAACCCAAGAGAGGCTTACTTGTGGCTGATGTGAATAGCTCAAGGGTTCCAGGTAACCCAGGCTTCACTTGGGAGCCCCAAGGGTTGAGTGAGTCATCATTTCATGTCCCAGTTACAGATGTTAGGCTCAAAACTGTATACCTAATCAGACTGCTTGGGACCTTCTGGTTTAGTTATGTGACTTAAAACAGCCTTGAAGTACTTTGAAAGTAATACCCGATATGGTAAACTTCTCTATTTTACCCTTTCTTCCTCGAGATTAAACCTGCAGCTTCTCAAGAGCAGAAAAAGTATTCATTCTTTATCTTTTGCTTGAGACGACAGAAAGGGAACACAATTTTGAGTGAAAAAGGACAATTCAAATTAGGTTGATGCTTTGTCTAAGCAATAAAGGTTTATGGAGAGAATTGGAGGATGAAGAACAAAATAGAAAAGCTTTTTTCTTTAACCTTAATGGTTTGACTTAATTCTCTTATTTGAATGATTTTGAATTGATTTAGGCATGCCTACATTTAAATATAAGCTCAAAAATGTATTCTCAAGTCAAATGGAGAGTAATCTGTGTGGTCTTGATATGAAAATAATCATTTTATTCTCTGTATCCTCTAGTCTCGCCATTCATTTATTCATACTTGTATTCATGTATTCGTCTATTTACACTGTTTCATATATTCACAAAATATTTATTGCTGTGGATTCTACACTTGGTATCGATCTGGGTGCTGAACTGAAAAGGCGAAGTCATTGTTACTATGTTAGAGGCTCTCCCAGTCTTGAGGGGAGTCATAGAGGTTAACACATCGTTATTATACAGTTGGGAGAAGGCAATGGCAGCCCACTCCAGTCCTCTTGCCTGGAAAATACCACGGACGGAGGAGCCTGATAGGCTGCAGTCCACGGGGTCGCGAAGAGTCGGACACAACTGAGCGACTTCACTTTCACTTTTCACTTTCATGCATTGGAAAAGGAAATGCAACCCACTCCAGTGTTCTCGCCTGGAGAATCCCAGGGACGGAGGAGCCTGGTGGGCTGCTGTCTATGGGGTCGCACAGAGTCGGACACGACTGACGCGACGCAGCAGCAGCAGCAGCAGCAGCGTTATACATTTGAGCAAGTGTCATTGTAGTCTTGTGAGCAGAATAATCAGGAGAAAAATGTTTTATCCATTCTTACTATGTATTTGAGTGTTTACCTGCCCAATATGGATATCTGCATAACAGAGGTTGTGCTTTTAAGGATACAATCCATGTTTTTATCACTTCTTTTACCTGTGTTGCATCAGGTGCTGTTCATGCTAGTAATTCTATTCTACTGATATATGTTTAGCCCTTTCTTAAGATTCCTCCCTACTTTCCCCTTCCCCAGAATTGTGGGTTTTGTTTTTGTAAAGAGGCAAAACTACCACAGTTACTAACAGTAAGGTTATGAGGTTTTTAAAAAACGATGCCTGGTTTTTAACAGCTTTTTGAAGTATAAGTAGCATAGAATAAATTGCACATAATTTAAATAAACACTATGGTAAGTTTGGACTTGTGACTAAATCTGTGAAACCGTCACTGCAATATCCAACACCCACAAAGTTTCCTTATTTTTGTGTGTGACTGTAGATTCATTTTGTTATCCTCTAGACACCCACAAAAGCTTGCTTATACATTTTTTATTACTGTAGATTTTCTAAAATGTTAAAAGAAAGGACTGACACCGTTATTTGTCTGGCTTCTTTTACTCAGAATAATTGAGACTCATGCATGCTATTCATGTATGAGTAGTTAATTCCTTCTAACTGGTACATACTATTACATAGCACGGAAGTAACTTTTAAACTTTTTAATTTATGTTAGTTATATTTTTACTGTGGATGCCTCTTATTTATTCTTTTAGCCTTATTAGCGACTAGAATCTCTAGAAGTGTGGAAAACAAGTAGTAAAGGATCATATCCCTGTCTTTTCTCTGAACTTAGGAGACAAAACAAGCTTTCAGTCTTAAATCATTAAGTATGATGTTTGCTGTAAGTTTTCCATAGGACCTACCTACTCTTAATTTTCTAAAAATTTTCTTAGGAGTGTATGTTAGTTTTTTTAACTGATTTTGACATCTATTGAGATAATTTTATGGCTCTTCTTTTTGTTTGTTGATATATTAAATACAGTGTTTTTTTTTTTTGAATGCTAAACTGACCTTATATTTTCAGAATGAAAATACATGATTTTTTTCATGATAACTGGTGTGTTTTTTTTTTCAATATTGCTAGATTTTATTTTCTAAAATTTGGAATAGAATTTTTATGTATGAGAGAGGTTGATGTGTAGTTTTAGTTTCTTTTAATGAAAGTTTAGCTGTGCTTTGTTTTCCTCCTGATTTTGATATCAGGGTAACACTGGTTTTACAGAATGAGTTGAGAAGCATTCCTCCTCTTCAGTTTTCTGGACTTTGTGTATAACTGGTACTGATTCTGTCTTAAATATTTACTTGGTAGAATTTATCAATGATGCTGAATTATCAATTTAGCTGAATGAACTAAATCAATGAAGAATTTGTCAATTTATCTGACCTGGAGTCTTTATTGTGAGATATTTTTTCCTCCACAATTTTGATGAATATAGTAGATACACACTTGTTCAGACTTTCTATTTCTTGAGGGAGCTTTGGTAACATGTAACTTTTATCTGAGGTATCAATTTATTGGCAAAATGTATTCATAATATGCCATTATTATCCTGTTATCTTTTTAAAATCTGTAGAATCTACATTACTTCTCATTTCTGATATTGGTTATTTATATCTTCAATCTTTTTTCTATACTCAGTCTGACTAGAAGCTTACCAATTTATTTGACTTTTTCACCCCAAAATTCAATTTGTGGTCACATGAATATTAACATTTTTTTTTTCTGTGTTATTGATTTCACTCTGATCTTTATCATCCTCTTTCTTAAGCTGACTTTGAGTGTAATTTTTCCTTCTTTTTCTGATCCCTTCATGTGAAAGCTGAGGTCTTTGATTTGGGATTTTTCTTTTTTCCAATAAAGGCATTCACTGCTGCATGTTTCCTCTTAAGTACTGCTCTAGTGGCATGCCACAATGTGGATGGATTGTGTCTTTATTGATATTTAGCTCAAAAATAGTTTTCAATTTCTGTTTTGATTTCTTCTTTCATCAGTGGTTCATTTAGAAGTGTGCTAAAATTTACAAATATTTAGAGATTTATTTCAGAGGCCATCCTGTTACTGATTCCTAGTTTGTAGAACTTGAATCCTTTTTAAACTTCCCGAGGCTTGTTTTGTGGCCCAGAATATTGTCTATATTGATAAATGTTTCAAGTTTAAATATGTGTGTTCTACTATTGTTGGGTGGATATTTCTATAAGTGTCAACTAGGTCAACTAGTTGAAAGTGTTGTAAAAGTCTAATATGTCCTTATTGATTTTTGTATCTTCTTCTTTTGATTATTTTGCTTCATGTATTTTGTAGCTCTGTGGGTTTTTCTTTGTATGTGCTGTTGACATTTAGCACTATTATATCCTGTTGATAAATTGATTCCTTTATTATTATGAAATGATTTTTATTATCCCTGGTAATATTCTGAGCTCTGAAATCCACTTGGACTGATCTCACTATAACCCCTCAGGTTCCTTTATGAATTATTATGAATATAGGTTTAAGTCTGTTATTAATATGATTAAATTTAAGTCTATGATGTGTTTTCTATTGCTCCAGTCTGTTCTTTATCTTTGGTTTCGAATATTCTTGAAACTTTTTCTGGAATGAATTTATGTTACACAGAACAATTCCATTCTTTCTGGTGTTACTTTTAAAATATCTGGGAAAGGTCTAGCCCTAAATTTGATTTAGGGCTAATTTTCACAGACAAATGAGGCAAGGCCCTTCTGAATCTTTCTCTGGATAGTAAGAACTAACCCTATTTCAGGCCCTGTGTACACCTGGCTCTGTTACCACTAATTCTTTTGCACTGTTCTTTCTGTGCTTTCTGATGTTTTCTTCACAGGCATGTTCTAATCAGTATTCTTCTAAATGTTTGGGGAGAAATGTTGGCCTCTCTCTGGAGTTTTCTCCTTTCTGATTTTCTGTTCTATCAGCTGTAATGCCTTTGATCTCTCCAGGCTCTCAGCTTTATCTTCTCAACTCGAAAAGCCTGCTAGGCTCTCCCTGTCTTCCCTTCCCTGCTCTGAGGTCGTCTATCAGTGCAGCAAGCTGGTGCAGTCACTGGGCTCGCCACATTTGTGTCCTTCTTCTTAGGGGTCATGGACCTAAGATAGATAGATACCCAGTTTCCTGATAGATAGCCAGTCTCCTGAAAAATTTGCTTTATATGTTTTGGCTTTCTTTTCATTGTTTCAGATAGGAAGTGCAAATGCAGTTCCTGTATTCCATCTCAGCTAGGATCAGGCATATGAGAGCATACAAAATTGAGTTAACAGGAACATATGCCTGTCTGTCCTATATTACTCTATTACCAACATATCATGGCTAAAATGAAGTTTCACAGTTCCCTTTGGCTTTTCCCAGTGTAGTCATGATGCAAAATTCTGATGACGATGGATAACTGACTGCACAATACAACATCTGTTCCTAATGAAATAAAGACTTTTCACATTTCTGCATTAAATTAGTGAGGGTCATATGAGCTGCTTAATAACAAATCTCTATCTGTTAGTAACCTAACATTAAAAAGGCTTCTTTCTTGTTCGCATAACAATCCAACATGGTGTTTTGGATTTGCTGAGAACTTTTCTCCATGGAGTGAAGCAGGAATCCAGTCTTCTTCTCTGTCTTGATTCTGCTATAATATCCTAGGGCCTCCAAGCCTTTGGAATATAGTTTGTTGGAAGACAGAGGAGAAAAGGCTGTAGAGGCTCTGCTTTTCATCACCTCAATCCAGAAGTGGCAGTCATGACCTTCGCTCACATGCCATTCACAAGGGCTAGGTGTAGGAAGTGCTGGGACGTGCAGCTTAACAAACTAATGTCTGGAAACAGTTTTAAACAAAGGAAGGCAAGCGAGCGCTGTGCTGAGTTGCTCACCATCTCTTGACAAAAGTAAGGATCTCTGGCCTTTTACCCCCTTCTGACATACATGATTCATAAAATTATTTTTTTCCATCCCTCCAACTCTAATCATGGGCAACAGTCTAACAACATCTTCAATATTTTATCCACTTGTGCTGTCAAGGGAGGTCTCTTTGGCACAGCAAGCAATGCACAATGGGTTTATTTTTATAGCCTATTTCCCACATTCATATCAAAGCCACACATGACATCTCTCCAGGTGACTGCAGAATAATCTCAGAAACATGGCTTCTATGTGAAAGGAAGAGATGATCTGCTTCCAACATGTTTGTGGGCCAGAATTTTCTCTGCTCCCCTTAATAGATTGGTTAGTACCTGTTGGGGTTGACTTGCAGGAAGACATCATAGGCTTCATGGTGTCTGGTTGTGAGGGTTAAATGAGATATTTTATATCAAGTGCTAAGCGTGACCTCAGGCATATATAGAAAGCAATCCATAACTGAGGCCCTTGTCATTGCTAATTAAAGTTAGGATATTAAGCTGAAATGGAAGTGTCCTGCTTGTGGAGGGGGATGATATATTGAAAAAATTAAACCTGTGTTATTTTTTTGTATCTAATTTGTAATAAGATTTAAATGTGTGCTTGCTGTCTGATACCCCAAGAAAATGGATTTTCTCCCTTATCACATAGATTAAGGTCTGAATACTTGTAACTGAATTGACTTTTAGGATTTCACTATCGGATGAAAGTGATGAAAGATGCTGCCTTTAAAAGGCACCAAAGTATATTAATAGAGTATTGGTTCTAAACTTGGAATTTAAGTTCCTTCTGCATTACTTATCAGCTGTGTGACCTTGATAAACTTGTTTCTGAATCTGTGGATGTTAGCCAGTGATTTTCCTTTGAAGGGACATTATGGCAGGAATGAAATGACATATTATATAAAACACTTTGCAGGGAAGATGGCATACAGCATGTACAGCATAAAGATACATACATACAGCATAAAGATTACCTTAATCACCATGATTGTAAAGAAGAAATAGAATATTGAGATTAGGGTCAGATAACTTGAGTTTACATCCATGTTCTGTTTTTTATCTTACTGAACCTCAGTCTCCTCATCCATAAAATGGGGCTTATAATCCCTTCATACAGTTGATATAGTGATTGTAAGGTATGTGAAAGTACATGGAATCCTGCCTTCAACCTGTAAAATAGTAAATATGTGTTAAAATTCTTTTTGTTTGTAGTATCTGTGGTCCTAGGCAAGTTGATCTTCCTCTCATATTGATTATGCTTCCTACTTGGTCTGTTATATTTAACATTAAAAGATGAAATAAGGAAATAAATCCTTAAGCAAATGTGAAGAATAGTACTATATATAACATTATTATGTAAGAAGAGGATGGCATTCTTTTCCTGAAGGATTTGGCCATTGGAATTATGGAGGAAAACTGTCTTGGAATTTGTGTGGTGATATTTTGTTAACACATGGTATGGTATGGATTGCTTTCATCACACAATAGAGAAATACTAATCTATCTATAGTACTATAGTATCTATAATACTATCTATAATTTTATAATCCTTGACCCAAGTTAATTGTAAAGTCATTAGTAAAGACTCATTACATTTTAATGTTTAGTACCCTGCTAGAGAATCTCTTGCTACTGAAGTTTAAGATTAGCATAAAAATAAATCCAGAATAACACTAGCATGTGTTATGGAACACCATGTTCCTGGGGAGCCCAAATCTGAGGTCCACAGTCAAAAGGGATTTTAATCCATGAACAATGTCTGCAGTGGGTATTGGTGGCAGACGGTGAGCAGTTGATGCCTTTTTACCCTCCCATTGTCCTCAAGTGGTTTCTAATTCAGGTTAGATCATTGCACCATTATAGAGGAGCCGTGCTGTGCCCAGATATTTTTCTCCGACTTAGGACAAACTCAGGCACCATAAGATTTTTTTTTTAACAAGTAGAGAAACCTGAGAGCTTTCTTTGGTGTCTCTCTTGTGCTCCTTCTCCTGTTCTGCATGGATGCCCTGCTCTGTCTTACATCACTTTCCCGGTTTAAGAGCCCTTCAAGAATAACCTCAAAGCCCATTGCTTCTATGCAGAGTTACTTGTTCTGCACTATTTACATAGGTCTGTATTCTTCTTATCCCCTTGAAACACTATTCATATCTTTCAGTTGAGTGTTAAATCACAGAATTCCAGTCATTTAAGTGTGTTACTATGTTTTATTCAGGTAATACAAGGGCTACTTTCTTTGAAGGGAGAGGCCAATCCCTGAAGGCAGGAATTGATTATATCTTAAATTACAATTTGCAACTCCATGGTATGGAACACAATGGCTAAATAAACATCAATTCAGTTAAAATGCTGTGCATTTACAAAATTTTGATGGCTTTACAAAAATGTTGAGAATAACATCATTTTTGTCAAATTGAACATATAAAAATAGCTGGGTATGTATTTAACCTTCCATTTGTATATATAGATATAGCATAAAGATTTGCACATTAGGACTGTATTTTTCATGGTAGGTCATTGCAACTGCCTTGAGTGACCCTACAAGCATCTGTTTAAGATTACCTTTGGACCTTGGTGTTTCATCTTGGGATTGCTGCCATATACGGTCCTAAAATTTTCCATAAAGGCTCAATCTTGCTTTTATTTCATGAGACATTTCCATTTAGTTAAAATTAATCTCTGAGCTATAAGAATATCTCCCAGGACTCAGAGCTCTCCCTTCTTGATTAAAGTGTCTAACCTGCTAGCTTCCTGAGAGCAGTGAGCTCAGAGCCTAGCTGGATGACCGTGAGATCCCAAAGCTATGCGATGTCGCTTCATTCCAGAATGGGTGTTCCCTGAGGACCGTATCTAACACATGCACAGAACCTCCCCCTGGACCTGGACTTCAATACCATTCTTAAAATGTGAACTTTGTTCTTTGCTGTCCCATAGGGAGCACGACTTGCACAGTTACTGTTTAGATTGTATTCCACCACCATGTAGATTCTTTTTTTTTTTTTTTTTTAACTGGTTTCTGCAAGTGTCTCAAGTTAAAGTGTTATTTCCTTCCTGTCTCACGCCCTCTCCTGTTTACTCCCACCCCTCCCTCACACACTGGAGCACAGTAGCAGACACCTTTCCCCACATCCATCCTCTGTTGCCCTGTCCTTAGCGAACCTGATTTGACAGGAGGGGGTCTCCCAGATACTTAACTGAGACCATCATGCTTCATCTTTTCATTCAGTGAGTTGGGTTTGTACGAAACACAGGAAGCAAAAGGGGCCTAATCTCTTTTGGCATGTAGCTGGCAATCCATATGGATAGAAGGATATTAAGCAACAGGTATGCTGCTAATGATTAAACAAGTTTTATGATGAACATAGAGCGGGAATTGAGAGCCAACCTGGTTGTAAGTAGGTGATCAGTTTGACTTTTTAATACCTTTATTGAGGTTTAATTTATACATAATACATCATTCATTTCATGCTAAACAGTGTGAGGTTTAATAATTGTATAGACCCACAAACTCATCATTGTAATCAAAATACTCATTATGTTATCATTGCAAATGCTTTCTTGTGCAGCTTTGCAATTCCTTCTTCTCTCTATGCTTTGCTCACCCTATGTTAGGTCACATCTGGAATTTTATAAAAATGGCATCAGGCTCTATTTTTCTAGTCTGGGTTATTTTATTCAGCATGATTGTGAGGTTTACCTATATTGTACATATCAATAGTTGATTTCATTTGTTTATAAATATATCTGTATGAGTATTTGTCTACAAGTCTTTGGACGGTATACTTTCATTTCATCTTGGTGAAGAATTTAGGAGTGGGATTGCTGGGACATACTTTCAGGACTTTGGACTATGGGTGTTTGGAGAAGGAGAATTGGCTCCTTTTTTGGTCCCTTCATGGATAACTATATAGTTCTAATGTACTTCAAATTTGGCAAGGTTTGAGTCTCAGTTCTTAACTTTCTCTTTCTAATGTGGTCCCTTATCTGGGAAGTTGGACAACACAAAGTCAGCCTTGGCACCTGCCTCTCTTTCACTACTGTTATTCTGTTGGTCAAGTCCTACCATTTTTCCCTCCTGAAAATCCCTTCCATTGGTACTGCTGCTGCTCAAGTATGGGTCACTGTGATCTGGTCCCTTGGCCAGTGTGCGTGGGCTCACTGCCCCGCAGCTTCCCTTGACTTATACTCTCCATCCATTTTCTGTGGTTATGGTAACAATGACCTTCCAAACACGACATACTCAGTATAAGCCTGGGTATATCACTTCACAGATTAAACTTTTAAATAGCCCTCCATAATCCTTAGAAAAAAAACCCAGAATCTTCGCTGTGGTTTGCATAGCCTGCATACCCATGTCCCTGCTTAATGTATACACTCAGTGTTATGACTCAATATTTTCCTCCTGTTCCATTTTCTGTTTCACCTACAGTCATCAACTTTTCCAAAGTTCTTTATTACCTCTGGACCTTGGCACTCTCAATGTCCCTTTCTTTCTCTTCACTTATTTGTCTAACTCTTACTTAAGCTTAGAATATCATTTCCCCTGGAAAGCTCACAACTAAGTAAAATAACTTAAGCTTGATTCTCTGTGCCAATCTTAAGCTATTACAATGGTGGAGATTCTGGTCAGCCTCCCTAATTAAAAATAAGACCTAACTCATTAATACTGCATTCCTAATACTTAGTACAGCAGCATGTCTTGAACAAATTAAGTGCCCTAACACATTTGATCATTAAATAAGTGGTTATGACAGTGATCTAGGCTTTATTTGAAAAGTTGAGATTAATGAAGTTAAGAAATGTTTCACAGTAACCACCATGAATGTCACCAATTTCATATACTAGCATCCATGACTTTGCTTAGGAGAGAGTCCCTGGGGCTCTCATTCAAAATATATTTTCTCCTTAGTTCACACTGTCCTTGTAAATTCAGGTATCAAGTTTCTTATACTCGAATATAGTAGAAGCAGAAAATCCAGTGGTTAAAGAGAAAAAAAATTAATGCAGATGTGTATAGGCACAGATGCTGCAGCAGTAGTGAAGATCCTGAAAAAACATGAAGCTGCAATTTAAGACTTAAGTCTAGGGTCATTTTGTCCAGATTCATATGATGTGATGCCATCATTTGATTAGAGTGGAGGCAAATTTTGATGTTACTAATTAAAATACTGATCTGATAAGCTACTGATAATCATAGGTACCTTTGATTGTGTTCTGTGTGACAGAGTTGGAGTTAAGCTTTCTTTACATTATCGCATCAAATTCTCTTAAGGACCCTATAAAATTGGTATTGATTTTATAGAAAAAGTCTAGGGAAGTTAAATATCTTGGCCTTCATTTCCTAGCTTTCAGACATGATTCTAGTCTGCTTAGTCTAAGTAATCAAGAAAGGATTAAATTACGTTCTTTTGCCTTATTTAAAGAAACAACAAAGTGTAAAAGAAGTCTATTGAAAACAGATTATTTTCTTTAAAATTTGGATTCTCCAGGGGGATGTTTGACTTAACTAAACTAATAAGGTAGGAATATTTACTTCCCAATCATGCCAAATAAATGAAGTTTTTCTCTAAACGCTTTCTCATGATTGCTTTACACTTATGACTACCTGTAAAATTAAGAAAAGATTCTAGCAAACAGTGCTTCCTGAAAAGTGGCAATAGCATGATGCTACTAGAAGACAATGTGTTACTCCATAAGGGCTCATTAAAGGGCCTGGTTTTCATCTTTAATTGCAAAGAACATATATCCCTCAAATGAGTTTGCAGCCATTTTGATCAGAAGCACCGGAAGTGTAAATAGAATCTATCACCAGATCCATTTAGAACCCATTTATCTTTATGACTATATATCGTATGGATCATCAGCCCACGATCATACAGACCCCATCAAGACTCATCTCCCTTATGGCAAGTTTAAAATGCAGTGTCTCTACTGGGAAATTAATTTTTTTCACACTTCTGAGTGATAGACTCCTATGCTCCTAAACAGATTTTGCTTGAAGTAATTAATTCCAGCCTTGCATTAGGTAAATCTATACTCCCCAGCTCTTCTTTTTTTTCTTTTTTCTCTGCCCTGTCTTCTAAGGTATGTTCATCTCCAGGCAATGCCTCAAGGACAAATCCATTCCTCCACTCTCCCCAGCCTCTTCACACTGTCTAATTCCTGTCCTCTACTCTTTTTGATACGTTTACGCTCTTGGATTTAATAAAGTTCCCCCCCACCTCGATTCTGTGGTCCAAGTAGATATAAACTTTTTCTTCCTTGGCCACGACCTCAGCTTTCTTAAGCATTTTGAAAGCCAACCGGTATGGTGTATAAACAACACTTCCCACCAGTGCACATCACCGTCTCTCCCTATCTGAGTTTTCACCACTCATTCATCTTCCCCCAGAAGACCAACAGGATTACTCTCATCCTTCTTTCATTTCCATTTTACTTTGTAACTACCAAGAGTCCAAGCATTCAAGATATTTAAATACTGAATTTTATCTCCATAGCCCCTTAAACATCTTGATCTGATCTAATTTCCCATCTCTTTCCAATTCCTCACTCTCCAAATAGTTTCTTATGTATCCTTTGGAATATATAGTTTGTCATTACCAAAATTCCTAATCTTCAATATTTTCTTCATCTTCTGGCTTGAATAAAAAAAGACTTCCTCAGATGACACAGCTTTCCTTCTGGTCTCCTAAGAGAAGGATAACTCTGTTGTAGAGCTTAGAGACTGGACTGTCATTCTCTTTCTCCTCCAGTAATCTTCTAAGACATTTTTCTAACTATAAAAAAAAAACAAACAAAAACTGAGCTTATGTGAACTAGGTGCCAACAAACTGTACTATCCTGACTGTCATAATCAGCTATTAAATCTCATTCTTTTCTCAACTCCTGAGTGTTTTGCCTGCAGCCTCCTGTCTTTCTGTCACTATTCTTGCCATTGTTTTTGGCGATTTCACAGTGTGCCCAGCTCATCTGCCCCAAACCCATCTTCTCAGTTCCTTGGCCTCTGCACATTTGATAATCCTCTCTTCCACCAGCCCTGAGCCATTTTTTTTTTTTTTTTGGATGTACCTGTCGTCATGGGTAGAAGTGCATTTCTCACATCTCCTGTTGCTAGCATCTCTCATTCTCACGGCTCCCTCTCTTTCCATATCACGCAAATAAGCTCACTCTTCCAGTTTGCTTCAGATCCCTAATAACCCGTTCACATCAGTTCCTCCTTTCCCAGTTCAGTAGCTACAGCCCTCCTCATAATCACTGCCTTGATCATACCTTTCATTCCTTTACTTCTTTTCCATCCATTCCACTTTCCTGGCAACTCTGTTCTAACTCTTCATCTGTTAGACACCTGACCCTAAATAGTAGAATATGTCTTGATAAAAATGCACAAGTGTTCAGACTGGTCTCACACTGGTGTCTCAGTGGACCTCCCCACTGACTGGAATTCCTGCCTCTTACCCTCTGTCAATCACACCTTCTCTTCTCTGCTTATAAATCCATCCCATCTATACCATCCATCCTTCTTCTTCCTCTTCCTTCTCTCTCTCTTCCCTCTCTACTCTTTCTTCCCTCTTCCTTTCTCCTTTCTCTAAAACCTGAGAAGCATGATTATATTAAAACACCTTTCAACAGTCTGTGAAGACAGAACTCATAATGATTAGTAATGGTGACATATATTTATTCTCATCCAATTGGCCCATTTAATGTATAAGTGAAAAGAGATTTAACTTGAAAAGGTTCAATTAGCACAAGTAATTTGACTAGATTCACAAGACCAGTGGTGCCAAGACTGGGATTCAAACCCAGAACTGACTGGAGTTTTTGCTCTTAATCATTGTGTCATAATGCAGAGTGAGTTACATCCCCGAAGTAGTGAAGGAGGTAGCTTCAGGTTTCATTAAGAAGACTAACAGCTGGATAAAATAGAGAGAATTTGTTCCTTAAAAAAAATGAATATGGTAATTATTTTACTTTTTAAAATATAAGCTGCTTACTTGTCTCCCGCTCTTATCAATCATGAAGTGATTGTGAGGAAGTGTACTTCAAGGTTAAATGCAGGGGGAAAACTGCCTTCATCTGTGAAAAACTGCTAGAGGACGCATGTTCAGTTCCTTCTTCTGCAGTGTGTAATTGAAGCTTTTATAAATAAGATTAAAAAGAGGCTATTAAGACTTTGGGAGCCCTTATTTTCTTTGGGGATGTTTTTCAGATGGCCAGTGTTCTGCAAAGTGGGTATAACTGCTGTCTCAGCATTGCAGTTTTGCCAGGAGAGAAGTAAATGATTTTCCAAAAGAGGGCCATGTGGAAAACTCAAAAGTTGAAGGTTCTTAAGAACTTTTACTGACAGATATTCAGCTTTTTTGAGCTTAGCAATCCCAAGTACCTACTTTATAATTAAAAACATCTGTGTAATAGTGTTGTCAGAATCCAGAAGTTTCTGGATGGGTAGAAATACAAGAAGGTACAGGTAGACTACTGCACAAAAAATATATGTCCCTGCTAATGTGTCATAAACTGGAAAATAAAAGTGATAGTCCTAAAATTCACACACACACACACGCGCGCACACACGCGCACACACGGGCATTTCTGAAGTCAGGGCATAGCTTACAGTTGATAAGGACCATAATTTAATTGGTAGAATTTTTTTGTTTGTTTCTTTTGTAAGAGAATGGTATGATTTACATGGGTAGCATCCTAATTTTGATGAAATAAACACTAATATCAGAATACACTCGGATGAATTAGCTTACTTTTTAAAAAATTTACAATGTGTCCATCAGATTTTGCCAAGCTGTAGTTCTGTTGGCATGTTTTCTACTTTATACTCATTTGTTTGTGACACTTCAGCTCCTTCAAGCAACCACCTTCACTTCATCATTTGATTTCTGTGAAGACCTTCAACAGTCGCTGCTTCCCAGTTGTCATCACTGACTTACCAGCCCCAGGCCACTTCCTTACTCAAGGCTCAAATGAAACTGCTCTCTTCAAGGCCAGCAATAGCCTCTTAAACACCAAATTTAAAAGTCTCCTGATAGCTTTTGACACTGCTAAGCATCCTCTTCTCTTCAAACTTCCTCTTGCCTCCCATGGTTACTTGCCCTACTTCTCCAACATGTCAGGTCGTTCTTTGCTGACTGCTTCTAACACATAACAAAGACGTGTCCTAAAATTCAGTGTTTAATCCAAATCAGTACCCCTATTTTAGTCAACAAAAGCTTCTCTTAAAAATATATAGCTAATAATTTTCATATATCTTTATAATGCAGATTATATGTCATCTTTGTATATTTTTATATATAATGTATATTTTATGTATAATTTTGTACAATGCATAGTATATGTATAATCTTTATATATAGTGTATATTATATGTATACTTTTAATATATAATGTATATTATATATAATCTTTATTGTGTAGATTATATGTATAATATTTGTATATAATGCATATTATATACATTTTATATGTGTGTGTATATATGTATATATACATATATAAAAGATCCAGTCTTTAACTCTCTGCTCGTACTTCCAAAATCAACAAGTTTTCCATCTTCATCTGTATTCTCTATGTTAATAATCCTAAAAGATTTGTTTCTCATTCCCTCTCTTGAGTCATGGTGTCTGTCTGATGACCATTTTCAATTTTTTTTTATGCTTTTGCACCAGCTGAAAATTGAACTCATTATGGTTCTTTTACATAGACTTCCCATGCAGATCTTTTGGAATCTGACAGCAGCAGCATCATTCTCCCTACCTCAGTGTCAATTTTGATTGCCACTTTTTCCTTTTCTTTGATCTTATGTTGGATTATTCACTGGGTGCCACAGATGCTTTCTTCCAAATGTCTGTTTTATCTCACCTTAGTCTACTTTAGTTGCCATCACTCTGACCCAAAATTCATGCTTCTGATCAATTCATCATTGAGGGAAATCTGAGTACCAGAGAAGTACCATGGCACTTTCTACCTTGACCTTTGCTAGCTAGACTGGGTACTTGTAGAGATCAGAGCCCAAGCTCCATGTCTGGCATACAGGAGTCATTCAACACCGTTTGTCAAGTTGAATTGGATTGAATTGTTCCAAGAGTAAGGATACCTGGGAGACAGGGAGAGAGATGATGAAATTGTTTTCATATACCAAGAAATCTGGAGGGTGAGCTGATGAGAAAGAACCATGATGAGTTTCGTTCCAGGTAAGATGAAAGCAGAAAAATACATGTGCAAATGGTTATCGGACTTCAGTCCTGAGTCAGAGGAGGATTGAACCCTAAACACTGCAAGGATTTCACCACTTCGCTTGCTTTCTCAGTCCTGCTAAAGCCACTTCTTTTTTAATTTTCTAGATGCCAACATGAATGTTTAAAATCTCTAAGTCTTTTCTGTTTCAAGTCCTTTCAGGATTTCAGACAACTTTAAAAAAGTTTTGAGGCAAATTTGTGAAAAGAACTCTGTAGTCATAGACACGAGGTTCAATGTCAGATGCAAACTAGAATTCTAATGTTATTTCAGCTGCACCTCACTTAATTTTTATCCATCTTTATTAAGATATAATTGACAAGTTAGAATTGATACATTTAAGGTGTCTGTACAGCATGGTATTTTGATTTACATTGTGAAATAATGACTAAAATCAACTTAATACAATAGTAATACAATTAATCCATCACTTCATATGGTTACTTTTCTGTTTTTATGGTGAGAATACTTAAGATCTACTCTCAGCAGATTTTAGGTATACAATACATTATTATTAGCTGTAGTTACCATGCTGTATATTTCATGTCTCCAGAACTTACTCATCTTGTAACTAAAATTCTTTACCCTTTGATCAACATCTCCCCATTTCCTCCATTTACCTCAGCCCTTGGTAACCACTATTCTGTCTTATTTTTATTAGTTTGACTGTTTTAAGTTCCAAAAATAAATGAGATCATGCAATATTGGCCTTTGTATGCCTTGTCTGTTTCATTTAGCATAATGTCGTCCAGGTTCATTCATGTTGTTGCAAATGGCAAGGTTTCCATTTTTTTTAAGGCTGAATGATATTCCAGTATATATTCTCTGTGTGTGTATATCACCATTTTTCAATCTCATTTAGTTTATCTTAAAAATGGAGATGATAAAGCCTGCCATACTGCTTTGTAAAGGTGCTGTAAAGATCTTCTCAGTTAATACATGTAAAAGACATTAATCTGACTTCTAATTTTACTGTTTCTAATTTAGAACCTTATCCTTTGAGAATTGTGAAACAGAGAAACTTTATTATTTTTTTACCTGTTTAAGACCCTTATGAAAGCACTCTTTGTTGACATATTTTTTCATCAACTGTACCGCCAGTGAATGTAAACTTCATCCCTCCTCTCTCCTTCAGAATTACTTTAAATCTCCCTTTACCCTTGGCCTCATATATACTGTAATTCAATTATGAACTAACTCTTATCTAAGTGGCATTGAGTGAAGTGACTGATAAATTAATTCACTATTTGAATGACTACCATAATAATCCTTCAAGAGCTATACACCCTTAAACATTCCTTTTTGTTTAAAGGCAATATATTAAATGCTATGATAAATTATATGCAATCTGAATGTCAGTTGTGTTTCTAATTGTTGTTTAATGTTCCATTATATTGAATTAATTTTATTTTCTAAAACCTAGTCCAAAAAAGGGAACATTTCTAATTGTTGCATAGTATTCCATTTTATGATGTTAATTCCATTTTATAAAGCCTGAGAGTCTGAAAAGGGAGGTTGGTTAACTTAATTCCCATAATGAAATACCACTGAGTCATTAGAAATCATGATGTACATCTATATTGATTTGGGAAGATTTTATGTTATTAATTTCATGAAAATATTATAAAATTCTCTATATTTGTATTGTGTATGCTTTTGTACTTGTATTTGTCTAAAAATATGTGCATTTATATACACATTGATCAAATTATTTTTAATATTTTTCTTCTCTGGATTTTCAGATATTTCATGTAATCGTCAATTTAAGTCATATTAAAATTAAGTTAAATGCATTTGAAAAGACCCTGATGCTGGGATAGATTGAAGGCGGGAGGAGAAGGGGATGACTGAGGATAAGATGGATGGCATCACCAGCTCAATGGACATGAGTTTGAGTAAACTCCAGGAGTTGGTGATGGACAGGGAGGCCTGGCGTGCTGCAGTTCATGGGGTCACAAAGAGTCAGACACGACTGAGCAACTGAACTGAACTGAACTGGCGTTACCTATTTTAACATGGCCCAATGACTTATTCATTTAGCTGATATTTACTGAGCATCTGATATATGATAGGAACTTGGGAAGTGAATGATAAATTTACAAACTGCACTTGTGTACCCCATCATTTAGTGAAGGAAACCAATATAAATAAAATTATCACACATATGTAACAAGCACAAAAGGTAGTAAGAGCTATAAGGGAAATGTTAAGTGAGTTTCTGAAACACGCCTGTGGGATGTGTATCTTTTAAAAAGGCTTCATTGACAAAGTGGAGTGTTGGCTGAGATCAGAGGGATACAAGTAGGTGGTGTTTGCTGGCGAGATAGCTGAAGAAAGGTCCCCACAGTGGGAACTCTGTGTCTGTTCAATGGAAGGACTGATGTTGAAGCTGAAACTCGAATACGTTGGCCACGTGATGCAAAGAACTGACTTGCTTGGAAAGATTGAAGGCAGGATGAGATGGGGACGACAGAAGATGAGATGGTTGGATGGCATCACTGCCTCAATGGATATGAGTTTGACTGAACTCCGAGAGTTAGTGATGGACAAGGAGGCCTGGCAAGCTGCAGTCCATGAGATTGCAAAGAGTTGGACACGACTGAGCAACTGAACTGAACTGATCAGACCACATAATTAGAGTAGGGAGAAGGTGAAAGAGTTGTGACAATATAATCCTCCTTCTCAACTAGCTATACTGTTTCGCAGATCAAAACAGAATAACCTTAAATAGTGGGAGAAAAATGTTAGGATGTAAGGTTGGACTAGCAACATAGAGACTTTCTAAGCTAGGGTGTTTTCTGGGGGCTCCAGCTATGCATGGACAATCTTGTATTTTTGGAGTTTGCATTTCTTGTCCAAAGGAGGGCAGAGCCAGATTCTACTGACTGGTGGACTTTCCAGAGATTGCTCATTAGATTGGGTTCAGTCAAGAGTTTGTACACCCGAAAGTACCACATTATTGTAATTTGACTGTACTTGAATTTAAAAAAAACGGATTTGTACAACTATTTCCTTATCTTCCTATCCTCACTCTGCAAAGACACCTTTTCAGATTGAAACCCCTTTTAAACTTCAAGATATGTGATAAATCAGTGTGTCTGTTAGAAAGTTCCAAACTTTGTCAGAGAGGAAGGTGAAATTTTTAAAGTCAGATATTGAAATGGTGGCAGTAACTGATCAGTAAAGCAGAAGTTCCTGTAATTGTTAATAAACAAAAATACACAAAGCCCAGATGTAGCCAGAGCAGGAGTTTCACTGGGGCATCGCTGTTAGCTTTGTCATTTATAACTTATGTGACCCTTGGTGATGAGGCTTAGCCATTTTCAACTTCAGGAGTCTCATCCCTAAAGAGGAATGATAATAGCTTGCAAAATTATGATGAAAATTAAAATTTATTAAATCCTATCAGGTATGTAAGTGTGTTGTAGCATAGTGATTAGAGCATTTTACTTGCTTTCAACCAATACTAGTAATCACCATAGGGACTGTTTATATGCTAAACCATAGTAAGCTCCCTTTGACTTCCTGTAGTTGGATGATTCTATTGTTAGATACGTGTCTTCTCACTTTTTTACAGAAGTTGAAATGAGTTTATGTAGCTATACTATAGAACTTGTTGTATTTTGGGTGTTCATGGAGAGGGATACTGTTTTGGGGATGGATATTTTAGCTGTGTAATCAGTTAGAATGGATGGTGTTTGATACTGATGTAGAACAAATTTAAAAGAAAAAACTTGTGTTTCCTATGTGAAATGTGTGATGTCAGTGCATTATCTGGATGGCAGGTGTGGAGGCCAGACAGACCTGGGCTTGGGATCCCCATTCTATCACTTCATACCGTTGTTCTCAATCCTGCTGTACCTCAGAATCCCCTGTCAGTGTGCCACCGAGGTGATTAAATCAGTGTCTGGGTGAGAAAGGGGGATGGGAAGAAGATCTGAACATTCATCCTTGTTAAAAAAACAAACCAATTCATGTCAGGTTAAGAATTTGATAGCTATATGTGTTAAGGCCATCTGTGCATCCTCTCAGAAACGTAATGTATTAGTTTCCTGGGGCTGCCCTAACAAAGCACTGCAAACTGTGGGGATTAGAATACCAGAAATATATTGTCTCATGTTTTGGAACCCAGAAATCGCAATAAAATCAAAGTGCTGGCAGGCAGGCAAAGGACTTCCTTTGAAGGTCCTAGAAAAATACATGTGTTCATGCTTTTCTCCTGTCTTCTGGTAGCCTTAGGTATTCCTTGGCCATCACCTCCTCGTGTCTCTTCAGTCATCTTCCTTATGTACCTGTCTGTCTCTGTGTCCGAATTTCCTCATTGTATAGGGTTACCAGTCATAGTGGATCAGGACCAACCCTAATGACCTTTTTTTTTTTCATCTTATTTCCTTTTTAGAGACCATATTGCTAAGCACAGTCACATTCTCTGGTATTGGGGTTAGGACTTACTGTTTGGTGAGGACTTAATGTTATGGGTCTGGTGTTCAAGCCATAACATAGGGTATGCATCTGGAACATGGGGATAATAACCATGCCTCTTTCACTGTCTTGTTAACAGAATAAAATTGGATCGTTAGTATGCTGGCTACAATATCTAGCTAAAAATGAGCAGTTCTAATGTTAGCTACAGTCAGGATCATTTACTGTGATAGTTTGTTCTCATTATTTACTCGGTCCTCTTCTCTGTTTATAGAAATAGCCAAGACTTTTGAGTTCCTTTGGCTCAGGGGAGATCTTTATTGCAGTCAGGAGGTGCCAGCTGACTGAAAAGGTTCTCCTGTCTTTTGAGCCGTCATAAAAAGTGTACCAGAGCAGAAAGCCTAATCCTGCTACACATGCCGCACATTCACCAGGAAATAATTACTGTTAGGTGAAATATGGGCCCATGCTGTCAATTTTCTTGAGTATACCAAAAAATCCAATTTTGTATATGAAAGTTACCAAAGATTGAGTTTTAGCAATTACTTCCATCTCTTCTCAACTCCAGTGTTCATGATGTCATGTTGGTAGCTTGAAATTGATTGTGCTGGGTGTACTTAAACCAGTGAAATCAGTAAACACTACAGACTAGAGGGTTTTGGTTTCTAGGTGACGTGATAATTAAAAGTTTAAAGAGCAGCTTTTTTGTTGTGGTGGCTTTTTTTTTTTAAATTTCTTAAATTTGTGGTTTTAAAAGTTGGCCCCATCAGGGCAGGGTAAGGTAGTATGTCATAATAATGTCATAAGAATTACATATACCTGCCTAAATAAAGTAGGTCACGTTATAAATAAGTATGGCCCTTGGCAGTTTGGAGAAATATTTGTACACATAATGTCTTTTCATCTTCGAAATAGCCATGGGAGATGGTCACTATTAACTCCATTATATAGATGAAGACACTAACTGCTCAAGGAGGTTTATTAAATTTCCTGAGGTCACACAGTTAGTGAACGGTTAGCGAATTAATGAACATAGACTCAAACTCAAGACTTCTAAATCTACCCACTGTGGCTCATGTCTCATTTAACATTATAAGGAGTAATGGGGATATTGTGGATTGTGTAAGACCTGTTTTTCTGACCTAGCAAAGTAAGTCATGTGTGAATTAATGAATGAGTTGGATAAAAGGAAATTTACCAGTTCTTGGGAGTTCCTGGGGAATCGATGAAACACCACCATGATTTTACCCTGACCATTCCCTTTCTTGGGAAGTTGACAATTCCATCCCGTATTGAGACTTCAGAGCAAGATAGTGATAATTAGTTGAGGGCATAGTAGGTCCCCATCCTCAAACAGATTTTGCACATGGCATTTCCTAGAGCACCAGGGAGTTACCAGCAAGAGCAAATACTGGCTATGACTGGAATGTCAGCTGTCACTTTCTCCAAGCCACCTTCAGATGGTGTAAAGCAGAAACACAAGTATCCTTTCCTAAGAAGTGGGAGCAGTTTCCTCCTGAGGAAAGTAAGAAGCACAGTGGACAACCCCCCAACTCACTCCACACTGAGAAGAGAACTAGGCTAGAAGGTACCTCTTTTTGTAAGATGACAGTTCTAGATACATCATCCAAAAGAGAAATTTCCTGTATTCTACCTGGTCCCTAGCAAGAAAGGAATCAAGCCATCTTTCAACCTCAGAAAGACAGCCTCGCCCCCTGAAGCCAGCTCCAAGACTTTGCTTTCTGATCTACAGACTGAATCTAATGTCTAAATCACTGCAGTATAATTAGGGGCTGTTTATCTGTCAAACCAGAGTTAGGCCTCCCAGGTAAATCACTGGGTTTAAACTTCTTATTTTGTCTTCAAAGGTAATTTCTTGAGTTTAAAACAAATAAACATCAAAAACAACAATAAAACACTTTTTTAATAGATTCTATTCAGTATGCATATTTTAGAAACATTGGCTTCAAGCCATATGCATCAACAAAAGAGAAGTAAAAATGTAGTGGATATTTTAGCCTTTTATTATTTTGAAACAATTGCAAACTTAAAAGGTTTAAAGAAATAATTTTTCTTGAGAACAATTTGAAAATGAGTTTGCCTCCTAATGCCCATATTGTTGTTGTTCAGTTGCTCAGTCATGTCTGATTGTTTGCAAACCCATGGACTGCAGCATGCCAGACTTCCCTGTCCATCACCACTCCTGAAGTTTGTTTAAATTCATGTCCATTGAGTTGGTGATGCCATCTAACCATCTCATCCTCTGTCATCCCCTTCTGTTTTCAATCTTTCCCAGCATCAGGGTCTTTTCGAATGAGTTGGCGCTTTGTGTCAGGTAGCCAAAGTATTGGAGCTTTAGCTTCAGCATCAGTCCTTCCAATGAATATTCAGGGTTGATTTCCTTTAGGATTGACTGGTTTGATCTCCTTGCTGTCCAAGGAACTCTCAAGAGTCTATTCCAGCATCATAGTTTGAAGGCATCTATTCTTTGGTACTCAGCCTTTTTTATTGTCCAGCTGAGCCATGAATATTTTTAGATCTCACAAACAAGAACATTTCTCTTACAAAAGCTCAGTATCACCATCAAAATAAAGATATTGATATTTGCTACATTACTGGTGTTTAATCCTCAGGCCCAACTCATTATTCCAAAGGTGTCTCTTACAGGGGAAGAAAAAAATTAGTTCAAGATTACGCATTGCAAAATGTTTAACTTCAATACATTTTAGACATATGGATACTAGCTTCCATATATGTTTGCATTTATGTATATTTAGCTCCATATTCTGCTTATTTTACTATGTATTTTAATTCATTCATTTGTTCACTCACTCAATGGAGACAGGATATGCATTAAGAAACCCCTTTAAGAAATGAAGGGAAAAGTACCATTGAATAAAACTGAAGTATCAACTTCTAAAGATGTCGTCACAGACATTTTACTAAAACCAAAAGTAAAACCTAGAAATTAGATTTTTAGAGGACAGTTTTTATTGCACTTCTTTAGTGTAAAAATGATAATAGCAACTAATGCTTATTGAACATTGTACCAAGCTTTTTAGCAATGTATTTTCTCATTTAATCCTCATATAACCAAATAGGTATTATTGTTATTGTCCCTGTTTTATATTTGAAGTATCTGAATATGTCTGTCATCTTTCCCAGCTAAATTTGTAAAAGAGATTTTTACTATTAGCACAAACTTCCAAGAGTTACGTGGGTTGCATTAAATGATGTTTTCTCACCTCACTGATGTCAGAACATGCAGTACCATTCCCTTTTGAAGTGTTTTTCGAATCCCAAGGCAGAAAGGCACTTAATTATTAAAAGACTCCTGTGACTTTTCTCTGAATTAGATTTTGATTGTGTAGCCTCTTCTTTAAAATTCTTCAGCCCTGTGGAAAACCCTTTTTCCACAGTGAGAGAGTTCTGATTTTCTTTGTCCCTAAGTCTTCTGAAAGAAGGCAGAAGATGAGGTGAAGAAGAAAAAAAAAAAACTGTCATTTTTTCAGAGTTGGTCAGAAATATATGATACAGCATATCTGGTGAGGTCCCTTGCTTGCACTTGCTTTCCATACAATGCCACCCCTCGGGTCTGTTGGGTATCATCTCTTGGCATGTGCTGGTTTGGATTTTCTGAAAGGTGGATGCTGAGATGAAGATAGTAGTGCAAAAGGTCTATTATGAAGGAACCTGTGGGACTAAAAGAAAGGAGTCAAGAATGGCCAGGGGGAGCCATCAGACTGGTTCTTAGATCAGAGTCATCTGTGCCAGTCCAGTGGGCAGCCCTGGAGCAAAGGCAGGTGTCTAGAAGCATCTTATGCCCAGCAGAAATGGAGATGTCCTTGTGCCACCCCCTGTACAGTCATTTGCATCCAGAATAGCTTGAACTTGGCACAAAAGCTGAGGGGGATCCTCATGAAGCCAACAAAGAAGCTGTTAGTAAATCACAGCCCTTGCACTTGGACAGCAAATTACTTCTTGAGGGGGCAACTCAGTGGCAAGTCTGCATCTGCAACAGGGCGATGATGTACTGGTGGAGCATTTCAGGGGGAGCTGGGACTGGACGCAGAGCCAGAGGACGGCTTTTCCAGTTTCGGTTTCTCTATGTCTTGGTCCTGGCACCTGGAGCCTTACTTCCCTCCTTTGTAAAATGGAGCATAACGTACATCAACCATCTAGAGGGGTGGCAAGGCAGAAATGAGGCTTTGCAGATACTATTGCGACACATACAAATGCTTTGTGTTTTATTGTGGTGGGTGTATTATTATAGTTATTCTCAAATAGCATTCATTCATAAATAACTTTTATGAATACACCCCAATTTATTTATCCACTCCACTTTCTTTAAAATTATGTTTTATTGGAATGTAGTTGATTTACAATGTTGTGTTAGTTTCTAGCAACAAAGTGAATCATACACACACACACACAAACATACATATGTACATACATACATACATAACCCTCTCTTTGGGATTCTTTTACCATATAGATCACCAGAGTATTCAGTAGAGTTCCCTGTGCTATGCAGTAGGTTCTTATTGGTTATCTATTTTATATATAGTAGTGTGTATATATCAATCCCAGTTTCCCAATTTATTACCCCCCCATAACTGTTAGTTTGTTTTCTACATCTGTGACTCAATTTCTATTTTGTAAACAGGTTCATTTTACTATTTTTTAGATTTCACATATAAATGATATCATATTTGTCTTTCTCTGACATACTTAGTCTGACAGTCTATAGGTCCATCCATGTCACTGCAAATGGCATTATTTTATTCTTTTTTATGACTGGGTAATAATTCCATTCTGTATATGTATCATGTCTTCTTTATCCATTCTTCTTTCGAAGGACATTTAGGTTGCTTTAATGTCTGGACTGTTGCAAATAGTGCTAAAATGAACATTGGGGTGCAAATATCTTTTCAAATTAATAGTTTTCTCCAGATATATGCCCAAGAATGGAATTGCATGATCACATGAAAGTTCTGTTTTTGGTTTTTTTAAGGAATCTCCATACTTTTCTTCATGGTGGATGTCCCCGTGTAATTCCCACCAAGAATATAGGTTCTGAGTGAGTTTCCCTACTGGAAACAGAAAAGAGGAGTTGGTTGTTACCCCAGAAAAGAAGCAAGAGAACATGGAGAGAAAACTTGAAGCTAGAGAGGTAGAAAAAGGCTATAGACCAGGGGAGATGGCACCTCTTCATGACATGTGCAGTGTTAGCTGGTGAAGTTACTGAAGTAATAAAATGCTGTCTTAGGCGGGGATTTTTCCCTGATGCAAAGCCTTGCTTGAGCTAAACTGTAACCTGCCTTAGAACAAAACTAAGTTAGAAGCAATGGATACAGAGGTGAAGACAGACAGGGAGTCTTAGGAATTTGTGAATGTCATGGAATGGAGTTCAGTTAAAGTTTCACCAAAACTCTTAAGGATGTTAGGACCCAGCTGACTTCTGGATTACATATTTTTGATATTTAAATAATAAATGTGTGATTCATTTATAATTCAGATGTGTTCCTTTAGGAGAAAATATCTTGGCTTTAAAAATCTAATATAGTTACATGCACAGGCTAAATTTAAGCATATTATGTAATTCACCACAATCTCTGGGCTTTTTTTTCCCCCACTGTGGGTGTTTTCCTCCAGCATTTTCTTTGTTGAAGGTGAATAAGGGCCTTGGAAGAAGACAATGGCATCTTCCCATCCCTGCCCAAAATTATTTAAATGAGGCTCCAGAAGTGTCCTTCGTTCCTCTTATAAGTAATTGTCTATTTCCAAAGGCGTGTGTTGGTCTGTCTTGGGTGTGAAAATTGCATTGCAGGATAGTTACTTGGTGCATTATTGTTCTCCTTTGTGGAGAGAAATCGTCTCCTTCTCATGTGATTCTCTTGTCACTTGATCTCCCTCAGATTGATAGCCTCAGGTTTTCTAGACTACAGGACAGGACTGTGTATTTTTTATTGAAATTATATTTTGATCTATCAGGATACATGGTACAAGGAAGTCAATGGGGAGAAAATGGAACATAGCGTATTAAAACCGACTATAAGACATTTTTTTCCTCTAACTTTCCTTTTTAAATTATGGCACAGTGAAACTGATTTTGGTGTATATAGTTCTTTGAACTTAATACATGTATAGATCGGTGGAAACATCAGTCAGGAAACAAAACAATTCTATTACCCTCCAGAAAAATCCTCCCTCATGCCAGCCCTCTATGGTCAGAGTCTCCTCCACCTGCTGACCTTAAGCAAACCACCCATCTGTTATTCATCACTATAAAAAATTTCATATCAGTGGAAGCTTACAGTATGGAACTGGCATTTTTCATTCAGCATAGTGCCTTTGAGATTCATCCAAGTTGTGTGCATTTCTAGCTTATTTATTATTGCTGAGTAGTATTCCATTTAAGGATATACCACAGTTTGCTTATTCATTCATCCATAAAGAACATTTGGGTCGTTTCAAATTTCAGCATGTTACACATAAAGCTGTTAGGGATATTTATATACAGGATTTTGTATGCGTATACTTCTTCATTTTCCTAGAGTAAATACTCGAAAATGGAATTGTTCACGTTGGCCTTTGAAAACAAATTGATTGGCAAAGTTATTCTTTAATTATTTTTGGTTATCAAATCATCTCTACTCTTCTTTTAGAAATTCTACTTTTGTTGATTTTTATCCTTGCCCTGCATATGCAAAAATGAAGGATTGCAGAAGTAATAGGCTAGAAAATTTAGGCCCAAGCACAAACCACTAAAGAGTGATACATGTCTCTGACTATTCAAGAATATTTGGGAAGAAAAGTTGCCAAGTTAATAAAAAGGGGAAATGATAAGTTATGAATAGTTCATTTTCAGGATAATAGTTTCATTTTCAAGAAAAATTAAATCTGGCATTTCCGTACTGGGGTGGAACAGGAACTGACATAAACCCACCAAGGAGAACTTTCAGGGTTTCTGTGGTTAGGAATCTTTGTGGGTTGGTAGAAGGAAGGGTTTACCCTGCTTAATGGTTTCAAAAAGTTGATTTGTCAAGAGTACTAAAGGGATACATCAGTGACACTTTGTGAATTAGGTGTTTACTGAGGGTCTCGTTGTTTAGCATAATTGTCATATGTAAAATGAGCTCAAGATTTATTAAAAAACAAAAACAAAGTTTCATGTTTCAATGGAGCATTACAAACCTGTAAATCATTGTGGAGTATTTCTGTTTTCTGGCTTGACATTGTGAACAGTGCATTTCATTTACAAGTTAAACATTGTGGAAGAACTCCACTTTTATAAAATTCCTGTTTGAAGATTTAAATGCATTAAACTCTATCTACAGTTCTACTCTCAAGTGACTTTTTTCGTTTTGTTTTCTCAGTGCCAAAAATTGATTTTACAAAAAAGACTGCCTCATTTAACCCATAAAACTACCAAAATCATCTTTGCATGGTTTGTTTTTTTATCATAGAACAAAGACCTTCTGCCAGCATAGGACAATGACAGGTGGACACTTTCATGGCATAACTTGAAGGACAAATCAAAGCTCACCTGCTCAAAAGTATTTCTCTTGCTTCTCTGCCACATTTGGTATTTAAGGACCTTTAGATATTCTTTAAAAAATTATCTCCAGTGAACCTGGCTAAAATCGGTACCTTGTCTTGGGGACAGTACAGCCTTATGATTAAGAAAGTGATTTATAAATCCAATCACTCAGTGAATGTACCTGTATTATTATTACTATTTCACCAGTTTCAGTTCAGTCCCTCAGTCGTGTCCGACTCTCTCCATGGACTGCAGCACACCAGGCTTTCCCGTCCATCACCAGCTCCCAAAGCTTGTTCAAACTCATGCCCATTGAGTTGGTGATGTCATCCACCCATCTCATCCTCTGTTGTCCCCTTCTCCTCCTGCCTTCAGTCTTTCCTAGCATCAGGGTCTTTTCCAATGAGTCACTTCTTCGCATCAGGTGGCCAAAGTATTGGAACTTCAGCTTCAGCATCAGTCCTTCCTTTAGGATTGGCTGGTTTGATCCCCTTGCTGTCCAAGGACCTCTTTTATGACAAAACTCAGAGTGGAGAAAAGGAATACTGTTTCATCAGTACAAGTGAAATCTCTTCCATTGATAATCTTGCTGTCTCATATGTATTCCCTAATTGTTTTAAAAATTGATGTGTTAAAATGACAGTCTTTATTAAAGAATAGATAGATTTCATTCCATCAACATTTATTGAACTCATCCATAATCTATTTTCATTAATGATTGATTGCCAGGCATTTTGTAGTAATTATAGTAAAAAGTGCTATATCTGTGATACAGAAATTATTTTTTTTTCTTTCCAAAGCTCCTTTCATTCCCCCACACACATCCCATACCCACTGAGAATACATCTTCATCTATTTTGTGGTAAAACAGACATTCTTCTGCATATTGAAGTCACCCTGAATGTTTTCTTTAACCTTTATAGAGGGAAATTGTCAGACAGCCCTTCTGGTACACTGCACATTCTGATGATGGTTCTGAGGTCAGAGTTTGCCAGAAAATAAAGTGCAGGAAAAGTGAGGCCATAGACTATTGAGAAGCTGTTTCTGGACTGGAATTAAGCCTTTCCCCATTGAGACCTAGAAAGTAGGCTGCTGACTTAATGCATTTCATGATGATGGGTCTGCATATGCCAAACAGTTTGTGTATATGTTTAGGGAAGAAAAGCAGCCCTTATCAGTTCCTCATCTTTTTCTTCAGCTTCAGACAGACCACAGAGGCTGGGGCCAGTGCTGGAGGCAAGGTTCACACCTCCCTGTGTTTTTCTGTCATTCATCACATTTTCAGGGTACATTTCCAAACCATTTCCACAAGCATCATGTTGTTTAATCCCTACCACATGCTTGTATGTGTACTTTATGGGTTCTGTGGTATAGACGAAGAAATTGAAGGGTTAAATGACTTGCCCAGTGTCACAGGGCTCATAAAAGGTAGACCATGGATCCCTGTTTACCCACTGAGCTCTATGCCTCTTTCCACTCTTCGCTGTTGGTGCTGAAGTGGAAGAAAAGGGATGCAGGTCCTGGCAGAAGCCCTTTGGTCTGTACGTACCAAGGGCATGTGTCAACTCTGGGAAGGGGTTTGACACCAAAGGGGTAAATTTATAAAGACACATGTGGTACCTCAATATTTTTCTAAAATAATGTGTGAGAAGAGCCTCTCCAAGACTCACGTTCACCTGAAAGTTAGGGACTTTCAAAATTCCCAGTAATCTCACCATAAGCTTTCATTTAGTGACCAAAACTCACTACTTGTTTTCCTCACTGGCTATGGGGTCGCCTTGTTGAGGTTCATAGCTGGCTTCGCCTCTCACCTGACTGGTTATTTCATGATCATGGAATTAGCCATGATGATTTTCTGAGCACTCTCCGCTGCTTCTCCTCTGGACCCTCTGTCTGGCATAGACCCTTGCCGTTTTTCACATGACCAGCATCTGTGTGCTTATGATTATGCCATTTTTCCCGGAGGCCTGCGCTGGCTTCAGGAGCTCTGTGTGAGGGTCAGAGAGCCTCTTCTGAGTGTCACAGCCATTCTTTTCTTGTTTCCATCTTAGCACTCTTTGCCCCTCTGTCATTTACCTCTGTTTTCCCTCTCGAGTGAGCTAGTGAGCTCCTAGACCAGGAGTGTTAGGCCTTTCATCTCCATACTTTCAATACTTAGCAGAAGTCCTGTTCCTTTGTAAGCACTTAATAAATGTGAAATTAATTAATACATGATGTATTTTTCCAAATTTAATCCTGACCTCTGTTACTTAGCTCTTCACCCATTCAGATACAGTTTTGCCTCCTCCCCATCCCTCGTAAACCTTTTTAATTTTCCAGTGTATTTTTCCCTCTGTCACTTCCCTTCCTTTCCTTTCACCTCCCTCCCTATTTGTCTTTCCCTCTCCTTCCTTCTAGCCTTCCTTTCTACCTTACAGACAGTCGCTTCTGGGTACTTGCTATGTTATAAGGACACACAAGAGTTCCCCAAGCAAAATGGTAAAAATTGCAGACAATTTCCCTACATTTAGGGCACTAACATTCTAGTGATAGGGAAGACAGACAAGCAAATAGTAAAAAGAAAATAGTTTTAAAATTTGTCACTGCTGCAAAGAAATTCAAATTTGATAAATTTATTGAAAATAGCTGACATGACCTTAAACAAGGTGTGTTACAGAGTCCAGCCTCACTCTGCTCACTGCACAATAGGCCGATGATTTGGAGAGACGAGGTTTGAGGCAAGAAAGAGACTTTATAATCGGGGAGCCAGAAGACCAAGAAGATGGCAGGCTGGCGCCTCAAAATAACCATCATATGGGGTCTGGATGCCTGGTTCTGTTATAGATCAGAGATGAGGGGAGGAAGGAAGCAAAGGAAAAAGGCCGTTAATCTTCAAACATATCCTAGCATGGCAAGCCTCAGGGAGGGGATGTATTAATTTCTTCTTTCCCGCCATCCACAGGTGGACAGGGTTCTGAACAAAGGCACTCTAGTTTAACAGTCAGAGGGGCAGAATTCTCTGAGGCAGGCCATTCTGTATGATTAAAATAACAAAGTCAACAAAAAGCAAGTCAAAGAAACAGTTCCAACACGGAGTCAGAATTGGCTTCCTCCCTGCAACAGGTAGGCAGGGAAGACTTCTCTAGGATCGAGCTGGCTGAGTTGAAACTTGAGTGAGCTGGAGGTGTTTGAGGAACAGACAGGAGAGGAGTGGAGTGACCCTGAGGGAGCGTTTGAGAGCTGTTCCAGGCTAACACACGCTGGTGACTTGTACCACTATTTCCCAAGTGCAATGGGAGGCTGGTAGATTTTCACAGCAAAGTGGCAGGATCAGATTAATATGTTTAAAATATAGCAGTGAGTGCTATATGAAGAATAGAGTATTAGGGCCCAATGTGGGAAGATTTCTGGAGGGAGAGAGACGAGAAGAAGGCTGTGGACATGGTCCAGGGAAGACCTGACAGTGGTCTGGGCCAGGTTGGTAACTGTGGAAACAGAGATCATCTTTTTGGTACCTTTGCTTCTTTTCAGAAGAACAATGTAACCTTAAAGGCCCATAGAGTTAGTCTGCTTTCCTTCGTGAACTGGCCCTGAGAATCAGTCTGGCGCTTAGGGGAGCTACAGGAATTCAAGCTTTCATCATTCATCATGGTCATTTTGGACCACTCTTTTAGGAGTTGGCAGTTAGATCTTTTGGGTGATCATCAGGAGTTCCAGCAGGCACCAGATGAACCCAGTGTTCTCTGAGAATTCTGTCCAGTCACTGAACGTATTATCTTTCTTAAAGCACTATGTCTATTTTCCTATTGATTGAGTCTCCTAATGACAGGTCTAAATGTTATTCTTATAATTATTAACTGTAAGAGCTTAAAGTTAAAGAATCAGCACTTCTCAACTCTAGCTCAGTATACAGTATAACATATACTTACTGGGATTTTTCCATACAGAACTTTATAATGTTTCATATCATTTTTTTCTATTTCATACAACAGTGTTAGAGATTGAGGTATTATAATTTTCATTTGCAGATCTTCCAGACAGGAAAGTCTCATGCTGTGCCAAATTTTTCATTTGGACTGTGAGTTCCAAATCATTTATATTCTCTGTCTTTTGAATTGCAAATCATCAAGAAAGTTGGCAATGTTTTCACTCCATATACATGAAAGATAGGATTGTTGTTAGGCCATGTAAATAGATGTTCCTAAGGCTGCATTTCTCAAAGACTCAAGTTGATTCTTGAGATATTAATAGATATTATTGCCAAATAAAGCTCCTGATTTCCTGTCATTTTTTTAAAAATGATATTTTAACTGACATCCACTCCTTTGGGAAGGGATTTTTTAAATGAGACATGCTGCGAAACTCTCAAAGTGGGCATGAGGTGGGGAGAATGTCCCACATTTCTCAAAGTAAATCAACAAAAGAACCCTTCTACACAAAGCTTCTAGAGGTAGTGGTCTGTGGAATACACATAGAAGAAATCATTTGCAGGTGTTGATATGTTCCAAAAGCAGTTAGGAAGATTATTCTTCAGACCAGAAGAAATATTCTTTTAATGTTTAATACACTTCATATACTTTACCGGATTTACTCATGCTATTAATACTACTTAGATCAAGATAGAATAGTAACTCCACAACATATGAAAAATTTTAAAGGCTACTGTATTATGTTTATAAATGAGAAAACTCAGAGTCATTAGATGAGGTGAATTGCCTTTGGTGACAGCTGGTTAGGGGAAAGACCCAATATTTTATTCCTTATTCTGCTGTGTTGCCGTCTACCATAAATGAGTGGAAGACTTATGCTTATCTCAGACTTCCTTCTTCCTGTCAGGACCTCTCTTCCTTTTTCCAAATCATTACTCTGGATCATACATCTATTAACAACTGTGATGACAAATATGTAAGATATCTAAAACCACAAAGTGCTGTAGGGAAATTGTCCAACCCAGAGAAGCCAGGAGTGAATGTGGATAGGTAGAAGTTCCAAAATTTAAGTTCAAAAAAGTCAATAACTCATGACTTCACGAGTGTCATTGGTTAGAGGGATGCTGGGGTCTTATTGATCACTCACCCAATATGAGTCATCAGTGTAACAGAGCTGTGAGAAAAGCTAACGTTCTCTTGGGATGCATGACCAGAAATGCAACTTCCAGGATAAAAGAGGAAGACTCAGACGTGCTACTGTGTCTTCTCCTGGAACACTGGCTAAACATTCAGAAATGTGAATAGCAGTTGCTTCCATTATCTTAAGAGATTCTCATCTCTAAGTTGCTCTTTTTCTGTGACTTCCTAGAGCACAAGATGCCAACTGACCCTCCCACTTCCTCTTTAATTACCTGTATTCCTAACAGGCTGTGTCTTAAGAGAGCAGTTAGTTGTTTATGCCAGTGGGGGGCATCCCTTGGATTTCTTGAGAGCTAGATACAGGCAAGCCCTTCCCAGCTTCCCGTTTTAACTTGAATTCCTTGGAAACTGAAGACAGGTAGCGGGATTCAGGATTTGATCTTTATTTTGCCAAAATCTGTGAATGATGGAGGTCATCTAGCCATATACTTTAGTCCTTTGCTTCCTTGATATTTAAAAGTTTCATGAGGAGAAAATAAATTCAAAGCAAGCAAACAAATCTAATGGTACAATTTCACGTATTCTTTTGGGGGGAGGAGATCCAAAAATGAGTAAATTTTACTTGTTAAGGTCCATTAATTCTGGATTAGGAGACTATAGTTAAAGATTGCATAGAAAAAATACATATATATTTGTTCTTTTTTCTTCCAAATACCAGACATCCAAGACATGTAAAAGTTACTACTATTATCCCAGTTTTCAAAGTTACTAGTGGGGAATATAGACATGTTAATAAACATTTTGTTTCCTTAATTTTGGCATTTAAGGGGAAACTGAAAGAGGATTCGGAGAGGTGGAGACAGGAAGATTGAGAAGGAGGTATTGTCACCGAAACAAAGGCAGAAGTGGAAAAACAGGATACTGGGAGATTACAAGTGTAGCCACAAACAGATGTATGTTAGTTTTGAAAATGGGCATTTGTCAAAAAATTGCTCTTAATATTCTTTCCAGGCCTTGTCTATTGTGCTGTGTGTTCTGTGACATAATTTACTACTGTTCAATAAACTCAATTTAACAAGTATTTATTGAGTCTCTGTATGTGCCAGATAGTCCGTTGATTATTTGGAGTCTCAAAGATAAATATTTAACTAGAAACCACTTACAGTCAAATGAAAGAGATGCTTTGCACATACATATAACAGAAATGCAATGCAGAACTGGCCATAGGTCACCAAAATGGGAAGAAACTGCCTTTGGTGGCTCATAAGTGGGTTATGTCACCGCTTCATATCAATAAGGCTGCCAACAGGGAACAAAATCCAATTCAGATGATTCAAAAAACTTTAATGAAGAAACTATTTTTAGAGGTCTGGATGGGTTCAACGGAGCTAAAAAGGGATGTTGAGGTTGCAGAAGTAGCAATCACGGGAAGCTATTAGCCCTAAAGCGGCCAGGAGAGGAAATGGTTTCCTGAAGCCAGGTGAGGAGGGAGGCATGGAGGAGACCTGCTCCGCAGGAGCTGGCGTCATCAGGAAAAGCAGCCACTGCTTGAAAACATGGCTTTGAACAAGGAGAGGGGGAGAAGTACCTCCAGCTGTCTCTCTTCCCATCTTCTCATTTCTTGCTGCAGCATCCCAGTGGCCAAGGCCAGCTCACCCTCGGCTGATGTGGGAGGTGGGATAATGCAGTGAGTGAGGTCAGCTTTCTGGGACACAGAGCAGAGCAGGGAAAGATAGAAGAGCAAACGAAGGATGAGGAAGGAGAAAGAGGTGTCGAAAAGGAGCAGGTCTCATAATGATACAAGCCCTGGCACTTCATGACATGGTATCGGGGAAGGGCATTCCCAGGGCCCTGAACAGATTGAGGAGAGGCAAGGGAGTGGAAAATCAAGAGACAGTAATTCAGATTGGCTAAAATATGCCATAAAATATATGGCATGTGTTGGGTAAGTGGCCTGGAGAAGAGATGGAGGGAGGAAGCCTTGGATGTCTAGCCAGATGGTTTGTACAGTGGTTAGTAGTCGAATAGTTTTGACCTAAAATAATAGCCTGTTGGAAGAAGTAATCTAGTGTCACAAAAGATAGCTTGGTGCTGTAGAGACTGCACGGGAAAACCAGGCAGGAGTATATTGCACTGTTCAAAGTTCGCAATTATGTTGGTTCGAAAAAGGTACTGGCAAGGGGAATAAAACAGGAAATTATGGTTTTGGAACCGACAGGGCTTAGCAATGGATTAGACATGGAAGGAGATGTAGGAATAAAGTGTTTGAACCTGGGTGATCTGTGTTATACCCTAACACAAGGAAGGAAGTCAGCAAGAAGTTGGACTGAGGAAGGCAGCAATTAATTCATTTTCTGTTACTTGCTAGGGGATGATAATTTGGAAATGGGTTGCAGCATGAAGTTGCAGATTTGGGAGTCAATCGCATAGAGATGGTAATTGTCTAAAATGAAAAGAGTTGTTAAGAATAGACAATAACATTAAGTTTATTAGTGGAAATTTAGTGAGTAACATCTTAGTAAATGTAATTATAAGAAAAAAAGAGTTTAATACAGGATGCAGGCAAAATTATTTTGAGGTAAAAGAAGAATGGGGGATACATATTGGGCCTTTGGAGTCCGTGAAAAGAGGCATTTTCAAGGTAAAATATTTCTGAGGGTATTTTCTCTGACAGGCAAGAGACTGTTGGTTGGGTTGTTACGTAAATTACTCTTCCAGAGACTTTGATGCTCAAGGAGTAGCATTAGTGGAGACCAAATGTGGGGAGGCGACAGGAGGAATGTGGTTTTGTTTTTCTGGTGAAGGAGATGTGAGCCTGTCTACAGGGGGAGGAGAAGCGAGTCTGCCATTCTTATGTGTTCTGCCTGCTTTTGTGTAAATTAAAGTGTTTGCTATCTTTAGTAGAATTTATTAACAATATGCCAAGAGTCCATAAGATGCAGACACTAGTTTTCTAAAATGACCCAGTGAGAATTGGGGCTTCCCTAGTACCTCTACTGGTAAAGAATCCGCCTGCAATGCAGGAGACCCCGGTTCGATTCCTGGGTGGGGAAGATCCTCTGGAGAAGGGAACCCCCTCCAGTATACTTGCTTGGAGAATTCCATGGACAAAGGAGCCCGACAGGCTGAAGTCCATGGGGGTGCAAAGAGTTGGACACGAGTGAGTGACTTTCAATGAGTAATTAAATTGTCATAATATCCCAATTTTTAAAGTGGGAAGCTAAAGTTCTTTTTTTTGATGTTCTGTAGAAAATTTTAAAAGAAATTCTTTAAAGAACACCAGTAGGATGTTTATCCTGGACATAAACTCTTTTTCTTTAATCTGAAACATCACAGTTTTTTCGAAAAGTCAACTTCTTGCAGAGTATGATTTTTTGTGTGTGTGTATTTTGGCCAGTGATAGTGACATAAAGTATTTTCTCCACCTTTTTAATGATCATATGGTAGATGCTTAAAAAATACCTTTTAGTATTTTTCTGAGCTCTTTCATAGTGAAATTGTGTGTCTGGATGGCTGAGTTTTGTATTTGTATGTTTAGAAGTAGATTTTTAAGGATGTGCAGTATTCTTTCGGTTGTCTCTACCCAGAGTACTCAGGTTACACTTCTACTGTCTTGAAGTCAGTCAGGATCACATGACTTGCTTTGGCTAATGAAAAGTAAGTAAAAGAGATGCATTTAAGGGTCTAGTACACCTCTCCATGTTCTGTTCTCCTTTGGCTAATACATGTTGGCATCAGAAGGATGGAGAGTCACTCATCCTAGCACCCTGAGTGACCTTCAGCCTGTGTTCTTCATGAAACCTAAGTGATAAACTTTGTTACTATAAGCATAGGTTACCAAATGTTTTCTGAAGAAGACAGGAAAGAAAATATTTTTGACTCTTGTTAGGTCATACAGTTTGTGCCACAAGTATGCAACTCTGCCATTGTAGCAAAAAAATAGTCAGGGAAAAAAGTAGTCAAGGACAATAAGCCAAAAAAAAAAAAAAAAAAAGAGTATGGTTCTGTTTCAATAAAACTTTATTTGTAAAAGTGGGCAGAAGCCAAATCCATCCTATAGACCATATTTTAATAACATGTGCTGTAAGCCACTGAGTTCATGAGTTTGTTATAGCAGCATAAAACCTAAGCTATACTGTCCAATATAATACTGCTATATCAAAGGAATTCTTTTTGAGATCTGAAGAAATACAGTGGTAATTTGTGTTTCTCTATGAGAATTTTTTTTTTAAGGCACCATGCAAAATTGATTTGGGTTTAGATCTTTGCTTAATCTGACTGAGTCATATCTGGAATCAAAGAAATAGTGACATAAAAATTGCATGGAAGAGCTAATTTTTAAGTGATACAAACATTTAGAAATTTTCATCAAAATAAAACACACAGAAGAGAACACCAAAAGAAAGCCTCTCTGAGAAGATATGGTGAAGGTGAGAGAATAGCACCTGGGGAAAAAGATTATGTCCAACTAGGGGTCCATGGGAAGAGGTTTTCTCACTTCTTCCATTTCACTTAGACCCTATTAAAAATGAAATTTGAGTTCACATGATAATTTTCGAGATCCAGAAAGAGCCCCCGATAGGCTTCAGGGACACTAGTAACTTTCTGTTTGTTGAATTCATTGCCAATTGTATAGTTGTGCTCTCTTTGTAAAAATGCATATAGCTGCATATTTGCAACATAGGTCCTTTTCTGCACTTACAGTATAGTTCAGTAAAATTTATAATGAATTATTTAATGAACTAAAGTAAGAGAAATTATTTCTGAAGGATTACATAATAAATGCACAATCTGGTTTTGAGTGATTTGTATAGTGAGATTGTCATGTCAGTAAACTTCAGCTTTCTGTGAACTAATCAGTGGTCCTCTGGGTGATGCTGTATTTGTGAATTGGCTCCCAAACTGCCTTATTAAAAAAAAAAAAAAAAATACTTCCTTTAGTCAACCTTTCAACTATTGCATATCTCTTTGGTGAGAAAAATGCATCGGATTTTCTCCTTACATTAACAGTGAGAGTCATGTCAGTCAAATTTGTTCCATTCCTCACATTTTCTGATATAAAAGCCAAGGGTATCTTCTTCCCCTCAGCCATTATGGCTTATCTCCTGTCATTTATGTGGCTGATTTCCTGCTTCTTGCAAACGAAGTCTAAGCCAAGAATTTCTAATGGGAGCTGCTGTTGCTAAGTTGCATCAGTCGTGTCCGACTCTGTGTGATCCCATAGACGGCAGCCCACCAGGCTCCTCCATCCCTGGGATTCTCCAGGCAAGAATACTGGAGTGGGGTGCCATTGCCTTCTCCATAATGGGAGCTAGAAGGGTCTTATTCAGCAAAATCAAAATCCATGGCAAATAGATCCAGGGAAAGAGGCAAGCACAGAGGCAATGAGGAAGGAAAATTATGCACTTAATTGTCTGGCCTATAAACAGTCTGAATCCAGATAAAATGGCTTCACAATAAAATATATTTATAAGTATATATGTATCATATATCTACATAGTAAGTAGAAAATTTTGATTAAAAACAAAAACATATGCCAGTAATGTAGAAAACTGTTTTTAATTATTTTTTTGCTCACTGTATGTAACAGTAAAAATTTTAATGTCCATAGTTAATTCGTTATTCCATAGATTCATTATTCTATAGTCATTATTCCATATTCTGTCTTTTTCTGTTTTAAACCTGGTTTTATTAGCCATATTGGACAATTAATATTTTCTTAGGCCTGTGCCACGAATGAGGTTGCTTTTCTACAAGGATAATTTATTTTATCTCCTTTTAATAGAAACTTTGGCTTAATATCTTAATAGCATAAGTTAATATGATTACATTATTTGAAATAAAAGATGTATTAATTTTGTTTTTAAATTAAACTTTGGAACGTAGCATACATTTTCAGTAATAAACTACATTGAATTCATTATGCACTATATGAACATAGCAGACTGGCTTACATAGTATTTTTCAAGATCTATTTTCTCATGTTGAAGTTTTTATAACAATTTTTCATCAATATGAATATTTTCAAAACTAATGATGCAGAGTTTGACATTTTACAAAGCATATTTTGAAGTTCCTAACTATGACAGGAAAAGCATGAATTACAAGTAGAAGTAACTAGAACTAAGTTTAATTTACATCTGTACTAGTTTACTCTGTGGTTTGGAATAGCTTAGTTTCTCTGAACCTCAGTTCCATTATGTGTATAACAAATGCAGATTCCTACCTCATGTAGTATTGTCTGAAACAAATGGGGTAGTGTGCATTCAACACATGGTCCTGTCTCTTGTCTTTCAAAGATTGTATCTCCTTTAAGTTGCACAATAGCCCTATTGGAAAATGATTGTTTCAATCAACTGCTTTAAATAACAGTCTTGAAATCCTGGTGGCTTACACCCAGAGGCCTTCTGGCCTTACACCCAGAATAGGCCAGCAGCTTTGTACTGACTTACACATTTCCAGATCTTTTTCTTAGAACTTAGGCTCATGTAGTGTTCACTGTTTGGGGTGGTATTTTTCCACGGAGTAGGGAAAGCAAGGAACAGAGCCACACTTTTGCTTGAACATGACCTATGACACCTCTGCTCACATTCCATTGGCCAGTGTGGGTTGATGAAGAGGATATGTTAATGAAGAGGAAAAAGTGAATCAATAATGGGAAATAACATAATATGCCCCATAGTATTATCAATTAGGCAATATTCAATGCAGTAATGAGTAATGCAATAATAGCCTTTTTCAGAAAGTTCTAATCAAATGTTGATGGTAACTGATACCCCAGCCAATATAACTCAAAATGAAGAAATAAATAATAAAACAAAAACAAGAAACTATGGGAGAGTTTACAGTCATGTAAAGGTTTATAAAAGCTATATTTGTGTACCTATAAATATGATGTAGTTTGAAGGGGGGCATATATGTTACTTTTATCTATGTATAACTTATAAATGAGCTATTTAATTATGAATTTATCTGTGGATCTTTTTAGACCAAATTAATATACATATATATATATATATATATATATATATGTCAGCAAACAGGCTTTTCTCATATATAAAGAATAGCTTGTTTCAGAGTTTAAAATATAATAAGATTAACTTTTAAATTGAGTTGAAAAAAGTATAAGTTGCAGATAAATTGAGTTACTAGAATGGTTTCACTTTTAAAAACTGAATTAAGGGCTTTGAAATTAATTTATTTTTTAACAAATTATGCTCAATGAAAGTTTCATGTATTAACTTGTCTTTTGACCAACTATTTTGAATAAAAAAACAATTATTTTAAAACTTAGGTTTTCACATTCATAGCTCTGCCTCAAATTTTTCTCTGTAATAAACACGAATTGTAGTCTCCATTGGTAAAAGTTCCATTGGCATGTGGACTCACATTGCACAGACAGTTACTACAGTATGCACTGAGTCCTCCAAACCAGTAACTTATTTGAAATAATTATTTTAATCTTATGTGTTTCTGATTAATGATGGAAATATTCTTAAATTACATCCTCAATACCCCATTTTAATTAATGGGAAACATTTTGGACAGTTTGAGAGCTTTGCTTACATATCTTTTGTTTTAGTTTTAAAAATTACAAGTGTGAAAAGCATGGACCTGTAATCAGACAGACCTGCCTCATTTCTAATCTCCCTCTATTACTCTCCAGATTTGTGTTTGGGAAAGTTTGCATAGTCTTTACTAAACTCAGTTTCCTTATGTGAAAAACAGTGTAACGATAGGTTTGCTCTGATAGTTAAATTAGAACTCATGTGCCTAGCAGGTTGTTGCTGTTCAGTCACTCAGTTGTTTCTGACCCTTTGCGACCCCATGGACTGCAACACACCGGGCTTCCCTGTCCTTCAACAGCAGCAGTGTCAGTCATTAAATCATAACCTTTATACTATCCACCATTTAACATAATGCATGATGTTTGGACATACAGATTACTAACAAAGAATCACTATTATACACTTGTAAAATGCTTAAATATATTTTGAGTACATAAATGATAGGACATTATTAAATACTGACTTTATCAAGAGCACTCTATTAGCTGCTTGAAGATAACAGAGATGTGAAAACTCACCAGTGATCCCTAGCCTAACAGAAGGGGCATTAAGAGTTACAGTGTTCTGCATTAAATATGTACAGTAGATAGACATTTCTTTGCATAAAACTCTATACAGTGATCTAATATTTCTGGATAGGCCTCAGAGAATTGTAATATACAAAATTCTGAGACGTTTCTGGGAAACCACTATGAATTTTCTCATTGTAAGACCAATATGTAGAAATGAAGGACTGAACTAGTGATTGACTCTAGGTCTCTGTCAAGCAGATGCTTCAATTTTGTTTTCTTTTGCAATTTTAGATAAGTGCAGACTGATTGCTATTATAGCAGTAATTAATGTAGTGTACTACTATAATAATGATCCAAGGCACTGCTGTATGTATCTGTTCTGTGTAACAGTCTCCCCCTTAAAAGTAGTAGCTTAAAGCACCAGTAAAAATACATATTATTTCATCAGTGAGTTAGGAATTGTTAAACTTGCTTAAGTGATTCAGGGTCTCTTAAGAGGCTTTAGTCAAGTTGTCAACTGAGGCCGAAGATCTGGTTGGAATTGGAAGGGTCACTTACTAGATGCTACATTTGCATGCCTGGCAGGTTAGTGCTGGTTGTAGGAAAGAGGCTTCAATTCCTCGCTACCTGGAGCACACCAAAGGGAAGTTTGAACATCTTAACATCATGGCAGCTGGATTCCCCCAGAATAAGTGATTCCAAAGGGCTCATGGCAGAAGCCACATAGAGTTTTATGATCCAGCCTTAGAAGTCCAGTTCATCATTTATGCAGTATCCCATAGTGACACATGCAGCCTTAGGTGATAAAGGAGGTGACAAAATGAAGAATGAGTAAATGAATAATAAGATATGAGGATAACTGGGACACATAGTAAGAGACTGGCTATAACAGTAAAAAGGAAAACCCAAAGTGTGTGTTTCCAGGGTGCTGAGGTTAACTGGAAGGGTCTGAAAGTACAAGTGAGGTTGGTGAAAATATCCTTTGTTAAGTATAACTTTTAGAATAAAAAGTAATAGGACAGCTATATAATACTGAAAGGGTAAAATTTTTAAATAAAATCTGTTTAACTTATTAGTAATGAAAAACTTGAACTGTCCTTTGAGGACAAAACTATTTTTAAGGACTAGATTAATGCTTGAAATGGTTACATGAAATTTCTGATCAAGACATTTTTTATGATGATATCTTCAAATTCTTGATAAGCATCTTTAACAAGAAACTTCATTCACAAGAGTAGATAATAAAAGAATCAAATTCATCTTACCCCCATTTAAGAATTGTATCAAATTAGGTTTAAAGATTATAACAGCTCTTTCTTTTCAATTTATTTTGATAATGTGGATGGATTTAAAATCTAATCACATTTTTTCCATGTCTAGTGTTTCAAAATAATGATGAAGCTCTAATTTACAAAATGCACAGTGTTGTTGGACTAGGGACTTAACAACAGGTATGGATGCCTATTTTTTTTTAATCAGAAAAATGCCTCTAAAAAATACATCAGAAAGTGGACAGACAAATGAATATACAGTTATACAGTATACAAATATATAATATACAAATCACTATACTTCAGTTTCAGGTAGCTGACTGGAGTAGTGAATAGCAGAGGCCCTTGTTTGCCATACCGAGGTACAGTGCCCTGTATGGCTTATACAAGACTGCATGCTCTACACTGTAAGTGTGATTGTACACCTTATACACATGGAAAGGCCCACGTTTTATAGTCAACTAGCTGCTGAGATTGACGTCCAGGTGGTAGTTCATGATGTTTGCCAAATTTCCACATCATAGTGAAGCAGCGAAGACTAGATGTGGTTCATCATTCCCACTGCCAGTAAGGACCAAGGGCTTTACAGTCTTACTCAGTATTTCCTTCTTTGTAAACCTAAAGAATCTCCTCATAGGTGGAGGCGGCCATCCCAGGAGATCTAGCCAACTAGACATTGGTTGATTTTACTTCCACCCAAGAGAAAGGGAATCCACATCCTTTGACAGAGTCATTTATGATGCTCATGCAACATGTTAGTTCAGTTGCTCAGTCATGTCTGACTCTTTACAACCCCATGGACTACAGCACGCCAGGCTTCCCTGTCCATCACCAACTCCGAGAGCTTCCTCAAACTCATGTCTATCGAGTTGGTGATGCCATCCAACTATCTCATCCTCTGTCGTCATGTTAAGAGTCTGATAAATTAATTGTTTTCGGTAACCCAATTCTGACATTTAAAGTTCTGGAAGTGTCTCAAACCTTTCAATAATACTGCATTTTATGCATAAACTTATATTCATTCTTAATATGCTAATTTGAATGTTTGAAGATACATTAAGATATGCTTCTTTAAAATATTTCATACAGTAGTTTTCTAACTTGGCTGATCATGAAACTCATCTGGAAAGGTTTGTATGGTTTTTAAAAACTGATGATTTTAGGCATTGTTAGTTATGACTGTTGTACTAGTAAGTATCAAAAATTGAATTTAAATGTAAAAATCCAGAATTTCTTCAGATGTAGGACAATCCAGAAGGATCAAAAATGATATCAGAATATTTGCTGGCACTCTGCTGGCTCATCTTATAGGCAGCAGCAGGCTTATTTCCTGTGTTCACACTATGCTTAGACTAAAGAGGGTGTCTGTTTCCTAACAGCTCCCACGAGAAGCTCACTACTGAGTCTCATTTTCTTACTGCTGAGCCATGCACTGTGGTCAGTAGAGAGCAGTGCTCTAACTGGTCAGAGCTGTGCCAAGTGCCCGCTCATGTAATGAAAAGTAGAGAGTCAGTTCCATCCAAACTACATCACTGAGATGCAGGAGAAGGAGTGCTTAGTTGGCTAAGTTATATCTGACTGTTGGTGACTCCACAGAATGTAGCCCACCAGCCTCCTCTGTCCATGGGATTTTCCAGGCACGGATACTGGAATGGGTTGCCATTTCCTCCTCTAGGGGATCTTCCCGATCCAGGGATCAAACTCATGTCTCCTGCATTGCAGGAGGAGTCTTTACCCGCTGAACCATCCAGGAAGCCCCACAGAAGAGGCAGGATTCCTCAAAGGAAATACGAAATGCTGTAATCAGAAAAAATAGATACTTGGCGACCCTTCCACTCTCCCCCCGCCCTGCCCTCCAAATCCATTATAGCAGCTAATCTGAATTTCAGAGAAGTAGGGTTTGGATCTATTTTGAAAGAGTTCCCCAGGAATTTGGAAACCACTGGTCTACTGTATATTGTAGCCTTTATAATTTCTAGATAGATAGGATAACAGAAAACTAAGTGGATCATTAATTTTTACTGAAGCTGAATCAATACCCTGAGCTTCAAAGTCACACCAATTAGATCAGCAAAAAGTGTGTGAAGAGCACGGCTCTATCTGCTGTGAACCGTCATCTCAGAAACTGTGTCACTCAGCGTGAACGTCCACTGGATAAATTCCTGTTAATATCATTTCTTGATGACTTGATGTGCATATTTCCTTCAGATCAAAGAGATTGCTTATCTAATTGTCTTAGCCTTTTTACTTTAGATGCAAGGAAGGTCAAAGGGCAAGTTATTGTCTTGCCACACTATTAGCTGTAGTCTCTGTGGCTGTTATGTCTTTTCTGCCTTTCATCATAACTTTGTTATTCAGTGTCTCATATTATAATAATAATAGAAGACACAGTAAATCATATTCAGAGGAGAAATTTGAAAATACTCAATAATTTTCATAACTAGAAAAATGATTTATAAAAAAGGCCTATACTCATATATGTGAATATATGTGTGTATATATATATATATATATATATCACCAAAAAGGCAAAAGGAACATTGATTTTACTTCATTAACTTAAAGTATTTCTAGTGAGTTTAGTTAAACCAGCTCTTGCTTAGCACCTGCTATGTGTTAGGATCTTAGAAAAAATATAAGGATGAAAAAGAGGTAACTCATTCAAAAGAGCTGACACATACTGACCACTGAAGACCTGTGTAAATAACTGCGAACTGTGCAGAGTCTCAAGGTGTGTATGAGGGTCTGTTTATTAAGAACAGCAGTGAGTCTTGACAGACAGCTTTATAGAGCTAACGTGACAATTATTTCCGGATAGATTGAATGTACTGCACAGAGGTATTTCAGCTTGGGTCTGCAGCTTAAATGAGCTTTCTTAAATGATTTAGTGACAGTGTAGCCAGTGATGAGAGGGCTCATACCTGGGGCAGGTGACCTTCCCTTGACTCTTGGCTCTGCCATTTCAAGCTGCCGTGTGTCCCTCATCAAGTTTCTTTGGCTCTTTAAGCTTCTGTTTCCCATAAATCAAATAGAAACCATAGCTGCACCTACTCTGTAGGGTGATTGCAAAGATTTAATGGCATAGTTTACATAAAATAGCATAAGCATTAATAGAAATATTGGTTATTGGTATTATTAGTCTTTGAGATATACCCTGTAATTTTAACTCTTTTGTAGCCAATATTATATACCCAAAATAGAGATAATATCTGTTATCTTACTGACTCAGAGACCCAAGTCTAATAGCAAATCTCTCTCAATATTTGAAATAATTCAAAGTCCCTAAGCACTAGTTTTCTCACGTTGTCTTGACTTTCCCAGTTCCTGCCACTGCACCTCATGGCTTTAGGTATGCTCATGGCTTAAAATAAAGTGTTTGCAATTACCAACTCCTGTCTGAGTTTGCTCTGAAAAATTTGGTGTGCATTTTCCTCTTACTATAAATTTTGATATTACTTGTTCAGTTCAGTTGCTCAGTTGTGTCCAACTCTTTCCTACCCCACGGACTGCAGCATACCAGGCCTCCCTGTCCATCTCCAACTCCTGGAGTTTACTCAAACTCATTGAGTTGGTGATGCTATCCAGCTATCTCATCCTCTGTCATTCCCTTCTCCTCCTACCTTCAATCTTTCTCAGCATGTGAAAAGGTTTTAAATTTTCTGATGACCCACAAGAGTTCCAGTTCATGCATTGGTTATTCCTTTCTTGAGACAGAAAACAGTAAGTTACATACAGTAGTTGACACTGGCTTCAAATTAAATCCAAACTGAAACTACAGGTTTAACAAGTTTCAGTATTGGAGAGGCATCCATTCACTCGTTAACTGATAGTTCACACTGAGGACATTTCATCCTTGACCCAACTGTCCCTTCAGATCTAGGAAAACGAAAAATGTTCAAAATACTTCGTCTCTTCCTGTCCTACATTCAAATTAAGGTAAATTATCATTTTTTTGAGGACAAACGCTCATGATGTAACAAGGAGATGAAAGTTGTTACAGCTTTACCATGTGTCATAGCTAGATGGAACAATGTTTGCTTGAATGATGTCTGCAGATTACAATAAGAATGCAACTGAAAGAAATCAAAGATGACACAAATATATGGAGAAATATATCATGTTCATGGATTGGAAGAATCAATATAGTGAAAATGAGTATACTACCCAAAGTAATCTATAGATTCAGTGCAATCCCTATCAAGCTACCAATGGTATTTTTCAGAGAACTAGAACAAATAATTTCACAATTTGTATGGAAATACAAAAAACGTCGAATAGCCAAAGCAGTCTTGAGAAAGAAGACTGGAACTGGAGGAATCCACCTGCCTGACTTCAGACTATACTACAAAGCTACAGTCATCAAGACAATACAGTACCAGCACAAAGACAGAAATGTAGATCAATGGAGCAAAATAGAAAGACCAGAGAAAAATCCACGCACCTATGGACACCTTATCTTTGACAAAGGAGGCAAGACTATGCAATGGAGAAAAGACAATGTTTTTAACAAGTGGTGCTGTGGGGAAACTGGTCAACAACTTGTGAAAGAATGAAACTAGAACACTTCCTAACACCATACACAAAAATAAACTCAAAATGGATTAAAGATCTAAACGTAAGACGAGAAACTATAAAACTCCTAGAGGAAAACATAGGCAAAACACTCTCTGACATAAATCACAGCAGGATCATCTATGACCCACCTCCCAGAGTAATGAAAAGAAAAGCAAAAATAAACAAATGGAACCTAATTAAACTTAAAAGCTTTTGCACAATGAACAAAACTATAAGCAAGGTGAAAAGACAGAATGGGAGAAAATAATAGCAAATGAAGCAACTAGCAAAGAATCTCAAAAATATACCACAGCTCATGCAGCTCAATACCAGAAAAATAAATGACCCTATCAAAATATAGGCCAAACAACTAAACAGACATTTCTCCAAAGAAGACATACAAATAGCTAACAAACACTTGAAAAAATGCTCAACATAACTCATTATCAGAGAAGTGCAAATCAAAACCACGGGGTAGTATCTCACACCAGTCAGAATGGCTGCTATCAAAATGTCTTCAAGCAATAAATGCTGGAGAGGGTATGGAGAAAAGGGAACCCTCTTACATTGTTGGTTGGAGTGCAAACTAGTACAGCCACTATGGAGAACAGTGTTGAGATTCCTTAACAAATACTGGAAATAGAGCTTTCATATGTCCCAGTGATCCCACTGCTGGGCATACACACTGAGGAGAACAGAATTGAAAGAGACACGTGTACCCCAGTGTTCATCGCAGCACTGTTTACAATAGCTAGGACATGGAAGCAACCTAGTTGCCCATCAGCAGATAGATGGATAAAAAAGTTGTGGTACATATACACAATGGAATATTACTCAGCTATTAAAAAGAATGCACTTGAATCAGTTATAATGAGGTGGATGAAACTGGAGCCTATTATACAGAGTGAAGTAAGTCAGAAAGAAAAACACCAATAGAGTATATTAATGCATATGTATGGAATTTAGAAAGATGGTAACAATGATGGTATATGCGAGATGGCAAAAGAGACACAGAGATAAAGAACAGATTTTGGACTCTGTGGGAGAAGGCAAGGATGGGCTGATTTGAGAGAATAGCATTGAAACATGTATATTAACATATGTGAAACAGATTGCCAGTCCAGGTTCAATGCATGAGACAGGGCATTCAGGCTTGGTGAACTGGGACAACTCTGAGGGATGGATGGGGAGGGAGGTGGGAGGGCAGTTCAGGATGGGGGACGCATGTACACCCATGGCTGATTCATGTCAGTGTATGGCAAAATATACTATAATATTGTAAAGTAATTAGCCTCCAATTAAAATAAATTAATTAGGGTTTTTTTTTTTTTTAAAGAATGCAACTGAAAAAATAAGGAAACTCTTCTTTTTCCATCTGACATCTAACCTAAATGTTCATGGACATTTAGGTTGTTTCCGTGTCTTGGCTGTTGTGAATAGTGCTGCTGTGAACATAGGAGTGTATGCATCTTTTTGAATTACAGTTCTATCTGGGTATATGCCTAGGAGTGGGATTGCTGGGTCATATGGTAACTCTTTGTTTTGTTTTCTGAGAAACCTTCACACTGTTTTCCATAGTGGCTGCACCAACTTGCAGTCCCACCAATAGTGTAGGAGGGTTCTCCACACCCTGCCCAGAATTTGTTATTCATAGACTTTTTAAAGATCGCCGTTCTGACCAGTGTGAGGAAGTACTCATTGTAGTTTTGATTTGTGTTTCTCTAATAACTAGTGATGTTGAGCATCTTTTCATGTACCTGCTGACTATCTGTATGTCTTCTTTGGAGAAATGGCTATTAAGGTCTTCTGCCCATTTTCGATTGGGTTGGTTTTGTTATTTTTGTTGCATTGTATGAGTTGTTTATATATTGTGGAGATTAAGTCCTTGTTGACTGCATCATTTGCAGATACTCTCTCCCATTCCATAGGTTGTCCTTTCATTTTTTTGTGATTTCTTTTGCTGTGCAAAAGCTTCTGTTTGATTAAGTCCCACAGTGGAATACTACTCAGCCATAAAAAGAATGAAATAATGTCATTTGCAGCAGCATGGATACAACTGGAGATCCTTGTACTAAGTGAAGTAAGTCAGAAAGAGAAAGGCAAGTACCGTATGATACTACTTATATATGGAATCCACAATATGGCTCCAATGAAATTATCTAGAAAACAGACTCACAGACATAGAGATCAGACTTGAGGTTGCCAAGGGCAAGTGGGGATAGAGAAGAAATGATTGGGAGTTTGGAGTTGATAAATGCAATAGAATGGATAGAGTAAAATCCTACTGTATAGCACAGGGATCTACATTCAGTCTCCTGGGATAAACCATAATGGAAAATAATATTAAAAACAATGTGTATATGTGTATAACTGTGTTACTTTGCTGTACAAAAGAGATTAGTCATACTTCAATTAAAAAGGAAAAAATAAACTCAAATACAGGTATCCTTTGGCCTCTTTATCCTCTTTACAGTAGATGGATTCTCTCCTTTTGACAAGGTATCTCTAATCCAGAAGTCATTGTAGGACTAATTGGCTTTGAAACATCTACAAAATATCCTGACACCTCAGCGGAAGCCAAAACTTGCAACTGTCTATTGTCTTTGTCAAGAATGGACTAGTTAGTTGATTATATTCAAGCTCACCCTTGTGTAGGGTCTGGGCTTTATGGAAATCACTTGCTATTCAAAGAAAACACATGGGGGGACTCCGATGACAGCTCGCATCATTGTGGGAGACCTTTGGACACCACTACACTGATTTGCCAAATGTGTTTACATTTAAATTAGGAGAACTCTTCTCAACCAGGAGAAAGCTGATGAATGAGAAACTTAGTTGTTTGGAAATTTGCATCCCCTCCAACAGACAAACAAAAGGAAACAAACTTAAAATACATCTTGTTAAAGAAAAATGATCTGCAGAGAAAAAAGCCCTACTGGATGATGATGTTGTTCCCCTCAAATACTAGTTTGTACCTCCAATTTAAAATGAGGTGTTGAGTTTTTATCCCATTTTAAGGAGCTCAGGTCACCTTACCCTCTGATCTCCTCTGTGATCCTGTTCTCTCTTCCTCTCTCAGAATGAGCTCAGAACTAATGGATAAGATCCCGATTCTGTCTGTGCTGCGTATCAGTAGTATGAATGTCAATAAAACACCTGACTTCTCTCAAACTCAGGTTTTCTTATCTGTAAAATGCCAGTGATGATAATAACTATCAGAAAATTTATGTGGGGATTGGATTAAATAAAGAATATGAAAGGACCATCTCCAAAACTGTGAGTCTTTATTACTAGGATCTAGTGACTTCTTTAAAGGGATAATATCAGTATTAATTCATCATTGCTGTCATGAAGGCCTTTGTTTATTCCAAAGCAAATAGTTGCTGCTTTATTCATCTAAGCCAGTTTCTACTTTTCTGTCCCCAGAAATGAAACAACTGGTGCCTCCTTAGCCTTTCCTTGGTTTTATTAAGGTTCATCATGTCATAGTGATAAAAACATCTGTATCATCCTGTCTTCACCATTTTCATAACATGTATTGAGTACTGTGTTAAGCATTAAACCACATTATATAATTAAACCTCGAACAACTGTGATATGGTAGCTAGAATTAAGACAACTTTAGAGATGAGGAATTGGCGTTTGTAGAGAACTTGTCCAGGGTCATAGAGCTGATAGGTGGTAGATCCAGGTCCATACCCGTTCTGTGTGCCTGATCCTGTGTGTACTGCCTGCTTTCGGTTGTTAGAAATGATTGATGTGTTTTTGACACTGCATGTGGGGTAGTCATAAGAGCAAGAGTTCTTACCCAAGAATCTGAGGACCTCTAGGAGAGCCCTCAGATGGGCTTTGAGAGTCTGATAAACCTATGGAATTGGATGCAACTGTTTTGGTAGTTGAGCAGCTTATGGATTCTTAGACTCAACTCCAAAAGACCAGGACCCAGAGCTATATTCTAAATTACATCTAACTGCTTGGATCTTTGTCAAAGGAAACCCTTTCTCTAAATTCAGCATTAAAAACAATGGGCTTTCCAGCTACACCTGCAAAGCTGCACCTGCGGCAGGAGATGGGGAGTTGGTGGGGAGGGGCAGCATACCTCTTTCAAGGTTCAGTCTCTTCTCAAAGAATTTACTGGGCAAAATTATGGATATCTGAGACCATAGAACGATCAGGAAATACAGACACAGGATTTTCCTGCAACACTGCTGCATCAGGAGAAGGACTGCAGAACCAGAGTCAGGGGCGAAGGATTTTCCACATCCTTTGAATCACATGGTCGATAACTTAGTTTGAGAAAACTAGAGCGATGCACACAGACCAAGACTGTCAGAACGGCTAGAATGTCAGGCCAGAGTCTTAGGTCGTGTCCTGTTTTTCTTCCTGATTAACTCTGCAGTTTATGAAGATTTTATACCCAAAACCTTGGTTCTCTTATCTGACATAAATGTTCGGGTAGAGAGGTTAATAACCATAATTAATCTGTAGAATTGTTATGGGAAATAAATGATTCATACATGCAGCTAGAATGGTACCTGGCATATGTATTAATGTTATTACTACTATTAATAATTATAAATAGTAGTATTAGCATGGACATAATTGAAACGCCCATACTCCCTCCTCTTTAAGAGGAGGCTTCCCTGGTGGCTCAGTGGTAAAGAATCAGCCTGCCAAGCAGGAGACACAAGTTCGATCCCTGGGTTGAGAAGATCCCCTGGAGAACAACATATAAAAGAACTTTCTCAGATACAAGAAGATAAAAACTTTGTTATCTTTAGCTAATTGGTCTCTGATGTTCTTAGTGTTGAGTTTTATCTTTAAACGCATTTATACATTGTTCCACTAAATACCTTAATTTTTAAATGAGCTTTTCATACAGTGGTATATGACCACCATGAGATGCTTTTTTGGGGGCCAGTTTTAGTCTTTGCATCCATTTACCCCCAGTTTAATGAACAGAACAGACAGGGTAATTGTTTCCTATTTTTCACTTACTCAATGCCAGTGATTTTAACAGAGAAAAATGTGTTTTATCTAAAATGACATCCATTTAAAAACAAAAACTTATTCCTATAATTGACTAACAATTGAAAGCAAACCTAGAAACAGAAAAAGGCAGAGTTTCCTGTACTAAGAGCCCGGGTATGATAATGGGAGTCTCTTTTCTTCAGTCCTGAAGGTTTAAAAAGAGATTTTAAAATGTTAAGTGAATCTGTAATAGAAACAGTAGGAAAGGTATCATTTTATATTTGAGCTCCTACAAAAGCCTTAGGAAATAGCAAATCAGCCATTTGAGTGTCTGGTGGTTCATTTTTATTCTGTCCTTTGTCTTGCAAATGAAAGTTACTCAAAGAGAGCTTTCCTCTAAAATAAAGCTTTTGAATTAACCTCAAAAAGAGGTTAAAATGTTGAAATCAGATTAACCCTGCCTCTGAGCTGTGTCTTGGCCTGCATTCTCCTTCCTGGCCGCTAGAGCACGAAATTACAGCTGTGGTTTCCAAGGTGGTGTTACAGGAATGTCTAGCTTCCCTAGAGATCAAATGCACTGAGTGCCCAGAAATATAACATACAGGAGTGAAGCTGGTGCAGCAAAGGCACAGGAATCAATGAGATCATGGTCAACTTGAGACAGTTTTATGTGAAGAAGAGATCTCTCATCTCTCAGGTCCGATTCCTCTTGTCTGATCCTTGGATATCTTTTAAGAGGATTTGAAAACCAGAGTTTTAATGGAAATATCCTATTAAAAAAGAAAAAGATTCATTATTATTCCAAACACATATAAAAACAGAAAACAGTATTTAGTCTTTTAATTTTTTTTTTATTTGGCATTGCAGTGTAGCCAGTTAACAATGCTATGATAGTTTCAGGTGAACTGCGAAGGTGTTGCAGGAAGGGGGATCCCTTCCAAGGCCCGAAAGTGGACTGTTGTCTAACACTCGGAAGTGAATTATCTGAGGAGACACACGTGCTGACAAAGCAAGAGATTTTATTGGGAAAGGGGACCGGGGCGGTGAGCAGTAGGGTAAGGGCACCCAGGAGAACTGCTCTGCCACATGGCTCGCAGTCTCGGGTTTTATGGTGATGGGATTAGTTTTCAGGTTGTCTTTAGCCAATCATTCTGATGCAGAGTCCTTCCTGGTGGTGCACGCTTTGTTCAACCAAGATGGATACCAGCGAGAAGGATTCTGGGAGGTGATTGGACATGTGGTGTCTCCTTTTGACCTTTCCCGAACTCTTCCGGTTGGTGGTGGCTTATTAGTTTCATGTTCCTTACTGGGACCTACTGTTGAAATCAACTCATGCCAACGGACTATGGTGTCTGGCCAGGGTGGGTGGTTTCAGTCAGTGTGCTTCCCCTAACAAAAGGACTCAGCCATAGTATACATGTATCCATTCTCCCCTGGATTCCCCTCCCATCCAGGCTGCCACATAACATTGAGCAGAGTTCCCTGTACTATACAGTAGTTCCTTGTTGGTTTTCCATTTTAAATATAGCAGCGTGTACATGTTGATCCCTAACTATCTCTTTCCCCTATCCTTCCCCCCGCCTCAAGCATAAGTTCCTTCTGTAAGTCTATTTCTGTTTTGTAAATAAGTTCATTTGTATCATCTCTTTTTAGATACTCTATATAAGGGATAATATATGATATTTCTTTGATTTACTTCACTTAGTATGACTGCTGCATGCTTTTAGCTTTATAAGGAGCCTCCGTTCTCTTCTCCACAGTGGCTGTATCAATTTACATTCCCACCATCAGTGTTGGAAGGTTCCCTTTTCTCCACACCCTCTCTCAGCATTTACTGTTGGTAGACTTTTTGATGATATCCCTTTTGACCAATGTGAGGTGATCTTGCTAATACCTCATTGTAGTTTTGATTTACATTTCTTTAATAATTAGGGATGTTGAACATCTTTTCGTGTGCCTCTTGGCCATCTGTATGTCGTCTTTGGAGAAATGTCTATTAGGTCTTCTGCCCATTTTTTTTATTGGATTATTTTGATGATATTAAGCCTTATGAACTAAAAAAACAGGAAACAATATTTAATGAAACTCCATTTACTCATCACTGAGCTTCCAAATTTATCAGTCCCTGGTCTTTCTTGTCCCTGTTCTTCATTCTACCTGATTGTTTTGAAGCAAAGTCCAGCTATTGTATTACTTCATCTGTAGTAATTTCAGTAGATGTCTCTAAATGTCAGGGACTTTTTAAAAACTTGGTCAAAACATCATGATCCCTAAACATCATCAAATATATACTCAGTGTTCAAATTTTCATAATTTTCCTTAAAGTTTTAAATATATATCTTTTTTTCCCTTCTCTTTCAAGAGTTTTTCTTTCTTTTTTTTTTTTTTTTGAGAGCTAAATAAAACCAATGCATTGTAATTGGTTGGTATATATTATAAGTTAAAAAATTTTAACCTATCAATATAGGTTTTCTTATTTTTCTTATTTTCTTATTTTTCTTGATATTAATTAGTGAAAGAAACTGCATTATTTTTCCACAGTTTGGATTTTTCTCCTTGTGATGTTTACATGTTTGATCCTCCTTGTAGTTTAGAATATTGATAATTTTATATAAAATTTTTATCACATTGTTTTTTAAAGAATATATGTACAGCCATAGTGGTCTTTTATATATCTCCATTTGCACACATGTGGGGTCTGAATGCCTGTGTTTTAGTAATGTTACATCTTTTGATCACCATTGCCTAAGTATTAGTATACAAGGGTGTTAAAACAAACAAACCAAAGCCCTGGGTACCATCATCACCAGCTTCTGACTCTGCTCTAGGTTTTCTTGCTTCTTTTGAACCTGGGAAGAAAATCAGTTCAGTTTGTACCAGTGTGATTAAATCCATGACATTAGCATATCTGTAGAAAACTTAATATCAGCTAAAATTTTACTTTACTATGTTCTACCTCAAGTTATTTATCAGATATTGTATAGTTACTGCTTTGCTTACCTTGACTGTAAGCTCCATAAGCAGAAGGTCTGCATTGTATTCCACTGTCATATCCCCAACATCTGGAAACCACCTGAAATGTAGGTTCTCAATAGATGTTTGAGAAATGGATGGATGTGAGAATGACTAAGTCATTGAATGAATATGTTAATACATCCTCTTTTAGATCCTGTGCTTTCAGTCTATTAGAGAACACAGATGAATAATAATGTATCAGTTATCTTTTACTGCTCAACAAATTAACAGAAATACTTGGCAGCTTGAAACCATAAACATTATTATCTCATAGTTTCCATGGAAGTGAATGAGATATCACTGAAGAGGAGAGAGCAGTGTATTTAGGGTTTGAAATCTGGGTTGAAATACAGACAAGCTCATTAGAAGCTAAATATGTGACCTTAGGCAAATTATTTTTCTTCTTTAGGTCATAATTCTGACCACTGAAAAAGTACAGAATTGAACTTGACTGTAATAGTAATTTGGAGAAGGAAATGGCAACCCCCTCCAGTATTCTTGCCTGGGAAATCCTATGGATAGAGGAGCCTGGTGGGCTGGTCCAGATGGATTGCAAAGAGTGGAACATGACTAAATGACTGAGCACATGCATATAAAAGTAATAATAGTAGTATTACTGGTTACATATCAATAATAGCATAGCACTGTAAGTGAAGTATCTTTGTATCTTCTTGGTAGTTACTTCTGTTTTGTTTTTGAGGGGAGGAGATGAGACACATAGAGATTGAGTGACTGGTCCAGGGTATGGAAACTTCCAGTCATAAATATAATTCTAGATTCTGTACATTGTGAAAGATAAATACATAAAAAAAGAAACTTTAGATTTGTTACTATAGTAAGATTATTGATGTTTTCACACCTTTCCAGACAATTAACAAAATTAAGGAGCAACATTTAGCCTTTATGGAGAGATAACAATTTGATATTATACTTTAATAATTATACAATACATAAGACAAGAGTTTGGGGAAATTCTCTCTTTGCACCCAGAAGAGAATGAAAACTTTTAAGTTGCCTAAGTACAAACACCTACAGACTATTGGAAACTGTTAGTTGTCTAGTCTGCTGGCTGGAGCTGGGTTAATTGATGCTAGAAAGCATTTAGACGTTCCTCAGACATAGGTATTCTAATAAGGAGGATCCAAGGCCCCTTTCTTCTAAGTCAATAAATAAATACAATGTTTAGCACTTCACAGTAATAGTTTAAACAATGTTCATGCAAGTCAATTTTGCTAATTAATATTGAATAGAATCTTATAGGAATTGAGAAAAGTTTCAGAACATTTAATATTCATTAGTAACTACAGGAAGGGTAATGGTGTTCCTAGAGTCTGTAGTTCATAGTCATATTTCCCCACATCCAATGTGGATAAGATAAGCTGTCTAGACAGGTTTTGCCACTGATTCTTCACTGGCTGCACATTGTAACCACATGGGAAGTTCCTAAAAATGCTGATGCCTGGGCTCATCCCCTGGAGACCGTGACTTACTTAGTCTTAAGTGAGGTCCCCTTATCAGAATATTTCCAAAAGCTGCTCACATAGTCTAATTTGCAACCGGAATTTTTGACCTAGAGAATGACTGAGAAGGATGATTTGTCTTTGTTCTTCCTGATGGCTGGGTTAATGCTGGTTGAATGGGCAGAAATGGAGATAAAATGAAAAGTTACATAATCATCTCTTATCTATTGTCCTGGTAGATTTATTGGCTGGGTCTTTTGGTTCCAAGCACCCTAATAACTACTTGTGAGTTTATAAAGAGGCAGGTTTCTGTAAGGGTGTGGGATGGTCCACAAAATTGACAATAGTGCTAGCCAACATAAATGAGAACTTGATATCTAATGTTAAGTTTCTATGAGCCATGCTCTTTAAGAAAAAAAAAAAAAGAGTAAAAACAACCAGGTAAGACTTTAACCATGTATTTTATTTTGCTGATGAAATTATAGTTTTAAAAGCCCTCTATTTCCATTTTCTACTCTACTCTCAGTATTTCTGATATCAGATGTGTGTGAGCTTTTCCAACATCAAGCAATTCTCCAACCTGTTCACTACGTGGGCTTAGCACAGACTCCGCAGGTTAAGGTTTCGTCCCAGAAGACTGGTCTCCACCTATTCACCGAACTGCCTCAAAAGTCCAGGTTGTCATCTATGCTTCTGATGACAGGCTGAAGATGAGAGGTTCCCAAACTCTCTGCTCAGGTTTAATAATTTGCTAGAATGGCTTACAGAACTCACAGAGTTTACTTACTAGATTATCAGTTTATTATGAAGTGATAGAACTCAGGAATAGCCAGACGGAAGAGGCACGTAGGCCAGGGCACTGGGGGAGGGGAGTGGCTTTCCATCTACCCTTCTGGTGTGCCACCCTCCCAATACCTCCATGTGTTCAGCAACCCAGAAGCTCCCTAACCCTGTACTTCAGGGATTTTCATGGAGGCTTCATTACATGGGCATGATTGATGAAATCTTTTGACATTGGTAAGGGAACTCAGTGTCTAAAACCCTCCCCTTTGAGGGGATGTAGTGGACACCAGGGAAGTTGAAATTTCAAAACCTCTAGTTACCTGTTTGGTTCCCCTGATAACCAGCTCCCTTAGGAGACTGTTCCGGGTCACCTCATTAACGTAAACTCCAGGTGGGGTTGAAGGGGGCTTCAGTAACAAAAGTCACATTTTTGACCTTTACCACCCTTAGCACTTAGGGAATTCCGAGGGTTTTAAGAGCTCTGTGACAAGAATGAGGATGAAGACGAAATATACTTTTCTTTCTGTAAATCACAATATCACAGTTGAATATATTCCAAATAGCATTTCAACATGCAATCAATATAATGTTATTAAGAAGGCATTTCTGTCCTTTTTTATACCAAAATCTTTGAAATCAGGTGTGTATTTTATATTTAGAGCTCAACTGAATTTGGACTAGATGTATTTCATGCCAGTTTATTTGGGAAATGATTGCGTAGAGTTGGAGTGAGGAAAGGGTAGAATTAAAGAGAAGGGGGAAAAATGCGTTACCAAATTAGTAGCACCTACAGGCTCTATGGTGACTTCATGGAACCTTCTGAGGAATCTTTCTAAATATGCCTGAAAATTATTTACCTTGGGGTGAACAGAGAAAAGTCTTATCCATCATCCCCTGGGAAAGGATGGCCTGCATGTCTGGGTTGCCTAGGCCTATGGGACAAGCTGGTTCCACTGGAGTCCTTTGCTGGAGCATTTGGGCAACACACACCCTAGGCAGGAAGTAAGCAGAAATGTGGTGCAGGAATGATGCTATGTGCTATCGACGAGCTTGTGACAGATTGGGAGCCGAGAGGAAATAGTTGTTGCAGCTATGGTTGGAGTAGGGGTGGGACTGAGCAGCTCTGAGTGGCACAAGAGATGTCCCATATACTAGACAATGCCAATTTCTGGGAAGTTAATGGTCAAAATACATTTTATGAAGTTAAAATTGTGGCAATGCGTTGTATAACTTTACCACTTTTAATGTATAATATTACAGTAGATATTACCATATCTCCAAGAGTGAGTTGTAGCATACAGTCCTGAAAGTGTTCATTCATCCAAGGAACACTTTTGGCGAGATGTGTCTTATAAGACTAGTGTGTCATGCATCACATTTTAGAGAGATCCTATACATCTTTGCTACTCAAGGTGTGCATTCCATGGAACCAGCGTCCTCCACGTGTGTTTATGTACATTGCCTAAATGCTGCTGGGAACATACAAGGGAAATAGAAAATTCATCACCTTAGGGGACATAACTGGGAGCTTTTCAGAATGCGGAATTCCAAGCTCACCTCAGACTCAGTGAGAATCTGCATTTTAACAAGATACCTGGTAATTATGTGCACGCTGAAGCTTCAGAAGCACTTACTGCTGCATGATTTGCTGAGTTAAGTTTTATGATGCTCTTATTATTTCAGTGTAGAAAGTAGGTGTGTTTCTAAAAAGTAAATCATAACCTGAATGTACAATCATGCACCAAAGAAGACCTCGCTGTTTACAATAATGTTTCTCAAATTGTTGATCAGAGAGTGGACTTCTGTGTTCAAAGGTTTCTGCCTCATAACTTATACCTATGAAATCATAATTTCTCATGAAGCCTGAATTTAAAAGCAAGCTACCTATACAAATAAAGCATCCATTAAAGTTTGAGAACTACAATCCAAAGGAATGCAATTATGAAATCTATTGCCTAAAGCCCCCTTCTAGGCTAAATACATCATAAATATCATCCTGATTACCTTGTATGTAAACATGGAATTTTAGTTTATTAATGCTTTTTGATGTATTGTTTTCTGAGTGTCTACATGCAAAACGCTGCTTAGATGCTGGGAAACTCATGATAAAATATTATCTCTTGTCTAAAAATGCTCAGTCTGGTTGACAGAGCATAGATTTTCATTAGCTTGCTGATGGCCAAGTTATATAATGGAAAGTTTCTGTGAGTCAGGGAAAGAACATCCCCAGCTATGACTCTGGATGAAGTTGTTTAGTGGGAAAGGGGACCAGATTTCTTTTTAAAATGATACGTCTAAAGTGGATAGGTCAAATCACCATAATAAACTTGGCCAAATTATGTTTCCCAGGTACAAATTTTTATTGATTCATTGATCATATGAATATAAATGTGATAATAATGACCAAGTCATTATTTTCAAGCTATAAAATATTTGCATTTTTTCTCTCTTCTCAAACAACTATATAGTCCTTAAGGGGATGAACTCTCTATTTCCCTTGTATGTTCCCAGTGACATTTAGGCAAAGTATATAAATGCACAGATTGTCCAACTAATTCAAAAATATCTTCCTATAACACACTGAGAAGCAATTTTGTCTAATGGAGAAAAAGCCACTATTTTAACTGATACCTTTTTTGTTTCTCTGGGTGGGGATAGGTGTAGACTGCTCACAATTATCCACTTAGTATGTCAAAAGGAACCTTAAGCAAATGAACTTAAACTTACTAGGCTTTGAGTTACAGCAGTGCCCTCTTACCTAGAAATAGTCACTTGTGTGGAAATTGTCGGTGGATTTCAGGCTGAACCTCCAGAAACACTGTCTCAGTTCTACACAGGTCTCTGGGGAGAAAGAACAGTTCTGATGAAGGAACCAGAGGTGAACTTTGTCTGGGAACTCTTAGAGGGAACCTTGGTTTAAAAGGTTTTAAGACAAGTTTTGTTTAATGTAAGTGTTCTTGTATTTCTGCTTACTAAAGATAATTTGTGGAATGCTTGCCATTTGCTGTATGTGCTTCTGTAGTACATCGCACTGCTGGAACCTTGGTGCGACCTCAGCATTGCCCACTGCATTATAGCACGAAGAGCCTTTCATATAGAAATACACTTCACACAGTGCCAACTATGTAGTTAACCAGATGCAATCCTGTCTGAAAGAAAACACTAAAAAAGACAGATGGACACTGTGGACCGTGTGGTGACGTCCTGAACCACTGTCCCAGCTCAAAGAGTTCCAGTTTTGTCAGGTTGTGCAGCAGTCAGTACTGAATTATTCAACAAGCTTCTCTGATGGCTCAGCAGTAAAGAATATGCCTGCAATGCAGGAGATCTGGGTTCAATCCCTGGGTTGGGAAGATCCCCTGGGGAAAGGTATGGTAACCCACTAGAATTCCATGGACAGAGGAGACTGTTGGACGACAGTTCATGGAATTGCAAAGAGTTGGAGTCGACTGAGTGACCAACATATCACTTCAATCAGTGCTGGGGCAGAGGCTGCATACATCTAGGAGCCCAAGAAAATAATTTCTTTTAAGATCCACCGGAAGAAATTGAACTTTAAGGTTAAAGAAAATGGTTGAATATATGATCTTAATACATTAATCATTATACCAATCATTATACCAATCATTATACCAATGCAGTTGTAAAATAGAAGTTTTTTGTTTTTTTTTTAAAGTAAGAGACCCAGGCAAGCAAAAGTAACGTGACCCCATGAAGGACATTGTGCAGCCATAACAGCAAAAAACACTCACTCAGTGTCTGGGGATCTCTTCTTTTTTTTGACTTACATGCTTCCTTCTGAAGACTGTTAGTTTCCTAGGTTTACTATAAAAAGTACTACAAACTGCTGCTGCTGCTGCTGCTGCTGCTGCTGCTGCTAACTCGCTTCAGTCGTGTCTGACTCTGTGCGACCCCATAGACGGCAGCCCACCAGGCTCTCCCGTCCCTGGGATTCTCCAGGCAAGAACACTGGAGTGGGTTGCCATTTCCTTCTCTAATGCATGAAAGTGAAAAGTGAAAGTGAAGTCGCTCAGTTGTGTCCGACTCTTAGCGACCCCATGGACTACAGCCTACCAGGCTCCTTTGTCCATGGGATTTTCTAGGCAAGAATACTGGAGTGGGTCGCCATCGCCTTCTCCAACCACAAACTGGGTGGCTCCAAACAATAGAAAGTTTTTCTTTCACAGTTCTGAAGCCTTGAAGTCCAAATCCAGGTGTTGATAACCTTCTGAGGGATAGTCCATTTCATGTGTCTTCTAGCTTCTGGTGACAACTGGTAGTACTTGATTTCCTTGGTTTGCAGCTACAGCATCTTAGTATTTGCTTGTCATCACATGATATTCTCCCTGTATGGTTTTATCCATTTTCCTCTTCTTATAAGGACTGGTCATATTGGGTTAGGGCTGGCCCTTAAATTGTTTCCATGGGGTAATCAAAAGGGCACCAAACAGAATGGGTGGTGCCCTCCTGAGGGCAGAGCAGTGAGCTGCTGGTAAAAGTCATCATTGGACATGTTGGCGACAGAGGCCCAGCCTCTTGTCTCCCGTCAGCTCCGTGATCCTTTAGTAACTAGACCACACAGGCCTTTATCCAGAAGAGCAGGCCCACTTCCTTGCTGGACAGTCTGTTCAAATAGCTCAGATAATGTCTCTTCTCCAGGCTCTTTTTAATTCTCAGAATATCTTACCACCTCTTCTTATTTCTTTCAGAGGTGATCTTTCCTCACATCTTCCTCCTGTCTTATTAACAAGAGACGCATTTAACTGAAAGTTTAGTCATGGAAAAGCTAGTTTCCTCTTACGTAGGTCAGAGAAGTCTTAATGTTTAAACCTTCTCCAGGAGGGAGAGATAATAGAAACCTTCTTGCTAGTTGGCAAAGAAACAGCAACCAACCCAAACCCACCAAACCAAACAGAGTCATTTTGGTTCCCAATGAAAGCAAACTAATCCGTTATACCCTGATATCACCATCATGCCACTGAGGAGAGAGAGTTTCTTATTCCTGAGAGGTAAGAGCGGGGGGGCATAAAGGCGTCGTAGAGGAGATGGTGAGAAGTTGAGGACTGCTGGGCACAAAGAGAGAACTTTGGGGACAAGCCGGTGGGGAGAGGATCCCAGGCGGAGCCCACAGCAGGAATAGAGAACCCAGGGTAACAACAGATGACATATTCACAAAACGACAGTCCAGTATGGCCACAGGACTAGAGTGTGTGGGGGCACGGAGCAAGAGCTGAGCCCAGAAAGGACTGTCCATTGGGCATCATTTTACCATTACTCTATTTGGGGGGCTATTGAACATTTCTCTGTAGAACTATCTTGGTTCCAGGAATCTCACTACATAAAAGTGATATTGTAATGCAGTTGCTCATGGGTCATTTTCCATGGCTGCTCTAAGTAATAACCATGAACTTTACAGGCTTACAACCACGTAAATTATTTTATCATCTGAACACCACAAGTTGAAGTGAACTGCATTGGGTTAAGGTATTGGCAGGGCTGTGCTCCTTTCAAGAGGCTCTAGGGAGGAATCTGTTTTCTTACCCTTCCAGCTTCTGGAGACTACCTCTATTCATGGCCCCTGTTTTGTCTTCGAAGCCGCCAATGGCTGCCCCAGTCTGTCTCACATTGTATCACTAGGCTGCTGTCTTCTGCCTCACTATTCCACTTACGCAGCCCTTGTGAATACGGTAAACCCACCAAGATCATCCAGAATATCTCCCCTGTTTATGTCAGCTGAGTAACATCCTCAATTTCATCTACAATCTTAATTCCCCTTGCTATTGACAGATGTGTCCTTAGGCTCCAGGGATTAGGGCATGGCCCCCTCTGGAAGAGGCATATATTCATTCTGTTCACCATCAAGTTCCCTGTGTACACAGAGCTGGTACAAATCTTTAAATGACATTGCAGCATCCCCTGAACTCCTCCCAGTCATCTCTTTAAAAGCTGGGCCATCAACTCCCCGAGTCATGCCTTTGTTCCTGTGAGTATGTTTTCAGAACAGGATTATAGGTGCACCCCTCTGCCCTCTTTCTCCCTGGTTTTTCTGTTTCTGGCCCTCCTACAGGTGTGCTTGCTATGCTTACATCTTACTCTAACATCAGCCTCCTGTGCTCTTCTAGAAGCCTCATTACCCAGAGATCTAGTTGGAGGGAATTAGCAAGTGACCATGACTGGGAGAATGGGATTTGTAGCATCTTCATTTGGCAAATCCTACTCTGCATGGGGATCTACCATTTAGTTACAAGCAGTAGGAGTCTCTAGCACCAGGATTAATGCACTAATGTATTTAAACCCCTTATATAGCTCACCGTACCTAGCTTGCAAAGCCTTGTATGACTAAGAAGATACAGCTAGGTGATCCTTGTGATTCTTTATCACCCCCCTACTCCCTGACAGTGACTAACCTGCATTTTCTCTGGGGTGATTACCTACTTCATACTCCAAGCAAAAGCAGGTGGAGGCAGAAGGACTGGATTATGGCAGCATTACAGCCGTCATATTGGAGAGCATGGTGAGACCTGACGCAGCCTGGTGACTTGGAGAACATGACTCTTGCAGCCTCGCTGTCTGAGGAAAGCTGGGGTGCACTCTAGGCAACAACTGAGGTTGTTACCTCTCAGGGCCAGGCACATTGTGCAGTAGGATCAGGAGTGATGACTCAGCGCTTGGCAGATGGACTCTGTTTGGAAGAAATAACCACACCATGGATAGTGTTAGGCTTCTCTTTCAAAGGAGGATGGCTGAATCCTAAATAAAGGGCCCCTTTGAGGTCCCCGTGGTCTCTCCTGCTTACAAATGCTGCAGGGCCAGAGGATTCATGGCATTGAAAGTTCAAGGGCTTTTCTAGCCCTGGGAGTTTGCTGTTTTGGAAAAAGAGATTAAGTGTGCCTCTAATCACACAGTTTGGAGTATTTATCACCATGACGCCTATCTAAAAGAGAAACATCCTCCTGGCACTTAGAAGAGGGGAGAAAAATCTCTCATTTATGAAAATGCATGCTCAGAACTTATGCCCATGTAAAAATAATCATTGATCATATCAACTCAGTTTTTCTCCAGCAAGTTCTCTCTTGCCCTTCATTCAGTTGATTTAAACATCTAATGCAACAGTTGCTAAGAAAGCATAATTGTTGAGTCATTATTCCCTGACTGTTTCTCATCGGAAAATATAGAATCAGTTTATAGCATATCTGCATTGTGTTCCATAGCTACCCAAATTCATGTATTTGACCTACCTTTCCAGTTTGATTTACTTGTACTCTATTATCAAACTCCTCATTCTGACCAGTTGACTCATCTTAATCCCAACAGCTCTTGGGTTTTCGAAACTCATTGATTTGGCACTAACTGTGGCTTCTGTCTAAAATGCCCTCCCCGTGACATTCCGCCACTTCAGAACACATAGCCTTCAAGGGTCACTGCAGATTCCACCTCTTCCATAGAGCCACTCCTTAGCCCCATCATCTATCTCATGATCACCTTTTAATCTGCAAAATTCACAACACAGATTGCAGTCTCTCTTTTCCCAGATACCTACATCCAGCCTTTAAATTCTTTTGTATTATCAGTTGATACCAGGGGCCACAAACTGTTGGCCCATAGTACTATCCTCTCATACAGACATTTTGAGGCATTCCATAAGTATTCCAGAATTAGAATGTCTTAAAAATCTGGGTACCTGGGCCCTTGAAGCATTAGCGTAGTTGGCAATATTGGGTCTATAGTTGAAGTGTCAGTAATTAACCAGAATGGAGTGGCAACCATTGTCTGTGGTGAGGAATGTACTCTTCGGTTTGCTGAGGATCACACCATTACCTTTTGGTCTTATCCAGCCATCTTCACTCACTTATGTTCTTTCATCACCCCTCCTAGCACTCTGCATTAACGCACAAACTGGCCTTTACCCTTGTTTCTGTTTTTTTCCTTTTATTTATTATTCTTCCTCCCTATTGTTGGCCATTCATGTAGAAGGTGGGATCATCTTTTTAAAAGGGCAAGGAGACAAAAAGACATAAAAGATTGTCATCACTTTATCGGTTAGCCTCTCCAAACCCCAGTGATTTTCTGTTAGCTTAGAGAAATTTCATATTCCTATGACAGCCTTGGAGAGGAATATGAGGGTCTTACTGGAGACGCGTCTCCCAGTTACTTCAACAATATTGTCTTTCCTCCTCTTCCTTGAATATACCAAATTGTTCCTCCTAACATATTTGCTTTTTCTCCAAATCTTTTTTTCAGTTCTACTGAGTTATAATTGACATGCAGCACTGTGTGAGTTTAAGGTATACAGGAGAATAACTTGACTTATATAGATTGTGAAAGAATCAACACATGTAAACACAAAAAGATAAATTAATATCCATCATCTCATATAGATTCACTCAAAAAAATTTTTTTTTCCTTGTGAGAAGAACTTTTAGGGTTTACTCTTTAGCAACTTTTATATATACCATCCAGAAATGTTAACTAGAGTCATCATATTAGACAGTATGCCCCCAGTACTTATTTATCTTGTGTGTTTTGACTACCTTCATCTAATTCTTCCACTGCTTTCCTTACACCTCACTTTGCTCGCTGCTCTAGTAACCACAAATTTGATCTGATTTCAATGAGTTTATTTTCAGATTCCATGTATAAGTAAGATTATACAGTGTTTGTCTTCCTCTGAGTTATTTCACTTAGCATAATGCCCTCAAGGTACATCTGTGTTGTCAAAAATGGGAGTGAACCATACGCCATTGGGTGTGTGTATATGTGTGTGTTCATCTGTTGATAGGTTGTTTCCATGTCTTGGCTATTGTAAAACAGTGCTTCAGTGAACATGGGAGTGGATATATTTTTTCCAGTTAGTGTTTTCATTTTCGTTGGTTAAATATCCAAAAGTAGAATTGCTAGATCTTAAGCTAGTTCTGTTTTTAACTTTTTAAGAACCACCATCGTTTTTCATAGTGGCTGCACCAATTTACATTCCCAACAGTGCACAGGAATTTCCTCCTCCATAATCTCACAAACACCTGTTATTTCTTATCTTCTTGGTGATAGCCATTCTAACAGATATTGAGGTAATATTTCATTGTGGTTTTCTTTTTTTTTCATTTCCCTAATGATTAGTGATTTGAGGCTTTTCTTTTCTGGTGGCTCATGGACTTCCCTGGTCCCTCAGACAGTAAAGAATCTGCCTACAATGCAGGAGACCTGGGTTTGAGCCTCTGATCAAGAAGATCCCCTGGAGAAGGGAATGACTACCTAATCCAATATTCTTGCCTGGAGAATTTCATGGAGAGAAGAGCCTGGTAGGCTACAGGGCATGGGGTCTCAGAGTCAGAGACGACTGGGACAGCTAACAATTTCACTTCCAAATCTTGACTTCCTGGTTCCTTCTCACCATTTAGGTCTTAGGAATTATTTGGCTAAAGAGTCACTCTTATTCCTCCCAAATCTTATTTCCCCCATTATCCTACCTTATTTTCTTCTACTGCTTATCTAACACGATCATGTATAAGTATTTCCTGTTTCCTTCCACTGGAATGTAAGCTCCTGGAGGGCGGAGAACTTGTCTTTTTTCATTTTGGTTCTCCCTCTTCTTGGCACAGAGTAGCGCAAACCTAGGTGGACAGTAAGTTAAAAAGTCAGCTTACTAAATATTTCTTATCTATCTGACTTCTAACTTACAATGTCATAAAAACTGTTTCTTGTTTTTCTGCCCAGTAAGTTTCTAAGCCTCTTGTAAATGGATACCTGTTTTTGCTGATAGTTTTGAAAGCACTATAAAAAAGTAAAAAGGAATTAACTCTTTATAGTATTTATGATACATTTGAGAGTATGTTTATAGCTTGATTCAAGAGTTAATTTAAAAGGCCAGGGTGAGGAAATGTACTTGTTATGTTAGTTTAAAAACGTTCATATAGTAACAGCCTTGGCTCAAAAATAGTCAATCCAGACTTCCACTTCTGGCCAAGATGGAGTACCAGATTTATGCCCTTGTCTGAAACAACGGTTAAGAAAAAAACTATATGTATATATAATAAAATAATGCTTTTTAAGACACTGAAAATCAGGCAGGTAAGAACAGATATTCCTGAGAGATGGGAAACAAGGTGTGATCCCTGTGGCCATGTCAGCTAACTGCACAAGTAAATGCAGAAAATGATGCTGTGTCAACACAGTGAGTCACTAGGGAAATGCAAATTAAAATAAAAACACCGTGAAATAGCGCTACACACCTATGAGAATCTTTAAAATGAAAAAGACTGATCATATGAAGTGTTTGCAGTGATACAGAGAAGTAGGAAGTGCTAGATGGGATGTGTAATAATGCAACCAGTTTAGAAAGCAGCTTGGTGGTTTCTTAAAAAGTTAGACATTCAGAAAGAAATTGGAACTCTTTCACATTGCTGGCAGGAATGTGAAATGGTACAGCCTCCATGGAAAACAGGATGGCAGTTCTTCAAAAAACTGAACATAGAATTGCCCCATGGTCCATAAATTCCACTTCAAAAATTGAAGGCTAAAAGTCAAACAGATATTTTACATCAACGTTGATTGCCGCACTATTCACAGTAGCCAGAAGTGGAAACAGCCCAAATGTCTTTTGAAGTATGAATAAAATGTGTATGAAATTCTGACACCTGCCACTATTAATGAACCTTGAAGCATTAGGTTAAATGAAATAAGCCAGTCACACAAGGACAGATGTTGCCTGATTCCAGTTATGTAAGGTACCTAGAATAGTGACATTCATGGGGTGAGTATGATGGTGATTTCTAGGGGGTAGGAGAAGGGAGAACACGGAGATATTTTTAATGAGTACAGAATTTCAGTTTGAGAAGATAAAGTTCTGAAGATAAATGGTGATGGTGCTTGCAAAACAATGTGAAGGTACTTAATGCCATTGAATTGTACACCTAAAATACTTAAAATGATAATTTTTTTGTTTCGTATGCTTTACTGCAATAATAAAGTTAGGCATTGACTTACAATATGACCCAGCCATTCCACTCCTGGGTTTTTACCCAAGAGAAAAGAAAGCATACATCTCTACAAAGACTTGTACATAGATGTTATTAGTGTTTTACTTCTAGCCACAACACTGGGGACAATCCAAGTATACATCCACAGGTAAATGGATTAGAAAACTTGTGTTATATGCACAATAAAATAATGCTAAGCTGTTAAAAATGAATGAACTCTCGAGCACACACTGATAATGAATATTAAAATAATTGTTGAGTGAAAGAAGTCAGGCATACAATTTATGATGTTATTTGTATAAAACTTTAGAAAATGCAGTTGAGTTTCTAGTGACAGAAAGCAGATCAGCGATGGCTTATGGCTTTGTGAGTGATAGGGAGGACCGAGGGGGAAGGGTAGCAAGGCAAGATGGGTTTCCAAAGAGCAACTAGGAAATTATGAGAAGTGATGGATATTGTCCTTCTGTATCTGGCTTATTTCACATAACATCATGCTTCAAAATATATCCCCAATGTAGCAGGTATATGTATTTCAGACTCCATGTTATGTTTTTCTATTCGTGTCATAGGATATTTGGGTTGTTGCCACTTTTGACCATTATAAATAGTGTTCATTGTGGTGGTTTTCTAATACTTATATACTATGTCATAAAATGCCAAATTGAACACTAAATATGTGTTATGTTTCTGTTGTACCTAATAAAGGGTGTTAGAATTGTTAAGTCTAACATAATAGCCATCCTGTTGGATACATGCGTTGGATATTTCAGAAGGCTTGCCTTCTGATCCCAAAGCCATTGTTATCTGTGAAGGGCACAGCCGAGACCTGGCTGATAGTCAGTAATTTGATCAAACCAATACTGGAAATCACTGACGTTAAGAGATGGAATATATTTGGTGTCCATGCATCTTAATGAAAATTAATGATAATGATTTAGAATTTAATGGATCTCTTGCAGTCATATTGAAATTTAATAGAAAATGATATAGTATAATTTGAAATCAATTTAAATTATCCAAATGAATAATTAATATGCCTGTCGTAAAATTGTCTAGCATCTATTATTTAGAAGCAAATGATTCAGAATCAGGTTTACCAAGTAGTCTAGCTCTCTTGAAGTGTAGTCTTAAAGCATCTTTCTCTCTTGGCTCTCTTTGGAAGTTCATGATACAGAAGAAAAAGGAGACTCTATGTTGTACTTACCAGAAAAATATACTTATAGCAAGAAATATTTTATTTTGTAGGACATATATATACATATAGGGCATATTCATGAACACTATTGCATTATTCCTTACATAGGAAATAAACAGTAAAATAAATGCCACTCTGCTCATTTCATAGTTGTGAAATTTCAATATCTGTAAATTAAACTCAGGGTAACAATGCAGTCACTTCATCCCATGTCTCCCTCTTCGTTGCTTTTAACTTTGCTATGCTTGCTTGCTTTAGCTTCCTTCAAAACACTAAGTTCTTTCCCACATAAGACTTCTCCAAACCTTTCCCTTTCGCTTAACTTGCATGGTACTTTCACGTCCTCAGAGTGACCTTCCTTGAATTCCATTGAAATCTGGACTCTCTTTTAGAATGTTAACCCATACACTTTTTCTTTATGGTCCTTGATATTGCTAACATCATGTGCTAGTTATGTGTTGATGTGTTAATATATTAGTAGATAACTTTATTTAATTTTTTGTTTCCCCAGTATACCAGATATTCTGTTTCCATTTTGCTCACTAATTTATCCCTAGTATGTAGCACCAGCCTAGCACAAATAAGCATCTGGTAAATGTACGATGAATGTCAATCAGTCAAACAGAGGCATGGAGAAATTTAGTGACTTGGCTGAGGACCTTCTGACTTGTGCCTTCTCTGTCAATTCCCCTGGACTCTTAACATGCATTCAGGGAAATGGTAACAGTGCTTCTCTTCCTAAGGGAAGGGTTTGCAGATGAATATTGCATTGGAAGTATCTGATCTCCTAAAATATGTAAAAGGCATCTCACATAGATGTCAGCTGGGAGTCAATTGGGGAAACCAGCTTGTGGAACAATATGTTCTTATGCTTTAAATTATGGTTTTGCTGTCTAAAATGTATGTAGGCCTTCTGCTGGAGAGGAATGTAGAATCTATATTTCATCCCCACACATGACTGATTAAATAGCTGTGGACACATGTGACTTTAAGCCTGAACTATGCTTTTGTGCCCTGAAATTTATCCTGTGAATTAATTGGTTACATATGAGTAGGCCATAATTTGTGCATGCTTAGTCACTTGAGTCATGTCCGATTCTTTGCAGCTCTGTGGACTATAGCCCACCAGACACCTCTGTCCATGGGATTCTTCAGGCAGTAATACTGGAGTGGGTTGCTGTGCCCTCTTCTAGGGGATCGTCCTGACCCCGTGAGATAGAACCCGTATCTCCTCCATTCCCTGCATTGCAGGCGGATGTTTTTTACTGCTGAGTCACTGGGGAAGCCCCACCTCTATAATATTTCATTTCAATTCCATGAGACTGTGGACAATTAAAGGGGATAATATGAACAAAGCACTTAAGAGAGTAAAACCTAGTAAGTACTCAATAGATGTTCATTATTACTATTACTCCCTTGCTTAGGAGAAAGTCGACCAGAAATACACTTGGAGACAGACCCTGTCTCTTTCACAGCAAGTGAAAATCTTCTTCCCAAGTGTGTTTTCAGTCAGATTTCCTAAAGTGTTTTTAAAAGCAGGAGCAGATAAACGTCTGGAGTTTCAAGTTGTTTGTTCCGAGAAGCTGTTGAATGTGTTGTGAGTAGAAAGTGACTGGTACACCTGGTGACAGAATGGTAATACAAAAATAATTAAAAGGTTCTCTCAGATCGTGAATTACGGCGGTTGGAGGAAATTGTTTGAAAATTATCTCGTTCTGCTCCATTTTCTCATTTTGCAAGTGAGGCAGTTAGAACCCAGTAAGTAATGTGTTCAAAGTATTTAAAAAAAAAAAAAAAGTGAGCCAAAGACAATACTGGACAATACTGGGATTAGAATTTAGACTCCGTTTCCTCACTGCAGTGGTCTTTCCAGTGCCCTTCAACGTATCCACTTCTACATCCAATTACTTTGGAGGGCTGACATAAGGAATTATCACAACTGGGTGGAGATTTATTCTCGCATGGTTTCAGAGGCTGGAAGCCTGAAACGAAGGTGTTAGCAGGGCTGGTTCCTTCTGCAGAGTACCAGGGAGGGTCCATCCCATTCCTCTCTGCTGCTTCAGGCGGTTGCTAACAATCCTCCACATTCCTTGGCTTGAAGACACATCCCTCCAGTCTGTGCCTCTCTCTCCACATGGACTTCTCTCTGTGCGTCCATATCTCTGTGTCTCTCCTCTTATAGGGTCACCAGTCATTGAGTTTAGGGCCCACTTTAATCTAGTAACACTTCCTCTTAACTAATTGTATCTGGAAAGACCCAAATAAGGTCACTTAATGAGGTTTCAGAATGGATATGAATCTGGGGATATGCTATTCAACTCACAAAATACAGAAACTTATGACCTGTTAAAGAGAAGAAAGAGTTTAAAGTCAAGTTTTCACTGTTTTGTGCTGTTACTTAGTCATAAATATCAAAAGCAATACTATTTATGTAAACACTTTCAACATATAACTGCAAATCTAAAGTTCTTCTCATGCTTAATATATATATATATTCTCAGGTTTATCCTTGAAAGGTACTTTGTTCACAGCCCAGCCATTTATAAAGGCTTCTGAAAGGCATCTCCCACTGCCAAGGGTAGGCCAAGGGGGTGATTTTCCTCTGGGTAAGATTTTACCAAGTGCCTTGAATTATCTCATTCATCATTGCTCATTTGTTCCTAAATTGGACTTATTACCCATGTCACTCGGGGGAACATCTTTGGGGGGAAAAATGTTTTCTGACCCCATCTCCAGAAGTTTAATAAGTCTCTGGTAGGGATTAGAAATCTGTGTATCAGAAGCTGCCACAGTACTTCTGATAATCAAAGAAATTTGAGAAGAGCAATTAAAACACTGAAATATTTGACTTACATTTGAATTATCAAAAAGAATCAACCCCAAAGCATTGACTGGACAGATAACTCTGACAAATAGAAGTTTTTCTACTTGATTTACAGCTATTTTTAGAATAAAGCATAAAAAAAATAATAAAACTTGAATATTATGGCTTTTTCCAGAGTTTAGTAGCCATGTAATTTGAGAACCCTAGGTTCATCACGAGTGGTACTCTCTTCTCAGTTTTAAAAATTGTAATCTCAGAGCCCAGGAACATATGTCTGCAATGAAGGACAATAAAAAGTCCGATCATCTGTGTACAGTAACCAGTATCCAATGCAGCTATAGCGTGACTGCCCAAGTCCATTTCAGGTGGACAGTTGATGTCTGTGTTGATCTCCTACCCTCTCCTAAGGAGGGAGATAGTATTGTGATGTGGCTGAAAGACAGTGTGGCAGTATGGAGGGAGGCCTCTCCGATGTTCAGGAAGTATAAGGCATCCAGAGAAAGGAAGGAGCTGGAGGATACAGATCTGAATCAGGCTTGTACAGAGAACACAACTTCATGTATGGTGATCTTCGCTTGGCTTATGGGGAGGCCCCAGGGTATGCAGTTGGAAGAGCATGTGGAGGTATGAGTCCTAGCACTGACACCTTTTTGGGACTGAGCAATGGCACCCTCTGAGGGACTGTGGGCTTACCCTACAGCAGGAAGGATAGCATTACTTGTCGACAGAAAATTCCTCTCTGACATCATGGATGCACAGTGCCTGAAACACCAGAACTCTGGACCACTGAAATAGATGCAGAAAAAAAATGAAATCAGAAGAGTCTAGTTAGAGTTTCTGGCTGCTCAGTTAGGGAAGATGACATTGCAGCATCTTCATCCAGTAACTTAGAATCCCATTGGAATAAAATGTGATCACCTTCAGAAGATGACAAGAATGGAAAATGTTGTTTCAAGGTCTGTACGAAGAGCTACATAAGAAAAGTACTGTCTGCAAGAAACAACCCAAATATCATGTTTTCTTTTAGACCTAATTTAAGAGGAGTTATCATGACTGTGATCTACTTTCTCATGAGCCTATAGACATGTGAAAGTGAGGAAGTGTCAAAGGTGTGAGAGAGTTTCAGAGACTAGTCCCAGAGCTACCTTTTCAGCTTCCTTGTCTTGAAATCTTCATGGTTTCTTTAATTCCAGGAAGAAGACATATGTGACTTAAGCTTGCATTGATCTTTTCTATGTGTTAACGTTTCATTGAGCGTGTACTACATACTAGACCCTATTGCTAAAGTTATGACTACAGTCCCATGTTGGGGTGGCGTGTTTTGCTCCTTTTAACTTGCATCATTTTGTTTATTCTTAACCATAAATGATAGTTTTTATTACTCCCATTTTAAAGATGAGACTAAGAGTGAGAGAGCTGAATTAACTTGTCTGAGGTCAGAAATCCAGAGAAGGACATAAATCTAGGTTGACCAAACTCCAAGCCAATTGTTGTGTAGCCCACGTTGTAGAGGCTATTGTATTATGATTTGTAGTTTGCACAATAAATATCTCTGAAAAGGGGTGATAAAGAAGAGGCTGATAACTGAGTTGTGGCCATTGGTTTAGAGTAGAATTGAAAAGAAAAGCAGAAAGTAAGAACGTTAAGCATAAGGACATTCAGATATAATTTCCATGGCTAATTTTATTTATGAAAGTGAATTTGCTTGTCTTTTGGGGTTAGAACATGCCTCATACTGCTTGAACACTGTCTGAATGATTATTTTGAAAATGAGAAGAGCTCCGGAGGTCATAATCTTCAGGACAGCATCCAGATAACCATGCTAGGAGATGATTATGGAATCTCTACCTTATGTATCTGATTCATTGAGAATTTCCTCTGGGAGAGGGGGATTGGTAAAGCAAGATACAATTAGAGTTTAACGAATAGTTAATTGAACTATAAAACAGACATTTTATGTGGAGAGCTTTTTTGTTAAAATCTTCTGTACTTTCACTTTATTAAATGACTAGAATGAATTTCCATTTAATACAGAAGTGACATCAAACATTATTTTCTTTGTTACTGTCATAATTTTGCAGTTTAAACCATTGTTTTTCTAAGACATAGAAACATCTTTATTGCTTTTTTTAGCAGAGTGAATAGCAGTTAACAAACTGTTACCAATTTTGAATGAGATTCAGATAAATCTTGAACTGCCCCGTGTTTCAAATCCCTCCATCTACAGTGCTCTGGCCAGAAGGTCTCTGGAAATTTATGAAATGAGGGAGGGTGAGAGAATGAGAGAGCCATGCACGAGTGGTCTATCTTGAGTGTCGATTTTCTCCAAATGTGAAACAGTCTAACCAGTAAGCCCCCTGAATTACCTGAAATAAAGATGGCACAGTACCATGAGTCATCAGTAGATGGATGGCTTAGGGTGTTGCAGTGTTTATTAATATTTACAATGATGCTTCATCTAGTACCTAGGGATACCTTTGGCCTTGGATAAATACCTAGAAGTATTTAAATAGCCGTATGAGTTTTTTCCCCTACCAGATGAAAAGACATCAATATTTTACTGGCTAACTCAACTGATGAGCCTCTGGTGGGCTTTATGTTACCTGTATTAAGAACAAAGTTGTGCTTATCAGGTTAAAAGACACATGCTCTATACATTACTAAGCTGTGAGGAATCAGGATACCAGACTCCATGGGTTTTAGTAGCTTTGTTACTTATTACCAGTAAATCTCCGGGTAAATTATTTAACCTGCTCCTGTCTCAGTTTCCTCATCTTGAAAACAAGAATAATGAAACTATATCCTGGTCTTGTTTTAAGAGAGTTCATGCACGTGAAGTGTTCAGAATAGTGCCTGGCACACAGGAAGTGCTAGATCAGCATACGCTCTTTACTTTTCTCACCTCAATTGGAACCAGGGTGCCCTTCTACAGAGACATTCAATACTTTACCACACCTCTTGAAGAACTGAGAAGAACTTGAAATACACCAGATCTGATTGAAAAAAGGAACCAAAAACATGCAGTGTATTCGATACTGTGCTAAATGGCTGTAGGAACAGGAAAGTTTTACTTGATGCAAATATTCTAATTTCCTCAAGAAATAGATGCTGTTACTGCAGCAAGAGTCACACATCTGACTACAATGAGTTTATAAGATAAAAGAGAGTAGTCATAGAAACCACAGAGGAGAAATTATATTCTAAGCAGAATTTCAAGTCTCTAGTTATTAAATAATAAACTCAGACCTCATAAACATGGAAATGTATTCTAAATGTAAAGTACTCAAGCTTTCTTACATTAATTTAACTAAACTCTTAATTGTTTTCCACATTAAAGAGACAGCCTTTTTTTTTTAGCCTGCTACTCTTATGCTGATGAAATACAAGAAATATTATTTCAGTCAATAAGAAAATTCTTTCAAACTAATAAAAGTTTTCTCCTCACATTTCAAAACCCATATGTTGACTGAAGATGGGTTGATCCACTGCAGCTTTTTGATAGCTCTGTCCTCAGGGACCAGGCCGTCCAATGCCTGAGTGTGTGCATGCTCCATCGTGTCCCACTGTTTGCTACCCCATGGACTGTAGCCTGCCAGGTGCCTCTGTCCATGGAATGCTCCAGGCAAGAATACTGGAGTTGGTTGCCATTTCCGCCTCCAGGGAATCTTCCTGACCTAGTAATAGAAATTGCATTTCCTGCATTGCAGGCAGATTCCTTACCGCAGAGCCACTTGGGAAGCCCTATCCAATTCCTAGTGCCTGTATATAAACTTAAACTCTCTTGAGTAATATTTGCAAAAGCTATCCCAACCAACTTCCACTCTATAGCCAGCCTGGAAAGGAGGCTCCAAGGCATTCATCAGCACACAAAGAGATCAGTCTTCTTAAGAATATGGATTCTCCCTCTACACTCAACCTTACTAATCCTGCCGACTATGGACAGATGTGACCAATTCTCCTTTCCCTTTCTTATGTCCTTGAACTCAAAAAGATTTTTATCAACAGATCAAAGAAAAGCAAAGCTCATTGACTCGCTGCTACCCAAGAAAATGCTTAGCTTTGAGAGTCAGAGCTCATGGCTAAGAAGGGAAGAGCTTTATACAGTAAGGAGCTGGGAAATGACTCACCTGGCTCAGAGACCTAGGCTCTCCTTCCCCAGAGGCTGCGTAGCTAGTGTCTATGTGATTAACTGCTGTGAATGAAGATGGGTTAGCTAACATTTGTTCGTGCCTACATCCTGCCATGCAATGATAAATTTGTTACAAGCATTTTTCTTTATAATTCTGTCATCAGCCAAAAAAAAAAGGCAATAATACAATTATTATGTTTATTTTATTGATGAGGAAGCTGAGGCTTAGCCAGTACTTGCACAGGGGGGTTGGAGGCAGATTATAAGGTGATTAATAAATACCTTTGGGTAATAAATACCCAAACTGTTTTTTTTTTTAGTCCAACACCCATGTTCTTAAGCTTTTTGCCAGTTGTTCTCAAAGTTGGGTCTCCAGAAGGCATCAGCAGCATGACCAGGGAATTAGAAATGCAGACTCCCAGGCTCCATCCCAGACCTCCTGAATTAGAATCTCTGGGTGTGAAAGCCCAGCCATCTGTGACTCAACATATTTTCCAGGTGGTTATGATACATGCAAAGAGTACAGACTACTGCTTTATGCTCCACTGCCTCACTGTTTTAAAAAAAAAAAAAAAATCTCTTGGTTCAAGTATCAGAAAATGACAGCTGAGCTTGTTGGGTTTCTTATAAGCTTGTAATTATGGAATTTGCATGGTTCCTTTGAAGAAGGAGCAAGTTGTTAAGAAAGACTTGGGGTAAACCCAAGACTTCCACATTTCCCAAATTCCTGTCATGTGGTGGCATGCAACTTATGATCCTAACCATAAAGGAAGGCAGATGACATGGAGAAAATTGACTTAGTCTCAAATGAGGAAGTATTTTTTTTATGTTTTGTGACAGGTATTATATGGATCAAGGAATTCCACTTATGTCTTTATTTCTCTAATGAAGTGCACTGAAGTAAAAAAGTAACCTTCCTTATCCTGAGCATTTGTGACAGCTGATTTCCTTTCAGGGAATTAGAGCAATACATATGCAAATAAATCTATAGTGGCATCATTTTACTTGCAAAGATGACAATATAGCAAATGCATGTTACATGTATAACATTGGATGTGCTGTGATAGGAGAAAGCAAAAAAGATAATTTACACCTAGGAAGTGTCAGTCAATACAAAGTTGACATTTAGTTCAGGAGAAATGTCATTCTTCTGTTATTCTGACAGAGTAACTAGGGGAAAAAAACCCAAAAACCTGTTTGAGAATTCCTGGAGAAAATACAATCTGTTCCCCCAACTGTGGATTTGATCTGTTGTAGCTCATCTGTCTTTTGTAGCTGAGTGGCTCTTGTGAATATGAAGACTGGTATTTCTTTTGGTATTCAGTGTTTTGCAGTGTTCATGCGTGGGAAAGCATATCCAGTTTTCCTGGTCCCATCCATGGCATTTTAAAAATGATGGATTTGCCAAGTTCTGGAATGCCAGTCATATTTGTTACTCTATCTCCAGTACCAGGCACACAGCGATGGCTTAATAAATACCTGTTGGGCAGATGGACGCTGCTGCCTCCATCTGTGAAGTTAGTCCCTAGCCTATGGCCGTCCCTTGTGTTGCTTTCACTAGGCCACTATAGCCCCCTATGACCACCTTCCAATACTGAGAGTTTATAAAACATGTTTTTTGATGTTTCAGTTTAGTGAGTCATCTAAGTTTAGCATTGCAAGGAAGCTCAGAAATATTGTAGTTCCATCATCTCAACAACATGACTGAATACTGATGACTTTTTCGGTACCTCTAACAAAAACCTCACTGCTCCATTGAGTGTGTTTCACGATACTACCTTCTTTCTGCCACCCTATAATCCTAACCTTGTTGCCTAGTTCTGTTGTCTAGGGTCCCAAATACGACACTGGTCCTTTGCTACTTCAAGGATTGTCCTGAGACCAGCAACATGGTTTGCATCAGGCACACGTTAAGAGATGCATAGGAGTCTCAGGTACATTCCAAACCCCTGACTCAGAATTGTCATTTTTAGGAATCTTCAAACATTCTCTTCAGAGGTCTCCAGTCTACTTTAAATTTTATCCAGTGCATTTTTTCATGTTGGGCACTGTAGTTTTCATTTTTAGAAGTATTGTGTGCATTATTTTCAGTCTCCCAAGTCTCTACTTAAAATGAATAGTCTTTCTTCTACCTTCTTGAACATATGGAATATAGTTATAGTAATTGTTTTAATGACCTTGTCTGCTAATTCTATCATTTGTATCATCCTTGGGTTGATTCCAATTGATTGATTTTCTTCTTCTTTGTAGATCAAAATTTGATATATATGTTTGTGTGTGTGTGTGTGTGTGTGTATGTATATATAATTTTCTTTAGGTATAAATGATCATTTTTGTCCCAGTTGTTTATTTTTGATTTTGTTTACTTTGCTTTTGGAATCTTTACCAAGTCTGTGTCAAAGGACTTACCCTGCTATATTTTCCTCTGAGAGTTTTATGTCTTTAGGTCTTATGTTCAAGTCTTTAATTCATTTTGAGTTTATTTTTGGGTTTGGTGTAAGATAGTGGACTATCTTCATTTTTTATTTATTTTTTTGCATGAGACTGTCCAGTTTTCCCAGCACCATTTATTAAAGAGTCTATCCTTTTCCCATCGTATAGTCTTGGCTCCTTGCTTGTAAGTTATTTAACCATATGTGTGTGGGTTCATTTCAGGCTTTCTGTTCTGTTTCATTGATCACTGTGTCCCTGTTTATGACAGTTATTTTGCTGTTTTGAGTATTATAGCTTTGTAACATAGTTTGAAATCAGGGAGTGTGGAGACTCCTACTTTGTTCTTCTTCCTCAAGGTTGCTTTGGCTAGTTGAGATTTTTGTGGACCCTCACAGATGTCGGGGCTTTTTTTTTTTTTTGTCTTTTTCTGCAAAAAAACGGCATTCAAATTATTTACAAGGATTGCTTTGAATCTGTGAATTTCTTTTAGTAATATGGACATTTTAACAACGTTAATTCTTCCAATCTATAGGCACAGAACAGCTTTGCATTTATTTGTGTCTTCAATTTCTTTCATCGTTGTCTTTTAGTTTTCAGTATACAGGTCTTTCACCTTCTTAGATAAATGTATTCCTAAGTGCTTTATTCGTTTTGATGCAATTTTAACAAGACTGTTTCCTTTATTTCTCTTTCTGATAGTTCGTTATTAGTGTATAGAAATGCTGCCAATTTATGTACATTGATTTTGTACTTTGCAACTTTATTGAATTTGATTAGTTCTATCAGTTTTTTGACAGAGTCTCATATATATATATACACACATAAATATATATATATATATATATACACACATAAATATATATATATATATATATATATATATATATACATATATATATATATATATATATATATACATAAATATATATATATATAAATATATATATACATAAATATATATATATATATATAAAATCATGTCATCATGTCATCTTCCATTAGAGATAGTTTATTTGGATACCTTTTATTTCCTTTTCTTTTCTAACTGCTCTGTTTTTGACTCTAGTACTGTATTGAGTAAAATGGAAGGGTGGGTATTCTTGTCTTGTTCCTTATCTTGGAGGAAAGTTTTCAATTTTTCAACATTGAGTATGATGCTAGTTTGAGGCTTAGTATATATGTCCTTTATCTGATAATTTTTGATTGGTTATCCAAACTTGTGAATTTATTTTACTGAATTCTGGATCCTTTTATGTGTTTATAAATATTATTGAGCTTTGTTCTAGAATGTACTTAAGTTGCCTGGAGACAGTTTGATTCTTTTTTCATCTTTCTTTTAAGATTTGACAGGTGGAACCAGGTCAGTGTTAAGTAAAGAAGAGATACTTGCTCCTCCACTGATGAGGAAAAAAAAACCATTCTTCTGAGTATTCTATCCAGTGATCATGAGTTGTGAGGTTTTTCATTTTGGCTAGCAGAGAACTAAATTCTTAAGTTACACTGAATGAGAATGAGCAATTTCAACTGTAAGTTCTCAAAAAGTTCCAGAATGAATTTTATCTGGTAAAGATCACTCATGCTCATAAAGATTTCTTCCCATCTCTTCAGTGAACTTGCATTGATATTTATTTTATAAAGCCCAATTTGCAGGTCATTTATTATTTTTATATCTTGACAAAGTTTGCCATGAAATAAGTTGAAGCATTTAATTTCCATTCCATTGATACTTATCATTACATCAATGGCCGATTTTTCTTTCTAGTTTTAGGTTTTAGTACGGAAGTTCAACTGTCGAACATACAAATGAAAATAGTTTTTATAAAATTTCATTTAAGTGCACTTGTGACCACTGATGCCATGTGTTAATATGGGAAAAGGTGGTGTGCTTTTGACGTGTAATCTGTCCTTGTTTGTTACTGAGAAATGTTACAAGGTTGAATTTCCCAAGTTTTATGTTATAACTGCTAACCTCAGCTGTAATAAATTACACAAATTCTCCATGATGTAACATCAAAGCATATACATCATTCTAATCAGATGTATCGATAGACAACCTGCAATGTAAGGTGCCTTCCATCTTGTGATATTGACATCTTACAGGACCTCTTCCTGAATCTTCTGTATCTGCATGGGCAACAAAGAAAGAATGCAAGAAACCTCACATTTCAAGGCTTTACCTTACATGGAGGAGAACTTGGGGCTCTTTTCTTTAAGACCATGAGGAGGAAAGAGAAATCAGTGAGCTAGCCAGATGCAACCACACTTTTTTTTTTTTTTTTTTTTTTTGCTTATACTTGGTACTCCATTCCTGCACTGCATAGTAAAAGTCAACATTACTCTGATGTGGTTGGGCACTGGTCTCATGGGGTTTTCCTTCATTTGTCTGTTAACGTCCCTTCTCAGTTTGGTGACTGGACAAAGCATTGTGTTATCCTCTCTATCAGATTTGTCTGACTCCCGAGCCTGTTGTGTGTTTCTTACGATATAGCAGGCCTTATGGCAACCCACTCCAGTGTTCTTGCCTGGAGAATCCCAGGGACAGCGGAGCCTGGTGGGCTGCCGTCTATGGGGTCACACAGGGTCGGACACGGGACTGAAGCGACTTAGCAGCAGCAGCAGCAACTCAAAGAAACTCACTCAAGTGTTTGATGAGTAATCCTCTCTGGCACAGTGGTGAAGAGTCTGCCTGCCAACGCAGGAGATGCAGGTTCAATCCCTGGGTCAGGGAAGATCCCCTGAAGGAGGAAACAGCAATCCACTTCCATATTATGTCCTGGGAAATCCCATGAGCAGAGGAACCTGGTGAGCTATAGCCCATAGGGTTGCAAAGAGTCAGATACAACTGAGTGGCTGAGTGTGTGCATGCGCGCGTGCGCGCACACACACACACACACACACACACACACACACACAATGCTCTGAAAAAACTGGGTAGATTCCCTCTTTTTCCTTTTCTTTTCTGCTGCCCCTCACTAAAAACAGTGTTGCAGGAGACCTTGCTTTTGAGCATCCCATTAGGATTTGAAATTGTTGCTATTTGCACAGTTTGTAGACTTTCTTAAAAAGGGCCCTAAGGTTAGTTTGAGGTTGTGAGTGTGAGTAGCTAGCAGAGTTAGAGTATGGAGAGCTGCAGCTAGACTCATTCCAAATAATTTACATGTCACAGTATTTATCACTTCTGTCAAAATCAGTGTTTCTTCAACATGAGAAACTACATAAAGTTATTATTAGCATTTTGCTTGCAGTTGGGGGTTGATATGATGGGAAGATGGTTTTTCTTTTTTTTTTTTTTTTCCAGATTTTGCCTTTGCTTGCTGTCATTTTCAGACTTTAGCAACAGCCAGGTTTGTTGCATATTCTGGTTTGCAGTTTTGTCATGTCCAGGATATTTTGCACATTGTACTCCTCTTGAAGAGGTGGAGTTTATGTGGGTAACTAGCTGCCCTGTCCTCAAGATTTATTCTGAGTGATAAAGTCAGGTAAGTGAGCTAATCTAGATGCAGATGATTGAAGAGAGAAGGAATGGATTCTTTTGCAAGAGTTCAGAGGCAAAGCCTTATCTGATTGATGAAATTTAGATTCTGGAAAGAATAATCTGACATGGAAGCCTTTGGATCCATCATTGCCAGAAAGTATTGCATTTTTGTTACAAACTGTGTTGTAATAAATTCTGGGAAGTAAATCTGTAGGTGCAGTGAAGTGGCTTTTATAAAGAAAGAGAAAGACAGAATAGTATATAAACAAAGAATGAGTGAAGGATAAGGGAATGAACTCTGAAAAGAAATGTAGAAATATTGATTACATATGTCTGAACTATTTGGGCAGGTCCAAGTATGGAATTGAAGTTTCTTATCTGCAAATCCATCACTGTAGTTGCTATGGTATATATCAGAGACTAGAAAAATCTAGTATATGGGTCATATATGTTCCACCACCTACTTTTGTAAATAAAGTTTAATGGAAAACAACTTACTAATGTATTTTAATGGCTGCTTTTACTCTACAGTGGTAGAATTGAGTAATTATGACACAGACTCTATAGCCTAAAAAGCTGAAAGTATTTACTATCTGATATTTTACAGGAAAAGTTTGTCAACACTATAATACACAATAAACATATAAGTACTAGAGAATTGTTACTCAAATCCAGTGTGAGTGGTCTGAGCTTCCATGTGACTGGGAAATAGGTGTCTGACTTTAAAAAGAGCTTGGCGGTTTGTTGGAGTGTTCAATCCAACCTCCATCTCTCCTGTCATTATGAAACGAAGAGCAAGAAAGATGAATTGACTTGTCCAAGGTCACAGCTAGTAAGTGACAAAGTCAGAATAAACCTCCAAGCCTCTACATTTTCAGCCAGAACTTTTATCAGATGTTGATAAAGAAGGCTTACGTTCAGTTCAGTTCAGTTCAGTAGCTCAGTTGTGTTTGACTCTTTGTAACCGCAAGGACTTCAGCACTTTAGGCTTCCCTGTCCGTTGTCAACTCCTGGAGCTTGCTTGAACTGATGTCCATTGAGTCGGTGATGCCATCCAACAATTTCATTCTCTGTCGTCCCCTTCTACTCCTGCCTTCAATCTTTTCCTGCATCAGGGTCTTTTCAAATGAGTCAATTCTTCACATCAGGTGGCCAAAGTTTTGGAGTTTCAGCTTCAGCCAGACCTTCCAGTGAATATTCAGGACTGATTTCCTTTAGGATGGACTGGTTGGATATCGTTGAATTCTAAGGGACTCTCAAGAGTCTTCTCCAACACCATAATTCAAAAGCATCAATTCTTCTGCACTTAGCTTTCTTTATAGTCCAGCTATCACATGCATACATGACTACTGGAAAAACCATACCTTTTGACTAGACATGCCTTTGTCGGCAAAATAATAATGTCTCTACTTTTTAATATGCTGTCTAGGGTGATCATAGCTTTTCTTCCAAAGAGCAAGCATCTTTTAATTTCATGGCTGCAGTCACATTATAAATGAATAAATGGTCTCTCTTATTTAATAAAAATCCCACTGATTAGGGAGCTGATGCTTAGTGGAATGCTATGTTTTGAATTCTACCTAAAGATGATTTAATCTTTAGAAATAATAGAAAGACCTCACTGTAATGCAGAGCCATTATTTCGTGAAGATTCTGGAAAGAACTTTTGGGTCACCATTATCATAAACCTTGAGTGATCTTTCACAGAATATCTGTATTGCTTCCAAAGATGATTTTGCTCTTAAAAATCTCTATCTTTATTTCGAAAATTTCTGTGAGACTTCAAATTCTCAATTCTACCAATGTAATTCAGACCCTTGCTGCTTAATTATATTTCTTTTCAGTTGCACTTTCTTGATGCTAAGTATTGGCAGTGTGAAGATTTGGGTGCTAAATAACTTCCTCTGACATGAACATAATTAATGATCTTTATTTTGAGTTCAACATTGCAATGAAATGGAACACAGCTGAATGTGTGCATCAAGTTCTTGGAATATTAAAGTCCTCCACAAAAGTTTGATTTCCTATATTTTTAATTATCTCCGACTTACATTGTCAAGCAGAAGAGATAAGCAAAGTAACAGATTACATTCCAAATTTTCTTGCTCATGATCCAAGCATAACTGAGTCATTGTCTTTTTATATGTCAAAGCCTATAACTCAGAGTTGGGTTAGCATCTGCCAGGGGAGAATGGCATAGTTTATTCTTCCTTGTTTATTGCGATATTGTCTATACTGAGATGTACACAAAATTCAATACCGTGTCATTACAATCAGTGTCTGATGTGTTCTAATTAAATGAGAGTTCATTGAAATTTATGCTGAATTGATGCTTGTATTTTTGTTTTGCTGACCAAAATAGATGCAGGTTATCAGTTCAAAGGGAAAAAAAGGCGGCGGTGTCAGCAGCTTTGGAGTTTGTTAACTTAATTAGAATTAAATAAGATTTGTAGGTTTAAAAAGACAAGCTTTGATTATACAATTTCTTTCTCTTACAAATTCTGTTCCTCAGACAAAGCAAAGTGTGTTTCTGGAAGTTGTATAAGTGAATTATCATAGTGTGATAATTCAGGGATTAAAGCACCTTCCTCATCCAAATCCATGTATTCTTTTCACACTCACTCGTTAAACAAGCGTTGATTTAGAGTTCACTCTGTTCCCAGCCTCTGGTAGGCACGTGACATAAACGGTGACCCAGCCAGACACTGCTGTTCTCCACAGCATGTAACATACACAGTGAGGGAGGCAGCTGTTACTAAAATCATCCCACAAAAATAACCATAGGATTATAACCTGAGAAACCTGCAGAGGAAGGGGTATGCAAAGAAAACTTGGCAGACTAAGGTATTCAGGGCCCCTTCCTGTTTTCAGACTTTGTTGAGCTGCAAGCTAACTGATTAGTAAGGTGTTACTTCAGGGGAGGATTGTTCAGGGGTCAACTAGTGCCCCATGCAGAGTAAGCTCCTTGTATAGAGATTCTCTTACAGAGGAGGCAGATCTCGGACTTGTCCAGAAAATGAACACCAGCCTAGTTCAGTGTGAGAAGCTGTGGACACAGAAAATAGAGATCCCATCCTACTACAGAATTTTGTCTCTTGGAGATCACTACCATCGGAGAGTTTGATCAGAGAAGTCCCATGGTGATGTTTTAGAGTGTAAATGCCACTCCTGCTGCTAGGGTGGCACTGGAACAGGGGTGAGGTTGGAAGGTCATGGGAGGTCTGTGCTGAGTGATACATGCAGCGGGATGTCTCTTCATGCTCCCCTCCTTCAAGACTATTAGGGTTTTCTGTGGACCCCATGCAGGTGGCTTGTTGGTGAAACAGGAGACTTCTGCTAATGAAGAAAGAAGAACGGTGATGTGAAGATCGGCTCTGAACCAAAAGCCTCCGTGCACCGAGCTGTTCAATGCCAGCTGCACTAATATTTCATAGGGGAATCCCATTCTTCTTAAGAAGCAATCAAGGCTTAGAAATCTTCAGGGACTATCAAAGTCACATAGCTGCTTAGCTTGGGATTGACATTTAAGTCCATGATAGTTTTATCTCTAAACCCAGTTTTTTCCCAATATAGTCACCTCAGATTCCTCCCTTAATGTAAATATTTGAATAGGGATCAGTGACCGAGTAGATTCTTTAGTAGAATCTAATGAAGTTCTGGAAAGTTAATCTACATTTTCTTTTCCAGAGGTACAGCAAAGAACCTCAGGGGCAAATTAAATCATAACCTAAAAAATGCAGGGAGAAAATCCATAGAACTTCATTTCAGTGTACTCTTCAGTAATTTGTACAGAAGTGTTTTTATACTGAGTATTGCTTATGTAATGTGTTCTTCTGCCAAAATTTAGAATAGAAAAGCACCCAGAATGTCTTGTTGTTACAGTAGAATTAAAGGATGTTTCTCCTTTCTCCACAGTGTTTGATTCTTCATCAATTAGATGCCAGTTGGAAGAAACTTTCAGTTGTTTTCAAGTCAGGACTCTTTTTGTTTTCCATTGGGTTAAATGTGTCTGCATGTGAAAGGTCCCCAGGAAAGTGTGGGTAAAATAGTATTAGAACTTAATTTTCCCCATTTATAAAATGTCCTATATATGTAGAAACTACATGCCTTTACACATGTATACATGTACATACACACATTTTCTTAGAGTTTGAAGATGGCTGATTTAATTTAAGGTAAAAACCTGATGGTGTTTGCCTTTGTGGAAACTTGGAGTTTACAAAGTATGCAGAATCAAAAGCATCATCTTGGAGAGGAAAATTCCTTATCAAATACTCCAGCCCTGTGACATTGATTTGTTCACTGAAAATAGTGGTTGACCTGAATTTCAGGGTGGTTCATGTCTAGTGAGCAGAAGTGCATAAATTCCTGCTCAAGCTCAACGTGAGTGTAAAGTTTCCAACGAATTGTAAGGGAAGATAAAGGTGAAGCTGGAGCCAAGATGGCGATCTATGAGTACCTTCCCGTGTATCTTCCAGGCCCTCAGACTGCACATCTCCAGATGTGAAAATCTGGATGTTTTGAAGAGTCTAGCTGTGGAACACATAAGCATTTGAGTCTTGAATGAGGTTTTCTTTTTAGCTGAAGCTACTGAAGAAAATTCTTTGAGAAAGTTGGTTCATGGAAAATTCCATAGTTAGAAAAGTGTGGAGTGTGAAGAGACTCCCACTGCACAGGTCAGTCAGTACAGACCTCCCCGTGGCCTTGCAGCCTTGAAGTGTCCAAAGGAATTAGGTAACCATGATGCTTTCTCTTTTTCTCCTACCTCCTTGTGCCCATAGTTTAACAGATTGTTTTCACTTTTTTAGAGATTCAGATGAAGTCAGCAACTTAAAATACCTTTTTAATGCAAGAGCATGTCTTGTGTTCTGCAGTGGTTCCTATTGGTTTCAGCCAGAACAATATTTCTAGAAGGATTCAGAGTAGATAATGAAAACAGGAAGAGATGCTGACGTGCTAGATCAACCTATAATCTCAACATCAGTGTGCACCTTTATTTAATAGTTTAGGAACTAAATAAATCTAATCTAATTAAGTTGCTCAGCTGTAAAAGATATTTATGTGAATTAATTTTTAATTCTTTGTGCCAGAAGGCAAGATGCTGCTCCCTACCCCCTTCACAGAAGCAGAGTCTTAACCTAATAAATTAGTTAATCATGTTAGGGAAGAGTGATCTCACTGGTTTAGAAATTCTCTTTCTTCTTATACTTTGCTCCAGGGGGCTAATTTTGGAGCTTCCCAGTTATGAAGAAGTCACAGAATATTTTGACAAAAAATGTATTTTTTTTTTGAATTAATGATTGTTGCAAATGATTGTTTACCTTGGAGTTTGATTGCCTTGATTTTTAATCTGACATCTTCATTACCTGAGATACCTTGCTGGTCAAATCTATTTATCCATCTTATTTAGTTCTTTGCTTAAGATGAGTACCACAAAAAGTTCCGTATTGTACTTTACCTGTTGGACTCTTTGAGAACTGTCCAAAACTAAGTATTTAAAATTTAACTTTCATTGATTTTTTTCTTCTATTTTCATATTTTCATTAGTTTATTCATAGTATAATTTACATATAAAATCATCAGCTTTAGTGTGTAATTCTGTAAGTTTTGAAAATCTAAATCCCCACCCCAATCAAAATATAGAACCTTTCCGTCATCTTCCAAATTTCTTTGTGTTGACATCTCTCTAAATTCAATTCCCTTCTCCCACCGCCAGACCCTAGCAAACACTGGTCTGCTTTCTATTCCTATAGTTGATCCTTCTCCATAAATGAAATAAAACAGTATTTTGAGAAAGTTGGTTCATGGAAAATTCCATAGTTAGAAAAGTGTGGAGTGTGAAGAGACATCCTATTGCACCTGTCAGACAGCACAGACTTCCTCGTGGCTTTTCAGCCTTGAGCTGTTCAAAGGAAATTAGATAACCATGAAACTTTCTCTTTTTCTGAGTAGTATTACATTGTTTACAGACATCATGGTTTGTGGGTGCTCGTGTTCACTACTTGATGGATATTTGGATTCTTTCCAGTTGAATAGTAAGAATAAAGCTGTTGTAAATTCTTTTAAACAAGTCTTTGAGTGGACATATGTCTTACTTTCTCTTGGCTAAATACCTAGCTGCATATTGCTAGGTTTTATGTTAAGTGTGCATGCACTTCTACAAGAGTGTTAAACTATTTTCCAAATTGGCTACGTCATTTTGCATTCCAACCAGTATCTTATGAGTAACCATTTTTCTGTATCCTCAATGACACTTGGATTTTCTTTTTTTTTAATTTTAGTCATTCTAGTTTGGTATGTTGTGGTATTTCACTGAAGTTTTCATTTGCATTTTCATAAGGCTTAATTATGTTAAGAATCTTTTCATGTTCTTATTTGCCATTCATAAATCTTTCTACTGTCTTTCCAGTTTTAACTTTTTCAGAATGGCATGCATTTCAGATTGGCTTCTATCACTTAGGCATATGCATTTAAGGTTCTTCCATATTTATCATGGCCTTTATAGTTCATTTCTTTTTAGTGTCAAATATTCTATTGTCCGGATGCACCACAGTTTATTTATCTGTTTACCTACTAAAAGACATCTTGGTTGCTTCTAAGTTTGGGCAATTGTGAGTAATGCTGCCATAAATGTCCCTGTGCAGGTCTTTGTGTGAACATACTTATGTACCTTCTTTGGATGAACACCAAGGAGCGGAATTCCTGGATCATATAATAAGAGTATGTTTAGTTTTCTAAGAAACTGCCCATCTACCTTCCAAAGTGTGCTTACCATTTTGCATTCCCATTGAAAATGAATGAGAGACCCTGCAGCTGCTCCAGATCCTCACCAGCATTTGGTGCTGTCAGTGTTCTAGATTTTGGCCTCACACTAATAGGATATAGTGAGATCTCATTGTTGTTTTAATTTACATTTCCCTCATGGACCATCTATTCATATGCTTATTTGCCATTTTCTTTGCTGGGGTATCTATTAAGGTCTTTGGCCAATTTTTAAATCACATTTTTTTCTTTTATTTTCTTTATTTTTTTATTAAACTTTTTATTTTGTATTGGAATATGGCCAGTTATCAATGTTGTGATAGATTCTGGTGGACAGCAAAGAGACTCAGCCATACATATATGTATCCATTCTCCCCCAAACTTCCCTTCCATCCAGGCTGCCTTTCAGATTGGCTTCTATCACTTAGGCATATGTCTTCTAGCATTTCTGTCACATAATGTTAGGCAGAGTTCCCTGTGCTATATAGTAGACCCTTGTTGGTTACCCATTTTAAATATAGCAGTGTGTACCTGTCCATCCCAAACTCCCTAACTGTCTCTCCCCCTACCCTTCCCCCAGCAACCATAATTTGGATCTCTAAATCTGTGAGTGTGTTTCTGTTTTGTAAATAGGATCATTTGTATCATGTCTTTTTAGATTCCACATGTAAGAGATGTCATATGATGTTTCTGCTTCTCTTGTCTGACTTCACTCCATATGACAATCTCTAGGTCCATCCATGTTGTTGCAAATGACATTATTTCATTCTTTTTGGTGGCTCTGGGTGATATTCCATTGTATATATGTACCACATATTCTTTATCCATTCATCTGTTGATGGACATTTAGGTTGCTTCCATGTATTGGCTATTGGAAACAGGGCTGCAGTTAACATTGGACTGCATGCATTGTTTTGAACCATGTTTTTTCTCTGAATATATGCCCAGGTGTGGGCTTGCAGAGTCATATGGTAGTTCTATCTTTAATTTTTTAAGGAACCTCCATATGGCATTCCATAGTGGCTGTACCAGTTTACACTCCCACCAACAGTGTAGGAGGGTTCCCTTTTCTCCACACCCTCTCCAGCATTTGTTGTTTGTGGATTTTTTTTAATGATAACTATTTTGACTGGTGTGAGATGATATCTCATTTATCTGCATTTCTCTAATAATTAGCAATGTTGAACCTATTTTCATGTGCCTCTTGGCCATCTGTATGTCTTCTTTGGAGAAATTTCTATTTAGATCTTCTGCCCATTTTTCAATTGTATTGTTTGTTTTCATGATGTTTAGCTTCATGAGCTATTTGTAGATTTTGGAGACTAATCCCTTGTCGGTCACATCATTTGCAACTATTTTTTCCCAGTCTGTGGGTTATCTGTTTTGTTTATTTTCCTTTGCTGTGCAAAAGTTTTTGAGTTTAAGTAGGTCCCATTTGTTTATTTTTGTTTTTATTTCCATTATTCTGAAAGACGGGTCAAAAAAGATATTGCTGCAATTTATGTCAGAGAGTGTTCTACCTATATTTTCCTCTAGGAGTTTTATAGTGTCCAGTCTCACACTTAGTTCTTTAATCCATTTTGAACTTGTGTTTATGTATTGTGTTAAAGAATTATTTTTTTTTATGTATAGCTTTCCAGTTTTCCCAGCACGATTTGTTGAAGAGACTGTCTTCCCAACATTGTGTAGTCTTGACCCCTTTGCCATAGACTAATTGACCATAGGTGTGTGGGTTTATTTCTGGGCTTTTTATCGTATTCCATTGATCTATATTACTATTTTTGTGTCAGTACCATATTGTTTGGATAACAGTAGCTTTGTAGTATAGTCTGAAGTTGGGAAGCCTGGTTCCTCCAGCTCTGTATTTCTTTCTCAAAATTGCTTTCACTATTCAGGGTCTTTGGTGTCTCCATACAAATTTAAAATATTTTTGTTCCAGTTCTGTGAAAAATGCCATTGGTTATTTGGTAGAGGTTGCCTTCAATCTATAGATTACCTTCAATCTGTAGATTGCCTTGGGTAGTATAGTCATTTTGATAGTATTGATTGTTCCAATCCAAGAACATGGTACGGCTTTCCATCTGTCTCTGTCTTCTTTCATCAGCGTCATATGGTTTTCAGAGTACAGGTCTTCTGCCTCTTTAGGTAGGTTTGTTCCTAGATATTTTATTATTTTTGATGCAGTGGTAAATGGGCTTGTTTTCTTAATTTCTCTTTCTGATCTTTCATTTTAAGTATATTGGAGTGCAAGAGATTTTGTATCATGCAGCTTTCCCTAATATATTGATGAGCTCTGGTAGTTTACTGGTAGCATCTTTAGGATTTTCTGTGTGTAATATCATGTCATCTGTAAACAGTGACAGTTTTCAGAATTTAAACTTCATAGAGGTATAATTGGTGAATAAAAGTATAAGATATTTAAAGTGTACAGTGTTGTTATTATTATATATATATATATATATATATATATATGTGTGTGTGTGTGTGTGTGTGTATATATATATATATATATATATATATATATATATATATAGTGAAAGAATTCCCTCATGAAGTTAATTGACACATTTATTGTCTCATATTTATGTTTTATTTGATCGGTTTTGCTGAGAACATTCTAGTATACTCTTTCAGCAAATTTCAGTTACACAACAGTGTTATTAACCGTTGTCACCGTGTTTACATAAGACCCTAAGAACTTTTTCATCTTATAGATGCGGGTTTATACTCTGTTAGCAACTTTTACCTATTTTCCCCTATCTCCAACTGCCGATAACCACTTCTCTACTTTCTGTTTTCATGAGTTTGACTTTTCTTTTGTTTATAGATCCTGCATATAAGGAATGCTATGGATGATATCACTTATTATTTACCTTTCTCTGTGTAACTTATTTCACTCAACCTGATAGCCTAAAAATCAATCTGTGTTGTTGCAAATGACAAGATTTTCTTCTTTCTTATTGCTGTAAAATATATCTTACATGTTCTTTATCCATCTGTTTATTAATGTACACTTAGATGCTTTCCATATCTTTAATACTGTAAATAATGCTGTACTGAACATAGAAGTGCCAACTCCTTTAATATCCTGTTGTCATTTCCATCGGATATCCTACTCAGAAGTGGGACTGCTGTATTATATGGTAGTTTTATTTTTAATTTTTTCCAGGAACTTTCATACTATTCTCCATGATGGCCATGCCAATTTAGATGTCCACCAAAAAGTTCACGAGGGTTCCCTTTTCAAAATCACTTGCCTTTTGATGATAACCATTTTGACAGTTGTGAAATGATGTCTCATTGTGGTTTTGATTTGTATTTATCTCATTAATAATAATATTGTTCACCTTTTCATATACCTGTTGGCCATTGAGGTATCATTTTTGGAGAAATGTCTATTCTGCCCATTTTTTAATTTGGATTTTTTTTTTTTTTACTTTGAGCTGTATGAGTTCTTTACATTTTGTATATTAACCCCTTATCAAATATAGATGGTTTCCTACTTACGGTCGGTGGTTCAACTTACGACGTTTTGACTTACTGATGGTAAGAAGGCAATACGCATTGAGTAGAAACCATACTCTGAATTTTTATCTTTTCCTGGCCATTGATACGCAGTATGACACTCCGTTCTGGGAATGTTTAAGGTAGCTGAGGCTAAGCTAAAGTGTTTGGTAGATAAGGTGTATCAAATGCATGTTTGACGTGGGTTATTTTCAGTTTATTTTGGGTTTATTGGGATATACCCCCATTGTAAAACAAGGGAAATATGTATATGGTTTTTGAGATTTTCTCTCATTGCCATTTCACTTTGTTGATGGTTCACTTTGCTGTGCAGAAGCTTTTCAATTTGATGTAGTCCCACTTATTGATTCTTTTGTTGCCTTTCTGTTGGAGTCAGCTCTAAAATTTCAGTGCCAAGATCTGTGTCAACTTATTGCCTATATTTTTTTCCCAGGAGCTTTGTGGTTATAGGTCAATTCAGTTACTCAGTCATGTCTGACTTTTTGCGACCCCATGGACTGCAGCATGCCAGGCTTCCCTGTCCATCACCAACTCTCAGACCTTACTCAAACTCAGGTCCATCAAGTCAGTGATGCCTTCCAACCGTCTCATCCTCTGTGGTCACTTTCTCCAGCCTTCAGTCTCTTGCAGCATCAGGGTCTTTTTCCAATGAGTCAACTCTTCGTATGAGGTGGCCAAAGTATTGGAGTTTCAGCTTCAGCATCAGTCCTTCCAATGAATATTCAGGACTGGTCTCCTTTAGGATGTACTGGTTGGATCTCCTTGCAGTCCAAGAGACTCTCGAGAGTCTTCTCCAACACCACAGTTTGAAAGCATTCATACTTGGCGCTCAACTTTATAGTCTAACTCTCACATCTGTACATGACTACTGGAAAAAACATAGCTTTGACTAGATGGACCTTTGTTGGCAAAGTAATGTCTCTGCTTTTTAATATGCTGTCTAGGTTGGTCATAGCTTTTCTTCCAAGAAGCAAGCATCAATTTCATGGCTGCAGTCATCATCAGCAGTGCTTATGGAGCCCAAAAAAATAAAGTCTGTCACTGTTCCCATTGTTTTCCCATCTGTTTGCCATGAAGTGAAAGGACCGGATGCCATGATCTTAGTTTTCTGAATGTTGAGTTTTAAGGCAACTTTTTCACCCTCCTCTTTCACTTTCATCAAGAGGCTCTTTAGTTCTTCTCTGCTTTCTGCCATAAGGATGGTGTCACCTGCATATCTGAGGTTATTGTTATTTCTCCCAGCAGTCTTGATTCCAGCTTGTGCTTCATCCAGCCCAGCATTTCTCATGATGTACTCTGCATATAAGTTAAGTAAGCAGGGTAACAATATACAGCCTTGATGTACTGCTTTCCCTGTTTGGAAGCAGTCTGTTGTTCCATGTCCATTTTTAACTGTTGCTTTTTGACCTGCATACAGGTTTCTCAAGGCAGGTCAGGTAGTCTGGTATTCCCATCTCTTGGAGAATTTTCCACAGTTTGTTTTGATCCACACAGTCAGGTCTTACATACACGTTTTTAAACCATTTTGAGTTGATTGTTGTGTGGTGTAACATGTCGATCTAGTTTTTTTCTTTTCTTTTTGCATGTAGCTATTCAGTTTTCCGACATGTTTTATTGAAGAAAATGTACTTTCCCCACAGCATTATTGTGTAGGATTATTTCTGGGCTCTGTATTCTGTTCAGTTGGTCAATGTCCTTGTCTTTATGCCAATATCGTACTATTTTGGTTACTCTAGCCTTGAAATATGTTTGAAATCAGGAGAGTTGATGCCTCCAGCTTTGTTTTTCTTTCTTAATATTTCCTTGGTTATCTGGAGTCTTTTTGTGGTTGATACAAATTTTAGAATATTTTATTCTATTCCTGGGAAAAATGTCATTCTTTTCATTAGTTAGGATTTTGTTCTGCTGCAGTTAAATTACTTGAAAGACTGTTTTTTCTATTGAAGTTTACTTCTTATGTATATGTATATATAGTATATGAATACATATACACATATGTATTATATGTACATGTGTATACATTCATAAAAATATTTTCACATCTAGTCATATGAATTATAAATACATAGTCCCATTTGCCTGTTGCCTCATGTCAGTATACAATGTGTAAATCTGGTCTCTGTTATCCCATTATGACCCCAAAGTAAAAGTTCAGTTATTGGCTCTCTATCAATCACTTTTTTCTTTTTGCCTTTCCCATTTTTGTTTGTCTGTTTCTTGCTTGGACCAAATACAAATCTTCTATAGCTTCTGAATGATATTTCAATTCATTCTCTAGTTGTATAGTTAATATATCCAATAATATGTTGGAATTTTCTTTTCCCTCCTTCCCTTCCTTCCTTCCTTTCATCAGGGCAGGGTTGTTAGTTTTCATTACCTACTTCCTGCAACCATTTTTAATGCCCATAATTACTCTTAGGTTGCCAAACAAGCTGGTTGCATCCTTATTTAAATCATTTATGTTATAAGTGGTACCATTATCTTGAATTCATGCTTAATGACTATCATCTTTACACATTAAAATCAGAAAATTAAATATATGTATTCTGCATTTACACACACTCATGGTCCTCTTATTGTTGACCAGGAGAGTCATTAGGCTTTGTTAAATAAAGGTCCTTTGCTGTTCACCTGAAACTACCACAACATTGTTAATCGGCTATGCCCCGATACAAAATAAAATGTTTAAAGTTTGGAAAAAAAAAGAATAAGGTCCCCACTGCTACTCACTTTGGAATAACTATGCCCATTTGTTCAAGAGGGAAGCAGCTCACGAGTAGATCGACTTTGAAGCAACTCTGGAAAATGACTCTTTTTTCTTTGGGATCTGTTTTCTACCCCAGCTCAATCATTATGGGATCTCTAAAGAAAACTTTCTGTGTACCATGTTACCTGCTTTTTATTAGATATGACATCAAGATATTTTTTTAAAATTTTGTATCACTTTTCAAATAGTGAGGTAAAAAGAGACACAAATCTTAATTATTTTTCTCTAAAATTAGTATAATATTTTGTTACATCATTGACTTGAATTTGAATTGTTATGTTAATATATTTTAGTGCTTGATTTTACTGTAGCCCTTGTAGATGTCCTTATTTGTTATAAGGTTTTGAAAATGTCATTTTCTTTTTTTTTATCTGATTTAATTTTCTACACTAAATTAAATATACTAATTTGACTTTCAGAAGCCTATATAATTATGTGAATTAATGAAACTATTAAAGAAATTCAGTTCGATTCATTTCAAGACCATTTGGTATGAAAAGCCATACTGATGAAGTAAGCGTTGTCTTGATAGATTCCCTAGGAAACTTGTTTGAATTAGTAGATTGGAATGATTTTCAATTAACATATGGGTTGTTTCTATGCAAATAAAGGTTTCTCAAGCACTTAAGGGAATGTTTGAGAAGTTCATTTAATTACAATAGTTCCGAGTATTACCTCTGAAATCTGTTTACCCCTGTATTTATACATATCTTTTGTTTTATAGATGAGCCTTCATTTCAAATAACCTATTTGAAGCTAGGATTCCCTGATTGCTCAGTTGATAAAGAATCTGCCTGCAATGCAGGAGACCCCAGTTTGATTCCTGGGTTGTCAAGATTCGCTGGAGAAGTGATAGGCTACCCACTCCAGTATTCTTGGGCTTCCCTTGTGGCTCAGCTGGTAAAGAATCCGCCTTGAATCTGGGAAACCAGGGTTTGATCCACGGGCTGGGAGGATCCCCTGGAGAAGGGAAAGGCTACTCACTCCAGTATTCTGGCCTGGAGAATTCCATGAACTGCGTCTAGTCCATGGGGTTCCAAAGAGTCAGATACAACTGAGCGGCTTTCACTTTTGCTTTTCATTTGAAGTTAGTATAGTACAAATGTAATGCAGTGGTTATGTCTGATTGTGTAAATATGGATGATTAACTTTCTTTTTTAGATGTTATTTGACTGTTTTTTGACACATTTAGTCACCTTTTCCCTAAATAATTAATTCTTATCCACATTGTAGATAAAAATGCCCAGAAAATTTGTCTCTAAGAAGTCATTTTCTTTTTAATAATTGAATTTTGGCAAGTCATTGCTTTTCACAAAGAAAAATATACTGTGGTATTTCTGGAGAATATATGACCTATAGCATGTATGCTTTAGAAGACTGGGCTGATTCAGTTAGATGAACTGATGGATAGTCTTTTTTTCCAGTTTGAATTTTCCAGTTGGAGAAACTGAGTCTCAACAAGATGTTCAGGCATATTGTGATAGCCTCCTTTGAAGTAGAGTGAGTCATTCAGATCTTAACTTTTATGAGTATAACCACATTGAGCATTCTGTATTTTATAAATTCAGATCCCCTCTTATTGAAACCCAGAAGCTTAGCCTTTGTGAGATGATTGATTATATCAATTGTTCTTTGAGCTACCTGTACTTCTAGGTAACCATCTATAAAAATGTCTACAAACTAACTCTAGAAAATGTCAACTAAGTATTTTTTTATTTATAGATTTATATTCTGTGCATTTTACATTTGGAAGAGGTCAACAGAGACATTAAAGCTTTTGGTTCCATATGAACCGCGTAATTTAGGATCTTACATTGATCGATACCGAATGCTAGGTTTGGAAAGGCTTGGCTCTGTTTGGTTCCACTGAGGTGTTTGTTTTCATCACGCCTTTATGCCTTTAGGTGCTTATGGTTCCGCAGTTTTGATTGTTGCCAATGTGTCACTTATTTGGTTTTATATTTACTAGTATTTTAGTATTACATAATTTAAGGAGGCACAGTGAATCCAAACAAGATTGAGACGGAGTTTAATTTTTGAATGTTCCACAGTAAAATGTTTCATATCTCTGAGCTGGGCCTAAAGAGTGAATATAGGCTGCCTCTTTTTACACTCTCTCCTCTTTCATTTCCTACTACTCTTCAACGTACAGATGATTATAATTGGAAAAGGTCTTTAGAAAACTTCTTATTCATTTTTTTCACTGTAATATAAGAAAAAGGACGTCTCCAGAGATTAAGAGGTTTGTCTGTATTAGTTCTGATCACTCGTCATTGATCATGACTAGTATTGAATATGCTAGAGAAGGAAATGGCACCCCACTCCAGTACTCTTGCCTGGAAAATCCCATTGACAGAGGAGCCTGGTGGGCTGCAGTCCATGGGGTCACTGAGCGACTTCACTTTCACTTTTCACTTTCATTCATTGGAGAAGGAAATGGCAACCCAATCCAGTGTCCTTGCCTGGAGAATCCCAGGGATGGGGGAGCCTGGTGGGCTGCCATCTATGGGGTCGCACGGAGTCGGACACTACTGAAGTGACTTAGCAGTAGCAGTGTTGAATATTCCCCAGAAGATTGCTAGAGTTCTCAAAATGTAACCTAAATCTTGCTAAGATAGTTTCTTTTCTTAACAGCGGACAGTGTACATATGCTTGGAAAAATCCAGCCTCAGTTCTTTCCCTGTATTCTACAGTTATTTGAGGTAAAGAAGGACAGCATCTAAGAAGATGAAACTAAGTCTCTTAGGAGGTCTCTTCCACTTGGACTTGATTTCTTTCCTTTTATTGCCTTTAAACTATGGGCAAAACCCTTGGGCTCAAAACTGCAAGTATCTCCTTTAGAGCATTTAGCTGATCTACAAGTGGCAGAAGGAGACCAAGATACCAGTGTTCCAAGATTGTGGCTCCTGTGCTGTGGTTTGATATAAAACCATTGAGAATGGCTGTCCGGAGGGACTGACTGTACAGCTGCCACCACTGTCACATCACAGAATCCTTGCTTTTCAGGGAGACCATATAACTAATTTCTGCTACCTGAGTAAGGGTGGAAGGATACAGCGTTGTACGGCGTTGTAGGGACCAGATGTGAGAAACAAATGTGTGTTTTCTCTCTTCCCTTCCTTTGTTGACTGAGCCCAGAGGAGGCAGTGGTTGTGGGAGTCACCAGTCTACACAGCAGAAGCTATCCCTTCGGGGAAGAGAGCTGCCCATGAATCAGGAACTTCTTTAATGAACTGTTACAAGATGACAAACAAACCGTTGTTTTGTTAAGCTGCTTCAGTTTAGGAGTTTGTTTGATACAGCCACTGACATTACAGTGACTCAAATGTGCCTTTTTGGATTAATCATGTCAAATAAAAATATATTTCTTTACTGCCTAGATATATTTCCCTGTGTCTATAAAATGAAAAGAAATAGCCTTATTTTTATTGTGAAAAGTAGGGAAGAAAAAAAATCTTATGGGGAATCATAAAGGCTATGTCTTTGAAGCATATGTTTATATTTATAAGGTGTATCATTGTTTATCTCTCAAGCAATTTTCCCATATCACATGAGATGCATCATCCCCTTTCACAGTGCCTGCTGTCATACTGGGTGACTAATTTATATAACACATTGCCATGGAATCCATAAGCCTTCTGCAAACCTATTTCTGTGAATGTAATATAATGCCCTTTAAGCTTTATTTGGAATTCACTGTCGTGTTACTACAGGCATTTTGTGATGTGCTTTCATAAAAATACCAAGATTTATATGCAGGCCAGACTCCTGAAAAATCACATCCCTCATATGAGCATTTGGAGTATGTAAGATAAATCTCATAAGGCTTTACATGAAAAATCAACATGATATGGATACATCCCTTTTATATTGGTTGAATTGTTCTTTAGTACTTATAGAGTGACTGCTGTTGCCTGTAAAACATCACAATAATAATTTTACTAACAGTTACAGTAATAATAGCTAGCCTTCTTAGAGCTTTAGCTGTGTGTCAGATACTGTTCAAAGTTTATAACATATAATTAACATTTAATTTTTCATAGAAAATGTCACTAATATTTTGCCCATTTACAGATGAATAAAGTAGGGACCGAGATTGAAGTAACTTGTGTAAGTCTCTGCAGATAGTAAGCTGTTCAAACTTGAGATTGGTCATTGTTAGTCATCACATTACACTACCTCCCAGTTAAGACCTGGAAATTGTGATAGGAAAGAATAAAAGTTTATATCTCGATCTTCCTTTATGGGAACAGCCAGGACTGCACATGAATTAGATTCCTCAGCAAAGAAAATGATAAAGCATAGATTTAATGAGAAGCTGTGCATTTGATCTTAGTGCTGGCTGGTGTAAACACTATTTGACAGAAAAAGAGAGGAATGGGAACTATTATATGGGATTCTTTACATGTCCAAATCTCATTTACTATCCCACGCCCCCCCCCCCAAAAAAAAAACATTGTTTCTGCTGTTGAGTTTTGAAGCAAGGTACCTGAAGCTCAAGGAAGTTAAGTAAATTTCTTATCAATCTAAGAGTAAATGTAAGAGGTGAGATTTGAACTCAGCCTTTTAAAATGGTAACAGCAAATTTCCCACATTGTTATCTATGTAGTGTGTTAAACGGGTCTTCCGGGAAGGAGAATGGTATGGGAACTCTTACAGAAATTAACATGGTAAGAATCAAGCAGCTTAGAAGGATTTTAGACAATGGGGGAGAAAAACCATGGGAATCAGGAGATGGGTACTTAATGGACAGGAGAAAGCTTTATATTGAATATATATTGAACACATGTACATCATTGAACACACAACTATATATGTGTGTGTGTGTGTATATATATATATTTAACGAATATGAAGAAAATAGTGTACCATTTTAGTCAGAGTTGGACCACAGATTTTCATTACAGTATCTACTATATGTACAATATTACACTGTGTTAGAAAAAATAGAAATATAAAATATGGTTTCTGTAATTCATTACCTTTAATTGTTCCAGTCAATCCAGAGTGTTTTCCATTTTGAAGAATGTGACCCAGATAATGAGACAGCAAGGGAAAATTTGATAATGGTAATAAGCAACAGAAAATTTCAAGTACAAAGTACACTTTTAGCGTATGTGTCTAAACCTGTATTTTCACATCCCAATTCTATAAACTTGTCAATCTGTTCAAAAACAGAATCTCTATCAATATTAGTTATCATCAACAAACTTAAATTTAGGTAATGTGCTAAACATAGTACATAAGAGGGATTTACAAAATATTTTTCTGTGCCTCTTCATAGAGGTATAGTTCTATAAGAGGGATAACTTATGGTTAGCAATGTCCCTTGAAAAACTGTACTAAAACTGTAATTGATATAAGTAATGATTGTCTGAGGGGCCATCTGATTTCTGTTGGTGTTCTGGGGAGCCATGAACACCAGAGCTGTACCAAGAAAAGAGCACTGTGAAGCATTTGTTTCCTGTCTCCCCTTCACAAAGTAGCACAAACAAAATTTAATTCATAATGCTGCCATTTTGTCCTAGGTTCATCTGCTGTTTATTATCCTGCACACACTCCCTGATGTGTGGGAGCTATCTTGTGGCCTAGCATTTTCCTGCCAAGACCAGTTGGTCTGTAAAGTAACACATTAGTAGGGCAATAAGACCTGAATAAAGGCTTGGTATACAGGGCTCACTGAATCAGAGATAATCTTCATGTATTAGATATATATTCTTTTTTAGTGTCTTTTCCATTATAGGTTATTATAAGATACTGAGTGTAGTTCCTTGTGCTATACAGAAGGTCCTTGTTGTTTATCTATATGTAGTTGTGTGTACATTTTAATCCCAAACTCCTAATTAGCCTCTGCCCCCACCATTTACACTTTGGTAACCGTGAGTTTGTTTTCTGAGTCTGTGGGGCTATTTCTGTTTTGTAAATAAGTCCATTTGTATCATTTATTTTAGGTTCCACATATAAGTGATGGCATATTGGTCTTTATTGTATGACAGTCACTTAGTGTGATAATCTCTAGGTTCATCTATGTTGCTGAAAATGACATTTTTTCATTATTTTTGATGGCTGAGTTATACTCTATTATATATATGTACCATATCTTTATCCATTCATCTGTCAGTGGACACTTAGATTACTTCCATGTCTTGGGTATTATAAATAGTGCTGCCATAAACATTGGGGTGCATGCATATTTTGAAATTAGTTTTCTCTAGATATATGCCCATGGTTACCTCCGTCTATAGTTTGCTTCCTGGAAAAGGCCCTTTTTCTAAATTCCTTTAGGCAGTTAAGGGGAAGGTAAAAATAATAACTTCATGGTCTTCTGTTTCTTAAAAATAATCAGCCTAAAATAACCATGCCAAAGAAATACATTTTAGGATGGTAAATGTTGTTCCCCTACACCATATTGGACCATAAGCCTGGTGAGTAAGCAGGGGAAGCTAGTGGTTGGAGAAATGATGGGGTGCACATGCAGAAAAAGCAGGAAAAAAAATAATAGCTGCACCTAATATGCAATAGATTTTTCAGTTCCTGACATATCCTGATTTCTTTGCACAAAGTTCATTCTTCATAAATTTAGTAAGACTCTATATACCTTAAAATGATTCCTTTTTTGTGAAATAATTTGGAAAGGTTTATGATCCTTACAAGCAAAAGTGTCTTGGTTAAGACACATCAACTGAAGAAAGAAATCTGTTGGCAAGTAGCTGAAACTCCCTGCTGGATCAGCCCCCAGATTGTTCCTTATGCACTTATGTGCTGGATTACTTGCAAATTAACACAAAAATTTTTTAAAGTTACCTTTTGGATCTCCATGTGAGTTTTCAGTTTTTGAATAAGAACCTAATGAAGTCCAACAGAAGCTCTGCATATTAGTTAAGGCACCAAAAGGTGTTCTAACAGATGAATCCAGAAGTCTCTATGATTTAAAGCAATGAGAACTGTTTTTTAACTCATACAGAATAAAAAATGGTGGGTCCATAGGTTCAGAGCCTCTTACCCACCCAGTCATTCAGGGGCCTAAACTGACAGAGGGTCTGCCATATTGAATGTATGACTCCCTAGAATACTCTGATTGTCAGCAGACGGCAAAGAGAGAAGGGGAAAAGTGCATGGGGACCACAAAGAGGCATCTGTGGTTCAAGTCTGGAAGGATGACACACTGTTTATGTCCAAATTCCATGGGCCAGAATTTAATCATAAGGTCATACCTTATTGCTTGTAAGCCTGGGGACCATAGTCTAGTTCTGTGCCTAGAAAGAAAGGAAAAAATGGATTTGTGCCATGATATTTCAACTTCTATTTTCCATCTTGGTTACGATGAAATATAATAATTATGATCTAAATATATCATCTTTCATTTAAAGCAAAGGAACAGTTTGACCCACACCTCAGCCTATTTATAGCAACTGCCAGCTGGTGATGTGGTTGTTATAGGGAAACAGTTAGATATCTTTTCATTCACGAGGACTTCCCTGGTGGCTCAGATGGTAGAACGTCTGCCTACAATCCGGTAGACCCGGGTTTGATCCCTGGGTTGGGAAGATCATCTGGAGAAGGAAATGGCAACCCACTCCAGTACTGTTCCCTGGAAAATCCCATGGATGGAGGAGTGTGATAGGCTATAGTCCATGGGGTCACAAAGAGTCTGACACGACTTAGTGACTTCACTTTCATTCATGACGCATCAGGATATTGCATTTATGATGCTGAAAGTAGTCTTTGTGACAAATCAGCAAAGACTGGGAGACTGCATGGAAATGAAAAACAAATTCAGGTGTGCTTTAAAAATACTTAAATGTAATTACTGATAAAAATAAATGTAATGTGTGTGCTAAATCACCAGCAGAACAACTGAGCTAAGGGAAAAAATGATAGCTCTGTAGAGTTACAGTCTGTTCTGGTACAACACGTGCTCTTGAGATGTGAATTAACCCATAAGTTATTTGTAACAGGATAAAGATGACAGCACAATATGGAAGTCACCTTGATTTACACACTTTTTCCCCCAGCTTGTTAAATATTTTTGCCATCTAGTAGCAGTAGTTAAGCAGAACGTATACTAGCAGAGCTGGTTACAGTAAACAGTGGGGCACTATTCTACTGTCCTGTATACCCAAGGCATATCATAGACTTCTCTGAGGACCAGTTTTGATTATATACTCTTTTTTTAAAGCAATCTTTATTTATTTGTTTGTGTACCAGGTCTTGTTTTGGCATGCAGGATCTAGTTCCCTGGCCAGGGATCAAACCTAGAGCCCCTTGAATTAGGAACAGAGTCTTAGTCACTGAACCACCAGGGAAGCACCCATAGACTCTATCTTGACAATATTTTGTGCAACATCGCTTATTTAGGTTTATTTGTATTGAGAGTACAGTGTGTTTTTAAAAAATGAGGTGGTGTTTTGTTAGGATTATTTTTGCTTGTGAGTGAGACACAGAGTTGTAATTGTATAGGTTTTGAATGCTTTGCCCTCAGACCTCCTTTTTCTCATAAACCGTGTAATTTTTATTGATGTTGCAGAGTAGGAAGTTCTCAGCACTGCACGCATTCCATTATATTCTATTCAGTTGCCAGTGCCACAAACCCAATCAAAAATTAACCTCAGAGAAAGTGGAAATGTACAAAATCACATGACTGGAATGCACAGGGGTTTACCTGACTTCAGACATACTTGTAGCCATGCTTAAAAAACTGTTTTCAGGTATTTACCACTTTTTTTCTATTCCTCAGCTGGACTTCTCTCAGCTGGATTTTAACTTGAATGCAAGCTTTTTATGTAAGGTGGATAAAGTCTGCATTTTCAGACTAAGGCCTTTTTTTCATAATGTCTGTCATACATACATGCATATATACGTGTATGTATTTGTATATACATACATACATACACACATACATACATACATATCAGTCTAGAATACAGGAAAGCTACAGGAAAGAAATGGCATGGTCAAAGTGATGGTTACAGAGACTTAAATGAGGAAGCTGGTTTGCAAGTTTCAGGCAAGTTCAGAGATGGCTACTAGGGGCGGTGGGGCAGTGTGTGGTGGTGTGCGTGAGAATGTTTGCAGTCACAGACTGGAGGAATAAGTGGTAGAATGGGTGACCAGAACCATCCAGTGCTGCAGTTACAAGAGAGGGCCACCAAACTGCAGCTGCAGGCTTCAGGAGAAAAACCCAGCCACCACCAACCTGCAGTTCATGGAGGGAGAACTGGGAGTGGAGAATCCAGCCTCTTTCTTCATTCCCTCGAATCTTCTAGTGCCTCCTCTGTGCCAAACCCACCTGAATGTAAGAGAACCAGTTGGTGCAGGCCGTAGAGCTCAGCTTCCAAGGGCATAGAGCAGGGTGAGGATTAAGTATTGAAGGGGAAAAAGAGACTGTCTGACATGCCCAGGTTAGACACTGGAGTAAAGAGGTCGTTTTTATTCCAGTGGGTATGTGTGATTTTTAGGAATACTCCTCATTGGCTCTGTGTGGGCCACACACCCTCACGTGTGGCCATGGAGATCCGGTGCTCTGGTCCCATACCTCTGTCAGTATGGGTGTCTGGAGAGAGTGATTAACAAGTTTCGGCCAGTTGGCCAAAAGCTCATAGATGGTGGAGGAACTTTCAAATAAAACACCTCTGTGGATTCAAGAAGCTGATAATATAGGAGACCAACATGGTAGACCCTGTGTTAGGTCTTGAGACACCAATTTTCTCCTACAGGTGACTTACCCCAGTAGAGTTCAAGTTTTTTGCATTCATAACAGTCTGATGATTCACTTTTTCACAGAGAAGGAAGAGGAGTGGATACTGAGGGTAAGGGGTGTAGATTAATCACAATATTTTCCTTTGGGAAGATGAGTTAAGTCTCCTTTGGGAAAATATATGGAGATGGAGGAAGAGCAGACTTTCTCATAACTCAATAAGTATTTATATCCTCAAAGTCTAACGCAACATTGGAAGATAATATCTTGTTAATAAATGTTTCAGAAAATGGTGAACTATATATATAATAAGAGTAATCATTTCCAAACTGTATTGTTTAAAATTCCCTAGATAGCTGAGGAAAAGGGAAACTCACCTGTTTTAGACTCTGTAATGTCTAAATCCATACTTGAAATGCTTAGCACTTTGTCCTTATGGAATAAAGATTTGTTTAAACTCCAAATGAATGCTAGAAGTTAAATTGCTATTAATATATTTTAATAATCAGCGCTACAGAAAAATACAGTAGTATGTAAATACTATCCCAATGGAAGTACATAAATTGTTTTTCAAGTAAAATCTGTTCTTTGGTTTGATGGAAGTAGACACATAACAAAAATTAATAAAAAAAACTGTAGGAACATAATCAACATCAAGCTGATTTTTCTCCCGTTTCCCATGGCAATTTGTACCTTGAGAGAGCTTCTGAATGACTTAGTACAGACAGTTGCTCATAATTCCTTTGTAATATTGTGAAGATGCAAGTTTAAATGATTGAGGGGCGAAAGAACTGAGAGATATAGACAGTACTAATGAAAATTTTGCGCATCAAATAGAAGACTATTGATTTAAATATATACATATATATATATATATATATATATATTTCCGCTCCCCCAAGAGTACTGGTGTGACACTGGGCTTATGAATGGTCAACTGGGTTACCATCACCCAAATGACTGTTTGTTTTCTTTAATTTGCCTTTGAAATTATTGTCCAGGACTTACCATTTCAAGAGTGCTGAGAGTTTTCCATTTTAGATCCTCTAGTGAGACAAAATGTTCATTCTACACAAAAATAGTGTGTTCATTTAAAAAACTCAGCTTCACATTCTGCAGTGAACTAAACAGTTAGTGGGTCCCACTTGAGTTAAGGTTAGCAAGTGATGGTGGATTTTTTTTTTTTTTCTGTTAGAGTCTTACCTAAACCCATTTATCTCTCTGAGTATTTTTTAAAGATGCTTCCCATTTTCTAGTAGAGTATTTCTGTCTTAGGGGAAAAAGTCATAAAAAGTTGATGAGAATCAAATAGGTGGCGTTTTTCTGTCACCGTTAAAATAGAATTTTCACATGTCTCAAAGGAACATCTAGGACTTGAGAGATCCAACAAGTTTCATCTGGACAAAACTTCCTACTTCTGTCCTCCTTATTAGGGAGGAAAAGTATTCTAACCCTTCCAGAGGCGAGGGAACATATTCCTCTACTTTCTAAACATTGTTAGGTTTCTCGGTGTTTTCTCCTCAAGTGTTGGGATGGTTTCATGACTCACTGCCTTTGCATTAGAATGAGCTGTGTCTAAGAAATAGATGAAAACCTCTTGTTCCTCCCCCTGTGGATAGAAAGATCTGTCACAAAAGGAACCATAAAACAAAGACCAGGTCCTTTGCTTTAAGTATGTACAATTTTTATCGATTTGTAATCATACCAATCATGTCAAGATTTACTGTCTTGACAACAATCAGATTATTTTTGGTATCAATCAGTGACTAAAGAAACTGCCTCTGCAGTAAGCTGCTGCATGAAGTTATTATCAAATTCCTATGGGAATGAATTCCATTTGGTCATGTTAAACCTACAGAAGCACCACTACTGATATATAATAATGCTTAATATTTACTCAATGTCGCTTAATCCAGAGAACTAAGAAAAAAGTAATTGAATGAAATGTTAAATTCAGCCCCACTGTTACCATGACAACTGTGAGGAAAAGAAGAAATCTGTCTTCCCCTTTCATGGATAAATTCCCCTTATATCTTAAGATTTCCTCCTGCTAGTAGTCCCGGATCACTCTAGGTGACAGTAAGATGCTCAGTTCCTCTGAGGTGAGATCTCTGTTTGGAAATAACCTGTAGTATCTCTTGTATGTGGGTCTGGTGTCAGTATAATCCCTTCCCCTCTTTCTTTGTTCATGATCCTAAACTTAAGCATCCGTCATAGTGGCGATTCTCTAAGTCCATCAACCCTTTAGTATTTTTGGTAAGTTATCGTCTGTGAGTTCATGTATCTGGTGGATTGTGTTGTACCTAAAGGTCTCACCTCAAGTTACTAAAGTTGAAAATGTCCTTTGATACTATGCATCAAAAAACTGTGAAAGATACAGATACTCTTAGGATTTCAAAATGTGTGTCTTTGTTTGAGGGCCTGCTGGGTTTTTGAATCATATCACCCTGGCTGAAGTCTGACTAAATTTAGATCATGATACTGAATACCCTTCAATGTGAGTGCTTTCCTCTGATCTTTGTGGGGGCCTTTAAGAAGGATCTAAGGGGTCAAACGGGGAGATTGACGGTTCCTCTAGTAAGTAAACCTTAAAATAGCTAATGAGATATATTTTTATATGGTAGCAAGGACTACAAAAATATTTTTTATCTTTTATATTTCTTTTTATTCCATGTAACAAATAGTCAAGAACCACTATTTTAATAACAAATACACAAAATGCATAAGCAATGTGGTAAGGATCCTTTCAGATTGATAAGATGATAAAATAGTTAAATGGATCTGTGATATGAAGAAAGTGCTTTGAATACTTTGCCTCTTATATCTCAAAGTGATGCATCTCTGTGCTACACCTGTTATCTTGTCAAAATGGGTGCTGATTAGCTAGTGGCAATACAGTTTCAAAATAATGGTTCATATCCTATTAAATCCCCATAGCTGGAAAGTACTCATGGCAAGTGAGTGATTAAGCTCCTTGTTCCAAGGCAGCTCTAGACCTTATTTCTACAAACAAGTAGACCATCTTCTTGTTTATTTGAACAACAAAACAATTATAATCCTCCCTTCATGACTGCTGGCCAGATTTCAAGAAATCTTTGATACCCAAATGACTATGGGATACCTTAAAGATTCATTATAGTAAAAGAAACAAAGTCATGTTCATTTAATGCAAAAGACAGTTGAGTTCTGTCAAACTTACATGTTAGTCCCTTGTAGATAGTTTATGCTATAATTTCCATGTTTGACAGGTTATTGGGACTTTACCTTAGTAAGTATTTACTGAGCTCTGACCAGGTTTAGGATAGATGAGGCACTCCTGATTAAGATGAGGAAAATGCCGTCATGGTCGCTCTTATCTTTAAGAAATAGACCAGCTAAACAGAGACTGTGTCCTGCCTTAGACAAGAACTGTCTCAGTGCCCTGAAGGAGGGACAAGGGAAATGTTATTGAGATGAAGCATTTCGTACATGTTCCCTTACTGTTGGATTTTTTCTAAATCATAAAGATAAAATAAAAATACACATTGTGGCAATTTAAAGAGAAAGATCACTAGATAGTGTTGACATGTAAAGCAGCACTGAGAGGGCAGTACATGTGACAAGAGAAGAGGGATGAGGAAAAAGAGATTTTTGTTGTTACAGTCAATATTGTAGCAAAAAACACATCCTGAGTGTTTCCAGTGTGCTAAACTGTATTATAACCATTTTACCTTCATTGGATCATTCAGTCTTTAAAATAATGCTCTGGAGTTTGTTCTGTCATTGTCCCAGTTTTGTAGGAAATGGGGCTCTGAATTTGATGCACTTGCCTAAAGTTGCACTAGTGGTGAGTATTAGGGCTCACATTCAGACCCAATTAGTCTTATAACTGTCAACATGAAGTTAAATAATTCTGTTTGAATCACAAGGCACAGAGAGGTGACCAGTAGGAGCGAAGAGTGGAGGCATTCTTTGTCCTTTGTCAGATGTGTATATGAAACATTGCTTTCAGATCTGTGTGATGCAGGGAGCATCACTGAGAGTGTGGTTCATGGGCTTGTGCCAGTTGGGTTTGTTACAGTTGCATTATTGCCCTGTTGGACCTAGAGATCATCATCCTAAGTGAAGGAAATCAGAGAAAAGTATTATACAATACATATATATATATATACACCTATATAATTTATATGTGGAATCTAAAAAATTAGTGCAAATTAACTTATTTACAAAACATAAATAGACTCACAGGCGTAGAAAACAAACTTATGGTTACCAAAGGAGAAAGAAGAGGTGGGAGAAATTAGCAGTACTGGATTAATAGATACCCACTACTATATATAAAATAGATAAACAGTGACCTACTGTATAGTATAGGGAAATATATTCAATATATTAACATATAATGGAATAGAGATAAAAAAGAATATAGATACATAATATGATTATGTATAACCAAATCACTTTAATATACACCTGAAACTAACACAATATTGTAAATCAACTTTACTACAATTAAAAGAAGCATATTGCAAAATTGTAATGACAATTTGACAGTAATTTTATGTCTGTTGAATCTAATAATAATTTTAAAAATCTAAAATTTATTTTATATATTTTTTCATTTCATATTTCTAGGACTTTATTTTTTAATGTGTTATACAAGTAATGATCAATAACATTTAGGAGAAATTATTTTTAAAAATGTGTTTTATGGTGTATCATCTGAATACCACCAATATAGAATAAAGACCATCCTGGTTTCAATTAATCTATATTATTCTTTCAGTGGATTTATTCTTTCAGTCTACCTAGCAATATTGTTACAGAATGTAAGAGCATGAGCAAATTATTTTAACACCCTGTTTTGCAGAAGATAGGTTATTTCAATCAATGCTCACTAAACGTGTCACCATAAGAATGAAAACCAAGAGTTGCTCATCAGCATTTTCATTGCAGCTCAGTGGAGAGAGCACCGTGGCTGGAGGAGGAGAAATGAAGCAGAAACTCCTCTCTGGCAGATTCTTCTTCAGCCAGGCTGTTTCAGTAATTTGATCCCAGGGGAAAGAGGCAAATGAGATGAAAAAGGCACCAGTCACAGATTTATGCAAAAAGAATTTGCAAAGAATCTGGAGTCAAGAAGGACTCAGAAGCATCTTCTGCAGTAGTTTGCAGTGAAGATTGATGCTTTAGGATGAGGACTGGAGCACTCAGAGGGACAGCTATCCGAGGGATTGCCCTCATGCTCGGTGCCCAGAGTGTGACCCCCACCCACCCACCCAGGGCATTCAGGGGGAGATTTGAAACAGTAAAGTAAGGAGGAAGCCTCAGCTGTCGCCTTCAGGGATGTCAGGCTCAGGTGCCATTTTGCCGGGATCATCTTCCTTTTGACTTCTGGGCCTCTGAGGCCCATTTTCTACCCTCCTTTACTCCACATGGATGGTTTTCCCTTGATCTCTTTTCTTGGTACCAATCATCCTGCTTCAAAGGCCTGGATTGCTACATAAATTTTCACAGAATGTTCTAGAGTCTTTCCTTGAATATTCTGGTCCCACTGCAAACCTATTTTAGCAGTTCTCTGTGCCACATCCCTGGAAGAGAGAATTTTCCCTCCTATGCTTCAAAATGACTTTATATTCTGGCTGTATCCTTCTATCCCAGATTCTGAAACCTTAATGAAAGTAATTGCATCTTGGATTTTAAAGTAAAAAAGAAAGAAAAACCTTTGCTAAATGAATGAGTATTTGTGAAAATTTACCGTTTCTTCTATGTACAAGGCCCTCTGCTGGGGAGGAGGAGAATGCAGATATAGATCAGTTACTCATTCAGTACTTATTGAGGAGGCCACTGTAATACACAGGAGGGATAATCCTAAGGTGTATATGAATACACCAATTTAAATGGAATAAGACAAAATAAAGAAAGTCCATTGTTTTCTTCTTGTACCCCAGTGAACCATCTGGACCACTGCTTAGGCAAATCTACCCCACTGTAAAGACCACGACTCAGAGATGATCATACAGATGCTGGATGAATTTATCACAAAGTAGAAAACTATGTATCGTACGAGTTGCCAATAAAATGATATGAAGTGATCGATTGGGAGCTATTACGTTAAACTGAATGGATCGTAACCATTTGTTTTACAACACTCTCTATACATCTGGCTCTGAGAATTTATAAAACTAAAAGTTAACATGACAGAGGGTGATGCTTAAGAGCAGAAGTTGGAAAACTCTTTCAAAAAAAGGACCTGATAGTAAATATTCTAGGTTTTGCAGGCTGTGTTGTCTTGGTCTCAGCCAACTCAACTCTGCCATCTGCAGCATCAATGAACACAGCCACAGGTAACGCTTCAGTAGCAGGGTCTGGCTGTGTTCCAGTCCTGCCTGTGGACGCCAGTGTACTGAATCCTGCTGAAGAGTGCAGGCTTTGGAATCATACTGGGTGATGAACTCTGGAATCAATGCAGGTGTGTGGAAATGTGCCAGTTATGTAAACACCCTGAGCCTTGGTTTAATGCCTCAGTGAGAACCCCGTGGGTGTCGCCTAGGAAATAGAGGTACAGAATCTCAGGCCTTCCCCAAGGTCTGTAGATTCAGAATCTGCGTTTGAACAAGCTCCTCAGGGTATTAGTTTGCACATTCTAGTCGGAGAAACCCTGGGTCAGTAATGGTGATGGTGAGAATACCTGCTGACTAGGGCTGCTTAGCTGTGGTTAGTTGAGATGATACTCTAAAAGGACTTCCAGCAAGGCTAGGGCTAAAATAATCTCTTCTGTGATAGTTGCTCATGGTGACTATGTTGGGACTTCTCAGAGAGCTTAGAGTCTAGTGGAATATAGAAAGATATTTTCTCAAACGGCCCTTGAATGATGAGTAGGATTTGGGTTCCCCCAGTGGTTCGGGGATAAAGAATCCACCTGCAGTGAGGAGACACAGGTCCAATCCCTGGGGTGGAAAGATCGCGTGGAGGAGGGCATGGCAACCCTCTCCAGGATTCTTGCCTGGAAAATCACACAGACAGAGGAGCCTGATGGGTTATGGTCGACAGGGTCGCAAAGAGTCGGACATGACTGCAGCGACTGACCACACATACACATGATGAGTAGTATTTAGTCCTGTAGTGATAAGGGCTACAGCTTAGTAGGGTCGCTATACATATGCACAGGCTTAAACAAACATAGCTGCGCTTTCAACAGTGAGTTAGCAAATGGTTTCTGTGAGTGGGAAAATCTAGGCCTACCCCTTGTTGATATTTTTTAAACCCTCTTGGAATCCTGAGATTTTTTTTTTTTTTCATTGCGTGCTTGTGATAACTTGAGTTAATAGATGATACAGAGCAAGAACTCAAAAAAAAAAAGTTTGAGCAAGAACTCAAAAAAAGAAAAAGTTTGTTTGTTACTATACATTGAAAGCCTGATGCCAGGCATTTTTTTATTTGACAAATGGTATTTATGTGAAAGAAGGAGTTTTGGATTTCCCTAATGGGGCCACCTTTACTCTTTCTACCCCTTACAGGCAAGCTGCTAAAAACAACTACTCAGTGACATCCCTATGCAGACTCTTTGTCACCGGTTTTCTAGTGTTTATAGTGTCTCCATTGCTTCCCCTCCCCCCTACTCCACAACGTACTCTAAACTGCTCTTTTCTTCACAGAACTCCATCAGAAAAAGTGGTCACCAACCACTTTGGTGTTTTTAAGGTCAAAGACTGGTCATATCAAGTCACTCAGTATTCTCAACACTCTTAAGTATTTTTCAGTTCATGAAGCACTTTTCCTGTGGGCTTTGTAATCCTTGACTTTCCCTTTGTCACACTTGGTCCTCTGCTCACTGTACACTTTGCTTTAGAAATGTCATTTGTAACCATGGAGTTATTAACTAACCTATGACAAGTTCAACATGGAGGTTGTCAGTTGGGTTTTCACTCTGACTTCACACTAATGGATAATCCTACTTATTTGGCATGTCTTGTTAGCTGTTTCCTAGGCAACTGGACTGTAACAAGTCCAATCTATATTCCTGAATATGGCATAGTCATCTTTGTTGGATAATGTAGTCTCCTAGACTATAGTGTTCTGTTAGCTTCATCTCATCCTGTAATTAGACCTCGAAATACATAGTGACTATGTGGTCTTTCCCCTCTACCAGACTGAAAATGGAAACAACCTTTCCTCCTCCTTCTCTTCCTCCCACTCCTCCTCCCCTTCCTTTCCTAATCTCTTCCTTCTCCTCCTCTTCCTTTTCTATTATCCTTACATGCCCTATACCTAGATAAGTATTGACATTTGACACTCAAAATATTCACCGAATGAATTAATCTGGTTCAATGAAAAAAGCGTAGTCTAAGCTACAGCAGCACACAGACTTGACTCAGGATCCTAGGCCCCGCCTCATGCCTTTGTTTTTTTCAAAGTAATTATGTGTCTTTTCTGAATCCTCCTCTTATCCTCTTCAGTTCAGTTCATTTCAGTCACTCACTTGTGTCTGACTCTTTGCAACCCCATGGACTGCGGCACACCAGGCTTCCCTGTTCATCACCAACTCCCGGAGCTTGCTCAAACTCATGTCCATCGAGTTGGTGATGCCATCCAACCATCTCATCCTCTGTCGTCCCCTCCTCCTCCTGCCTTCAATCTTTCCCAGAATCAGGGTCTTTTCTAAAAAGTCAGTTCTTCGTATCAGGTGGGCAAAGGATTGGAGCTTCAGCATCAGTCCTTCCAATGAATATTCAGGACTGATCTCCTTTAGGATGGACTGGTTGGATCTCCTTGCAGTCCAAGGAACTCTCAAGAGTCTTCTCCAACACCGTAGTTCAAAAGTGTCAATTCTTTGGTGCTCAACTTTATGGTACAGGTCTCACATCCATACATGACAACTGGAAAAACCTCTTTTCCTCTTATACTCTTAGTACTATTCATAAAAACACCTACAGCCCATGGTTCTTGTAAGGCTATAAATGATGCCATAAGGGGAGTATCCATCATGGTGCCTGATACAATACACAGTAAATAATGTTACATTAATCCATCACTCCTTTTCTAGGGCTATATCTATTTATTTTTTCACTACTTGTTCCCATAACGTATGAGTGGCCACTGTGTGTAAGAAGATACTGTTCCAGATGCTGAGGATCCAGTAATAAACAAAATGGGCCACATCTCTACTCTTGTGTTTACTTACATTTTCATGTGGGGAGACAGGAAGTAATTAAATACATTTACTAAGTTTTAAATACATTCTCTGGGAATGCTAAGAGGAAATAGGGAAACCATTCTGGTAGGGTGCCATTTGCACATTCTCAGGGAAAGCAGCCTGCCAAAATGCAGAGGATGAGTATTGCAGGCAGAACTACCGGCAGACTGAGCAGCATTGAGATGGGAACGCGTTTGGATATTCCCAGAGTATCTTCCAGTACAGCTGGAGAGGATTCAGTGGTGAGAGGTAGGAGGGGGCCACGGTGCTGTATAGTGATTATAATATAGGTCACTGTAGAAACTCCAGATTTCTCTCTGAGATAGGATCATAGGTGGATTTTTAAGAAGAGAAGTCACATAATTTGACTTGGATTTAAAGCAGATCATCTGGACTACTTTCTGGAGGGAGAAGTTGGCAGAACAGGGGCTGAAAAGGGAAAGCAGAGAGGTGTCTATCAGTCTAGGTAAAAGATAATGACCATTTAGTCTATGATGGTCGTTCTCAAGGGTGTATCCCAGGGCAGCATCAACATCACCTGGGCCCAACTTTCTGAACTTCAGATACTCTAGAGGTTGGTGAGGCCCAGGAATCTGTGTTGTAACAAACCTTCCAGGAGATACTGGTGCTCAGCAACAGTGGGGAACCCCTGCTCTTGGACATTAATATCTTTAAAAGCAGTTAAAAAGTGGTCAGATTCCTGATATGTTGAATGTAGAGCTGATTGAATTGACTGATTTTCTGTAAAGTATGTGTGAGAAATGGGTGATCATGTGGTTTTTGAATGAAGTAACTGGTAGAATTGAGTCACCACATGATGAGAGGAGACCCTCGAGGAACATTTGGAATGGGATCACTTTAGTTATGGCTGTATTCATTTCAATGTATCTGTTAGATATTCAAGTGCAGTTTTTGAGTAGGCAAATGGATATTGAAGTCTGGAGTTCTGTTTCTCTAAATAAATCTGTGTAAGTTGTTATGTGGAGACTGATATATTGCAATTCTGGAATTTTTTAATTCAAGAAGTGAAACTAGAAGAGGACCTACAGAGATTAAAGAACTATCTAGGGCAGCATTTTTAAAATTAGCTCAAAAGGAAAAGAGAATTCTGAAATTTCTCCTGAGATGAATTCCTTCAACTTGTCATATGCTGTGGATCACCTAATAGAATCCCTTAAATGCGTAAGTAGTTTTAATGAGCCCAGAAATGAAAATCATTCCATGATTACTTTGAAAGACAAAGGTGTTATGAACATTTCATGTCCTCGGGTAGCACTATGTATCTGATTTAATAGCTTGCTGAGGGGCTGGGTTGCTTTAGAAGTCCATAGTGTGGCATTTTTATGTAGATCCTACCAAGGATCTTAATCGTCTGTGAAGTCTGTTTCACATCAGACCTTTTCAAAATCTTCTAGGCCTAATTTGCACCAATCAATTGAATTTTGAACAGCCCAGGTTCAAAGTTATATTGGATAGTAATATATAATTTCTTCTTTTACAAAATTCACATACCCAAATTGTGTATCGTGCTACCCAATTTCCTCTTTGTTTAAAATACAATAGATTGTCTTTATCTTGAAAGACTTGAATGTTTTTGTTTTTTAACTCACCATATGCCTAAATTTATAATAGAATGATTATATTAAAACTTGTTGCAGAATTAAGAATCTAAAGTCATGACATTATTATCTACCTAAGTGTAAGCAAGAGTCCTTGCATAGTTCTGTCCTGAATTATGGTTCTGACAAATTTTGATGCTCCAGAATTTCAAAAGTGGCAAATTTAGAAGAAAGTGTTGGAAAATAGAGTAAACTCTCAAACTAAATATTTTTGGTGTCTTGGAAATTGAACAAAGATGTATTCAGTGCAGCTAGCTTTTTTAAAATTTCTATATTTTTAATTGAAGTGTAGTTAATTTGCAATGATGTGTTAGTTTCAAGTGTACTGTGAAGTGGTTCAGTTACATACATACACACACATTCACACACACATTCCTTTTCAGATTTTTTTTTTCCATTATAGATTATTATAAGATATTGAGTACAGTTCCTTGTGCTATACAGTAGGTTCTTGTTTGTCAACTAGCTTTTTTGCTGAGTCCCTAAGTATGAGCTAAGTGGTTGTCATACTAGGTGGTAACTATTAAGTTAAAAATCTCTGGGGGTGCTTCAGTGGTCCTTTCAATCTCTTACTGAGGAACCGTCTCAATGGCCAAAACATCTACCTTTTCATCTAGAAGTGTAAATGACCCAGTCTGGAAACATGGATCCTGTTCAGTTGTTAAAAGTCATTAAAGGCTACTCAGACCCACTAGAAATGTCAGCATACTTTAAAGATGCAAATTTATGAGTCAGATATAAAACAATATGTGGCGTGCATAATTAAGGAGATAAAGTACGTGATAAAACTTGTTACGGCAAACTTTGAGCTGTAATGACTTGGCTTGAAGTTGGTAAGGATAAAGTTCCTTCCTGGGTGAAAAGGTTGCTAAAATTGATTCTTTGATGAGAGATCCATTAACCCTTATGTATCTGATAACTGCTAGCGCTGTGTGCTCGTGGGTGTTCCTGTGTCTCCCCGTGTATTCTGCAGCCACATTTCTCTGTGCCCTGTAACTTTTCCATTCACTCCTGGCTTGGCTCTTAGCTGCTTCACCTTGACATCTGCTGCTTGTACATGCAGTGGGCATTCTGATTCATGCAATGCACTGACTTGCACTTCCATGCTGCTGCTCTGGCTTTGTGAGGGGACTCTGTTCTGTTGTTCAGTGTGTGGAGAGACGCAGAAATGATGTTTGTGAACATGGTTTCCCTGATGGTTATATTTTTTTTATCTTAATTAGTTTATTTTCAATTTTTTAACTTTACAATATTGTATTTGTTTTGCCATACATTGACATGAGTCCAACATGGTTGTACATGTTTTCCCCTTCCAGAACCCCCCTTCCACCTCCCTCCCCATCCCATCCCTCCGGGTCATCCCGGTGCACCAGCCCCAAGCACCCTGTATCATGAATTGAACCTGGACTGATGGTTATGTTTTGCACACCTCTTCCATGGTCTCCTCTCTGGACGTGCAAAGGTTCTCTTTCAAGTTTAATTGGAAATATGGACAAGAGTTGTGGCAGGGGTGTTTTGTTTTCAAAGTGAGATGACAGGATATTGCCCTCGGCAGTTTTGGCTGGAAAGTGTCTAGCACAGATAAGAGACTGTGGTCATTTTCTGCTGTTTTACAGCTATTACAATACCAGTTAGTCTGATGAAGTTTCAAAATAATAATACTTCTAATAATAAACCTTGAAACAAAAAAGGTGATAGCTCATATTGAATTTCTTACAAACTCTCCCACAATGTAAGGCTCCTTCTGATTTATTTATTTAGAGGAATATTACACTGCTTATAGAACACAAGGGAGCCCCAAATAACCCGAATCAACGCTCATTTTGGGTACTTACACAGGTTATGTAACAACCACAGAGAAAAGTTAAAAAGAAAATTTAGATAGATTTGATATATACTTGTGAAAATATTACCTCACAGCTATAGGTATTTGGTGTCATTACAAACATGTCTTCAAATTCACTTTACAAAGTAGTAAGTAGTTACCTTGTAGCAATAATGATTATATACTTACGGGTTGGTTCAAAAAAAATGGTGTGTTCTAATATTATGGAACTCCATGTTTTATCCTTGGGGTAACATTTTTAGGAATAGTATTATACGCAAATTGAATAAAAATCATCTTAACAAAATAGAAAGATAATTTACTTTAGGAAAATATATTACAACACATGCTCTAGTGAAAACAAAGCCAGCAATGTTGAAGGCACAAGTAGATGTTTAAAATAAAATCAAGGCAATGGCAGCCCACTCCAGTACTTTTGCCTGGAAAATCCCATGGATGGAGGAGCCTGGTAGGCTGTGGTCCATGGGGTCGCTAAGAGTTGGACACGACTGAGCGTCTTCACTTTCACTTTTCACTCTCATGCATTGGAGAAGGAAATGGCAACCCACTCCAGTGTTCTTGCCTGGAGAATCCCAGGGACGGGGGATCCTGGTGGGCTGCCGTCTCTGAGGTCGCACAGAGTCGGACACGACTGAAGCGACTTAGCAGCAGCAGCATCATGAATCTTTAGTGTAAGTAATAAATGTATAAATCTATTTATATACATATAATAAAATTATATATGTATACACACATATGTATATTAGTTACTCAGTTGTGTCCTACTCTTTGTGACCTCATGGATTGTAGCCAGCCAGGCTCCTCTATCTATGGAATTCTCCAGGCAAAATACTAGAGTGGACTGTCATTCTCTTCTCCAGGGGATCTTCCCTATCCAAGGATCGAACCCAAGTCTCCTGCATTATAGACAGATTCTTTACCCTCTAAGCCACCATATATTTGTATATCTTTTAAAGCACAACCTTAGCTAAACAAATATTATAGATAGAAATTAATCATATGTATATTCTACCACATATATATATAATGTACATGTGCGTATGTGCTGACTGTATATAGTTGAGTTGGCTAAAAACATTTTATTTTATTAAATTTGAGATCATAATGAAAAGAGAGGATCTGTTTAAAATTTGATTTCTTTTCTGGTGCAGATGGTGTTTCCTTATTGCTCTTCACATTTTATCTCTCAGTATGTGTAGTTTACATTATTATAATCCTTTTTTAAAAATACAAATGTCCCCTGGGAGGACAAACATAGAATCAGTTATCTTTATAAGCATTGTGTTTTTAACTTTCAGTTGAGCAATGAATATGTTAGTTTTTACTGGGCAAAGAAGTAAAGGGCTGTGTGATATTTTTGGAGAAGCGTGAGGAATTGGAACTGAGTTTTAATTTCACCATTGTGAAATTCGGGTCTATTGCTATTGTTGTTAAACTCTTTCTTCAAATGTACTGAAAAATCTCTGCTCTAATTATGTTAGTTATTAGGAAAATCCAGAAAGATTGTAGAATCTTAGAAATGCAAGACAACCTTCCAGACTATTATATTGAACTGAGGCAGCCTTTTTAACTTCACTCCTAGTTCTGCTCCCTGGAACCATACTGTGTCTATAGATGTCTTGCATTTTGTGACTGGCTGGGTTTTGAATTTATTTAGGATGGCCTTCCAAAGTGGTGCTTTATAAGGATCAATAAATATGCATGTGAGGGTGTGTAAATCTATATGTGTTTATAAATGTTAAGACTTACAAAGCCTTTTAGGAGCACAAGTTCATGTTCTTCTTATACATGAATCAGTCATGCTAGATTGAATTTCACCATTCAGAACTTTTGTTAAAGTGAAGACATACATGAGAACATTGGATTTCTAGAAGGTAAAAGTGAGGGATATATAAAGGAAGGGAAGTATTTCCAAAGAAATATTTCTTGTCCTTTGTGATAGTCGCCTGGTACCCCGGTGACTCTGGTGCAGATAACTCTTGATTGGAAGGACTTGGCACAATTGGATTGTTGTTCAGTTGCTAAGTCATGTCCGACTATTTGCAGCCCCTTGAACTGCAGCACACCAGGCTTCTCTGTCCTTCACTATCTCCGAGAGTTTGCTAAAGCTCATGTCTATCGAGTTGGTGATGCCATCCGACCATCTCATCCTCTGTCACCCTCTTCTCCTCCTGCCCTCAGTCAGTCTTTCTCAGCATCAGGTTCTTTTCCAGTGAGTCAGCTCTTCTCATCAGGTGGTCAAAGTATTGAAGCTTCAGCTTTAGCACCAGTCCTTCCAATGAATATTGAGGACTGATTTCCTTTATGATTGACTGGTCTGATCTCCTTGCTGTCCAAGGGACTCTCAAGAGTCTTCTCCAACACCACAGTTTGAAAGCATCAATTCTTCAGTGTTCACCCTTCTTCATGGTCCAACTCTCACATCTGTACTTGATTACTGGAAACACCATATCTTAGATTATGTGGACCTTTGTTGGCAAAGTGATGGCTCTGCTTTTTAATATGCTGCTGTCTATATTTGTTATAGCTTTTCTTCCAAGGAGCAAGCATCTTTTAATTTCACGGCTGCAGTCACTGTCCAGTGATTTTGGAACCCAAGAAAATAAATCTGTCATTATTTCCACTTTTCCCCCACCTATTTGCCATGTGTGCTTCATCCAGCCCAGCGTTTCTCATGATGTACTCTGCATATAAGTTAAATAAGCAGGGTGACAATATACAGCCTTGATGTACTCCTTTCCCAATTTTCATCCAGTCTTGTTGTTCCATATCCAGTTCTAACTGTTGCTTCTTGGCCTGTATACATATTTCTCAAGAGCAGGTAGTGTGTTGTGTTATTCCCATCTCTCTAAGAATTTCCCACAGTTTGTTATGATCCACACAGTCAAAGACTTTAAAGCACAAGAAGGTGTTTTTTCTGAAATTCCCTTTCTTTTTCTATTGTCCTAAGGATGTTGGCAGCTTGATCTCTGGTTCCTCTCCCTTTTCTAAATCCAGCTTGTATACCTGGAAGGTCTTGATTCATGTACTGTAAAACCCTGACTTGAAGGATTTTAAGTATTACCTTGCTTGCAACTGGATATTAACTCATCTACTTAGCACTTTGTTCATTTTTCAAAATGAGATGCTCCCAGGAGATCTAGGAGCTGCTTACAACAGAAAGCTGCAAAGGGCCTAGCATGTGTCAGAGAACTGAAGGGATTAAGGGTTAGCCTCATATGTGTCCTTTATTGTTAGGCTTGTGTAATTAAAAGACAAAATAATAGAAAGAAGAAATCCAGGCTCAAGAATTCAGGACAGGAAGCTTTGCTTCCTGGGGAAACCCCCTCTGGCTGTGGTCAAATGGGGGAGCCTGGGCTCCTGTTTCAAAATTGCAGCTAATCATGATTCCAGTTGGTGTAGCTGCTATCCTGGGTCTTCTTTCTGAAAATAAATAAGGACATCAAACAGGCGCATTTCCTGGATGAGGAAATGAATGCTAAATAAAGGAAGGCATTACAAAAGGCTAGAATGAAAGTAAATAGAAGTGGAAAACTCTGACTTGTAAATTTAGGGGATATAAAAAAATCACTCCCAAATATCTGATTGATAGGCATTCCTTTTCTCTTTAAACCTAAGAGATCTTTTTAATGACTAAGAGATTTTGTTAACCAAGAGAGTTTTTCCAAGTTTTCTAGATAAAATAACCTTCCTGAGAGGTTGAATTTTGTGGAATGTCTCCCTTCTGTTTTCTGAGTAAACAGTTCTCTTAATTTCATTAAGATTTTGGATGTGGCTGATGGTTCTATCTGATGAGGGCCAAGCTCTCTGCTAAGTGATTGTATATCTTCTATGTTGGAAAAGACTCAGTTTTTTTCAACCTAAATAAAAGATTATTTATAGCCAGCATGACCTTTTCCCAGTTGATAGATAGTACAAAGACAAGCTCGCTTACAGCTGAGAGAAGAACACTTTCATTATGTAGGAACCTGAGAGAGACGACTGAGGGTAAAGAAAGAGAAGAATTTTCTCAATATTTTTTATTCTCTGGTAATTTGACCCAAAGTACCAAAATTCTAAATATTATTTTAAGTCAATACTCTTTTGATGAAAGAGGTTAAATGAAAAATAAATGATCTCAGAGCTAAGAACTGCCTAGAGAAGATGTATTACAGAGGCAGTACAAGGACTCTGTAGCACTGGGGTTTCTCACATTAATTTATCTGTAGCAAAGGAATGATATCTTACCTACCTATGAAAAAGGTTGTACATGACCTGGTTAATATTGCTATAAAAACACTCTACTATTTGGCCACATCAGCTAAGACTTCTCAGCGATACAACATGATTTCCTGGACACAACAGCTGAATAAGCCATAAGTTTTGTAGTCAGATAGGCCTGATTTCTTTACTGCTTCATAACTCTGTGTCCTTGAGCAAAGTATTTGACATCTTTGAACCTTGCTTTTCTTTCATGATCTGTTAAAATAATAATGACAAACTTTAGGTAATGGTCATACTGATAAGACTAATGTATGGTAACTAGTAGTTAACCTGTAAGTGGTCCACAGAAGTGAGCCATTAATTTCCACTACTCAGTCCATTTGATAAGGCTTTGGCACCATTATCCCACTCCTGGCACATAGACCTGAGCTTCCCTACAGAGGGGCCTCAGGATGGAAGAAAAAGTCAGTCCATCCTTTCTTTATGGATGTCCATCCTTTCTTCTTGCCCAAATCTGATTTCAGGGAAGACACTGCTGAAATACATCTTGAAGGAGAAGCTAAGAGAATCTTCAAAACATCTTTCAGTAGGAATCTAAAATGGATTATGAAGTCAAGAATTTGAGGTTTACGTGGAATTGAAAGTGGCAGAAGCGGGTACACTATAAATGATGTTTACCTAGAATAAATGGGTTTGGGCGTTTTGTTTAATGGCTACCATTGTGCCAGTGATAATATGAGTCGCAGTTATCTAAGTATGAGGCTTGGAAAACTCATGGTTGTAGTTTCTACACTTAAACTCTGTGAGCTGTTGAGAGAATCCCTTTATTCCTTTTTTTCACCTCTGAAAGTCACCCAAAGCCATGTTGGATCCCGCAGTTTTACTGACTTCTCATCCCATAGGACCCCCAGTGGTGCCAGTAGAAACACCCATGGTTCCTATGATGATCTGCTCCATCCTAGCATCCTTCTGATCGAAAGATTGGAGAATGAGAAGCTACTTCTTAGAGCCACATGTAGAGCATGGAAAAAGGTTTTTTTTGTTTTAAACAATTTTTTTTTTTAAAGGACTTAGTTAAGACTTTTCTGAGTGCTCTAAACTTATTATTTGGTGAAGATAACATCTTGAGATGATATATTTGTGTGCAGATACCACTGGTAAAATTAAGAACTTACACATTTGCCAACTTGTTACTGCTCTTGCTCAGAAATAAAAGGTCAGCTTTCCACAACCAAAAGGAAATGTCAATTACAGAAATTGTGTGAACTTTTCATTACTTTTGGTATAAACTCTCAGTTTCCTAGTGATTTTGATAAAATGTATATCTTTTGGGAAATTCTAATTTCATTTGCTAGAGTTATTTCAGAGTATTCACCTAATGCCTCCCAGAATTCAGTAGTACCAAGTATAGCATAAAATCTGTAGAAGAGAAAATAGGATAAAGAAATATTATGAAGAAAACATCAAGTCATAAAATCAATGAAAAAGGTAAAAGTATAGACTTAGCATATTATATAATTTTCTTGAATCAGCTGTGGGTTCCACATAATAAGCTGTTTTGTGTATCCACTTCTTTTGAAGGCTGTTTGTGTTGCTTTCACAGTTCTCCAAACATACTCATTCTTACTGAATAGTATTGGTTCAGCTAATGCTGACTGTGAGCCGTGACAAAACCAAAAGGATTGTATATATTGTTTCAGTTCTTGAAGCAGAGTTTGCGGGGGAATTTATAGTTTGGAAAATTAAAATTGAAGGCAGTAAGTGAGCAGCAAAATAAATGACCTCAAAATTGAATGACATAGACAGTCAGGAGTGAGGGTGGCACTAGGAATTGACTTCTAAATTTTGTTTGAAAATTTGGAACTTATACTACTTCTTCAAAGACCTTGTGTTGGAGTTCTCAGAGAAAGAGGAAGATACAACATCAAAAAGTTGGAAAATAACTGCATTTCAAGGAGTGCTGAGGTAGGCCTGACGAGAGCAGTTATGGAAGACAAAGCCAAATGCTTCATATTGAAATTAAATGAATTAGAAGGAGGATAGTTTTTTGGTTTTGTTTTGTTTTTAGTGGATAGGCACATGATGAGTGGGATTGGTGTATGGCAATGCTATCATGAGGATTTGGGTTGTTCTTGTGTGTGAACAATGGGCAACCAGTGAGGAGGATGATCTGAAGGATTTACTGGTGAACTGTGGACAGCTTAGTAGACACAGCATTGTTAGGAGGCTATATGGGTGTAATCATGGCTTTAGTGAAGTGGTGTTGGAAATGGAACAGGGGATGGATGTAGGAAACAAGAAAGTTTCCAGAACATGGTGTTCATTCAGAATGCAAGACTGTTCTCAACTGTGACACTGCTAGGAGACTCCACCCACCTCTTTCTAAACTGAAGACTTGGAGCTACTGCCACTCAGCTCTGATAACTGATTAATTCATTGATACTGTATGATTATTCTTATCATATCTATAAGCAGGTATAATTTTTTCTTAATATCGATTTATTTTTTAATTTCTTAAAATTTTTATTGAAATACAGTTGATTTAAAATGTGGTAATTTCAGTTGTACACCAAAGTGATTCGGTTGTCTGTGTAGATGTATATGTGTGTGTGTGTGTATACACACATCTCTTGCATCTCCTGCATCGGCAGGTGGATTCTTTACCACTGTGCCATGTGGGAAGCCCATATATATTTCTTTTTCTTTTTTTTGCATTCTCTTTCATTCCAATATGACCATAGGGAATTGATAGTATTCCAAATCAAAGATTAAAAAAAAAAAGGATTTCATTATTCTATAGACAGAGAACTCTTATTTCTGCCATCTGTTGTCTTTAAGGAAAACAGTCTAGTAACTAGTGATAGGTAATAAAGTAAAAACAGAAAAGACAAAAAATTCTTAGATTGAGAAAGTGATCCTTTAGCATATGGTAGCTTCTAACTCAAGGTCAGCAATAAGCCATTAAAGTTCTAAGGAAAGTGAATTTAGCGTCTTGAAAAAAAAAGAAACAAACTATTATGGGATAGTACAGAGCTTTTTCAAGCAATAACTTAAGAAAATAGCATGGAGGTTAAGATATATATTAGAATAATACAGACATGTTGAGATGAACATGAAAATTTGACTCTTATAAATGATTAAAATACTAAGTATACCTGTAATTATTTATCCCAAGATACTGACATTGTGTATTTCCTATTTTGGAACATCCTGTGGAATTTGCATTATGTACAAAGTAATTTATTCAGCTGTTCAGAAAGGTAGAGGATGTGTACAGTTTCATAAGTATCAAAAGAATCCATCTATGGGTCCAGTGGTGACCTGCCAGAAGGTACCTGTGATGGAGTAGCCGATGAATTTGTTCAATGCTGATAACTAAAGGTAACTCTTGGGACTTAAACATCCTCAAGGTCCTTGTAGCAACATAAAGAGAAACCACAGCAGGTAGCAGAAGCAAAAGACGTTACTTCTGCCATTGATAGAAGATGTTTACTGTCTTCGTCAAACACAACACATAAAACACCTTATAAATGGCTGCACAGCACATTATGAAGTGCCTCCTGGTGAGCTGATGCTAGTCCATTTTGAACATTTCTCTTTGCTACAGGCATCAAGAAATGACCTTTTTGGCAGCATCTGCTTCCTTTTGGATTTGCACTCTCATCTAGAGTCCCATTATCTCATTAAATCATTTATGTGTAGGAGGAGAGATGCAGTAGTGAATAGCAAAATCTCACAATTTGTTTTTGATATGTTCTGCCTTTTCGACAAACACATTTGGAATAAAACCTATATAAATAACTTAATTAAAGTCAGGCCTTTAATGTCAAGAGTGAGTGTTTTTGACAGTGTGGTACAGGCTGAGTTCAACAACTCAGAATAATTTTAGAAGCTCTGAATGATCCAATAGCTACTTATGCTACTTTATACTTTAGGTAAGTTTTTTTTGTTTTTTGGTTTTTTTTTTTTTTGCCTTAGCACAATGTAGGCAAGCTCTTTCCTGATGAATTTTGCAATTATCAACCCCTGACCAGTCACATGGTGTCACTTTGCTACTTGGAACTTCGATTTTCTCATTGGTAAAATGGAAGAATACATTGAAAAGTAAAGATTCTTTGAAGCCATAGAGTAAAGGAATCAATGAGACAATGATGGAACAGTTCAATATCTAGTTACAAGTGCCCGAATCAACTTTTTCTGAGCCTAAATAGTCACCTTCAGGACAGAATGCTTAATAGATATAGTTTTAGTTGATCTTAAATTAGACATATTTGTTGTTCTGCTTATAGTCCTAAGAGCAGGAGTTTTAGCTGCAACTTTATGGTTCTTTCTGGAACTCACTACTTCCTAGTTCTCTGTTTTTAGACAATTGATTACCATTTTGTACTTCATTTATTTTTCTATAAAATAGTTTATTGGAAGTTTCCAGTAAGATCATCTATATTAATGGCTGAATGCTGACTGACACTTAGTGAGCACGCAAACTCAAATAAGTTCCTTTTCCTTATTATCTGTGTAGATGTTTTCAGTTGTGATACTCTTCTTTGCACGTGGGCATTCAACGCCTTCATAAATCACTTGAGATTCTGAAGGAATCCCAGGGCTCTGATAATTACTGTGCCCAAGATTGAAGATTAGGGTAGTGTTTGTAAGAAAGATGGCAGTCATGTTTATAAAAGTGCCACTGGAGTATTTGGGGCTAAGCAGAAATGTGGGCCCTCTATATTTTTCCCAATATTAAACTTAAAGAAATTACTGAATCTATAAACTCTGATTTAGGAGGGCTGCATAGAACATTGCCATTTACTCTCTTTCAGTTAGAAACTTGAGGTGATTAAAATAATTTTATTTTTTTAGTTTAAATGCCCAGTTTGGTTGATTGACTTTCCAAAGTCATATGGTCAGACAAAGATAGAGAAGTTAAATAATACTAGGCCTATGGCTTGGGAGTGAGAGAGAGAGAGAGAGAGTGTGTGTGTTTGTGTGTGTATTGGGAGAAAAGAGGGGATTCTTATACTCTTTGCTTAAGTAGCTGTTTTGCTTTTTAAAATTTGAGATATTGGAACCAGGTAGAGTTTGATGCTAAGCTGCAGGGAACGTCTATTGAGTGCCTACTGTGTACCATGAAGTGTTACAGTTATTGTCTTCTGTGCCATCCCACTTAATATAATGTGGTTAGAGACTAACAATCTCTATTCAGTTGTCTACATCCAGCCTACATAACTGACCATACAAACTACTTTATGCATACCAGGTTTAGGCCAAATTGTGACACAAAACCATTTTATACAGGAAATGGCTTTTATCCCAAGGATGACTCAGAATAAGTAAAGACTTAGGAAATCTCGTAGGCCATTCTCTTAGTTCACAGATAGATAACTAGGAATTAACTTGACCAAAACCGAAGAGGTAGGTAATGGCAGAACTGGGTTTAAAATATGTCGCCTTTCTCCCAGATATAATACTCTTTTCCTTGTACCAGATGGACTCCCATCTGGGCTACACTTTTGCCTAAACTTAATTATCACATGGAAAAACTTTAAATAGCTTTTGTAGGAAGTATAATTAAAATTTTAGTCTACGAAGTTTATATTTTGGCTCTGCTACTTAGCTGTATAAATTAGGGAAAAATAATTAAACTTGTTGAGGCTCCATTTTATAATTTGTAAAATGGGAATAATAAAATGTATTAGAAGCACGATGAATTTTGAAAATTAAATGAGTTCATACATGTAAATCACTTTGCACATAGTCTAGAATAAAATAAATGTTGAAAAATATTATAACTTTATTTAATCAAGAGTCTCCTAATTAATTAATGCATTGCAGTGTTTAGTGCAGGAGGAACATTTATTAATGTTTGATGAATAAGATAGAAAAGTGCTACTTCAATTGAGACTGAACACTTTTTTTTTTATCTGGAGAGTCTTTTCCATCCCTTTTGTTTAGTTACCTGTCCCCTGTAATATGCTCTTGGGTTGCCTTAGTGGAATCTCTTCAGTCTCTAGTGTTAATTTATGGAAATGCCCTATCTAGTAAGCAGAAGGAAGAGAATTGCTGAAAGGGAAAGGATTCACCTTCAGCATATTTCAAGAAATTAATTAATCATCTCTAAATCTCTCAAAAAAGGTAAATAACTTTAATTATGTGACAGATGGAGAAATAGAAGCAATGAGTCCCTAGATTCTACTCTTTTGCTTAGATTACTAAGTGGCTTTACTTCATCTATAAACTCATTAACTTGATACTTGGCACTTTCTTTTTCATAGCAGTCCTCAGTGAGGAATTTATCACAAAATTGATGCCCCTTTTAAAGAAATGACCAAGTTTAATGTCTGTCATTTGGCTTTTCTTCCCTTGCTTTGACTATTTCGTTTGTACAATAAGAATTTATTCACACTGGTTGTACCCATTTTGGGGAGCCTTAGATTTGGGGAGAGGCAAAACAGCATCCTTTTCTACTGATTGCTTGGAACGTAAGTCAATGTTTTCTGTTTTATCAGCAATAAAGACTTTTCATATTTAATATAGAATATAGTCTATATTATTTTCATGGAATACAGAGATGAAATAAAAGTACAAAATGTCCTAATGAATGGGGTCAACATTTTGGTTTCAGAGGAAATGTTCTGTTTTGTGTCTACTTGGCCATATTTCTTTCTGGCTGCTGGTTTAATTTCTTTACCAACTTCTCTTTGGATCCTCTAAGATGCTCATTTTTTCAAGGAAAGTAGCAGACTTATTAAAAACCAAAAATACTAGTAAAAAATAAAAAGGTCTTACCTAAAAACAATAGTGCATAATTCCTTTTTGCATCAAATTCTAAAATAGTCAAAATTAAAGTATAGTGGAAAAATCGAATAATAATTGTTTCTGCAGCTTTGGGAAGAGGATTATAATGTTAGTATGATTGTAATGCTATATATCTCTTGAATCATACTAGGTGTATGAATTTGTCAGAACTTGACAAACATCACTCAGAATTTGTACTTTACAGTATATGTGAATGTTACATAAATTTTTAAAAATATTGAAACTAGGTAATTATGTGCCTTTTGAAGTACTTAAAGGAAAGTATACTGACATTTATAGGTTACTCTGAAAACATGAAAAGTAACTTAGATTGATGGATGGATAAAGGAACAAGTTTGTGATAGGGGATATGATAAAATGCCAATGGTAGAAACAGATAATAAATAACATGGGTGTTCTTAGAAAATATTTTTAAACTTTGATACTTCTTTGAAAATGTCTATAAAAATACTGAAAGTATTTGGAAAAAGCTGAAGAGCTGAGGACTTTCAAGGGGTTGCATTTCAAGTGAACTTTGGATTCAGAAGCTATCTATTCCAAATCTCAGGTGGCGCTAGTGGTAAAGAACCCACTTGTCAAGGCAGGAGACATAAGAGATGCAGGCTTGATCTCTGGGTCAGGAAGATCCCCTGGAGGAGGGCATAGCAATTCACTCCAGTATTCTTGCCTGGAGAATCTCATGGACAGGGGAGCCCGGCAAGTCTGTAGTCCATAGTGTCACACAGAGTCGGACACAACTGAAGCACCTTAGCACACAGAATGCATTGAACTGTAAAGAAAATGAAGATTTGTGATATTTGGCTGTTTGGCAGATAAACACTTACCTATGTTTAGGAAATTCTAAACCTCGTGAGTATTGCTGGAAGGCAAAGTCTGACTTCCACCAAAGAAGCCAAAACTGCTTCGCTTGTAGTTTGGTTAAAGACTTTGCAATTTCTGAACATGAGTTCAAAGCTCAGTCCATGAGGTTCGTTTAATCCCAAGCTTTGAACTGGAAGTTCATGAATCAAAACCACAGTGTTGAACTCATTTTTAGCTGCAACAGCCAATTTCCAAGGAGTGTTGTGGTTATAGTAATAGGCATCCATATCCTATTCTGGTAGTGATTCTAGCAACAGAGGTTATTTCCTTATGACATTAATTTATCCCTATTTTGACAAGGTTCTGGCCAATTTTTACACCTGCTTTCTGGCTTTCCTGTCATTTCTGGAAAAGACTATTTAATATCTTCTACCCTTTAAGAATATGTGTGTGTGTGTGTGTGCATACTTTATGTATGTATATGTATGGTGTATGCATGTGTGTCTGTACATGTAGTTGCATATACATATATATTTATATATATATATATATATACACGTATACATAGATATATATTTATATAAAAAGATAAATATTTATATGCACATAGGGTATTGAGCTCTTGTGTGTATGTATGTGGCTTCCCAGGCAGTGCTAGTGGTAAAGAACCCTCCTGCCAATGCAGGAGATAAAAAAAGACGTAGGTTCATTCCCTGGATTGGGAAGATCCCCTGAGAAGGGCATGGCAACCCACTCTAGTATTCTTGCCTGGAGAATCCCATGGACAGAGGAGCCTGGCAGGCTACAGTATATGGGGTTTCAGAGAGTCAGAAACAACTGAAGTTACTTAGCGTGCATGCCCATGCATATACGTATGCATAAACATGTAAATGTATTATATGTATATACACACACACACATATATATTTCACACACACATATATATTTACATATGATATATACAGTAAAATATACCTACACTATATATGAAGTATTTGTGTGGTTATATGCACATATAACACACATATGCTTTCCATTACTTGAAACCAAGGCTCTTGAAAATAATATATTAACTTTATAGTTATGTGAATCAGTTATTTTATGGATATATTTCAAATATCTTCTGTATAAGCTTCTTTTATGATGCCTTCAAAAATAGCCTGGTCTCCTCTATCCTAAAGATATCTAAGCCATCTGGTTAGATGGTGGTTACTAGGTGGTCTGGTATTCCCCATCTCTTTCAGAATTTTCCACAGTTTATTATGATCTGCACAGTCAAAGACTTTGGCATAGTCAATAAAGCAGAAATAGTTGTTTTTCAGGAATTCTCTTGCTTTTTCAATGATCCAGCAGATGTTGGAAATTTAATCTCTGGTTCCTCTGCCTTTTCTAAAACCAGCTTGAACATCTGGAAGTTCACAGTTCACATATTGTTGAAGCCTGGCTTGGAGATTTTGAGCATTACTTTGCTGGCATGTGAGATGAGTACAATTGTGCGGTAGTTTGAGCATTCTTTGGCATTGCCTTTCTTTGGGATTGGAATGAAAACTGACCTTTTAGAGTCCTGTGGCCACTGCTGAGTTTTCCAAATTTGCTGACATATTGAGTGTGGTACTTTAACAGCATCATCTTTTAGGATTTGAAATAGCTCTACTGGAATTCCATCACCTCCACTAGCTCTGTTTGTAGTGATGCTTTCTAAGGCCCACTTGACTTCACATTCCAGGATGTCTGGCTCTAGGTTAGTGATCACACCATAGTGATTTTCTGGGTCGTGAAGATCTTTTTTGTACAGTTCTTCTGTGTATTCTTGCCAGCTCTTCTTAATCTCTTCTGCTTCTGTTAGGTCCATACCATTTCTTTCCTTTATTGAGCCCATCTTTGCATGAAATGTTCGCTTGTATCTCTAATTTTCTTAAAGAGATCTCTAGTCTTTCCCATTCTATTGTTTTCCTCTATTTCTTTGCACTGATCACTGAGGAAGACTTTCTTATCTCTCCTTGCTATTCTTTGGAACTCTGCATTCAAATGGGTATATCTTTCCTTTTCTCCTTTGCTTTTCACTTCTCTTCTTTTCATAGCTATTTGTAAGGCCTCCTCAGGCAGCCATTTTGCTTTTTTGCATTTCTTTTTCCTGGGGATGATCTTACTCCTTGTCTCCTGTACAACGTCACGAACTTGCATCCATAGTTCATCAGGCACTCTGTCTATCAGATGTAGTCCTTTAAATCTATTTCTTACTTCCAGTGTATAATCGTTAGGGATTTGATTTAGATGATACCTGGATGGTCTAGTGGTTTTCCCTAATTTCTTCAATTTAAGTCTGAATTTGGCGATAAGGAGTTCATGATCAGAGCCATAGTCAGTTCCCAGTCTTGTTTTTGCTGACTACATAGAGCTTCTCCATCTTTGGCTGCAAAGAATATAATCAGTCTGATTTCGGTGTTGACCATGTGGTGATGTCCACGTGTAGAGTTTTCTCTTGTGTTGTTGGAAGAGGGTGTTTGCTATGACCAGTGCATTCTCTTGGCAAAATTCTGTGAGCCTTTTCCCTGCTTCATTCTGTACTCCAAGGCCAAATTTGCCTGTTACTCCAGGTGTTTCTTGACTTCCTACTTTTGCATTCCAGTCCCCTTTAATGAAAAGGACATCTTTTTTTTGGGTGTTAGTGCTAGAAGGTCTTGTAGGTCTTCATAGAACTATTCAACTTCAGCTTCTTCAGCATTACTGGTCAGAGCATAGACTTGGATTACTGTGATATTGAATGGCTTGCCTTGGAAATGAATAGAGATCATTCTGTCGTTTTTGAGACTTCATCCAAGTACTGCATTTCAGACTCTTTTGTGGACCATGATGGCTACTCCATTTCTTTTAAGGGATTATTGCCCACAGTAGTAGATATAATGGTCAAATGAGTTAAATTCACCCATTCCAGTCCATTTTAGTTCACTGATTCCTAAAATGATGACATTCACTCTTGTCATCTCCTGCTTGACCACTTCCAATTTGCCTTGATTCATGGACCTAACATTCCAGGTTCCTATGCAATGTTGCTCTTTACAACATCGGACCTTGCTTCTATCACCAGTCACATCCACAGTAAAGATTTACTGAGCATGGCCCCGCCCATCAAAACAAGACCCAGTATCCCCCTCAGTCAGTCTATCCCAACAGGAAGCTTTCAAAAGCCTCTTATTCTTCTCCATCAGAGGGAAGACAGACTGAAAACCACCATCACAGAAAACTAACCAATCTAATCACATGGACCACAGCCTTGTCTAACTCAATGAAACTATGAGCCATGCCGTGTAGGGCCACCCAAGATGGACAGGTCATGGTGGAGAGTTCTGACAAAATGTGGTCCACTGGAGAAGGGAATGGCAAACCACTTCAACATTCCTGCCTCGAGAACCCCATGAACAGCATGAAAAGGCAAGAAGACAGAACACTGAATGATGAACTCCCCAGGTCGGTAGGTGCCCAATATGCTACTGGAGATCAGTGGAGAAATAGCTCCAGAAAGACAAGTCACTGGAACTTCTCAATTGGCAAATTCCGTGGCTTAGTCTACATGTAAAAATTCATGACTCCTCTACCTCATTTAACACTTGTAATCACACTTTTCTTCTTAGAACATTTTTCTGTTTTGTTCACTACCCAGCATTCTTTGAATTTGCTCTGTCTCTGGCATGTAGAAGTTCATAGGAAACCACTGAATCTCTTTGAGGAGATGGGTAACTGGTGAAGGTCCGATGTATTATATAATCTCTGCTATTACACCCTGATGACAAACATTAAAGTGCAAAGGGACAAAAGCAAAGTAAAGACTGAAATGTATGCACTTTGTGTGTTCAAAGCAGCTGTTAATTTTCAAAATTGAAACTGGTTACCCAGAATGATTTTTAAATTCTTTACAGAATTCCCTTATTTCCCTAGTAACAGCTGTTTCCATCTTCTAGTGATTCAACTTCATGTGTCATGAATGTTGAAATGATATGCCAGGTAATGTAATCCATAGCACTTAGAATGATTGGGTGAATAAACAAATTTCAAATCTAGTGTATAGTTATTTGTTGAGTCCTTCTCATGTTAAAATAACAACAGTAAAACCTAAATCTGTAGAAAGATGGGTTAAACTACCTTGCAAATTTAATTCACTGTTTTGTTTTACATAATTCCGTAGATAAACTAGCACCATCTAGGTTCACTTCTAACCTATTAAACAAATAATGATGTTATTAAGAAATGTCCACCAATCCTAAAATTTAGAATCAGATATTTTATTCTTAAAGTGAAGTGAAGTTGCTCAGTCATGTCTGACTCTTTGCGACCCCATGGACTGTAGCCTACCAGATTCCACCGTCCATGGCATTTTCCAGGAAAGAATACTGGAGTGGGTTGCCATTTCCTTCTCCAGGAGATCTTCCCGACCCAGAGATTGAACCCGGGTCTCCTGCATTGTAAGCAGTCGCTTTACAGTCTGAGCCACCAGGGAAGTCCTGTGAGTTAATTTCATATATTGTGTTCCACATATTTATATGGCCCACTAAAAAGCAGGGAAAAGAACTGAAGAAGAGCTTAAGGGTGAAATTATGTCCTTCATTTTTGGTTTTACTCTTTAATGAGACTATAATTGTAGCTCTGGTGGAGAAAGCTGTTAACTATTTTTATGTGAAATTGAACAAAAACAAACATCTAAGATGGGTAATAGACTGATGGGAAGAGCTGACTCATTGGAAAAGACCCTGATGCTGGGAACAATTGAGGGCAAGAGAAGGAGGTGACAGAGGATGAGATGATTGGATGGCATCACTGACTCAATAGGCATGAGTTTGAGCAAACTCAGGGATATAGCGATGGACAGAGAAGATTGGTGTGCTACAGTCCAAGGGGGTCTCAAACAGTCAGACATGACTTAGTCTCTGAGCAATAACAACAACAAAGATGGGTAATAACCATAGGATGGACTTTGTATTGCAAGAAGGTGTCACAGTCTGTTTGAGCTCGTTATGGTGATTGGCTATGTATATGGTGTACTTTTCATTTGAGGAAGAGATGAGACTTGACATGTATACATGTTAGATGAACAGTGCTTTATTTTTTCCCTTGAGAAATAGTATACAAACACAGGCATACTTAAGTAGCTGTGAAATATGTTCTCTGATACTCAGGAAGCTTTCTTTCTTCCAGCACTTATTGAAAAGTTTTAACATCTTTATTTAATTACAGTGAACTGTTATTGGACTCTGAGTTTGTTAAGGCCAGGATCTGTATCTTCTTTCTTCTTGAACTTATTTTAGCCCCAACATTCTTTTATTGTGAGAGTTTGGCAACTGTTGTGATTGAATGAATGAATACACACACAAGGAATGAAGAAAGGCATTGAGACCAGAAAAGTTCACAGGTTTAATTACAAAAAGAAACATATGCAGTCTTTAATTTCTCCACAGAGTGTCATAGGCACTAACTCACTTAAATTTTCAGTGTAGATGTAATAGGAAAATGGAACAGAGTTGAAGAACCTAAACTTTTATAACATGCTGATTTCATGAACTTTTATATTTTTGTGTACTTTTCATTTCTTTTAGATGACTGTTGAAATACCAGCTTTAGAGAATTACTTGGTGTTTCATGGACTGCATCCTTGGTAATATGGGAACTGACGTCTCTCTGGAATTGAAACTCATGCATTTCTTGAAACTGTGTTAATTGGCACCCCTGCAGTTTTAAAAAACTTGATGCAGTTTCCCAAGGGATCACTTCTTCCCCTGCACCCCCACCTCCATGGGAAAACAAAATGCATGAAGGAAAGATGTTGCTGTTAAACAAAAACTAGGAAATTCTTTGATAAGCCAAAAATACCAGCCTAAATTGTAGTATAAAATCCCTGGCTCAATGTAATGTTAGCAAGTGCAGTGTGGAATAGTGAAAAAAGTATGAGACTTGAATTTAGATGAGCTTTAAAAAAATTTCAGTTCTATCATGATTCAGAAACATGATTTTTCTCATTTTAGAAAAAATTTACATGCAGTGAAATTCTCAGATCTTTTTTTTTTGTTTGTTTGTTTTTTAATTCTCAGGTCTTAAGAGTAAAATAATGTGTGTTTTCATAAATGTCTGTTCCCACATAAGCATTTTGGCCATTTGTCTTACCAAGATGGTAAGATTTAGAACATCCCCATCAACACAAGAAGCATCTTTGTGTCTTCGGACCAATCCCTACCCTTAAAAGCAAGTCATATTTTGATTTTTATTGAAGTAGATTTGTTTTGCCTATTCTTTAAAGTTACATAGAGGTAATAATATACTATGCACTCTTTTGCATCTAGGCTATTTTGCTTCATGTAGTTTTTTTTTTTTTCTCTTAGTATAGGTTTTTGAGATTCGTCTATATTGCTGTGTGCTTTAGGAGTTTATTTCCATTGCTGAGTCATATGCCATTTTACAAACAGTCCAAAATTTATCTAGTCATTGTGCAGTTGATGGACATTCATGTTGATTTTAGTTTTGGGTTATTGTGAGAAAAGCCATTCTATGTCTTCTTGTACAAGTCTTTTTGTGGACAGTGTTTTCATCCTTTTGGGTAAATAATCAGGAGTGAAATTACTAGGCTATATGGTGGCATTATTTAAAGGGAAAAAAAAAAACTGCCAAACTATCATCCAAAGTAGTTGTCCCATTTTCTTGGTTCCAACAAATAGTGAATGAGAGTTCCAATTGTTTCATAGCTACTTCAACTTTAGATATTGCCAGTCTTTTAAATTTTAGCCTTTCTGATTGATGTGTATTTGTATCTTATTTTGGTTTTAATTTGCATTTCTCTGTTTGTAGACTTGTCAGATGTGAATGTAGCCTATCAGCTTTGTTGTGCTCTCTGTTCACATGATTTACATTTTCCCACTTCTTATTGTCCTTCTATTTAAAGTTCAGGTCTTATCCAGGGGTCTCCAACCTCAGGGATCTTTTGTCTGATTCTCTGAAGTGGAACTGATGTGATGATAATAGAAACAAAGTGCACAATAAATGTAATATGCTTCAGTCATCTCCAAACCATCACCCCAACCCCAGTCCATGGAAAAACTATACTCCACAAAACTAGTGCTTGTTGCCAAAAAGGTTGGGGACCCCTGTTAGACAGTATATAATTGTGACTGTATTTTGTACTTTGTTCAGTTGAATGTGAAGTACAGTTACATATGATATAATCATCAATATTGTTGAATTTACCATTTTTGTCGTATTTTTATCCTATCTCTTTTTTAAATTGAACTTTTCTTCCTTTCACACCTGCTCTTGGATCAATTAAGTATCTGATGGCTTGTTGCTATAAATATCATGGCTTTTGGCTACAAATTTTTGTTGTTTTTTAGTGATTTTTTTATGACTAGCAAATGGAAAAGGTCAGTTTTCATTCCAGTCCCAAAGAAAGGCAGTGAGAAAGAATGTTCAAACTACTGCACAATTGCACTCATCTCACATGCTAGCAAAGTAATGCTCCGGATTCTCTAAGCCAGGCTTCAGCAGTACATGAACTGTGAACTTCCAGGTGTTTAAGCTGGATTTAGAAAAGGCAGAGGAAGCACAGATCAAATTGAAAACATCCATTGGATCATAGAAAAAGAAAGAGAGTTCCAGAAAAAGATCTACTTCTGCTTTATTGACTATGCCAAAGCCTCTGACTGTGTGGATCACCACAAACTGTGGAAAATTCTTAAAGAGATGGGAATAGCAGACCACCTCACCTGCCTCCTGAGAAATCTATATGCAGGTCAAGAGGCAACAGTTAGAACTGGACATGGAACAACAGACTGTTTCCGAATTGGGAAAGGAGTACGTCAAGGCTGTATATTGTCACCCTGCTTGTTTAACTTATAACCATAGTAGAATGCAAAATGCCAGGCTGGGTGAAACACAACCTAGAATCAAGATTGCTGGGAGAAATGTGACACCACCCTTGTGGCAGAAAGCAAGAACTAAAGAGCCTTTTGAAAGTGAAAGAGGAGAGTGAAAAAGTTGGATGAAAGCTCAACATTCAGAAAACTAAGATCATGGCATCTGGTCCCATCACTTCATGGCAAATAGATGTGGAAACAATGGCAACAGTGAGAGATTTTATTTGGGGGGGGGCTCCAAATCACTGCAGATAGTGACTGCAGCCATGAAATTAAAAGACGCTGCTTGGAAGAAAACTTATGACCAACCTAGACAGCATACTAAAGAGCAGAGACATTACTTTGCCAACAAAGGCCTGCAAAGTCAAAGCTATGGTTTTTCCAGTAGTCATGTATGAATGTGAGAGTTGGACTATAAAGAAAGCTGAGCATCGAAGAATTGATGCTTTTGAACTGTGGTGTTGGAGAAGACTCTTGAGAGTCCCTTGGACTGCAAGGAGATCCAACCAGTCAATCCTAAAGGAAATCAGTCCTGAATGTTCATTGGAAGGACTGATGCTGAGGCTGAAAATGCAATAGTTTAGCCACCTGAATCGAAGAACTGACTCATTGGAAAATACCCTGATGCTGGGAAATATTGAAGGTAGGAGAAGGAGGGGCCAACAGAGGATGAAATGGATGGCATCACCAACCCATTGGGCATGAGTTTGAGCAAGCTCCAGGAGATGGTGATGGACAGGGAAGCCTGGCATGCTGCAGTTCGTAGGGTCGCAAAGATTCAGACACGACTGAGCAACTGAACTGGCTGTCTACATCCTTAATTTATCAATCCATTTAGAGATGGTATTGTATGACTTCATATAAAATAAAAAAGACTTGCAAAATTATACATTCACTTAACTTGGCCCTATCCTTTGTGAAATTTCTGCAAACTATTTCACATCCACATATATAATATATCCCATAATACAATGTTAAAATTTTTGCATTAAACAGTTATCTTTTCCAGGAACTAAATAAAAATAGTCTTTCTTTACTCACATATTTACAATTTCTGTTTCTGTTCTTTACTTGTTGCCTTCAACTTGGAAAAAATCTTGAATTTCTTTTATACAGATCTGCTGCCAACCAAATGTCTTAGCTTTTGTTTGTCTGATAATGTTTTATTTTGGTGGTTGTTGCTGTTGTTAGTGTTTGTTTTGCCTTCAAATGGATAATTTTTTTTAAAATTTCAGAATATGGGATTTTAGTTAAATGTTCTTTTTTTAAGACTTTAACAAGTCTATTCAGTATACTCTGGCTGCCATTGTCTGAAGAGAAGGCAATGTTTCTTCAAAACTCAGTATTCATTCCTATATAACGTGCTGTTTTTCTCTGACGGCTTTTGATATTTTGTATTTCTTTTTGGTTTGCAGCACTTTGACTATGATGTACCTAAGTGTGATTTTCTATTTTTTTTTATCCTGCTTGGAATTTGTTGAACTTCCTGAATCTATGGTTAAGGTGTTTTTCTTAATTATTTGGGAAATACATGGCTAGTATTTCCTTAAATATGTTTTGCATGCCTTTTTCTCACTCCTTTCTTTTTGAGACTCCAATTTCACATATGTCTGATTATCTGATGATTGTAGTTTGTCTATAAGTCACCAAGTCCAGTTTAGGGGTCAGCAGGGATTTGAGTTTGCCAAAGTAAGATTTTTGTGGCCAGTGTTTTCAGTACACTTGGACATTGCACCTTTCTGGCCTGGATACTGCAGATATTTGGGTTCCAACATTGAGTTCTATTTGTCTGACTTCTTATCTTTTCTTAAATTCACATCCGTAATCTGATTTCTTTCTTCTTTCCTTATGTTATAAAACTACATAGAATGGGAGGCTGTTTTAGCTGTAATGCATGAATGAAAAGGGGGGACCCTTTTCAGGAAACTTCCTTCCTCCTCATTTTCCAGGCATTCTGACACCTGGAGATATTCCTCCCTATAAACTGGGCAGTGTACCCATGTGATAAACCATATAGACAGCTGACTTCAACCAGAGTAGTTCTTTGCTTCCAGAAACTCCAGTTCCTACTTGGTGTTAGTCACTTTCCAGTATCAGTTCAGTTCAGTTTGGTTGCTCAGTCATGTCTGACTTGTTGCGACCCTGTGGACTGTAGCACGGCAGGCCTCCCTGTCCATCGCAAACTCCTGGAGTTTACTCAAACTCATGTCCATTGACTCGGTGATGCCATCCAACCATCTCATCCTCTGTTGTCCCCTTCTCCTCCTGCCTTCAATCTTTCCCAGCATCAAGGTCTTTTCCAATGAGTCAGCTCTTCACATCAGATGGCCAAAATATTAGACTTACAGCTTCTAGCCAGTCCTTCCAATGAACATTCAGGACTGATTTCCTTTAGGATGGACTGGTTGGATCTCCTTGCAGTCCAAGGGACTCTCAAGAGTCTTCTCCAGCACCACAGTTTGAAAGAATCAATTCTTCAGCGCTCAGCTTTCTTTATAGCCCAACTCCCACATCCATACATGACCACTGGAAAAACCATAGCTTTGACTAGATGGACCCTTGATGGCAAAGTAATGTCTCTGCTTTTTAATATGCTATCTAGGTTGGTCATAACCTTCCTTCCAAGGAGTAAACGTCTTTTAATTTCATGGCTGCAAGCACCATCTGTAGTGATTTTTGAGCCCCCCAAAATAAAATCTGTCACTGTTTCCACTGTTTCCACATCTATTTGCTATGAAGTGATGGGACCAGATGCCATGATCTTAGTTTGCTGAATGTTGAGTTTTAAGCCAACTTTTTCACTCTCCTCTTTCACTTTCATCAAGAGGCTCTTTAGTTCTTCTTCATTTTCTGCCATAAAAGTGGTGTCATCTGCATATCTGAGATTATTGATATTTCTCCCGGCAATCTTGATTCCAGCGTGTGTTTCTTTCAGCCCAGCATTTCTCATGATGTACTCTGCATATAAGTTAAATAAGGACGGTGACAATATACAGCCTTGACGTACTCTTTTCCCTATTTGGAACCAGTCTGTTGTTTCATGTCCAGTTCTAACTGTTGCTTCCTAACCTGCATACAGATTTCTCAAGAGGCAGGTCAGGTGGTCTGGTATTCCAATCTCTAAGAATTTTCCAGGGTTCATTGTGGTCCACACAGTCAAAGGCTTTGGCATAGTCAATAAAGCAGAAGTAAATGTTTTTCTGGAACTCTCTTGCTTTTTCGATGATCCAGTGGGTGTTGGCAATTTGATCTCTTGTTCTTCTGCGTTTTCTAAATCCAGCTTGAGCATCTGGAAATTCACGTGCTGTTTTAAGTTTCCAGTGTAGTCAAGCATTTTGTCCTTAATGTTTTGACCACATGTGATAATTGTTACCTGTGAAGATTTTAGTCTGATACATGTGAGAAGTCTTCCACTACTGAAGTAGTATTTTTGAAAGTGAAAATTTTTAAGCCTCAGCTTTGTCATCTGACAAGTCCTTAACAACGCTTTAAGATTAAATTATGCAGATGCAAACTTTTTGCAATTAATGTTGTTGTGCAGTTGTGTTTTTGAAGCCCTAACCTAGAGACTGAGCTTATCAATGTGCAGTGTCTCCCTCATGAACCTCAGTCTAATTTCAGTTTTTTGAGATCTCCTAGGGATTTTTCAAGTCTTCGCTATTATTATGGATGCTTCAGACATTGTATGCATATCTCTTTCCAGGAATGGATTTGAGGACATCAGTTACAATTGAACTAGCCTTATGAAGGTGCTAATAACTTAGTCCCTCTAGAAATTGGTTACTGGTATGTGCCATGCAGTTAGCCTGTGAGCTCATTTCTTTATCTTAACATTCTTTATCTTCTTGTGGAGACAATGGGTAAACAAAGAGCACTATCCTGTAGTTGCTGCCTGCCAACTCAAACTTCATTCAGTATTGACTGTTAACAAGTAAAATAATTCCATAATCCCTTTTTTTTTTTTTTTTTAAAGCAAATCAAACTATGCTTTGAGAATGAAAAGATCTTTTGTCAGGGAAAAAAAATACTATTGATAATAAATCAAAGTGGGATCATGAAAATAATGAAGGAAATTAAAAAAAAAAAGATTAGAAAGGCAGAGGTTTAAACAGAGGTAAGCATTCAGGGGCCTGGAGCTGATGCCTCCAGTCCATGGTGAGCAGGCCTAAAACAATGCATTCCTTTAGGGAACAGGGATAAAACAGACCAGACTTTCTGTATTCAGCCTTCTATGCCATGCCTCCTCAATCAAACGTGTTTTTATGTTTCATTCCATATCTTTGACATACCATGCCTATGTGTTGCTCCTTAGCCTTTGATCTCTTTTTCTTTTTCCTTTTCTTCACTTCTGTGATGTAAATCTCATGAATACTTCCTGAAATCTAGAGCCCACCAAATTAAAATTGTTTGTGCCAGTGTTTTCAATATTCCCAGTCGATGACCATTATGGTTTATTGCTACAGATGTTTCAAATTTCAACATTGGTTTCTTACCTTTCAGTAGCTTCATAAATTCTCTTGTAGTATACTATGGATTGAATTGTGTGTCTAGAATTCATATGTTGAGATCCTAATACCTATTGTGTTAATATTTGAAGATGGAGGCTTTGGAAGGTAATTAGGTTTAGATAAGGTCAAGAGGGTGGAGGCTTTATGGTGAGATAAGTGCCCTCATCAGAAGAGACACCAGAGAGCTTGCTGTTTCTCTCTGCTGTGTGAGGATACAGTCCGATTGTGTCTGTGCAAGGCAGAAAGAGAGCTCTCATCAGAACTTGAACACACTGGCACTCTGATCCCAGACTGGAAGCCTCTAGAACTGTGAGGAAATAAATTTCTGTTGTTTTAGCCACCCAGAGTGAGGTATTTTGTTTTGGCAGTTGGCACTGAGTAATACACTGCATTTTTATAATCAGTTTGCCTTCATTCCTGTTTATAAAATAGGAATGAATGAATGAATGAATCACATTGATTCACTGTATGAATCACGTTCCATTGACTACCACTGCAAAAACAGTTCTCAAATCTTGGTGACTTCAAATCTCCAAGCTATACAATTTGTTTCTTGTGCATCCAATGAATATAAGTTGGATTGAAAGGCTGCTAGAAGGGAAGAGTAAACTAAGACTATTTCACCATCCTTTGAATTTTAAAAAGGTTAGTTGCCAGTTACCAGGAATTGGTGGTTTTTCCGATGATTGATTATGCCTACATTGCCTCCTTAAAAGAGAGGAGATTCTGACACATGCTACACTGTGGCTTGAATTTGAGAACATTATGCTAAGCAGAATAATCTAGACATAAAATGAAAAAAAAAACTAATCTATGGTTCCAGTTAAATTAAGTGCCTGGAATAGTCAATTTCATGAAGATAGGGAGTAGAATGGTGGTTACCAGGGGTTAGAGGGAGCAAGGAATGAGGAGTTATTATTTAATAAGTATAGAATGTTTGTTTCAAGATCAAAAGAGTTCTCGAGATTGGTTGCACAACATGTGCAACTTAACATCACTGAAGTAACACTTAGAAAATTGTTAGGATGATAAATTTTGTTAGGAATATTTTAGCACGAATAAAAATTGCTTAAAAACATATATTGTGATATTATGTTCTGGATACTAGTGTAAGTACCTAACGTATTGTCATTTAATAGTTTGTGATTTCATAGTTTGTTCCATATGTGTGAAGGTATTATCTTTCTCTTTCTTGCCAAGTAGGCATAAGGGATTATCAATAGGTACTTATATGTTTCATTTTCCATATTTCTGAGACATTCAGACTTTAAATCCTGCCATAGTTTAATATTCTTCACAGTGATGTTGTAATAAAAATAAGAATCTTAACATGTATAGAAATTGAAGATTTTCCATAGTTTAGGATGGCCAGGTATGGCTTGTTGGCCTAGAACTAGTTGGCAAATTTGGTTATCTAGAGTGAATGAAAATCGCTGATGTCCTGCATCCATAACCACCTGTCTATCCAGGGATCCAGCTGCAAAGTTGACCTGGTGTCAGTTTTGCCTCCTTGGAGGTCATCCTCCTGGCTCTGAGCTCTCTCTCCCGTTTCAGAGCACCAGCGGTGGCAGCATGACCCCAGTCATATTACAGCAAGCTTTCCAGGCCCCTCAGAACCGCTGGACCATTCTCCGTGTTTCTTATTGGTTTCCCTGGCCTCGTTCAATGGACTAAATTGACTAGACGTCTGTAGTGTTAGGGACCAACAAGCTCTCTCTTAAATCTTTCAGAGATTTATGTTGTGGAAACTATTCTTTCCTTCACTTACTAAAATAAAAAAAATTTTTGAGATCTTGGAAATGTTGATAGAATCTCACTCACTGATTTTGTCAGCCGCCACATCTGCTGTACCTTCGTTCCTTTGTTTGCTCTGAACTGTTTCAAGCATTTGGTGAGATAAGTGGAGTAATAAAGCTAGGGCAGACATTTAGAACGGAGTGGGGGGATAACTTACATGATTTTTTAGATATAATATTTGAGATTTTTTTAAATAGAGAATTTTGATTACTATTCAATGTTCATGATAATATGTTAAAAATCAATATTACAACTTTCTTGTACTTAGCAATAATATTGGAATAGCTTGAATTTGATTTCAGATGTCCCTTGTTTAGAATTAATAGTGGTCTTTGTTGACATTTTCTCTTTAATTCAAATTACCTAGTACAGTTCTGCCTGGAAAGTCATTAATTTCTCAGAAACCTTATTTGGAAAATGTACATAGGTTTTATGTTCCCCATTCAACTAATTCCTACTTTTCTGTTTGTTCATTCACTCAGTTAATATTCACCAAATGACATGCTTTTAAAATAAAATCAGTGACTTTAATCTAAAATAGAAATATCAGGTATTTTGTGGAAAATTTAAATCTTTGAGAAATTAAAAGAAATTGGAGAAGGTCAGTATAAATTTCTTTAATATAGTGATTAAGGTGTTTTTCTTTCTGTTCTTTTTTGAAGCCATTCATTTTCCTTACCAGCCACACTTTTGGTCCATTTATTTTTTCATCAAATGCCTGAGTTTTCAAACTGCTTGGACATTTCTATGTTAGGCAACTATCAAAAAAAAAATCCAAATGCAGATGATAATTTTCAGGAAAACAAAGCTCCAAATGAATGGGATGCCTATGCATTTCCAAGAATGGGCCAGTAATCAACAAATGAATAATGGCAACAGCTGAGTTGGAACACACACAGGATGATCCAGCTGAAGCAAAGGCTACAATTGGATTAATTTGGCACTAGGTCCATTTCAGTTCTGTTATTTGGACCACATTAGATTTCTGCTAGTGACCTAGTTCCACCTGCATTTGTCATTGCTACTTTTAGACACTTGACAAACTATTTGTGGAATGAAATTGGAATGGTAATCTGGACTAAAGGGAACACATATTGTGTTTTCTATTCACCCATTTACTGAATGCTACAAGGAGACAGAGTGTGTGTAACTCACAGGTAATAAGCAAGTCTCTAGCAGTATTGTGTGCCTGAGACAACACTTAGCAAATGTCTAGAGATAATCACTCTGTTCACTGAACAAATGATTCGATGTTTAGTGCAAAGTCTGGTGGTTTGCTAGGAAGGTTCAGTTCAGTTCAGTCGCTCAGTCGTGTCCGACTCTTTGCGACCCCATGAATTGCAGCACGCCAGGCCTCTCTGTCCATCACCAACTCCCGGAGTGTACCCAAACCCATGTCCATCGAGTCGGTGATGCCATCCAACCATCTCATCCTCTGTCGTCCCCTTCTCCTCCCGCCTCCAATCCTACCCAGCATTAGGGTCTTTTCTAATGAGTCAACCCTTCGCATGAGGTGGCCAAAGTATTGGAGTTTCAGCTTCAACATCAGTCCTTCCAATGAACACCCAGGATTGATCTCCTTTAGGATGGATTGATTGGATCTCCTTGCAGTCCAAGGGACTCTCAAGAGTCTTCTCCAACAGCACAGTTCAAAAGCATCAATTCTTCGGCGCTCACCTTTCTTCACCGTCCAACTCTCACATCCATACATGACCACTGGAAAAACCATAGCCTTGACTAGACGGACTTTTGCTAGGAAGGTAATGGTGACCAAAACCAACTGTCGTTAAGGCATTGAGCTAGGAAGGAGTTACCTTTTTAAACTGATGTTAGGCGCAGGGGACCATGACATACAGAGTGATGGGCATGATAGCCTGACAGTGTTGATGAGACAAGACAGACTTAGATCATGTTGTGTTTATTTTGTTTCATTTAACTAAGAGTTACTGAGTGCCCTTTGGAATGGAGGTCCTCTATTAGGTACTGAGCAAATGGTATAGAGATAAACAGACATTCCTTGTTCCTATCTGCTGCCTAGTAGGAGCTTAGTAAATGTTTGCTGAGTGAATATTCAGCAAATATTACAATATTCTAACTGTAATAGACTTTGTAGTAAAGTCTACACCGGTTTTCTCAAGTGGTCCTATCCCACAAATCTATTATTTGAATGGATGTATTTTTAAGGAGGAGTTTCCTGAGGATAACAAAGATGTCAATTATCACATCAACTTACATGTTAATGTACTGTGTGCTAAGTGAGATACCAAAGATATATAGTAGACATTTGCCACAATAGAGTTCAACCCTGGAAAAATATCCTGTGAAATAGCGCTAATCACCCATGAATATTATGTAACAGATGCTGGGCTCAAAGTTCTAGTAGAGCCAGTAGCTTTGATATTTTATATTTTCAGAAGGTGTATTGATACAATAGTTGTCAGTGAAGTGTTGTTCATAATGCACTTAATTGCAGATAGGTTGGCAAGACATGTTTACAAGAAGTTAACAGTTTTTGAAGAATTTCAGAAAGGAAACGGTGGTCATTTTTACCGTACTACCAGAAGGACAGGCAAGATAGTATCTAAAAGATAAAAAATAGGTTTGGGATTAAAATATACACACTGCTATATATAAAAGAGATAGCCAACAAGGACCTGCTGTATAGCACAAGGAAATATACTTACTATCTTGTAATAACCTATGTGGGCTTCCCTCATTTCTCAGTTGGTAAAGAATCCTCCTGCAATGCAGGAGACCCTCGTTCAATTCCTGGGTCAGGAAGATCTGTTGGAGAAGGAACAGGCTACCCACTCTGCTGCTGCTGCTAAGTCGCTTCAGTCATGTTTGACTCTGTATTCAATAACCTATCAATAACTCCAGTATCCAGTAACCTATATTGAAAGATAATATAAAAATGATATTTATATTTATTTATATGTGTCACTGAATCACTTTGTTGTATGCTTGAAACTAACACATTTTTAATCAACTCTATTTCAATAAAAAATTATTTAAAAAAAACCAAAACACTAGACTTGGCAAGCTAGGAGTTACTTGGCCTGTTACTGTGCTGGTTTAATGGCAGGATAGTGCCAAAGACTCGATTTCAAAGAACTGAAATAAAACAAAAACAGGACATGTTTTTGAATATTATATGATGCTTGACAGTGAAAGTGTAGAGAGAACAACAATTTGTGTGCAGGCAGAGAGAACAACAATTTGTGTGCAGATAGAGAAGAGGTATATGTGAGCCTTTGGGGGAGAGTTATTTTCCTCTTGTTATTCACTGTTCCAAGCAATATGGTTGTTTGCTCGGGCAGTACCATTTTTAGTGGAAATGGTTTTGTACAATGATTGAAGCTGGTTTAACTTTATAAGTAGGTGCTGGTTGATATAGTGTTCAGCAAACCATTGAGTCTTCTACAATCTATATTTCAGAGTAAAAATTGATTGTCAGCAAGCATATAAGGGAACTGTGTTAGGCTCTCTGACTGCAAAAACGGAGTGATATGGCCTGGTGGCCTTAAGTGATGGGGTGGGGGAGGGTTGTGAAGGAGTCTTAGAGCAAGTACCGCTAGGTTCTATGGAAACCTGGAACATTGCTGATTTGTCATAGACTATAGACCTGCTCCTCAGAGTCTGAGGAAAAGGTGATCTTGTCTTCCGTTAGAAACAGTGTTTGCTGTGACTTTTCTGCACCTCAGACTCAACTGTTCTTCTTTTCTGATTTTTCTTTCTTTCTTGTCCTCTCAAGATCTCTGCACCTCTATTACTATGCTGTCTTGTCTCTGCATCCTGTGTCCATGGTGACAGCAGAGGAAGGATGGGTGCTGTCGTGCCCCACCCATTACAGACTCCCCCTTGGATTTCTAATGCCCAGGAGACACAGGATGCCTTGGGCCAGCGGGTAGTTCCCTGGTCCAGTTCATTATGGCTGAAGTGATAGAAGCACATGCTATGCAAAGCAGACCACTTCAGTGGAATGAATATCCCAGTTTATTACTCTCGGAAGGAACTTGCAGTCATGTCAGGTACTTGGATTCAGTGTAGATAAATCTCCCCAAATTTCCACACCATGGTTTGACTCAACATACATAGTAGCAGAATTCATGAGTAAATTTTTTCTCAAAGGTAGCACACAGTTGGAGATTTCCTGCAGTATCTTTCCCCAAGAGTAATGTTAAATCTTATTTTTTGAATTTAGAATAGTATCTCAGGGACTGATAAGTGATGAAGGTCTGAGTAGACAGACTCCCAAGTAAAAGTCTGTGACGGTGCCCTGACGACAGGACGGGCTGATATAGAATGGGGAGGAGCCTACATTCTTAAATTTGTTTTCCCAAATGAGTTCAAGACAGTGGTGACTTTGAAGTTTGATCATCAAGAAAAGCTGGGAGGAGAGAGATATACTTACAGAAACCAGAAGCCAAAGATTATTCTCTGTTTTGCTGCTGTCGTTCAGTTGCTAAGTCATGTCTGTCTTGCCACCAGGCTCCTGTATTCGTGACATTTTCCAGGCAAGAATACTGAAGTGGGTTGCCCTTTCCTTCTCCAGGGGATCTTTCTGACTCAGGGATCAAACCCACGTCTCCTGCATTTTCAGGTGGATTCTTTACCACTGAGACACCAAGGAAGCCATTCTCTGTTATATTTGTGCACTTTATGTTGTGATATTATTGATATAAGGCTATTAATTTAACCAAATTCTGTGCCATCTCTGAATGTTTTGCTGCCTCCCTCCACTCTGCCAAACTACTGTCCACAATATGAATTTAGAGTCTAGCTGTTTTGTTGGTTGTATTTTGCTGAGACATGTGATTATCTGTAGGAAAAAGAATCACTGCCATAAGCCTACTGTTCAGGAATAGACAAGCAATGGCCCACATATGATGCTCCTCAGGACATTCTCTACCATTCTCCTCTGCTGTTTCAGTTCAGCACAGAGGAGGTTGGACTCTTTTTCATCTCATCTGCTATATTCAGTTTTACATGCTAAAAATAAAGGCTTGCTATACAAATGAATCAATTCGCTTGCCAGTAAAAGGAAACTTCCATCTGTGTATTTATTTAATCTTTTTGGAAATGGGTGCAGGTAATACTAATTTAGAGAAAGACAACACCATTGCATGCAATTATGACAATTTCCCCATTCTACCCACCATCATGAAGAGCATGTCCATGATCCCATTATAAATGCAATCTTCTCATCTAGAATGGATTTTTCTTTTTTTCATGTTTTTATCTCCTGCTTTTAAATTAAATCAGTTTAGCTTCCCTTAAATTAGATGAACAAAAATCAAACCCAAGCTGTTCTATCTACAAATGCATTTCTTTGCTCCTCTGACTGTAAATAGCAGTATTTAAAAAAAAAAAATTCTATGGGACATGAGGGTTTTTCACCCTGGAGACTAAATCTCATTATTTATTTTGAAACGTTGAAGCTGTAAAACTTCAATCCATTGATTGTGGAAAATCAGTTAGTGGCCAAGTAATTTAATACTGTACCTAAATTTCCAACAGGTTTTGCTTATGGCAAAAACTTTTTAAAGACTTCAGTGAATAGTGTTCAACCAATTCATACTATAAGCATATTGATTATATAGTATTCCGTATAGGAAACTCTAATGTAAAATATAGCACCAATTTGTAGAAATGTGTAAGAAACATGCCAAAAAATCTCACAAACTCATAGAATGGGCTAATTAAATTAACTTGCTTAGCCTTAGGTTAATTATTGCAATTTAATTCTTGCTAGAGACAGCCTCCCATTTCAGTGAATCTTCTGGTGTTCATTTCAGTTCATAAAGCATTAATAGATCACCTACTAAGTGCCAGATGCTAGACTGAGAGTGACAGAGTGAACAAGATGTATAGAAATATTTGTTGACTATTCTGGGGGTGGAGCAGGGGAGGAGGTATAAATAAACAACAACAAGTGATGACAAGATCCATAGAAGTGTACACACTCTGAAAGTGGACATAGACGAGGCACATTCAGCACAGCATGGGTGGTGAAAGTCCTTGAAAGATTCTTCCAGAAGATAATGTCTGAGATAGTAGCTGAAGTCCAAGCAGTGAGCCTGAGAAGAAGGGATGTGGGTAGGGGGTGGGGAGAGGAGTTGGGGTGAGGAAAAGAATCCTGTTTCAAGTCAGTGCAGCAGCTGGAGTGGAGCCACAGGATAGAGAAATGACCTGGTATAAGGGGAGCTTCATCTATTTGAGGTTAAACTGCAAGGCAAGGAGTGACATTGAGAAGGTTGCAGAGGTTGACCATGACCTGATAAAGGTTCTTGTCTTTCAAGCTCAGTGTTGCTCCTGCCCTGTGGATGGGTCCCCAAAGTAGCTTGTTAAGCAGGGCCTGGCATGCAATTGAATTGATTCCTTCAGGGTACATGGCAACTCAATAGCTTGAAAGTAGACAAGACTAGAGGCCAGAATACTTTAAAGTTATTTTGTTACAGAGGTCCAGGGAGGAAACTATGAGGGCCTAACACTAGGGATAAAAGTCAAAGGACCAAGTCAAGATGCATTTATGAAATCAAATCAGCGAGACCTGGTAATTGATTCAAGACAGGGAGAAGAGAGAGAATGGAAGAAAGTATCAGTAACCCATTTCTAACAGGAGTGACTGAGAGGTGGTCACACCCCTCACTTGAGATTTGAATGAGCAAGAGGTTCAGTTTAAAGAATCACTATAGTTGTAACTAGATCTGTTTTAATTATTAAAAGGAAAAATAAATATATATTTGATTATTGCCATATTTTCCCTGTATTTTTCTTCAGAATATTTCAAGACCTTTTTATTTTTAGATTTCAATTAAATTATAATATGTATTCAGAAAAGTACATGTATCATAACTACAGAGTGGTTTTCACTGTGTGTAAAACTCATTGAGCTGAAAAATTAAGGTTGGTACACAGCTGCATTTTTTTTTTTTTTCAAAGTGAGCACAGGTATGTAAATAGCACTTTGGATTAAGAAGCAGAACAGATTATCTGTCCTCCAGAAAGCCCCATTTCAGGGCTTTTTAAAGTTAAGCTTGACACTGACTTTCTGTAAAAAGCATGTTGTCAATTTGCCCAGTATTTTTGGCAAGGGGCTAACATTGATGTGGTTGAAATTTAAGTTGGCAGGAGGGCAAAAGGCAGGGGATTTATGGAAGCTGTTAATACTATATGGGGCAAAGTGCAGATCTCAGAGGAAGCGAGGGTTATGCAGTTTGTACATGAATTAATAACAGGAGGTCATTTTTATGGAGAGGGATATGCTCCCTGTTAATAGTTTACCAATTGAGATTTCATATTTTATCATTTTTTAAAATATATTTTTGATTTTTTAAAATCTCTGACAATGAAATGTGTCCTGTGGCTGCTTACTAAGTTCTAGCCATTGGCCTGGTAGGTAGCAACTGTCACTCAGCTGCCTGCCTTCCTGTGCTTGTACCCAGGCTGAGCTGTCACTGTCACCAGCTCATCTGAGTTGTGTGCATGGCTGGTGCCACATATGTTGGTGCCATGTGCTGAGCAGTGCCACCAAAAGCAGGAGAAATGGTTCCACTTCTCACACAGAGGAGAGGAATGTCAAAGTCACCATTGAGTGGTGTGACCATTTCAGCAGGACTGCTGGTAACACGTGGAACAATAGTACCGACTTTGAGCAGAAGCTCCCTCGCTTGCAGTGGCTTCTGACTCACTAGGTTGTGTGCGTGCTTGTGCTCAGTCACTTTCTTATCCAAGTCTTTGTGTCCCTATGTATTGTGCCCACCAGGCTCCTCTGTTCATGGGATTTTCCAGGCAAGAATATTGGAGTGGGTAGCCATTCCCTTCTCTAGGGGATCTTCCTGACCCAGAGATCGAACCTGCATCTCCTATGTTGGCAGGTGGATTCTTTTACTGCTGAACCACTGGGAACACCCTGCCCTGATTCACTAGAGAAAGAGACAAAACTGAATTTGGTCAGGTTGGAGAGTGCTGGCAGCAACACTTAAAATGAGCTTAGATGAAAATTCTGTAGAATATGATAGAGCACAGACGTTGAAGATTCCCAGGGGAAAAGTGATAGGGAAGAGTTGGATCTTGCATGTGATGGAATGTTTTAAATTAATTTTTATTGAAGTATAGTTGATTTACAATGTTGTATTAGTTTCTGTTGTACAGCAAACTGAACCAGTTATATATACACATATATCCACTCCTCTTTCGATTCTTTTCCCATACAGGTCATTGTAGAGTACTGAGTTGAGTTCCCTGTGCTACACAGCAGGTTCTTACTAGTTACCTATTTTATAGATAGTAACATATATGTCAATTCCAATCTCCCAATTGATCCCTCTCCACCCTTTACCCCTTGGTAACTGTAAGTTTTTTACATCTGTGACCCTATTTTTTTTGTAAGTTCATCTGTACTTTTTTTTTTTTTTAGATTCCACATGTAAGTGATATCATATAATATTTGTCTTTCTCTGACTTCACTTAGTATCACGATCTCTAGACTCATCTATGTCACTGCAAATGGTATTATTTCATTCTTTTTATGACTAATATTCCATTTTACATATGTAAATATTTTTTATCCATTTAGAAGTACCTTAACCACTTCATTTTTTACACTTTAAGGCATACACTAAAAAAAGTATGTGATTAAAATATGTTTCAGTAAATGTGAACTAAGACTGCATATAAATGCAAAACAATTCTGAGTGATAAGAACATGTGTCATAGCCTGTTTGTGAAATTCTCTCAGTCATGCCCAACTCTTTGTGACCCCATGGACTGTCCATGGAATTCTCCAGGCCAGAATACTGGAGTGGGTAGCCTTTCCCTTCTTAGGGGGTCTTCCCTACTGAGGGATCGAACCCAGGTCTCCTGCATTGAGGGGGATTCTGTTCTTAGTGGTGTATTAAAGGACAATGGTGCATCTTAGAGTGGATGGAATTACATGTGAGGAGTTACAGTAAATCTCCCACCCATCCAACTCATAAGCCATCACCAGGATCCTGTGCAAGGTATTAACAGTTGGCCATCCCATGATGATGGCTAAAGGGAAGGGGTGTGTGTGTGTGTGTGTGTGTGTGTGTGTGTGTGTGTGTGTGTGTGTGTACTCAATCATGTCCGACTCTGTGTGACCCCATGGACTGTAGCCTGCTAGGTTCCTCTATCTGTGGAATTCTCCAGACAAGAATACTGAAGTGGTTTGCCATGTCCTCCTCCAGGGGATCTTCCCAGCTCAGGGATCAAACCCATGTCTCTTGAGTCTCCTGCATTGGCAGGTGGGTTCTTTACCACTGTGCCACCGGGGAAGCCCAAAGGGAAGATAGCAGTTGGCATTTGAGTACTTAGTATTCGTTAGATATTCTGATAAGTGGTTTGGATGGATTAATTTTAATGATAACATCTCTATAAGAAATCTTATTATCCTCCATTTATAGATTAAGTACCTTCCCAAAGATATACTAGATCTTTGGGTTTGGTTTTCAGCCCATATCTGTCTTATTTCAAAAGCCTTGAATTTAGTAACTATACATATTGTCTCTTAGACAAGTAGAGACCAGAATCTTTTCTAACCAGCTATGTCATAGAAAATATTGTAAGAATCCAACTTACTGGAAATAAAACTTCAAATTTGGGAAAAACATTTAGGAGTTCAAGGATTTTTTTTTTTTTTCTGCAGTGTTTTATTTACTGAAGTTCAGATGTGAACAGTAGCACATAACTGCTAAAAGTGAAAATCTTTGTCTCGCTGTTAGACTTTAAGATTTCAGTGAGCAACAAGGTCATCACATGAACACAGCTAGTTTTGAAGATGTCCAGTTCATTCACATACCTCACTTCAGAGTCTTTTTGCTGATAATAATAACAACAACGATGACACAAAGTCTGTATTCTATTAAAACTTCTCTAATATGTGGCCAGAATTCTTAAGCTCTTAGTTTATATGTTCACATTTGATGGCTCCCTGATAAACTCAGGAACTTTGTTCTAAAATCCAGAAGAATAAAATTTATGTAATAAAGTTTATATAATTGTGTATAAATAAAACTGACAGATTTATTTTGTATAAATTAATTCATATGACTAAAATAAAGGTGCACATCTAGAAAATGCAGTCTCCTTCTGAAAGAGAAAAGGATTTCTTTTCTAATAAAGCCAGAAATAGTATCAACCAAGCTAATTAATCTGTCTTGGTGTAAACAAAGAGGGCTAATTGATAACCACGCCCTCCAAATTTACCTGGTTCTGCAGGAATCACCCCAGAACTTGTGTCCTTGGCATGCCTAAAAACTCTGCACTTTGGGGAAGCTGTGAGTATATCACTAATTAATCAGTTGTGAGTAGAAGGCTGAGAGTCTGGGGAAAAAGTCAGAATCAGGCCAGAACCAAGGTTCATTAGTTTCCAGTGCCTGTCTCAGGGTGATCTGACCATTCCTGGCCTCAGGCCCAGCTGGCGAACATCACTGCCCCCAGCTCATGTTTCACCCTCTCCTGGTAACGGCATGCCCATCTCCCCGTGTCTCCCTGTAATCGGCTGTTCATGAGAAGGAAGATGGATGAGGTGGTGAAAGCCACCAATGATGAGCACTGGCTGTGTGCCAAGTGCTGAGAGACAGCACGTAGCATGAATCTTGTTCTCTTACCTCCCACAAATGTGATCGCAAGTCGCAGAGGGTCTGTGTTGTTGATCCCAAGTCACATCGCTAGGATGTGGCCCAGAACCTCTTGAACTTCTTTCAGATGACAAAGCATGTGTTAGATTTTAGGATTCATGGACTTGAGGAGGATTGGGCAGTCTTGCTTCGTAGTCTACTTCAGCATCTTGCTCCACATCCCTGTGCAAATAGCTTAATTTTTCTACTCTGTGATTTCCATATCCATGAAACTCACATTGACAGACTTGCTGAAGTTTCGTAAAGAATGTTTATGACAGCGTGTGCCAAATAACTGAGTCAGTGCCTGAAATATTCTAGTTGCTCAGTACATGTCAGCATCTCTCTCAAGTCCCTTTACTCCGGTGTAGTTCTGAGCAGAAACTTACCATCTTCAAGTTTTAGGCATTTTTGTGCCTTGTGCCAACTGTGAGTTGATAGATGGATGTTAAGGAATATTTCCTAGAGCCCTTCTCTCAGGTTAGGATCTATAAAAGGCCCGTGGATGATAAGCTTATATCTGCTTTCCAGCCTGTTTATGTTCATTTGCTTAGTCGTGTCCAACTCTTTGCAACCCCAAGGATTGCAGCACGCCAGGCTTCCCTGTCCTTCACAATCTTCCAGGGTTTACTCAGACTCATGTCCATTGAATCAATGTTTTGCTGAAAGTTTTCACTTTTGTCTCAGGCTCAAAGGATTTGTTAACAAAATAAGCCACTCATTATATACAAATAAATAATACAAATATTTATCAGATAATTAAAGAAAAGAGAAATTGAACAGAGAATACATCACTAAATTGGTTTTTGACCAACATCCAGACTTATTCAGCACTGGGAAGTCCTGTGTCACAGCATATCTCGAGTCCCATTTGGGAAAGGGTCCCAGGCAGCATGTCTGTTCCATGGGTAAGACTTCTAGGATTGCAGTACAGGGTTCCCACCTATAATCCCAGGACAGACACAAACTGATACAATCATCAGTCTGTGACCAAATTGCAAGCCTGGTTTCCTGTTAATGCTTTGTTTTGTCTTGTAAAACTTCAGTTCAGTTCAGTCATTCAGTTGTGTCTGACTATGCAGCACACCAGGCTTCCCTGTCCACCATCAACTCCCAGACCTTGTTCAAACTCATGTCCATCAGGTCTGTGATGCCATCTAACCATCTCATTCTCTGTCATCCCCTTCTCCTCCTGCCTTCAGTCTTTCCTAGCATCAGGGTCTTTTGATATGAGTCATTTCTTCATATCAGGTGGCAAAGTACTGGAGCTTCAGCTTTAGCATCAGTCCTTCCAGTGAATATTCAGGATTGATTTCCTTTAGAATTCACTGATTTGATCTCCTTGCACTCCAAGGGACTCTCAGAGTCTTCTCCAACACCACAGTTTGAAAGCATCAATTCTTTGGCACTCAGCGTTCATTATAGACCTAACTCTCACATCCATACATGACTACTGAAAAAACAATACTTTTGACTAATAGGGACCTTTGTCGGCAAAGTAATATCTCTGATTTTTAATATGCTGTCTAGGTTGGTCATAGCTTTTCTTCCAAGGAACAAGCGTCTTCTAATTTCATGGCTGCAGTCAAAATCTGCAGTGATTTTAGAGCCCAAGAAAACAAAGTCTCTCACTGTTTCCGTTGTTTCCCCATCTGTTTGCCATGAAGTGATGGGACAGGATGCCATGATCTTAGTTTTCTGAAAGTTGAGTTTTAAGCCAACTTTTTCACTCTCCTCTTTCACTTTCATCAAGAGGCTCTTTAGCTCTTAGAGTTCTGCCTTAAGGGTTGTAAAACTTGGAATGTTGCTAAGCCTGGGGCTGGGTTGCCCAGGCCCCCTCCAGGGGGAATCACTCGATGCCTGCCCCATCATATCTGTGGTGCTGCAAGTCTTGCGCTCACAGCAGACAGTCTCTCACAGTCACTCTCTGTCAGGGCAGTGTCCAGACAGGTTAGAAGCAAGGTCAGCGGCCTGCTCTGCTTTGTCTCTGAAGCCTAGATAAGAATGTTTGTTTAATTTCCCTAACAATCAGTGATTCCATCCAACCATTTCATCCTCTGTAGTTGACTTCTCCTCCTGCTTTTAGTCTTTGCCAGCATCAGAGTCTTTTCTAATGAGTCGGCTCTTTGCATCAGGTGACCAAAGTATTGGAGCTTCAGCTTCAGTATCAGTCCTTCCAATGAATATTCAGAGTTGATTTCCTTTAGGATTGACTGGTTTGATCTCCTTAATATCCAAGGAACTTGAAAGAGTCTTTTCCAGCACCACAGTTCAAAAACATCAATTCTTAGAAGGGCTAATCTATTACAAATGTTGGTCTTTCCTGGAGACTGTTAGGGAATGTTGCTCAGGACAATTCACTGTAACAGTGTCATTTAGATCACCTAGTGAAATGATGTCTGGGCTCTGACTACTCAAGAGAGTGCCCAGAATGGAATGCAATGCATCTACCCTATTCTAGAAGTGTTCCTGATAATTCTAAACAAATGGAAAGGTTGGTAAGAGAAAACTTGAATCAGTAATGTATATTTCCAGGATTGAAATGAGTGTTTCAACCTCCTAGAAACATCTAACTCTTGTAAATTAATAACCTGGCATGACTTCCTTCAAGCACAAAAAGGACCAAGAAATTATGTTGTTTATACGTTGTCTTTTAAGTGTCTGATCATGGCCACTCCAGAGGGCTGTTATGCAGGGCACGTGGCAATACAACTGCAACTGTGGAAGTAAGGATTCTAAGGTCTTAAGAGTTGTGAGGATTCTTTCCTAGACTTCTTATCAGTATATCCCAGGTGCATGCTTCTTGTGTTTGATGCACATACTTGGACAGTCTGAACAGAGTGCTGGCAAAAAGAATTCCTCCTGTTTAGAATGGATAACTTACTTGAGGGGCAGTCAGTTTTACTTTAAGCTTAAAATCTCAAATTGTAGTGATAACGGAGATGCAACTAGCATTGATCTAAGGTTTTAAGGTTTGTTAGGCACCATTAGATACTCGACTTATATTTACTTCCTTGAATATATACAGCCTGTCATCATGGCCCTTATTCAGATGAGGAAACTAGGGTGCAGAAAGCACAGCTAATAAGTAGAAAACTACAAATTTGCATAGAGTGATCTGACTCTGAAACTTAGCCCTGCCCCTCACCATCTCTCACTGTCTATCTCTATTCATACCTTTAAGAGTGAACTGCCCTGTATTTGCAAAAAAGTGACATTTCAAATCCTAAAAGATGATGCTGTGAAAGTGCTGTACTCAGTATGCCAGCAAATTTGGAAAACTCAGCAGTGGTCACAGGACTGAAGAGGTCAATTTTCATTCCAATCCCAAAGAAGAGCAATGCCAAAGAATGCTCAAACTACCACACAATTGCACTCCTCTCACACACTAGTAAAGTAATGCTCAAAATTCTCCAAGCCAGGCTTCAGCAATACATGAACTGTGAACTTTCGGATGTTCAAGCTGGATTTAGAAAAGGCAGAGGAACCGGAGATCAAATTGCCACATCTGTTGGATCATCAAAAAAGCAAGAAAGTTCCAGAAAAACATATACTTCTTCTTTATTGACTACACCAAAGCCTCTGACTGTGTGGATCACAACAAATTGTGGAAAATTCTACAAGAGATGGGAATAGCAGACCACCTGACATGCCTCCTGAGAAATCTGTATGCAAGAAGCAATAGTTAGACATGGAACAACAGACTGGCTCCAAATAGGGAAAGAAGTACATAAAGGCTGTATGTTGTCACGCTGCTTATTTAACTTATATGCAGAGCACATCATGTGAAATGCTGGACTGGATGAAGCACAAGCTGGAATCAAGACTGCTGGGAGAAATAGCAATACCTTAGCTACGCAGATGACACCACCATGATGGCTGAAAGTGAAGAAGAACTAAAGATGAAAATGAAGGTGAAAGAGGAGAGTGAAAAAGTTGGCTTAAAACTCCACATTCAGAAAACTAAGATCATGGCATTGGGTCCCATTACTTCATCGCAAATAGATGGGAAAACAGTGGAAACAGTGAGAGACTTTATTTTCTTGGGCTCTAAAATCACTGCAGATGGTGACTGCAGCCATGAAATTAGAAGACGCTTGTTCCTTGGAAGAAAAGCTATGCCCAACCTAGACAGCCTATTGAAAAGCAGAGACATTACTTTCCTAACAAAGGTCTGTCTAGTGAAACCCATGATTTTTCCAGTAGTCATGTTTGGATGTGAGAGTTGGACTATAAAGAAAGCTGAGAGCCAAAGGATTGATGCTTTTGAACTGTGGTGGTGGAGAAGACTCTTGAGAGTCCCTTGGACTGCAAGGAGATCCAATTAGTCAATCCTAAAGGAAATCAATCCTGAATAGTCATTGGAAGAACTTTGATGCTGAAGCTGAAACTCCAGTACTTTGGCCACCTGACGTGAAGAACTGACTCATTGGAAAAGACCCTGATGCTGGGAAAGATTGAAGGAAGGAGGAGAAGCGGACAACAGAGGATGAGACTAAACTGAACTCATATGATTACTTTGCCCTTACAAGAAGGCAGTAGGTTCTGGATAAAATAGAAAAGCAATGACTTGAAGTGGTAGCAAGAAAAAATAATTCTACACCACAGTTACTGTACAGATGTTGGTCTTTTGGAGGAAAATCTAAACCTCCTTTCTTCAGGTGATCCTCTAGTTTGCTGCTGCTTTTTAAATAATGCCAATGTTGGTAAAGAATTGCCAATGCCAGTGCGGGAGACCTGGGTTCTATCTTTGGGTTGGGAAGATCCCCTGGAGAAGGGAATAGCTACCCACTCCAGTATCTGGCCTGGAGAATTCCATGGATGGCATAGTCCATAGTCCACAGGGTCGCCGAGAGTCACACACGACTGAGCAACTTTCACTTGATAACTCACTAATTTTCATTTTGCTGTAAAACAATTTCATCAATACAATACAGTATTTATAATTTGGATGCCTTTTGAAAAAGCAATTGGAAAGTAAATGGGCCCTTCCTAACTATTCAATATTTCAGTGACTTGTGATTGTGGAAATGGATTATTTGCCATACCCAGAAATTGTTGTTTAGTCCCTGAGTCATGTCTGAGTGTTTGCGACCCCGTGAACTGTAGTCCACCAGAATTCTCTGTCCATAGGGATTTCCCAGGCAAGAATACTGGAGTGAATTGCTATTTCCATCTCCAAGGGATCTTCCTTACCCGGGAATTGAACCCACATCTCCTGCATTCGCAGGTGGATACGTTACCGCTGAGCCACCAGGGAAGTCCTCAGTATTTTATCAGTTAGTATACTAAGTTTAGGGCTTGAACCCAAGTTGGATAATAAAGCTTTGACTTTGGCAATGTGATTTTGCATGTTAAGGTGAAACTATAAGAAGGAATTAGTAGGAGATGGGACAGTAGTGGAGATGACAACACCCTTCAGCACAGGCAACCTGATCACCTTTAGGGATACAGAGAGAAATCAGTCCCTGTCTTGAAGGAGCTTTCAGTCCACTTGAGGAGGTAGAGGAGCACCACCAGGAGAACATTGCAGGGAAAAGAATCACAGTGTTCAACTCGGTGCTGTGTTGTTTCCCCTGGGATCTCCATCGTTCATGGGATTCAGGGTGGAAAAAACAAGTCCAGATCAAAATGCCTGATCTTTTTATCTTCTCCTCCTTTTTGAACAGTGTCTGAAAAGAGGAAATAACAATGCAGTTCTTGCTCCAAAAGGCCTTTGGTTTCAGTAAGATTCTGAACCTAGCATGTCACCTTCTGTTCTTTTCTTTGGAAGCACACAGGGACCACTTGTATCCGCGATGCTGTGTGGACAGCCTTTCCTTTGTAGAACTTGTCCTCAATGGATGGTGGCATCTGAGTCCTTCATCAGGGCGCCTTAAGTCATATCCTGAAGCTATATCATATCCTCTTGGGTGTCAGAAGACTTGGAGTTGAGTGCATGCCCCTCCACTGCCCTTATTTGCCCCACTCAGTTCCTCAGTCACCCCATAGTTCAAGGAAGAAAGAATGTGATAGTTCATTTAAGAAAATCTGGTTTAAAATCCCCAAGTCCACCCATACCACTGTGTGAAGTTGGGCAAATCCTCGGTCACTATAGGCCTCAGTGATGTCACTACAAACTGGAACATCAGTGACCACTCACATGTTTGCACTCAAGAGTGAGTAAGGTTTCTCCTAAAACTTGGCTCATAGAAATCACCCAGGATTAACTTCTTTACTCCTTCTTCTTTTACTTACTAAAGCTAAAACCCTGTTTCTTGCCATTGACGTACCTGTAGGACCATTTTGATTTATCTTCTGTTAGATTGCAGAAGGCCCAGGGCCTTGTATGTATAGGAAAGAAACTTAATAATCACACATTACAAAAAATAGAAATTTCCATCAAAGGAAAAATACTTTCCAAATATAGAATTTTCTGTAAAAGCTAAGAACTTTTATCAGTTAGTAAACCTTTTTGAGATAAGGAATATGATTTAACCTAGTTTTCCTTTTGCTGTGTCACATTAAAAAATTGTAGGAAACATTTGTTTTCTTTTGATTTATTATCAAATGACATTATATGTGGTTGATTTGGTGTTGGACCAGCTCATTCCTTCCAAATCCTATAAAAAGAAAAAATTAACAAGAGGATGAAGAAAAAAAATGGATTCCTCCTTTCTAATGATGAGATAAAAATGCCATCTTTCTGTGTGGTTGTTGTGACACTGTACCTGCAGATGATGAGCTAGCACCGTTGGAAACTTGCTAAAGATACTCTTTGGCTTTTTAGATCCTAAAGCACTGAGAACCAGAAAGCTTTTTATTTCTTTCTTGTTTTTTTTTTTTTTAAATCATAAGAACATCAACATGCTCACCTTCCCAAATCTTTGTACATCTGCTTTGTATACTACATGGGAGGTTACATTTACATCTTAGAAGTGTAAAATTTATAATCATATCTTGGCTTGCCTTTAAGCAATAATTAATCTCTCACTTCTCTTTTAAATCATTGGGAGTTTTCCAGTTTCTTGGCTTTAAGACCTAGCAACATTTTCCCTACAGTTTTGTCAAAAAAAAAAAAAAAAAAGTTTGAATTTCCCAACCATTCCCTGTTGTTTATCCCCTTATTAGAAATTGTATGTGTGTGTGTGCTGTTGCATGTTTATGACCAGTTATATCATCCTAGTGTCCCAGTGCCATATAGACTTCTGCATAACGTGCTCCCCCATTTTCTTTGAAATTCCCTATTATCATTTTCCCATAGGATACATTCACATTTTTAGGGATAGATTTGGTCCATCATTTCTTTTTGCCTCCCTAGAACTTTTCAAAACTGGACCCCTGAAAAACATTGTGTGATGATTTTACTGACCCTCTTCTGTGAACTTGTCCACCTGCTCGGTAAGAAGAAGGTGTTCTTGCAGACCTTTGTGCCTTCCTGAGATGTCACAGATACCATTAGGCTTGCAGTGCATGCACCTTAGAAATCTGGGAAGGTGCTTGGACAGAAGAGAAACAGTTGCCTCTCAAATTTACTTTGCTGTTTTAACCATTATTAGATATTTGGGATACACAGTGAATACTCTAGGTGGATCATTTGAAACACGCTTTAACATCAGTAATCTGGGAATGGATATTTCCATGTGGTCACTCACATTACACCAAATCCTGGGTATTAAATGATTAGTCTAATTGTTCCTGTCGGCTTTTGCACTGTTCTACTTTGAATCAGGAAAAGTTTCATTATTTTGTAGGTGAATTCAGGTTAGATTTATTCCAAGTAGAGCAAAATTGAGTCCCTGTATTAGAAGATGACTTCAGCTCCCCTTTCACTGTGATGGGAGCTCTGATTTACATAGCTCATTTCCTCCCATTGTAAAATGTGTTTACATGGCATTTGTTTTGTTTTGATTTAATATGGTTTTTCCTTGTAAGAGTTCTAGAGAGGACAGTCTCTCATTAAGGTAGCAAATAATAACTTTTTTTTTCCTCCACAGTCTTTCTTGCAAATAAATCCCAAGAGACTGAGAAATAATATAAGCAAGCACAAAAAGTCTCCAGTAATATTTAACAGTACTGAAGACGTTTGAGATTTTTGTCTCTGGTGGACAGAGCTAAGAAGAAAGGGGTAACCAAACCAAAAAGGCTGGAAAATCCTGATATATACATTATATCATGATATTCATATACCAGGAAGCCTATCACGAGGAAAAACAAGAAAACTCTGGGTCAGGTGTGGAAAAATTGAAATTTTTGTATGCGAGACTAGAGTTCTGCATATCTAAGATCTCAGTCTCCCAAATTCACACACTTGAATGGTAGGTAGTTGTCAAAGTTTACCTTAGTATAGCTAACATGTTTAAGCAGTGAAAAGCTGGGAAGACTTTCAATGCTTGTGCTCTGTCATCATTATCATCAATATTAATTTAGTGTTTCTCAAAGGATTACACAGCATACTGCTCTTGCTATAGAGGTGCCTAATACCCTTAGGTACTAAAGATTTTCTATCAGACAGTTATAGTTTTGTGGGAACATGATAAGATTGTGTAGCAGTTGACTTTAGTAGATAATTTTATAAGATTATGTCTTGATTCTAATGCATGTATTTAGATGTATTGCAAGTACTGTAAATGTAATATGCATATATATGTATATTTATAGTACTTTATATATATATATATATATATGTTGTCCCATATAGATATATCAACAAATATATATATATATATATATATATATATATATATTTCACATTAAATATGCCAAAATTTTCAACCACATGTGTGGATCAAAGACTTTTTGCCATTTCTAATACCAACCAAAACCTCAAATCCATTAGCTTCTTGGATCAAAAGTATTCATTTGACCAAAAACCTTAAAACCCATATAATATTCTACATGCCTGGAGCCAGTTTTATACTTAGACCTCAGTAAGGTTACCTTTATAACTTCCTAGAAAAATAACTTTTCTTAGGACAGTTGGGATGATAAAACTCAAGCAGCAGAGAATCTTCAGTTGTCACTGAGCTCCATCAAAGCTTATTTGCCCTCATTAACATCCTGTACTTTACTAGATCTCAGCACTCATCATGTTCCATTATTGTGACTTTTTCTTCCCCTTCTCTCTCCAGATCCACACATTAATCTCCTTAGCTGTTACATGCTCCCAGTCCTAGCAGGGTTCCTGACTCATACAGAGCTCAATCAGTATTTACTGAGTGAACCCTAGGTGAAAATAGTATCATAAGGTCCTTCCACTACTGCCAGTGATATTCTTTTGGACTTGGCTGCAAAACTCAAGGTATCTTATCACAGATTTCATTAAAAGGGGGTGACTGAATGGCCATTAGCCCCAGCTGCCATGTATAGAAGCCAGACCATTTGAATTTTGCTCTAGTTTTAGTTTGCTTGTGTGGTTTTTGTCATTTCCCATCTACCCATTCATCCATTTTAAAGAATGATGTTTATGTTACTTTGCCTATTACAGTGTAGATTTGTTGATGAATGTGTGAATGCCTTCTTGAAGTTTTTATGATGCACTCTTTCTTAAATCTACGCCCCATTCTGGTGTATTTAAGTATCATCTTAGTTCAGGCTGCTGTAACAGAAGACCATAGACTAGGTGTGTGTCTGTTGCTCAGTTGTGTCTGACTGTTTGCAACCCCATGGACTGTAGACAGCCAGGCTCCTCTGTCCATGGGGCTTTCCAGGCAAGAACGCTAGAGCGGGTTGCCATTTCCTTCTCCAGACCATAAACTAGGTGACCTACAAAAAGCAAATTTATTTCTCATGGTTTTGGAGGCTAAGTTCAAGATCGAGGTGCTGGCAGGTTTGGTGTGTGAGGAGGGCTTGTTTCCTGGCTCACAGATGGCCATCTTCTCGGGGTGTCCCACATGGCTGATGGGACAAGGGGTCTCCCTGGGATCTTACTGATCCCACTCAAGAGGGCTCTTATCTCATGACCTAGTTACTCTCAAAGGCCCAAACTCCTCAAACTCTGATGGCTAGGATTCAACATATGGGGAGAGAGGAATAAAAAAATTCAGTCTGTTGAAAATATTCAGGTGTGGATTCTCTTTCCCAGATACCCTTACAACCAGGCTCTGATTTGAGCCCCCACTTCCTCCTGCTTCTGATTCTTTTCTATCTCCCACTCAGTCCAAGTGAAAGGATCCTCATAGAGCAACTGAACATACACTGAACATCTGTATCATATAAGGGCACATGAATCTACTAGAATGTAAGACCAATGCGGGAGCAGAGATGGAATTTATGGATAGCAACTCGTGGTGGCCAAACCCAAGCTTGGGCACAAATGTAGCACGGACAGCTGTGGGTGTCCCTGCTTGGGAAGGTGAGCTTTAGCAGTCCATCTGCAGACATTTTGGTAGGCAGTACAATCTTATATTTACCACATTTTCCCAAAATATAAAGTTCTTTATCCTAAAGACTGCGTTGCCTGCATTGAAGGCAGATTCTTTACTGTCTCACACCAAGGAAACCCGTCTAAAGAAGTAATAAACCATAAAGAACAAAATGTGTGCATTGTACAAAGGAATTATTTAAAATTCACTGAATACTGTGTATAATAAACTGGTAAGCTGTCAAAACAGATTAGAAACCCTTACTCCAAAGGACAAAATGACTAAGACACATATTAAGAATTAATCAAAATATTGTTATCTGTGATTAGTATGATTAGCTCTTTAAACTGTGCAAAATAATTTGGTAAAACTGCATATTTAACCAAGATGACTTTTGCAGAAACTGGTGGTAAAAATGCTTTGAAAACTGTGGCTGACTTACCTATACAGTAATTATCTAACTTTTATTCTACTTTTAAACTACTTACGAGCAAAAGATATTTCAGTGCTAACATTTTAAATTATTGAAGCTTATAGTAAGAGAACGTATTCTGCATCTAGCGCATGTTGTTTAGCAAACATCTGTCAGGATAGATTCCTGCCACTAGATACAAATTACTTTTCAAAAATAATAGTTAGCTTTTAAGTCTCAGGTAAATCAAAGAGTGAAAGCAACTAATAAGCTCTTAGCAAGGATGTTATTGTGAGGAGGGACATCTGTTTAACCTTGAATGTCAGCAGTAGCAACAACCCAGTAGCTGTAAAAAAGCAGCCCTGGGAATTTCTGAAAGGGTTCCATTTTCCCTGTTGAGAAACATATGGAAATTATGCACCCTTACTCAAAGTGAAATTGGTAAATTGGAATCACTGTAATAAGAAACAGCTCATCTTTGAATGTGTCAGTTGTGAGTACACGATTCATACACATAATTTGCCCATCGTGTATTCTTTTTCCCTCTTTCTTTCTCCTCCTCTATTGAGATTCACTTCTCTTTATCAGCAAAGGAATCTTTGCCAAAAATCTGTGAATGCATTCTTCTATTCTTTTGCCTGCTTAGATGAGGATGACTAATGACTTGGGGAAAAATGGAGTTGGGGAAATTGACGTGTTTAAACAGTGACAATCAGGCACCATACCTGATTGTCCATTATGCACCCTTGTTAAGTGAGTGGGATGCCTCGTTGTTCTGAAATACACTATCTCGGGGATTATCCTTGTGACTCCCTCACTGGCCGCTGTAGTGGAGGCTCTTTAATGATTCAGTCATCACCCTTGGATCTCAGCGTTTCCTGGGCTTGTCTTTGTCTTTAAAAGAACCATGTCAATGCCTCTGCCTCATGGGGAAAAAATTTTTTTTTGGGCCACTTAGGTCTTGTCTGCTGGGACTTTGATCCAGCCATCAATTCCTGTAGATCAGTTCCCTGTGCTGCCCTACTGTCTGTGAGTTTGGGTACCTCCATTTCACTATACTTCTGTTTTCAGTATATTCCTGCCTGGACCCATTCCTATGCATTCATGTCCCACCCTTGTCTTGACCTATTGTCTGTTCTAATCTTAGCACTTTTGAGTGTATTTCTCCCCTTTCTCCTCACCCCTAATCTGCTACTGCTTACCCTGTAGTATAATACATAATCACCTGTGATGAAGCTGGCAAGAATATAGTTGTTTTTTATGGTGTTTAACAGTACAGTTGAAATAAAAGGTATTATTAAATCAGAAGTTATACCTCTGACCTGTAAGTGTATACCTCGATTTTGACAACATTGTGATTGAAGAAGCACCCGGACTTCAGGAAAGTTACAAGTGAAGTATAGAATACTTAGTTTTGAAGAAATGTGGTAATGCAGCCCCTTTTATTAATATTTTTAAAGGAGAGCTCTAGAGAATCTAGAAATGAGGAAAAATTAAGACTTGGAAGGGGAGGTATATTAGAGACAAGACCTGGAACCTGGCTAGCCCAGAATAATTTTGATTAAATTATCTAATAATAAAAAAACTCATTTATTTTTCAGGATTAAGTATTAATAGCAAAATTTAACTTGTTTTCAATTTCTTGGATTATACCAACTATGCTTTTGTTTAATAGCAGAGAGGTGGTTCAGACATTTGTTCATAGACTGACTTCAAACCAGGGCTGTTTCTCCTCAAAAGGAACAACTTTTAGAAAGAAAACAGATCCAAGAAAGAGACTACTTAATATAATAATTAAATATACCCGTGATACAGTCCCACAGGCTAACCTCGTGCTGCTTTTTGTATATGAGACATACTGTGCTGGTCTAAAATGAATATTACTTGTTTTCCTTACAGTATTTGCTTTATTTTTGTCTCATCCCAATCCTCACATAGGTACTTTACTCTCTGGGCTTTTCATAGAGCGTGCATAGAACAAAGATTGCCCATTGTGGGCAAAAATAATCTGAGATTTTAAAAAAAATCTCTTTGGCTAACAGATTTTTAAAGCTTGTATCCAAATGACTAAGGAAAAGAAAGCTATAACATCCCCTTAATCCATTCTGAGCTAAACCCCACACTGCAGCTGAGCTGTAGTGTTCCCGCCACAGGCTGCCTGTTGGTTTGGTCTCTGTCTTTTGAACAGTAGCTCTCATTGTTCCTGCGTCCAGCATGCCGACATGACAGCTCTGAGTCAGCCTCATAAGGGACACTTGCTGCGGTGGCTTTCCCGTCACTCAGACTGGCAGTGAAAATACTTACAGTGAGGGAGTCCTCTCTTTGTTCACATTTTCCGTTGTTGTACTTGGTGTCATCTTTGTGACTGCTTCCTTCTCAGGGCAGTGAACCAGCTAAGGGCAGCATCCGCACTGTATCTATTTTGAAGGTGAGAGGCTTTCCTTGCTTGTATGGATAGAAGGGGTTTATCCATGACAACTGACAACTGAATTGTCACCTTCCCTTCAGGTGGTTTCCTAATTATAATTTGTTCTGTGCAGTGTCAGGGAACCGAAGAAAAGAAAAACAGAATCTCTTTGTTGCAAAGTGAGCGCGATCAGGACAGCCTGGGAGCCAAGGAAAGTCAGACTGGAAATAGCTCCAAGATGCTGGCTGGTTGTGAAGATCTGCTCTTTGGGAAGGTTACTCAGGTGGCTCAGATTGCCTCTCCTCTTACCTGAACTTGACTAATGCTGGGCTCAGTGATTTCTGTCTCAAAATAGGCTGGTGCTCTGGTAGTTTGTTAAGATTTGAAATTGCCTTTTTGAAAGTGCTATCTATTACTATAACTTTGCACTCAAACTCTCACTTTTAAGTAGTCAGTAGAGGTCAAATGTGCAACGCTCAGAGAGCAGTAAATTCAAAATATTCCTGGATGCGTCCATTGCCGGGTTCTAGACAGCATAGGTTGTTTTTTGAATGGCTGTGAGAACCCACCAGTCACATAGGAAGTGTGACAGTTTGTCAGCTTTGATGGAGTCACGATTTGGTGGTTGAAAGAATGATCAGGCTTGTAAATGCCTGAGTATCTTGTTTTCCAATTTTTGATTCATTTGTAACTTTTCAGTGTTTCCAGGACTATGTGAGGTTTGGAGGGGAAGTGAGTTAATTTCTGTTTACAGCATGGGGAACTTGAAAGGATCCTTAATTTACAAAATATTAAACCTCCCAAGATAAAAGTTATTGTCTTTTTAAGAAACTGTTTGAGTTACTCTCCTCCTCTCTCTTTTTCTTGCTCTTTTATTTCTCTTTTTCTCAGTCTTTCTGTTTCTTTATCCATTATTAAGCTTTCCATTTTCCACTGTCTATTTCTCCCCTCTATGACTTTCCCTTATTTTTTCTCATGGTCATAGAATTTATAGTTTGTTTGTTTAATGCATTTGGACACCTTGTCTCTGAGATATTGGAAGCAAGATGCAAATAGGCCTCTTCTAACAGGTTGAATAAACCTCAGTCATCTAAACCTGCTGCTTCAGAGGAGTCATGCAAAGGTAGGCAGTGGGCAGAAGCTGCAGACTGCTCCAGACTGACATGGTGCTTGTCTTTAAAGAGTTCGTCACGTCACTGAAAAATGATGCCACTTGTGGAATTATCTGGAATTCTGGCATTCTCCTGGGAAGGTCGAAGAAGGTATTTGGAGAGAGACTCTCCCTTTTGCATTTAGAGACATCTTTCATATATTTTTGCAGTGTCGCAGCTCTCTCTCCCCTATGGAGAGATCACATCTCTTGGTGTCCCTAATGTCCACACGATGGCTCTAGTGAAGTGTTCAGTGACGAGAGCTGATCAGAGAAGGGATCTAACCAGTCACTGTGGCTGGATTCACCCTCACTACAGAGAAAATGGATAAGAACATCCAGGTCAAACAACAATGCTGTATCATCTCACAATTAGAGCTAATGTTTCCACATTTTTGATATTGCCAACTGCTAAATCAAGGTGGTTGCTTCCTATTTCACTTAAAAAAATTTTTATTTTATACTGAATATGTAGATTTACAATGTTGGGTTAGTTTCAGGTATACAGAAAACTCTATTCATATACATATATTCATTCATTATCAGATTATTTCCCCATGTGCATTATTACAGAATATTGAGCAGAGTTCCCTGTGCTTTACTGTAGGTCCATGTTGGTATCTGTTTTATATGGAATAGGTATATATATGTTAATTTCAAACTCCTAATTTACCGCCTCACCTTCCCCCTTTGGTAACCATAAGCTTGTTTTCTATATCTGGGAGTCTGCCTCTGTTTTGTATATATGTTCATTTGTATCTTATTTTTCTAGATTCCACATATTGACATAAGGGATATCATATAATATTTGTCTTTCTGTCTGACCACTAAGTATGATAATCTCTAGGTCCAACCGTGTTGCTGGGAAAGGCATTATTATCTCATTCGTTTCTATGGCTGAGCAATATTCTGTTTTATTTGTTTATTTATGTGTGTGTGTGTAGACATACACCATATATTCTTTACCCATTCATCTGTTGATGGATATTTAGGTTGCCTCCATGTCTTGGCTATTGTTAATAGTGCTGCAGTGAACACTGGGTTGCATGTTTCAAAATATGGTTTTATCTGGATGTATCCCCAGGAGTGGGATTATTGAATCATGTGATAGCTCTGTTTTTAGTTTTTTAACCAACTCCATACTGTTCTCCATAGTGCCTGTAACAATTTACATTCCCACCAACAGTGCAGGAGTGTTCCCTTCTCGCCATATCCTCTTCAGCATACATTGTTTGTAGCCTTTTTAATGATGGTCATTCTGACCAGTGTGAGATGATACCTTATTGTAGTTTGACTTTCATTTCTCTAACACTTGGTGATGTTGAGCTTCTTTGCATATGATTTTTGGCCATCTGTATGTCTTCTTTGGAGAAATGTCTAATTAGATCTTCTGCCCATTTTTGATTGGGTTGTTTCTTTTTTTGATACTGAGCTACATGAGCTGTTTGTATATTTTGGAGACTAATCCCTTGTCAGGCACATTGTGTTTAAATATTTTCTCCCATTCTGTGGGTTGTCTTTTCATTTTGTTCATGGCTTCCTTCCACTATTAATGTTCTTTAGAAAAGCTTTTAGTTAAAATATTCCTTAGAGTGTAAGTGGGTTTGTAGGTTTATTTTCTTATACTAACTAGGAAGACATAACCTCTGAATTATGTAATAGTAAATAGTAAGGTAGTAAATATTACATTACAGACACGAGTCTACATACACAGACACATGGGATATGTACAAATATTTTATTTCAAAACCTAAGAGTGACTAGTGTGGGATTTTCTTACATTTGTTTTATTTACAATATTATTTGCTGAACTCCAGTGGTCAGTTTTCAGATTTGGAAAGCTTTAGGTGAATTCTCTGTCAGAAGCAGAGAAGTCAGCATTCCTTAATATGCTTATTGATTTTACTGTGGCAGTAGATTAAGATCAGAATGAAAAGTGCACCCTTTTCTCTGAGGTATAATAGAGCCAGCCTGGGTAAAAAGGATTCTTCTAAGTAGGAAGCACATACGATGCAATATTAGACAGATAAAGTTAAAAGATGGCTAAGGAAGACTAGAAAAGTTCAAAATTGAATAAATGTATGTGATCCTTTGCTTAAAAAGTCTGGCAGATATAAAACAAAATGGCAAGTATTGAATAGAAATTAGAAAAAATTCTCTACCTGCCATCATAGTTCTTTAACTTTGAAAAAATTACTTACAGTTATTGATCTTGAGACCATTTAAGATTTGTGACTTTAAAAAAAAGTACATCCATTCCCTGTAGGAAATGAGATATGACTTTATAGCTTTGATATTTTAGCAGGGAAATTATATTTTATTTCTATTTTATTTTCTGTGCATTTATGTAAACATGAGTCTGACTGCTGGAAACCAGATACCTAACACACATAGCTCATTGCTACAGGATGCATGGCGTGATCATGATGATAACCAAATCTCATGGATCTTTCACGTGGGATGATGTTTTATAGCTTTAAGTGTTTCCCTGCCACTGGTAGTGAAGAAATCAAGAATTGCAACTTACTTGCTCAAAGTGGTGAAGGTTAAGGGACCTATCTTTCCAATCCATAGAGGGAGATTATTGCTGAAAAGAACCAGAAACTTGACTGAATTATCATCAAGTTGTCTTAAGTTGAAGTTTGAAAAAACAAATATATATAAAATTATACTTCCCATATTATACCATTTTTCAAAACAGTCTCAGGTGGTAGAAGCTTGAACACTTTTATGAACATCATGGATGTTCATAACAGAAGAATTGGGGAATTATAAATAAAGGTCATACCATCAGTTCAGGTCAGTCACTCAGTCATGTCTGACTCTTTGTGAGCCCACAGACTGTAGCACGCCAGGTTTCCCTGTCCATCACCAACTCCCGGAGCCTGCTCAAACTCATGTCCATCGAGTCGGTCATGCCATTAGAAGCACACAGATTTAGTGCCTGGAAAGTTTTCATGTAAGTAGGAGTACTGTTTGGGGGTTATTTGTAAGTTAATCCTAATGGAAGGGCTGCTATCATTATTTATCCCCTGTGGTCAATATATGGTGAGTACCCTATTAGGGAATTATTGACTGTTGATTGTTTTCTTTGCCTTGTAAATAATTGTTTAAAGATTGATTTAATCATACCTAAATTGTCAGCTGTATCTACTTAATAGTTCCTGTCCTAGAGCCACACATGCCCAACTCATCCATCCTTCAAGATTGTGGCAGGTGATGGTCACTCTCTCCCTACTAATTCTACTTCCTTAGTGATAAACCTCAGTTTTGTTTGGGAAGACAATGTACACAAATAAATGACTACATTTTTTTTTTCCAAAATATTTTCCAGCAATTAGGTTTACCATGAAACCTTTTTGGAGACTGGTATACAGATGGAAGTGTTGTGTGCAAAGCTTGGAAGGTGCCATAGAAGGACTTTACCCAATTGCAAAAGGTGCTCTTTTGTCTTTTTCCATATATCCATCTTGCTGTCTGGAATGAGTCTATGGCTGTTGGAGCTTTGACAGTGTTCAGGACCCTAAGTGGCCTTGAGTATGGAAGTAACTTGATAGGATGCTGAAACAGAGAAGTATAAAGAGCTTGAGTCCCTGGAAACCATGGGACTATCATGCCAGCTCTGGACCTTTACCTATCAACTTACTTCATGTGAGAGAAATAAATGTTGAACAATTGTTATTTTAGATTTTCTATTTTTTCATTCAAATTGGTTCGTAATTCTTACTGCTTAAAAATCAAAATGTCACACTAACTCTCAAATATAATACAGAGAGGGACTGAACACTGGAAACAGTAGAAATTTTTAGAAGCATCACTGTAGGACCTAGTCAAACAAAGATTTTAGTCCTTTCCCAGTCACTGTATGACAGTGTGTATTTTGATAAATTACTGTCCCTCTCTGAGTATCATTTCCTTCCCTAAAAGTAGAGATCTGAATCCATTAGCACTAACATCCTATCCTTGACCATTTGAGAAACATTGTCCTTGCAACCTGACTCCTAAAGAAAAGATCAGGAAGAGGACAACATGCCGAAGTCTAGCCAAAGCTTGCCTCTACTGGGCATCCATGCAGTGTGGAGGGGATTAACAGTTCTACCTCACCTTCCAGAAGCAGCTGTATTAAATTCCAGCTAGCAGTGCTCCATTGATGACATTCTCCTTCTCATCCTCAGTCTCCACAGGCAGCAGTCAACCTCAAGTGTAATTACATGTAAAAATATGCAATCATGGTAATTAGAAGATGATATGGTAGCAGGTAATATGATAGCAGAAGCTGCAGGATATAGGGAAGGAATCCTAAAAATGGTAAATTCTGGAACAAATACATATTTCTGACCATGTGCTGTGATGAGAACCTACCAGGCTACTACACCCTGAACAGTATCTTGAAAATTTTACAGTAAGTGCTTTGTCACATACATACTTAACTGAGAAACAGTCTCCTGATTCTAGGTTCTAAAAGCTGCAGCTAAAATAGGGGTGGGTGAAACAATTTTATTTCTAGATGAAGGTGTTTGGGCCAATGAAAGACATGAGAAAAGAAACCATTACAAGTCCACTGGCTTGCTGTTTGCACTTCTGTTTAATATAAATTCAAATATTTAACAGTAGTTATATCAAGTTCTATTAATCCTGGATGAACTTCACCAATATTTTGGATGCCTGGTTAAAGCATAACCATTCCAAACCTTTACTGTTTGTTTTCCCTTTTATCTTCTTCTGTGTCCATCCAAGGACTAGGAAGATGGGCTGAGAGAAAATAGACACATGTTCATCTTTGCTTCGTCCACCATTCCCTGTGATCTGCAGGCACTGGAGTTCCTTATGAACAAAATCAGTAGGTTCCTTATTGCCCCTAAAACAGGGAATAGCCTGCTTCCGATACCAAATGAACCATGTGAACCTTTCATCCCAGAGACCTCATTGAAGAATCAGTGACATTTTCCCTGATTGCATCCATGTTGAGAGATGCAGGTATTTGAGTAAAGGAGCCTCTTAATTATTACCCTGGAGGTATTTGGGACTTAGTAATAACTCTTGGAATTTCTGTTTATATGTCACCTAACTGTTCTCCCAAGAGTGCCATCACTGATGTTACAAAGATGTTTCATGTTTTATTAGTCTATAAGAATAATTACTGTAATAAGAGAAGATACAAAATAAATTTAAGTAGACACTGTTTACTTCATCATTTTATCATTTTCTATAAATTAAGTGGAATTATGGATTCTACCATCAAGCCATACAAGTTTCTCTCTTTCTTTCAGAAGAAGACTGCTTCTTCATCACTCTCTACGTTTGTCTTTACCCTCCTCTTCTCCAGAATAGGCTTTTCTTTGCTTCTTTGTTGGGGAAAACTGCCTTCTGTCCTCCAGTTAGCTTAAACATCTCTTGGTCATGTCTTCTCCAAACTTCCAGTTTCTCAGAGTTGTTCTCACCTTAGTGACCCTTCAGTCACTGAAGGGTGATTTAGACCAGTTTCCCCCACCAAAGTGGTTTCTGGGAAACAAGACTAATCTAATGATTCTGTGGAACAAAAGGATGGTAGACCAAATATAAAAGTCACACATTTTATTCCGTCATGTGTGAGTAGCAATGTGTGAATGCATTCAGGGAATTCTTTATGCATTCTTTAAAAAAAAAAATTCTTGCATGCTGCCAGCATGTTAAATTCAAGTTAATTTTTGTGTCTCTTGCCATGAGACACAATTATTTATTTGCCAAATATTCACTTATCTATCTTCTTTCCTGCGAAGAGAATCCAGACTTTCCCCATAGAAAGAGGAAACCCATCCTCAGGGGTTGAATCATAAGTCAGTCATGGCTATCATCGCTTAGAGTAGGGATGATGATATGATGAAATTTCAGCCAATGAGATATAAGGAAAAGATGGTGAGGAGAGGAACACTCCAAAATAAAATCTCCTTGGTCAAAAATCAAATAGATAGAAAGGTTTTGTCTACCAGAGCTCTCCCTTCCTTCTCTGTTGCTGTTATTATTGATTTTGGGGGGCTGCAGTGGGTCTTTGTTGCTGCCTGTGGGCTTTCTCTCGCTGTGGTGAGCAGGGCTCCTCTTCACTGTGGTGCACAGGCTTCTCACTGTGGCAGTTTCTCTTATTGCAGAGCACAGGCTCTAGGACGTGTGGGGCTCAGTAGTTGCAGTGCACGGGCTCAGTTGCTCCTTGGCATGTGGGACCTTCCCAGACCAGGGATCGAACCTACGTCCTGTGCGTTGTTAGGTGGACTTCTAACCACTGGGCCACCAGAGAAGTCCTACCTCCGTTCCTTATCTTAATGTCATGTGAAGTGTGATGCCTAAAGCACCAGGAATCACCTTATGAATCTGACACAAAGGTTAAGAGAACTTCAGTGAAAAAATCTAATTCCCTGGCATGGTTGAGTCACTAAACCAGTCTGAAAACCAGGTACATTCATATATATTCTGTGATTTTATTTTCTAAGACACTATTTATTTATTTATTGAAGTATAGTTGACTTACAATGTTGTTTTAATTTCAGGTATGCAGCAAAGTAATTCAGTTACACATATATATGTATCTATTTTTTCTTTTCAGATTCTTTCTCCTTATAGATAATTACAAAATATTGAGTATAGTTCCCTGTGCTCTACAGTAAGTCCTTGTTGGTTTCAACTCACTACTAGTTGAGTAATGTAGGTCACTATAATGTTACTTGTAGCCCAACGTATCCTTACTAGTGATTTTCAAATACCAATGACACCTCAATATTTCTGCAAATCTATATTGTACATGATGTGGTCTGATAAGATACATAAAAGAAAACATAGTTTCTTTCTTCATGGAATCTGGTAGCATGCAACAATAGTAATAATAAAAATGGGATGAAAGTTGAGTAACAGCAGAGAGTGATGGAGGACCCAAGAGAGAACTCTTTGCTTCACTGGAGAGGATCAGGGGAAATTCCACAAAGCGGTTTGCATATAGTAGCAATTGAGGCAGTATTAGGATTTAAATAAGCAAAGATAGGCAGTTATTTCAGACCTGTACATAAGCTTATATATAAATAAGAGAAGGCCACAGAGAAGTAAATGCATTAGTCTGTAAAGTGGTAAGTAAATGTATTTACTGTAAATGGTCTGTAAAGTGGCCTGGTAAATGTATCTGGTCTGATAAAGTTAATTACATATATATTTTGGAATAACTTGGATGTTTTCTGTGAGTGTGTCTCTGTCTGTCTGTCTATGCTTTAGGACACTTTGGAGGCTTTAAAATGCTACTTAGCTCAAACTTTACCATCTCCTTTTCTATGGTACCACTCCAAGTCATTCTCTTATTTAACTATTTTGTTTTCTTCATAGTCTGTATCTCCGTGTGTGTGTGTGTGTGTGTGTGTGTGTGTGTGTGTGTGTGTGTGTGTATAATATGTGTATGTCTGTGTGTGTGTTACAAGCATGTGTATGTCTGGATACTTTTATAGTTGCACATATATTTGCATGTATACACACATTTGTGTATATATATATATGTATGCAAGGTACTTATATGCTTATGTGTAGGTTGTCAGACATCTAAAACTGGTTTATCTCCTTAATTATTATGTCTATAGCTTCTAAACTTTACAGCTAAAAAAATGGTCATATGCTTCTTCTGTAGTTTTGCATTATCTGATTTAAATAATAGGAATTATTTACTGTGCAAAAATCTTGTGAATTATCTTTCTTGCATTAACACATAGTCATCAAATTCTTGTTTATTTGGAATTTGAGCCATATGAAAGCTAAAATAGGCAGCATATAGTTTTCCTCTTTTTTTGTGAGGGGAAAAAGTAAATAAGAAATGTTTGTCAAGTAAGCCTCTTTCAGGGAATCAAAGGATCAGCACAGATTTGACCTCACCTTCTGGAATGTCTACATCTGTAGTCTTATACAATGAGAGTCAGTGTGCCTGCAGCCCTGCCAGACCCTGACCCTGAAAGTGGTTTCAGAATCGTTAAGAGAAGATTGCATCATGTTCAGTAGCATTTCTCAGGGCACTTTATTATGCTTTTGCTTTTTCACAACTGGAATTCACATAAAGCCTAGCTCATAGTTTGCTAAAATATTCAATTAACTATAATGCTTCACTTTCAACCATCTGTAATAATCAAGGTATTTTTGTTGTTGTTGTTGTTTGCTATAATGTACTCAGGAAGGTGGCGATGGTTCTCAAACAGGAAATAAGTTTAGATTTAATTTCATTCTCTCCTGAAAAGCACTTTCTTCACTTTAAGAGTTTCCTGGCTGCATCCCTGTAAGGGCTGAGCCTTTTGGTAGCATTGACATTGTCTCTCTCTGAGACCAGATGACTGAGGTGGCTGTGAACACACTGAGCTTTGATAATTGGGGAAATTGGCAGGTGGAAGAGAAATATACGAGACAGAGAGGCCACAAGACAATAAAAAAGATATCCTTTTATTTTCACTTTGTGACCATGTTGCTGTGACTGCGGTGGTCCCTGTTCCCTGACAAACCTCATGCCCAGTGGTTCTCAGCCACAGCGATTTTGAACTGCCTCCCCACTCCCTAACGTCGCACACACACACACACACACACACACACACACAGATAGTTTGCATTGTCTGCAGTCATTTCTGATTATGAAAACTGCTAGATACACCACTGTCATCTGGGGACAGAGGTCAGGGATACTTCTAAATAGCCTATGCTGCACATGATGGTCCTTCTTCCTCCCACACAAAGAATTATCTGACCCCGACACCAGGAGTACCAAGGTCAAGAGATGTCACTCTGTAGAGATTTGCCATTTATTTGTTGAAGAAACATCTTAAAATAGCTAGGACATGGAAGCAACCCAGATGTCCATCTGCAGATGAATGGATGAGGAAACTGGTACATAGAAACAATAGAATATTACTCAGCTATAAAAAGGAATGCATGTGAGTCAATTCTAATGAGGTGGATGAAAGTGGACCTATTATACAGAGTGAAGTAAGTCAGAATAGAAACACAAATACTGTATATTAACATATATATATATATATAGATTTTAGAAAGACAGTAACCATGATCCTATATGCAAGGCAGCAAAAGAGACACAGATGTAACAAAACAGACTTTTGGACTGTGTGGGAGAAGGCAAAGGTGGGATGATTTGAGAGATTAGCATTAAACCATGTACATCACCATATATAAAATAGATGGCCAGTGCAAGTTTGATGCATGAAGCAGGGCACCCAAAGTCAGTGCTCTGGGACAGCCTAGAGGGATGGGGTGGGGAGGGGTGTGGGAGGGGATTCAGGATGGGGGAACACATGTGCACCCTCGGCTGATTCATGTTGATGTATGGCAAAAACCATCATAATATGTAAAGTAATTACCCTCCTGTTAAAATAATTAACTAAAAAAAAAAAAAGGCAGCCTTTCGGGTTTGAAACCACACCTCTAGGGGTGAGAATCTGAACCTCAGAGCCTGGAAGAGATCTACGGTCATTTCTAAGTAAGTAAGTTTTAGTCACTCAGTTGTGCCTGACTCTTTGCAACCCCATGGACTGCAGCCCACCGGGCTCCTCTGTCCATGAGATTTTCCAGTCAAGGATACTGGAGTGGGTTGCCATTTCCTCCTCCAGGGGATCTTCCCAACCCAGGGATCGAACCCAGTCCCTGAAGGCAGATTCTTTACCAACTGACCTACAAGGGAATGTGTTAAGAAATGCTAAAAGAGGTATTTACATTGATTACTTTTTGTTTCTTAATATATGATTGTGTATAGGAATACTGGACAGAAAGAAATATTTCATAGACATGTGAGATTAGTATGAACCCTGAAAGGTCGTAACAATTATTTCTGCCCTTTTTTTCTCTCTTGTTGCTTCAAATATATGCTCGTGATCTCTGTGGTGCCATGTTGGGAGGGAAATTTTGCTTTGTCCATTGGCATTTTGTTATGGAAATATGGGTGGAAGTGTTTCTGTAATCTGCAGAAGGCCTCAGAAAGCCTGTTTACATGCTACGCGCGCACACACACACGCACACACACACGCACGCACGTTCAACCCCTCACACACTTGTAACCAGAGTGCCTGTTTAACTAGATAGCACCAGACAGAACAGCCCTGTATGTGGCTATGATATATGCCTTTTTCATTTGGAAATATTCCATGTTTTCCCTGAGGTGCATCTTGGGTTCGTATGATTAACTTCATTTTATGGATAGAGAAATAATCCTGAAGAGTTTGTCTGATTTGATGGAAGGTACAGGTGTTTCTGTTTTGGCTGCTATAAACCACCCTAGAGTTCCAGTTTTCTCTTGATCTTCTCTGTTTTAAAAGAAATAGGGAGAGGCAAGTTTTATCTCCAATCTTGTTTCTAACATTTGCCACCTGTGAGATATGAAGGTTTTCCTCCTTTCCCCCAGCAAAATCATCTTCATTGTCATCACTAACCACAGGCTTATATTATTTTCTCTCAGACATTTCAGTAAGACTGCGTCTTTGGTCTGTTAATTCTGACCTTGCCTCAGTACTGCGTCTCTTGTTCATTTACCTTGGTCTGGATCATGTCGTGTGAGTCCCCCTGTCAACCATGTAGCGAAAGGAATCCCATGTTTTTGTTGGTCAGCTTTTGTCACACAAAGCATTTGAACCCTTCTGTGCCATCATCTCTATGTAAACTACAGGAACTCAGCGATGAGGAAGGCAAAACAGTCACTATTTATGATAATCTGTGTTATCTGTTATGTCGTTGTTTAGTCATAAGTCATGTCTGACTCTTTTATGACCCGAACTGAAAGACCCGAACTGGACTGTAGCCTGCCAAGCTCTTCTGTTCATGGGAATCTCTAGGCAAAAATACTGGATGGGTTGCCATTATTTTCTCCAGGAGATCTTCCCAACCCAGGGATCAAACTCCCATCTCCTGCTTGGCCAGTGGATTCTTTACCACTGCGCCACCTAGGAAGCCCATGTCTATTATAGGGTGTTGCAGAATTCCATGGAATTCTATATGTAAAGTATTGCACATCCAAAAGCCTGGTAAACAGAGGTATTTAATCAATCTATAATAAAAATAACATTGTTTGAAATATGCATTAGACATATTTGACTTGCAATCTATGCATAAAATTACTTGGTTCCAAGAAGATGGTTACTACCACTTACAGAATATTGAAGGTATTTGGTGTCATGCAATTAAAGAAATAAAAGGCAAAGGAAAAAGAGCTGTAATATTTGATGATAATCTCTGTCATGAGTAATTTAAAGTTGAGTGAGCTTCCAGACTTTAAATGCATTCAAAAGTATTAGTCATTCCTCAGTACTTTGAAATAAAGAAACACTATCAAAAATCAGAATTGAAACCCACCCATCCTAATGTGAGCAGAGGTGTTATCTAGAGAATATATATGTATAAATTATGGAGAGTGATGCTTTGAAGAATGAACCTGAAAGGATTATTTGACCATTTTTCCTTTTACGGGGGATCTGTATCAATAAAGCTTAATAAGAACTAAGAGTAGAATTACTGCCAACTGTGAACTTAACAGTGCCCCACTGGGAGTTCATTAATATCTCAATAGGTACACTGAAGCATTATCTTAATTGCTCATGATACTTGCAAAAATTGCCTTTTACAAGTTTTGTGGAAACTGCCCTCTGGAACAAGTGTTAGTACATTTTGGATTGCCTTTCTTAACTGTGCAAATTCCCCAGGAACGTGGAGCCATAAACCTCATTTACCTTTCCAAAAGTAAGAAGTTCCCAGGTGACTGACTTTGTTGTAAGCACTGCCCTTATAGCAAAAACAAGAAGAAGCTCAAAATGTATGAAGCAATTTTAGATCTTTGATTTCTTTCTATGTAAATGAAATGGCTCTTTCATTTTTACAAATACTTAGGCATTTACTTTTTTGATGGCAATCAAGTTTGTGTCAGAATAGTGGCAGCAAAAATTTGGATTTTCAAAGTATTTATAGTATTGTAATCTGGTCCACATCTGGATTTGGGTTTCTGACAGATGTTGAGACTAAGATGGTAACTGCAGGATTGTATTTCCAAGCCCATGGGATCCCTTTGCCTTTAGAGTGATTATGGAAAAAAAACGAAATTTAGAAGAAGTCTATCTTGTTAACACTTGGAAAGTCAAAGTGCTTCATATCAAGGTTGTCTTGAAGAGTTAGACTTAACTCTGGGTACTGTGGTGTATGTTGCTTGGAGTTGTCCAGTCTCAGCCATAAGGGGGGAAAAAAAAAAAACAGAATGAACAGTCCCTAAGTGACTTCCTAGGTCTCTTTATCTTTGAACCCCATCTGTGTCAGCGTGTCCCACCTTCCAGTGGCGAAGAAGGGAATCCAAGGGGAAAATGTGCCAGGAAAAAGAAAGAGTAAGAACAGTGCTTCCTGCTGTGACTGTCGTTGCCCCTCAAAGCCACTCTCCCACCCACCTTGCTTACAGGCAGGGACCACTCACAAGTGTTGTGGTTCCCTATGGCCATACCAACCCTGTGCATGAAGGACTCTGTTCCCTTCGGATTATTCCATTCATTCCTTTACTGGCTTTCTCTTTCAATCAGTAAATAATGATAAAGTTCATATTCTATACCCAGTGCAGTGTATCTAGTAGTGATAAAATGATGAACAAGGTCTTTACCCTCCACGGGGGCCAGTACACTCCAGGAAAGATGTGAACAACAGACATAATTTTAATAAGTTGTGACACTTGTACCAAAGAAAACTAGTGCTCCAAAATAACCTGTCAGTTGACTCCTGCTTTCTAGGGCAAATATGGGAGAGATTAGGAGGCAGCCTTGAGCGCCTCTTAGTGACTGGTGTGTGCCACTGATTGGATAGAATTTAGATAGTTTCTTCAGTTCGGTTCAGTTCAGTTGCTCAGTCGTGTCTGACTCTTTTTGATCCCATGGACTGCAGCACTCCAGGCCTCCCTGTCCATCACCAACTCCTAGAGCTTGCTCAGACTCATGTCCATTGAAGCAGTGATGCCATCCAACCATCTCATCCTCTGTCATCCACTTCTCCTCCTTCCTTCAGTCTTTCCCAGCATCAGGGTCATTTCCAATGAGTCACTTTTTCGAATCAGGTGGCCAAAGTATTGGAGCTTCAGTTTCAGCATCAGTCCTTCCAATGAATATTCAAGACTGATTTAGGATGAACTGATTGGATCTCCTTGCAGTCCAAGGGACTCTCAAGAGTCTTCTCTAATACCACAGTTCAAAAGCATCAATTCTTCAGTGCTCAGCTTTCTTTGTAGTCCAACTCTAACATCCATACATGACTACTGGAAAAACCATAGCTTTGACTAGACAGACCTTTGCTGACAAAGTAATGTCTCTGCTTTTTAATATGCTGTTTAGGTTGGTCATAGCTTTTCTTCCAAGGAGCAAGCATCTTTTAATTTCATGGCTGCAGTGATTTTAGAGCCCAAGAAAATAAAGTCTGTCACTGTTTCCATTGTTTCCCTATCTATTTGCCATGAAGTGATGGGACCGGATGCCATGATCTTGGTTTTCTGAATGTTGAGTTTTAAGCCAACTTTTTTACTCTCCTCTTTTACTTTCATCAAGAGGCTCTTTAACTCCTCTTCACTTCTGCTATAAGGGTGTTATCATGTGCGTATCGGAGGTTATTGATATTTCTCTTGGCAAACTTGATTCCAGCTTCAGTCTACCTAAATAATTCAGTCAACATAATCACTTGTATTCAGTCAGTTCAGTTAAGTCTCTCAGTCGTGTCTGACTGTTTGCAACCCCAGGGACTGCAGGACACCAGGCCTTCCTATCCATGACCAACTCCTGGAGTCTACCCAAACTCATGTCCATCATCTCAGTGATGCCATATAACCATCTCATCCTCTGTTGTCCCCTTCTCCTACCGCCTTCAGTCTTTCCCAGCATCAGGGTCTTTTTCAGTGACTCAGTTCTTCGCATCAGGTGGCCAAAGTATTGGAGTTTCAGCTACAGCATCAGTCCTTCCAATGAATATTCAGGACTGACTTCCTTTAGGATGGACTGGTTGGATCTCCCTGCAGTCCAATCACTTGTATTGGTGAGATACAAATATTGATGAATTGAAAGCTTTTTGTAGTGTGGAGAAGATGTAAGTTATCTACATATCCATTTTAACTATCTTGAAAGTATTTTTCCCTTAACATGTTTCTCTTAGATTTATAGAAATTCTTGGTGTGTGTTAGTCACTCAGTCATATTCAACTTTTTGCAACCCCATGGACCGTAGCCTGCCAGGCTCCTCTGTCCATGGGGATTCTCCAGGGAAGAATATTGGAGTGGGTTGCCAGTATCTTCTCCATGGGATTTTCCCAACCCAAGGAACGAACCCCCGTCTCCTGCATTGCAGACAGATTCTCTACCGTGTGAGCCATGAGGGAAGCTGTCATAGAAATCCTTAAATGTGTACAAATAATTCAAAAGCTAAATAGATTGAATTGGGCCTTTCTCCTCCTCCTAAAAGAATAATACACAAATTGGATAAATTTTACATGTGATGACTTGAAGGATTATGGTTTTTATTTCTTTTACTGTTTGGTTTTCAGTGTTTAAAAAGGGTCAGGAAAGATGACTTCTACGTAGATTTTTGAATGATAACTTTGAGGTGTGAGATGTTTTTAACCTAATTTGGCATTCATCATTAATAAAACCATTTTTGTGTAATGGACAAATTTTTATAAAAAGTAAAGAATAACAGTGAGATGAAAATGTAGTCCTATGATAAAGTTGAAAAGTGTTTTTGGTTTTTAAATTAGAGAAAGGAAAGCTCAAAGGGAGATGGGATTATTTTTATATAGCAGAAGTGTGATTATACTAAATTGTCTTCATCAAAAGATTAGTTCTGCATTTCTAAGGAGACTTGCAACAGGGTAGAGTTTCTATAGCAGAAAAAGAAAGTATATCTTACCAAGGGGAGTGTGTCCGTTAATCACTAAAGATGACCAGTAAGAGTTTGGTCAGTTTCATCTACCAGTTATAATAAGCACTTCAAACATTACGTAGGCTTAAACGTTTGTTTGAAAACAGGTGATTACAGATACCGGATAACAGTTGATAAGTAACAGCATGTTTTCTGGGTTACATACATTCTTACTGTTCTTCATCTCTTATTGCTGCCAGGAATTTCTTTATATGGCCATATTTTTATCTCAGAAATGAAATCTACTTATTCATTCATTCCTTATTCTAGCATCATTATGTGTATAATATACAAATCCATATAACTGAATATAGGATGTGTGTGTCTGATAGTAAAGGAACCCTGTGAGTCTTAAGCCAGTAGGTGTTTCTTATTTGTAATGGAAGGGATAAACCACAGACAGCAACCATTTTCAAAGGGTAGTGAGGAAATAAATCTGCTACACTGGGATTTTCATTACTAAAATTTGGGGTGCAGTTTAGAAAATGCATTTGCATTGGAGGCATTTCACAGCTGCAGTGTTTTACAGCAGCTACATAAATGCAAGTTTAAGTAGAGGGTGGATATATCTTTATTAGCCCTCCTTCAAAGGTAGAAAGGGATTTTGACAAGGAAGGCATCTGTGCAACCACACAAAGATTTTGCATTTCCCCAAGTTGAAATTGATGAAATTGTACTGCCATGCTTGGCTGCTTCTCTTTTTATTTCTTGTAATAAAGGTATTTTTCTTGCTCCTGATCTCCTTCCCTTTAATTTTTGCCCAAAGCCTTTATTCAGTTGATATTTTTTTTTCACTTAAAATTTGTAACCCCTGAATGAAACATAGGATACTCAATCTATTCACATATCTCTATAAACTTTAATAAGACACTTAAATAAAATGTTTGAACAACAGTTTAAGAGTGACCTGTGAGATAATTTTCAGTGGCTCTATAGTAAGTACTGTGCACAAAACTTGACTTACACTCCAGTAATATACTACTCTTTCTTCTTTTATGCTTATTATTAAAAAGTTTTAGCAATAATTTAGCCAAGTATGATAGTTACGAGTTCAGAAGTTTGCATTGGGTTATGTTAAGTTTGAATATGACTCGATCTTACAACTTTGTGATCTGAAGCAAGCTTATATTCTACTTTTAAGGCTCAATTTCCTCTTGCATAAAATGATTTAATAATTGTATGACGTGAAGTGAAAGTATTAGTCACTCAGTCGTATTGGGCTCTTTGCAACACCATAGGCTGTCCCCTCTGTCCTAAAGGATTCTCCAGGCAAGAATACTGGAGTGGCTAGCCATTTCCTTCTGCAAGGGATCTTCCTGACCCAGGGATCAAACCCAGATCTCCTGCATTGCAGGCAGATTCTTTACCATCTGAGCCATCAGAGAAGCCCTATTGTAGTATAAAAAGTATAATGAAGAATGTTTACTGATGGCTAGATAAGGGGATGCATATAGAACTTTCAGTGATAACCAACAAAGACCTACTGTATAGCACAGGGAGGTATACTCAATATTTTGTGTTAATCTATAAGGAAAAAGAGTCTGAAAAGGAATATATTTATGTGTGCATATCCCATGGACTGGAGCCTGTCAGAATCCTCTGTCCATGGATTTCTCCAGGCAAGAATAATGGAGTGGATTGCTGCTACCTTCTCCAGGCCATCTTCCTGACCCAGGAATTGAACCATGGTCTCCTGCATTGGAGGCAGATTCTTTACTGTCTAAGCCACCAGGGAAACCCTATATATGCACACATAGATGTGTGTGTGTGTGTGTGTGTGTGTGTGTGTGTGTGTGTGTATCTGAATTACTGTGTTGTAAAGAATCCACCTGCAATGCGGGAGACCTGGGTTTATCCCGGGGTTGGGAAGATTCCCTGGAGAAGGGAAAGGCTACCCACTCCAGTATTCTGGCCCAGAGAATTCCATGGATTGTATAGTCCATGGGATTGCAAAGAGTAGGACATGACTGAGCAACTTTCACTTCACATATATGAAACTAACATGATATTGTAAATAAGCTATATTTCAAGAAAAATAATGAAACAAAACCCCTCCCTAAACTTTTAGAATATTCTTGCTACATGATGAAAAGTTAAATAAATAGTAAATATTATTTATAAAGCAATAATACTAGAAATATGTAAACATTTTTAGGACAGTAAGTGAAATGTTTTTGCTAGTGTGTCACAGAGAACATGGGAAGTCAAATGTAGAGAATGGGTAACTGTATTAAGAAAACACATGATTTTCTCTATTTTGATTGTTGATACCCCATGTATTAAGTGCCCACACTGTTCCAGGCTTTACGCTAAGCAATGCCCATTTGTTATTCCAATGCAATCTGATACTAATTAATAATGTAACCAACTCAATGAAGTGAAATACTCACCCAGTAAACACAAATGAACAGAAGCATCAGGCCTCTAATCCATATATTCTAAGTACAAAATCCCATTTTTTCCCACTGCCCTTCATTCCCCTTGTAATTGAGAAATTACTCCGATGAAGACCATCAGGAGGCTTGGAGACTTTCTCAAAACTGGCTTTGAATTTTGAGTCAGAAATGGAGAGCCTTCCCCTAGTGGTCATAGATCAGAACTGCATCAGGGACGGGCTGCATGGGAAACGGAGGGACATCTATTCCCAGGTGGCTCAGTGTGGTGACTCTTTGTGACCCCGTGAACCGCAGCACGCCAGGCCTCCCTGTCCATCACCAACTCCCTGAGTCCACCCAAACTCATGTCCATTGAGTCAGTGATGCCATCCAACCATCTCATCCTCTGTCGTCCCCTTCTCCCACCTCCAGTGTTTCCCAGCATCAGGGTCTTTTCTAGTGAGATAGTTCTTCGCATCAGGTGGCCAAAGTATTGGAGTTTCAGCTTCAACATCAGTCCTTCCAATGAATGCTCAGGACTGATTTCCTTTAGGATGGACCAGTTGGATCCCCTTGGAGTCCAAGGGACTCTCAAGAGTCTTCTCCAACACCGTAGTTCAAAAGCATCAATTCTTCTGTGCTCAGCTTTCTTTATAGTCCAAATCTCACATCCATACATGACTACTATAAAAACCATAGCCTTGACTAGACAGACCTTTGTCGGGAAAGTAATGTCTCTTCTTTTTAATACGCTGTCTAGGTTGGTCATAACTTTCCTTCCAAGGAGGAAGCGTCCTTCTAATTTCATGGCTGCAGTCACCATCCCAGGTGGCTCAGTGGTAAAAAATCCACCTGCCTATGCAGGAGACACAGGTTTAATCCCTGAGTAGGGCAGATCCCCTGGAGTAGGAGGTGGCACCCCACTCCAGTATTCTTGCCTGGAAAATCCTACGGACAGAGGAGCCTGAAGGGCTACAGTCCATAGTATCACAAAGAGTCAGACATGACTTAGTGACTGAGCAGGCATGCAATACTGTTAGGACCACAAGACCTGACTCTAATGCTCACCTAGAGAGTTTGGTGGAGAAATTCGCTTTATAAAAGTGGTAACCAGCTTTAAACAATGGCAAATGGGTAAGCTTTAGGCCAAATGCCCTCAAAAGAGTAAAATAGGTTAGTACTGGGTAGAATTTTTAGGGATCAAAGAATTAACCTGAGTATAGCTTTGATATCTTTGGAGCAAAGCGTTGGCTGTTGGTCTTTGTCTGAGCAAAGACCAAAACTGGTTTTTAGATATATAAAATAACCTTGCGCTACAGCAGGGATAAATCCTGGGAGAGTTACAACTAGAGTTTTGTAGAAGTTGGTCATTCTTACAGGTAGGTAAGTTGTACCTATCATGGTCCACTCCATGCTATTAAGAGAAAGAACTGCAGTGTATTGCATTGTAAAAACAACTAGCCTGGAGATCCTGGGGTTAGCCCCTAAGCTATGTTCCTCGTCTGTGGCTGCTTCAGGTCTTTCCCTAGTATATTTGTGATCCCAGGTAAACATTATTTTTTTCTAGGCTTCTTTCTATATGCATAATTGGCTTTAACTAAGATCAGTATATCAGGACTACTCAGGTATTTTAATCTTACATGATCCTGGGACATAAATACTTTGCCAGCCAAGAGGGCTGTTCTGTTCATTAGACTGCACTCTTGGAACCAGGGTCTTGGTATAGGATGACACATATAGACACAAGTTCTAGAACTCTTGAGGCATTTGGTTAATCACATGTGAAGCTGAGGGTCAGATAATTCTGCAAAGGGAAAAGATGGGAATCAGAGATCACTGTCACTCAATCAAGACTGTCAGCCTCTCTCAGCATCCAAATGGAAGCTAAGAAAATTTTGAGAAAGGCCTTCCAAAGTGCATAAGCCGTTGAAGTGATGGTGGGGCAGGAAACCCTCTTGCCTTGGTCTTAGGGTGTTAGTGATCTACTTCATTATGTTCTTTGAAAAATAAATAATGCATGCAGCTTGCTTAGATATTTCCTCACAGGTGATCAGCACTCAGTCAATAAATCTACCTTTATATACCAGTTAGGCTATGTTGTCTTTTGTTCGTGTTAGTGTATAGTAACTAAAGCATGATTCATAATGTTAGAATGGTTATATATTTTTTCCTCCTAACCACCATGATGTAAATAATTCCCATTCCATTCCCATTCCTTTCTCCAAGAGGAGAAAAATAAAAGATCACAACACAAAAATGGTTGCATTTAAGTGGTTTATACTTTCATGCGGTGTTTGGCAAACACACATCCTCTTTGGAGCTCAAGACCTGTACTTTAAGTAAATTGTCATGACTTAGCAGCAGCAGCAGCATGAGTACAAATGGATCTCTCCTTTCTTGATGGTATGCCCTCATGCAGTGCTTTCTTGTCTTTTCAGATCCCCCAGATCAGTTATGCATCAACGGCACCCGAGTTAAGTGATGACCGGCGCTATGACTTCTTCTCTCGTGTGGTCCCTCCTGACTCCTTTCAAGCCCAGGCCATGGTAGACATCGTAAAGGCCCTGGGTTGGAATTACGTGTCTACTCTCGCATCGGAAGGAAGTTACGGAGAGAAAGGTGTGGAATCCTTCACCCAGATATCCAAAGAGGCAGGTAGGATGAGATCACAGTGATCAAGATGACCCTCTTTAAGTGTCTGTGGCTTTAGGCTTGTTTCAATCATTAGTGAACACTATTGACAATAACCTTATTCCTACTTTCACATTCCCCATTACCTGTGAAGTGAATCTACAGAGTCCTCATTTCTAGCACATTGTGATTTGGAAGATAATATTTTCAAAGTTGTGAAACTGAAATCCCTTAAAAGTGGAAGAAGTAGAGAGAAAATAATAGATACTAAAACTGCCATCTGACTTCTGTGCAATATCTGGTGGTGTGGATTACATTATCTCTAAGGAAAACAAGCAAATGTGGCTAAACATGCCTCTTCATGCCTCATTCCTCTTTACCCCTCTCCAAAATGAAGAGAATGGTTTAAATTATGAAAACCCAACTACAGTCACACTGTGCTTTGAAGGTGAGTAATGGTGAGGGCTCTGAATGACTTGGCCAAAACAAATTAAATGAATTATCCAGGCAGTAGAATGTACTTAGATATCCTTTGAAACTGTAGATTCTTCTGAGACAGTTCTATTAGATAGCATTTGGAGAAAGTTCTTTTCTGTTTGCTTATTAAACTCAAAATGGAAGGTAATGGGTTCAAATGCTTGACAGATTTTGTAAAAATCGAGACATAATCTTCAAATTTAAGAATCGTGACAATGCATATGCTGGCTTCCCTGTATGGAAATGTTGAATCTAGTAAATATAGATTTTTTTGAAAAATTTCATACTTCGATATTCCTAAAAAGTTTTTAGGCTAAAGTCTGGTCCTTGGTTTTGGTGGTAAGGATATTATCCAAACTGTCATTGATCAGAATAGTTAACTAACTGTAAGGCCGACAAACAGAGCAATAGAAACAGAGGTTCTTCTCATGAGGACCGATGCCATAGATCCTGAAGACATGGCTTGGAGCATTTGACTTGCAGTCTGTGGATGTCCTCAGACATGTGATGCCCCAGCATATGGATGGTGTGTCTGTACATGGCTGCTGGAAGAAGGGAGCCATGGCTTCTTTATGAATCTTGCGCTTCTTACTCAGTGCCTTATCATTATGTCTAATTCGAAAATGTCACTGGAGGGCTGGGCTATTCTTATACTCTTCCTTCTGGCTGAAATACTGTCACTCTTAGCACCTTTGACGGCAGAGCCCCTAACGATTTGCAGGATTCATCCTTAATGCCATTTCTAGGTCCATACAAACATGTATACAAAACCTTCTGGATTCTGTCAGCTTGGCCTTGTGTCCCACGCTAGTTATCGCTGGTTAGCGTGGTTTGTTGTCGCTGTCATTTTCTATCTTGCCCCGGAGACTCTAAAAGGGAATGTGTCTTCTGAGTCACGGCTGTACTCCCAGATACTCTGTTTCTAAGGGAAACATTTCTGGAGTGAGTCGGTGAGAAACTTGCTGATTAAGAAATAAGTCTTAACTCTGGCCTTGTGTCTTCCATGCTGTGATTTATAAGACTCATTAACAGCTGAAGTCATGAAACTTTGGAGAACAGCCTAACCACTTTTGATAACTATGCGTTTATTTCTTTGTTTCTTTGACTTCTGCTTTAACGAAAATAATGTTAGAGGCTGACTTACAGACCTATCTAAAATACGGGCATAATAACCAATAGATAGGATAAAATGAAGAGAAAATATGGATAAAATAGTAAGATAAAGCTGAGAATGAAGTTCAGATGCCATCTGGTTCTACAGAAGTGCCACAAGTGAATCTCAAATTTAATACTGAACTGTGTACTGGACAAAGCAAAGGGCACTACCCACTTTGTTACAAAATGTGCAGGGTTCAAAAGGCCAAAATCGTGTTGACTGTTTAGTAAAGGACAGAATCAAGACAAACGTTGGCCTTTATAAAAGTCTGTGTTCTAGAGACAGGTCAGTGCTGAGTTTCCTATGCTTGTTTATTCCTGGTGTCACTTGGTGAGAAACTTTACATATACAAAGTCTGCTGTATAGGACTCTTCAAAAAGGAAAAGACCTTGTAATATGATGTGAACTCCCCAGCTTATAATTTTAGCTAATCATACATTGAAATGACCCAGCTCAAAATAAAATTATTGGCAGCCATTTGGGATAAAACCCTTCAATCTGAAATCCTTTGAATTTGGGTATGAGGGTAACTAAAAAGCCAGCTGCAGAAATGCCAGAAAACACTATGAGTTCAGCTAATGTCTTGCAGTGAGTTCTTCTTCATTATGATAGTTGACATGCATTTATATTAAATTTCATTGGAACCATACCGTATGTACAATGAATTTAAGAAAATTCGTTTGTGTGCCTAACAGACCCCCCAGCATTCAACACCCTCCTCTCTTCCAAAGAAAGGAGGAAATAAGAGGAGGGAAACTTATAATTGAAGTGGTGTGTGATAAGTCTGCTCACTCAGTATGTGTATTTCTTAGGAAAAAACTTGAGATGGGAAGCATGATTCCATCATGTATTAGGTGGGTGTCACTTCTGCGGGCTGCTCATATTGTGAGCATGTTGCCAGCCCAAAGGTGATTCCAGTGTATAAAGGTAAATATTCATTTTCCACGACTTATAAGAAGACTCCAGCTACCTTCTCTGACATTCAGAGGAACAACAATATATTCTAATTCGGAGTAAAAGAAAAAGAATTATAAAAATTTGCCCTATTGAAATTTCAGGAAAGTATACATTCTTAGGAAATTTTAGATAACTTTCAAGGGTAATTTTCAGTGTTTACTTTTTTTCTTTGCTAGTTCTAGAACTTGATCCTCTAGAAAGACATAAGTCAAGGTGCAAGTAAGGAGAGGTAGTGTGACATATAGATAAGCTAGTGCAAAGGTATCAGAAAGACCTGGATTTGGATAATGGTTTCCATCACTTGTATACTGTGTAATGTTTGACACATAATTGAACTTTCCAAGTCTCAGATTCCTTTTATAGAGAATGAGATTAATGAGAGTAAGATAAATTAAATCCTGTATGGGAAACAGAACACCTAATGATGCCTAATTATTAGTGTTTAACACTAGTTTCTTATAAATCAGTGAAGTTATTCAAGTTATCGCTTTAGTTTGAAAAGATTGAAAATAACTGGAGTGATAGATAACACTTGCCTTTAGTCATAACTCAAAGGTTATGTGTGTGTGTGTGTGTGTGTGTGTGTGTGTGTGTATAAAATATAGCTGAGTTGCTATTCTTACTCACATGCTTTCATTGTATAAGAAGCATACCAAGAAAAGGAAGTGAGCTATTCAGGTTGACCTATCCATGTGGTATGTGTGTGTATTTGTGTGTGTGTGAGGGTAAGTGGAGAGAGCAAGCGTAAGCTCAAGGATAATGTTTCTGTGTTCTGCTGGAAGGTTCCGAGGAGTTACTTCCATTCTTTCAAACCGTTTGAATATTGTGGTTCTTCTTTATAAATGTCTGTAAAAGTTGCACTCTTTTAAAGTGTTTCAGTTCCAAACTTTAGGCTTAAGTCTTTAAGCAAAAGCTACTTATAAAACTGGATCTTAAAGGATCTTGACCATGCATGTAGGCATAGAACATGGGGTGGATGCTCCTTTGTTAGATTCTGATAGAACAAATCAAGACAATAATGTCAGAAAAGGAAGCTGTCCTTCAACAAGGGGCCATCTAATTTGTCTGGGACATGAAAGTTTATATACAGTTTCTCTAAGCTGCTGGAGAAGACCTTAATAATTCTCCTCTCATGTATAGTCATGGATATTTAAATATGCATGGATGCTGCTCCTCGTTGAACTTTCAGAGAGGACTGTAACATGATTTTCTCAGATGATGAGATTTTTGTAAAACAGTTATATTTGCATAAATTGCCCTGTTTATTTGAATGGCTGCACATGCAATTTCAACAAAAGCAATTTATTGCTTAATATCACACAGAATGAGAGCCTATTCACTCCCAGTGTGCTTTAAAATTCAGGTCAGCATAATAAAATAAGTAGCATAAATTAGACATAAAGAGTTCTTTTCTAAGTGAGGGTCAAAAGAAGTGCTTATGATCGTGTAAGGCAGTAATATAGTCCAGAGCTTCTGAACCAAATTTGGGTCAAGGGTTATGAGAGTAAGGACATCACATGTAACTATTCTAGTTTGTCACAATTTTCAGGAGAATCTCATGACCACTGCTTCACAATGTGACACAGATAGTCATGCTTCATTACTGCCATGCTGTCATGAGACATACCAACTTTTCAAAACCAGAAAGAATACTTGAACTATCCTTTGGTATTTCATGCTAATCACTTAATCACTTATTTCAATTGGTCTTATAATTATTAGGTAAACTCTAGACTTTTTAATTGAGTACTTTCTCTTGACCAAGAATAGTTTTACCTAGAATAACTAGATGAAGATTTAACTGCCTATTAGTAACTATTATTCAGCCTTCAGTTTTTTTTTTTTTTTAACCTCAGGAGCAGGGGGGATTTACTCACTGTAGGATTTGGTTCTCATTAGAGGATCCTTTGCTCCGCCCTCCCTCACAGATGCAATGCTTTCTTTCATTGGCTGTGTTGTCGGTCTTTCCCACCTGACTGTAACCTCCATGAGGTCAAGGGCTTTGCCTTGGAACCCTATCATCTAGGCTAATTTTTGGCATATAGAAATCATTCAGTAAATATTTGCTAAGGAAAGAGAAAAGGACCAACAGTTGTATTTTCCGTTTGCCTTTATTGAGGGTAAAATGGCATGCAGAGGAAATGCTTATGATATATAATTTCTAGAATATATAAATATTTGATTTGTGAGTCATAAAAATTATATCCTAGATCTGTTTGCTTAAATTTGTCACAGTTACCCCCACCCTAAATCTACTCCATTCTTCCCTGTTACCATCCCCACACACAACTTACAGCAGTATGATGCAACAGGGCTATAATTCACAATATTCTCATCTATATTTCTATGCTAACTTTGAGGATTTTCCAATTTTGTTTTGCCTCTTCAAATCATGGTGAATATAGAAAACTCAGACATTTTAATGTCTGCTTGGAGTGTTTCCTTAGTGAACTGTTCAGTGATCCCAGTTTAAATTACAGGTGTTGAATAAGGACTTAATTTCAAAACACAAAATCACAAGCACTCTCATGCTGCTGCTGCTGCTGCTGCTAAGTCAATTCAGTCGTGTCTGACTCTGTGCGACCCCATAGACGGCAGCCCACCGGGCTCCACCATCCCTGGGATTCTCCAGGCAAGAACACTGGAGTGGGTTGCCATTTCCTTCTCCAGTGCATGAAAAGGAAAAGTGAAAGTGAAGTCGCTCAGTCGTGTCCGACTCTTCACGACCCCATGGACTGTAGTCTACCAGGCTCCTCCGTCCATGGGATTTTCCAGGCAAGAATACTGGAGTGGGGTGCCATTTCCTTCTCCGAAGCACTCTCATAACATCATTTATTTTTGGTTGCGATTAAAATGAAACTAAGTTCCTCAAGAAGAAGCTTTGTTTTTTTTTAATTTTTGGACCTTCAGTGGTTAACACAGTACTTCAGATTTTAACCCACACCCAATTTGTTAGCACATCTTGAGTGTATCCCTTATCGCCAACTGTCACTACAGTTACTTTAGTTCTGAGCCCCACTTTATTCTTAATGGTTCATAGCTTCAGTTATCCTTGCCTCCAGGTCAGCTCCTCCAATATAGGATCTGTTTCACTAAGATGATCATCTTCAGAAAACAAATACAGAAATTCTGTTATCTGTCCCTGGCTTCCCTTACTCCATAGAATTCAGCAAAAGATGTCTAGCCTGGAGTATAGGTTATTTCTGACCTGGTACCTGATGTAGTCACCAGTCTTACTCCATACTGTGCCTGTTATCCTTGATTCCTACTTCAAGCCCCCATATATACATTTCTTGTTCTACCACAGTCAGCCTTCTGTTGGTGTCAGGTTATTCTGTGCGTTTGCTAATCCTTTGCCTGGACTATGAGCTAACTCTTTTACCAAAACATAACACCTTGAAAAAAGTTACCCCTGGCATTGTCTCCCTCCATGGTCCTGTTTTGGATCATAGTGTGTACATGTGTCTTTTTTTTTAACAGCACAGTACTGTAAAGTCCCTCTCCATGAATCAAGTCATGGGGTTGACCAATTGCCAAGTCACAATGAGAGAATGAGAGTGTGTATCACGGTAAAGGCCAGCGATTTGTATTCCAGCCTCCCTTGAAGCTAGGATGCAGCCATGTCACCCAGCCTTGGCTAAGCAGACATACCCAGGCATTCTCGCCATAGGCAGATCAGGAGCTAGAGGCACGAAGGAGGGACAGTGGAATTGCATTTTATTGACAGCAGCAGCAGCAGTGTCCAGGATCCAGGAGTAGAGGTGGTATCTATCATGAAATGGTAGTGGTAGCATAATCTCCTACTTCCCGTTTCCAAGAGTAGCAGCAGCAGGGCCCCAGCGAACTTGGCCCTGTGGTACTTTTTGTTTCTTTTAACCTTTGATCCTAACAGCCTAGTCATCCTTTGTTTCATCTTTTGACTTTGGTTCCTTGGTCTCCCCAGTGATTCTGTAGATGATCTAGAATAATTTCAATCAATATTTTACTACTTAGTCTAGAAAGACTTTACTTATGTTATTTGGCTTCCACCTTCATAAATATAATTGAGTGTTGCTTCTGAGAGTTCTGTAACACTTTGTGTGTAAGCATCATGGGATTTGTTGCATGGCATTGTCATCAGTATCATCTATCTAATCCTCTCCCATTTGAATGTGAGTTTATTTTTATTTTTTCTTAGCATGAAGATTTGACTTTTATACATCACCAAATGATTATCACAATAAGTTTACTGAGCATCCATCATCTCGTATAGATTCAGAATTGAATATAGAAAAAAATTGTGATGAGAACTCTTAGAATTTAATCTCTTATCAAGTCTCATATTTAACATATACCAGAGTTAATTATGTTTCTCATGTTGTATATTACAACTCTGGTACTTATTTATCTTATAATTGGAAGTTTGTACCTTTTGACCACCTTTATCCAGTTCTCCTCGTTCTATCCCTTACCTCTGGTAACTAGAAATTTGACCTGTTTTTCTATGAGTTTGTTTTTGAAGTGTAGTTTACCTACAACACTGTATTAGTTCCTATCACATGACATGGTGATTTAGTATTTCTGTACATTTCAAAGTGGTTGCCATGATAAGTCTAGTTACATACAGCATGTCACCATACAAAGATATTACATAGTTATTGACTGTCTTCCCCACACTGTACATTTCATATCTATGACTCATTTATTTTAGAACGTAAGTTTACTGAAGGTAGGAATTATGTTGTGTTTGACTTTTGGTACTCTGTATCTAGGGTAATGTCCAACAGAGATTAGGCTCAGTATATGTACACTGAATTTAAAAATAGTCTATAATAGTATAAGAGTATACTATTATACGAGTGCAAGAGTGTAGTAAAGTAGTATAATAGTGTATAATAGTATATTTCCAAGGTTGTAGTTGGAAATTTTTTCCAATTTTAGCTTTCAAAGTTATCATTAATATGCTATAATAAACTTATGAGAAGAGAAAAATAGGGTAAAGCATCTGGTGGCATGTCTTACACTCATACAGTGCATGTCTGAATACTTTCTTTGGGTAACGTATGCTATGAGTAAATAGGAGTTAGCAGATAAGACTGCCCTAAGGCTGCCTTAAATGGGGTAGTGAGTGACATTTTAGGAAGAGGTTGTCATGTAAAAAACCCCAAGAGAAAATTGTTTAATGGCATTTAACATTTTAAATGTTTCAAATGAAACAGAATCACTTTGAAGGAATTTTGACTCAGATTTCTAAATGGAGAGTGTTCTTTCACTCAACATAAAAAGTACTGCAGAAAATGTTTTGGCTTTGGGGTTAAGAACTTGTGCTTCCAGCCCTAACTGTTTTGGTAACTGACTGAGAGCCAGCATCTTGCTGCTTTGGTTTGCAAAGTCATCACCTGTTTATTGTGAAAAGTAGCCTCTCTTGGTTCAGAGAATTCTAGGATCCTAATCCATCTTGATTGAAAAAGACAGGTTTCCTCTGGGCAATAGTCTGTTGGTGATGTGGGACAAATGTGGATGATAACGGAGTGCTTTTGCTGCATGTAGAAATACGGTGAAAAAGTATATCTCAGCAAGTCCTCCTCATTTCTTCCACCTACCTTCATTGCAGCTGAGGAACGTGGAGGAATGTGAAAAGATCTGAATACCAAATGAACCCCTGAAAAGATCTGAATACCAAATGAACCCCTCCTTTATTCGTTGACTTAAGCATGGTTACCATATGTTGCATGTGCTGAGGAGAAAAGAGACGTGGGATTCTGGCATCAAAGTTAAAGATGTAGTGAAAAGGCACACAGGTCATCTTTTAATATAGGAATGGAGACTCAAATACAGAAAATTCTTTTGAATAATAGAATTTTTTGGTCAGTTGAGTAGAGGAAAAGAGAATCATGCTTCTGTAATAGTTATCATTATACCACTGAACTTCAGAGGCAGAACATCTGACTTATTATCCCTTTTGAGTGACACTGAATTTAGTGTTCAAGTGAACTTTTCTTTTCCCAGTCTTTACAAAAATTCTCATTGGAAGAGACTCCCAGTTTTGAATCCCATAGGTTTTGATAAGTGTCAGCAAAAGAGAGAAAATATTGGAAGAATATTAGTTAGCTAATAGAATTGGAGGGAACTATATAAAACTTAAGTGCTTATGGGGAATGTCTATGTTTTGCTTGTGTGAAAGTAGGACATTTTGATTTTGAGTCCCACTAAGACTATGTGGCAACGCACTCATATTCTTGCCTGAAGAATTCCATGGACAGAGGAGCCTGATAAGCTAGAGTCCGTGGGGTCACAAAGAGTCAGACACAACTGAGCAACTAACACACACACAAGACTATACACAGCAAGGAAAAGTTATTTCCATAGTAATTTCAGTGCTGTAACTGAAACTTGGGGTGGTCGGAGTCTAAACAATGCTGTCTTTTTGGTTGTCTTTGCCAGAGTGTTCCTCTACATTGGAATAGGCAAGCACAGGCACCCATGTAGAAAAATGGCAATGCTTATCAAAACAGAGGCAAGGAGGTAGGTACTGGAATTAGTCAAATGGATAGTTCTGAATAATAGATGGATACTCTGGCCCACGAAATATTAAATTGATGAATGGTTCCTTGGAAAATATCTATTTACTGGAGCTCAATTTTCCTAAATTATTTTGCGTTTTGAACAACTTGATGCCTATAAATGTAGCTTCTTTGGGACCTGCATAGAGAGATCTGTTTACCTCTTATTTGGCAAATAGACCCCTGCTGTTAAATCTTTCAAGAGATTATAGGAAATTCTACAAAGCCCCGTATCAGTTGCATTAGTGCTCCCCAGGCAAACTGAAGACAGCTAGATGATCAATATCTCGGCAGTAGTAGTAGCCATCCTAAAGAGGTTCTACACTGACTGACTGAGGTCCTGGGCCGCTTATAGCTCCAAATATGCCTATTCCCAATTCTTCACATTTCTTGTTACTCATAAATAGCAAGCACTTAAAACATATTTCCAACAATCATTAGATGATATTATTCCATTGAATGCATTAATATGTTAGAGTCAGCATTAATTATCAAGCAGGCTCCTTTCTAGGTTGATATTACTGGGATGTTATCACAGTGTACAAGCCATAGTACTAGGATGATCCTTTGAAAAACTAGTACACAGGTTAAAACATAGGATTTCCATAAAGGGGGGAATATTAAAAGTGAAGTCATCATAGTAATGATAAAGGTCTCAAGAAAAATTCAAGGTATTTATTAAAAGGACTTAAAAATAAATGATGCCTACTGAACATGTCAACATGTTAAAAAAAAAAAGGTTAATTTTCCTAGAGTGTTGGTGATCTTTTGGATTTAAATATGAAAGTTTAAAAAATCAACAACACAGTGACATACCTGGTATATTTTTTAATGAAGATAAATTCCCTTGGTTTTAATTCTGTTGAAGTTGTCAGAATTAAAACTATAGAACTTTTGGTGTATGGTGACTAATTAGATAGAAATATGTTATTTTCAATGTCTTAATCCTAGAGGCTACAGAAATCATAGATTCATCTGGTCTAATTTTTTTTGTTTGTTTTTTGGCAGAAAGTACATAATACTTAGCTCTATAAAAGGATCACACATGTTATTTTCTAAAAACCTGATATATGGTGTTGCACTTAGTACAAATTCTACTGCACACCTTTGATTTACTGATGTAAATTGTGTTGTCAGTCTGTTCTTATGGGTGCTTTGTTCAACAGTTACCGGTAATTAAGATAGGAAGTAGAAATCAGGATGGCTTACAGTAGATTCACAGATGGCATCCTGCTTTAGGGGTTACATCATTTATCTCTTGGGATTCCACTCTATTTTCCCCCAGCTTTCTTGAAATATAATTGACATTTAATGTTGTTCAAGTTTAAGGTGGACAACCTGATGATTCGACACTTACTATTTCAAAATGATTACCACAGTAGGGCTAGTCAGCATCTGTCACCTCACACAATAACCATTTCTTTTTGTGGTGAAAATATCAGTCTTACTCTCTCAGCAGCTTTCAAGTGTATAAAACAGTATTATTGACTATAATCATCCTGCTGTACTTTAGATTCCTAAAACTTCTTTATATAATAACCAAAAGTTTGTACCATTTGACAGACATCTCCTGATTACCTCCTCCCTATCTCCTGGAAACTACATTCTACTTTCTGTTCCTTTGGCTTCAGCCTTTTAAGCTTCCACATACAAGAGATCTCATAGAGTAATCGTATTTCTCTAACTTACTTCATTTATCATAATGCTTCCAAGTTCCATCCATGATTGTTGCAAATGTCAGGGTTTCCTTCTTTCTCATGATAGAGCAATAGTCCATTGTCTGTATGTATGTGTATGTACCACATTTGCTTTATTCATTCATCCCTATGTGGACATTGGGGTTGTTTCTTTATCTTAGCTCTTGTGAGTAGTGCTCAGTAAACATGAGAGTACAGATATCTCTTTGGGATCCTGATTTTATTTGCTTTGAACATATACCCAGCAATGTAATTGCTGGATCATGTAGTAGTTCTATTTTTAATTTCTTGGGGAGCATCCATACTATTTCCCGTAGTGGTTGTACCAGTTATATTCCCACCAGCAGTGCACAGAAGTTCCTTTTATTTACCACATTCCTGTCAACCCTTGTTATCTCTTACTCTTTTTGACAATAACTATTGTAACAGATGTGAGATGCTATCTCATTGTGGTTTTAATTTTCATTTCCCTGATGATTAGTGATGTTGAACATCATTTCATGTACCTATAGGCTATTTGTTTATCTTTTTTGTAAAAATGCAAATTAAGCTCTTCCATCCATGTTTTAATCAGACTGTTTTTTTTTTTTTCTTGGTTTGTATGTTTGTTATTGAGTTACATGACTTTCATATATATTTTGGATTTTAACTCTGATAATGACTTCAACTTTCATAGGTTGCCATTTTATTTTGTTGATTATAACTTTTGAATAGGTAATTTAATCAATTTACATTAATAGTAATTACTGCTATATAAAGACTACTAATTTCATTTTATTGAGTGTTTTCTGGATGTTTTATAGTTCCCTTATTCCTTTTTCCCTCACTGCCTTCCAGATTTGCTGATTTTCCATAGTAGCTTTGATTCTTTAATTTATCTTTTGTCTGTCTACAGTAGGTTTTTGTTTTGTGGCTACCATGAGGTTTATATAAAGCATCTTATAAATATAGCAGTCTTTTTAGGCTGATAACAACACAACTTTAATTGCATATATAAAACTCTACTTTTTACTTCCTCACTCTTTTATATTTTTGGTGACATAATTTACCTATTTTATATCATGTATTTATTAACCTATTATTACAGCAATAGTTTCTAATTTTTTTAAATTTTGACCTTTATACTAGACTTATACATTTAAACACCACCACATTACAGTATTAAGTGTCCTAAATTTGACTGTATACTTGAATTTAATTACTTACCTTTACCTAGTATGTTGTATATTGTTATACATTTCAATATTAGCTTCCTCTCCCTGGTCACAGATTTTTATGAGTTTTGTACGTAAGTTCACCTGATAATCTGCCAAAGATCACACTTGCTATCATCAGGAGCACAGATAGAGAGCCATTCTCTGTTTGGGGGTTTGTGGGATGAGGTACAAGAAGCACTGGGGGGTGCCCATGAGCCAGTGAAGGGGATCTGTAGGCAAGCTGTTTCCAGCGATTCATGGGTAGACTTCTTGATGGTGTCTGTGATGCACTTAGCAGGACTTGTGTCCCTTTAATGCCTTCTAAGAATCCGATGTACCTCTTTCCCAGCGTATTTTTATCCTCCCAGTCTTGAAACTCAGTCCTTGGGATAGAGTGAGATAGCAGTGGGCCTCTTTAGAAATGTCCCACATAGTGAGCTGGGGGCTCACTCCTATGCCCTCCCTTCCGCTCTGGGAGAAACCATGGGCCGAGAAGCTTTCCTCTGGCTCTGAGTGGTACCTCCATGAAGGACAGCTGATGTGAGTAAAGTAGAACTGTTTCTCTTACCTTCTCCAGTGCATCTCAACATACTTTGTCACTCCACCAGTATGTGGGAACTTCTCCACTGAAAACCTGAACTTCCAGCAAGGGCTCAGTTGTCTGTGGCAGCTTGTCTAAGACAGTGTTCTCCAGGGGCTCATGGGGCCAAGGGGAGCTGTATTCAGTTAATGGGCCACTGTAGGGTTCATGTGCCAGGTCTATACCCTTATTACTCATTGCATGAGTGGTCCCTGAGTCCCTTGATGTATCGTGCTGGATCCCACTGACAAAGACACTTTTGTCTGTGGGTAGATGACAGACTGTTTTTACTGAGGGAGGGATATGATGTGGGATGTCTTACTTAGCCATGTTGCTAACATCATTCCTCCTATCTTTTTGAAGAATTGAATATGAGTTTTACTTGGGTGTCCTAAGTCTAAACTGAAAGGAAAAGCTAGAACAAGCACATTTTGTAATAAAAATATGTATGTTAACCCAAGTGACTGCTTTTTTGAAGAAATTTTACTGGATCAACTTTCACATGTTTCACCATTGTTCTGTATGTTTTGCTATATCAGTATAGATCACTCACCCAAGTGGTAGTACTCTATCCCAAACATCTTAAAATTTCTAAAGAGAATTTCTTACTGATTAGACAGACAAAGAGGCAGACAGAAGATGCTGGTTGGAGGTTAAGCATTAGTGACAAAAATTACTAGAGTCAAGATGCTGAAAATGAGGCGGGAGGGTATGGGGTATAGAATAGTCAGGAGATAAAGGGCCTGGTAATAAACCCCTTCTCGTCTAATGTTCTCCTTGGAGTACAGTGGTTTCCTAGGTGCTCCCTTAATATTATTAAACAAAGCAAAGTTTCAGTTTTCCTATACATTGTAAACTAAGGTTTAACAGTAGCTTGCTTTCTCTAAACAAATTCTCTCAGCCTTAGAATACTGCATTCATATTAGCGTAATGCTTTTGAGTGGCAATCTGGATGAATAACATCAAACATTTCTACTGAGCTGTCTGATTTCCAGTTTGACCAACTTTTGGCTAATAATTATTATTGGCTACCTGGCTTGTATCCACTCCTTTTAAAAGTGGAACTCATCCTCTATTCACATCTATTATGTGAAAACATAAAACCTTATTTACATTTGAGTGTGTACAAAAAACAACTTTAGCCTTGAAGTCATCCTCCTAAGTGTAAAATGCATGCATTACTTCACAGTGAAATACTGAGTGTTTTCATTTTTATATCATGACCTTGTATTATGCTCTACAGAGACAGAGCTGGTGCCATGAGTCACAATAGTAGGATTTCTAGTTATTTTGAAAGTTGTTTTTAATCATTGTGGTTTCATTGTTGCTGCTTTTATTTGTTTACTATTATTTAAATAATTTGGTCAAAAATTTTTGAGAATTATCAAAAAAGAGCTAAGTATAAGCAACATAAAGATGGATCTACTTGGAAGGTTATGCAGCAACCCAAGGCATTAGAGGAAAGAACAAGGAATTAAGCTTAAAACAGACAAGTAAAAGGTGACTCTAATAACCCAAAAAGAAGGAGATGATGATCCTTTGGGGCACCACCAACAGGGTGAAGCAGCTCCAGCTCCATCTAAGCCTTCAGTCCTGTTCTCCAAACTCCGATTCCAAGACAATGACAAACCAGTGCCCTGCCATTGATCATGTGCCCATTCCATTGCAGTTGATTGACAGTTCCGCCAGACAGTTTTTTGGAATTATTATAGACATCTAAGGTAAGCGTAAGATCTTAATATCCAAACAGTGACTAGTAGGGGGGTTGTAACAAACGCACAGTGTCGTATATGATATGGTTATGTCTTACCATGCACATTGTAAAATGTTCTAGTTGAAGCAATTCTGTTAAATTTCTGAAATAAATGTGTTTTCCTTTTCCTTTAAACAGATCCTCAAGAGAAATCATTAACTACTTAAATATTTGTAGAGAATTCCCCAAACTACTGGCTTTCTAAAGAGATAGAGAATGCAATTTTCCAAACTTTACATCTGTGACAGCATTCATTAAGAGTCAGATTCCAATCATCTGGTGATCCAATTAGCTGTACTTTACCCCATGACTTGAGGTGTAAGAAATGCGAGTAGGGGGCAATTTATCACCACTGCTGGAAGATCCCACAGTATCTGAGCACTCATTCTAATGGTAAGGGTCAAGAAGAGCATTTTTACATGACAAGAATTTTTTTTCTCATTTATGCTGAGCAGCTTGGAAAAAGAAATGCTATTTCATTTTTTTTTTTTTTTTTTTTTTTTTACAATCGCAGATTTCCTCCAAGCCAATCTTTGTGGCTGCAGGTTTTTGATAATGGGAATAAATAAACTTTCTTTGAAATGTAGAAGTATCAGTAGACAGGGCTCATTCCTAAGCTCTTCCCTGTAGGGGTATGAATTTAATAAGGTGGCTGAACATTCTGAACATTGAAGCCTGGGAGAAATGAGACTTGTTGAGAAGGAAATGGCAGGACCCACTGCATGCTGGTATAGGAATGAGAAGCTTCTGGTTATGTTTGGTATGAAACCTAATAAATCACTTTTCGAAAACTGTGAAAGACAATTGCAGACAGAAAAGTTGCTAGTAAAACTAGTTTATAGAACCTACCTTTAATTGTTCAGTTGAGAAAAACCACTTTTCCAAGATCTGAGTAAGCATGAATAGAATTGAAATGCAAACACTTGGGCTTGAGTTATTCTGTTACAAAACAAAATTCAATGCATAGGATGATGCAGAGAAATAAGACTGACACCCCTTTCTTCTGGTTTAAATTTATTTCCCCTTCTCTCAGCTTCTTTTGGCCACTGGCTTAGTTTCTCCTTTGTCCTTTATTTTCCCTGGACAAGCCTGTTCCCAAACACCAAATATTGCATCACTCTAGGTTTTGACTCAGCTAGTTTCTTCTGCCTGGAATACCCACCCCCACCAAGCTTAGGTGACTGGCAAAATCCCTCAGTGAAGTTTCTTCAGTATGTTCTTTTCTGCTCATCTCCACTGCTGTGTCTTGTTCCTGGTGCTTAGACACATACCTGTAGCAGCACTTAGTTCATGTTGTCACTATTAGGATACAAAAGATTATGAACTCCTCAAGTGAAGCTACAGATACTAAAAATGGTAAGAAATGAAAATTCTTGGGTGTTTCCCTCAATCCATATGCTGACCAGAGCTTCTAACACTGTGCCATGAAAAATGTTAAATACTAAATAAACACTTGTTTAAACCTAGTGTTAACATTGTATGTGTTTTCTAATTCATCATAAGCTCTCACCTAAACCAGCCTTAAGAAATAAGGGAATACATATTTCTCTACCAGATTGCCACAGCAGCTTGTCCCTATTATTACACCAGGTGGGATGAAAGGCTCTCTGGAGAGGTGAGATTTACAGAAGATTTGAATGAAAAGGGCAAGCATATTTATGGATTTTAGATGCCAGAATTTTACTATAATTTAAAGAATGTAAAATTAGTGAATTGTCTTTTTATCAGTGTTGTTGAGTTATTTTTTTTTTAAAGCAAGACGTAATTATATTTAAATTGAAATTTAAACTAATTCTGCCCATAGACTCGTTTTTTTTTTTAATATATTCAGTACACAAAGTAGATTTGCGTAGATGTGTGTGTGTGTGTGTGTGTGTGTGTGTGTGTGTGTGTGTGTCACAGAAAGATTAAGAGTAAAATAGAGAGACAAATGATACATGTTTGGAACCAAGATAGTAAACGGCATGTTGATTCTGTTAGTTGGGAGATCAAAAAGTAAGTATTTTTTCTCTAAATTAAGAAGAAAAAATTTACCATGATAAACAATAAACCACTAAACTTCAGGTGAAATCTCTTATCTCAAAGGGCAAAACTAGTACCTGATTCAAGAACTTGCTTAAGCTTTGCAACATTCAGATACTAAGTAGACTCATCAGAAAAGGGAAGGGGGTGATACTAATTTCTCTTTTATTTATTTTCTTCCAAAGAGGAGGGGGCTTAGTCAGGGAGAAAAATCAAATTTTATTCTAGTTCTTTGGTCTAGATCTTTGGAGGAATGAAGAGACTGCCTCAAGGAGATGGGGAAATACTCAATCCTTGGCATCCATTCTTACCTGCTCCTCTCCCTTTTTTTCCCCCATTTTCCATCATGACCCAAACATCGATACAACACTCACACATTCTCGTTTCATAACAGTTAAGAGCGTGGTTAAAAGTCAGATGTACCTACATTGAAAATCTAACTTTGCCCATTAGTGAAATGTGTGAGTCACTTATCCTTATAAAGGATCCATTTCCTTGTTTTTAAAAGAGAAATAATACTAGTCTTTCAAAGGCTTTTATGCAAAATAAGTGAGCTAATCCAATGAATAAAATTGCTTGCAATAGTACCCATCATAGAGTAGATGTCCTATAAGCATTAGCTGCTATTATGATAATCCTAATCATAAAAAGAAAAATAATAATGATAATCCTTGTCTTTTACCTCTATTTTTCATATATTCAATAAATATTTGTTGGGTGTCTATTGATTGTCAAGCATGGTTCTGGATGTCAGAGGTGAGAAAGAATTAGACCTTTCCTGTACATTCTGGAGAGATAAGAAAAAAGTAAACATGTAATTATTTGTTGGGGATAGATCAGTGAGAAACAAAGACAGAGTTCATTCATTTTTTTTTCATGCCTCTTTATTTCAGTGAACCCCTAACTGAAATTTGCAGTTTCATTTGATTATAAATGTGGACAACTGACTGTAGAAGTAGGAGAAGTTCTTGTGAGTTTGTAACCATTAATAGTCACAGATCCATTCATAACACAGTGCAGTTGTTGCAAATAATGCAAAATATTCAAATAGGATCACTCCTTGGAAATTACGAAAGTTATTTGCTACAACAATGAATTTGGTAATGTCTTTTCACTTTTGATGCTTACATTATAATGGGGGACCCAGATGGCTTTAGAGAGGGTAAACAGTTTGAGATGGTGACAAATACTTGGTTCAAGGTAGAGCTGATAGTGCTCATTAATTACTTGGATATGGTGTTTGAATGACATTCAGTATGAATCAGAGGTGTTTGTTGTATGCAACTAATTGGTGCCTTTTTACTGAGGTGTCGGAAGCAGGTTTGGGGAGAAGAGTGACAATTAGAGCCCTATTTTGTTCTTGTAAAATTTCAAACGCCTTCTGTATATCCATGTGGGAAGGCTGAGTGAGAATTTGAATGTACAAATCTAGAATTAAGAGGAGAGGTTCACGATAGAGATCTCATTTTGAGAATTCATGAGGGTATAAATGGTATTTAATGCTACAAGATGGAATATAATCACTTTAGCATAGAAGGCACTGAAGGACTGAGCCAATATAATAGTTACAAGTCTAGAGTTGGGATGGATCCAGCCCAATGGACTCAGAAGTGCCTGAAGAGGTAGAAAGAACACTAGGAAGTTTGGTGCCCCAGATACCAAGTTTAAAGTGTTTCCAAGAAGCAGAGATTGAGGAACTGAAAATCAGACAAGACCCGACCTGAGAATTGATGATTGGATTTATGAATGTGGAGGTCACCATTTGGCTTTGAAAGAGAGGTACTGGTTAGAAGGTGAAGACAAACTTCAGTAGCATAAGTTCAGTAAAGAATGAGAGGAGATTACGTTGGACAAACTGAAGAGAGAATTTAACAGGAAGTATCATAATAGAGATGAGAGAAAGAGCTGCCTGAGTTGTGAGGGGTCTAAGAAGACATTTTTGGAGGGTTGATTTGGTTTTACATTTACTTCCTGTTCTATTACTCCCATGTTTATTCTGCCCATTCTTCTAATCTCCCCCCAACACACACAAAACACTCCTTTCATCCTTCCATTTTTCCTTATCTTCTCCCTCTTCCAAAATTCTGCTGCTCTGAATTATGGTGGACTGAGGATATGCATATGAAATAACCAGGCCTGTCTCCAATCCATGTGAATGGTATCACAGGGTTTACTGCTCTAGGGTGGGCTTTCAGGGGTGGCTAGATAAGCTCAATAAAAGTTGCAGCCTGGATATTTGTCTCCAGTAGTATTAAGGAATGTTTTCTTCCTGATCATAGTTAAATGGAAACATAAGAGTCTGGTTCATAAGGTGTAACCAGCAGCCCCTCCTTTCTCTTGAACAAGTATAGAACTGAAAGTATAGCTTTCCGTTATATTTATTCATCAAATGATTAGTGAATGTCTGCATCTGCCTTGTGCTCATCACTGTTAGAGTTCTTGAGTTATCAGTGTTAAATAGTCACTATCCTCATGGATTTTATTTTACTAGGTTAAGATAACAATAAGCAGATAAAAGAGATTCAAGGGAGAGAGGAAAAGGAGTCTGTGTAAGATGTTATTTTATATAGAATGGTTGGAAAATCCTCTCTAAAGAGGAGATGTTTGAACAATAGATGAATAAAGTGAAGAACTGAGCCATTTTGAAATTAGGGAGAGATTATTCCAGGTGGAAGGAACAATAGTGTCTAAAGAGCTGGAGATAGGAATGTCTTCACTTCAGTTCAGTTCAGTCACTCAGTTGGGTCCAACTCTTTGTGACCCCATGGACTGCAGCACGCCAGGCCTCCCTGTCCATCACCAACTCCCGGAGTTTACTCAAACTCATGTCCATTTAATCGGTGTTGCCATCCAACCATCTCATCCTCTACTGTCCCCTTCTCCCACCTTCAATCTTTCCCAGCATCAGGGTCTTTTCAAATGAGTCAGTTCTTCACATCAGGTGGCCAAAGTATTGGAGCTTCAGCTTCAACATCACTCCTTCCAGTGAACACTCAGGACTGATCTCCTTTGGGATGGACTGGCTGAATCTCCTGCAGTCCAAGGGACTCGCAAGAGTCTTCTCCAACACCACAGTTCAAAAGCATCAGTTCTCCGGTGCTCAGCTTTCTTTTATAGTCCAACTCTCACATCCATACATGTCGTACCACCTCCAAAGAAAGGATCTCATTGTGTGGAATGATTTAGTTGAGATCATGCATCTGCCATTCTTTCAAACGTTCATTTGATCCTTTCCTAAAATGTTTATAGAATCTTTGAAGCAAAAGGCTAACTCCTGAGGTACTAGCATAACCTCCTTTCCAGTTTACAAGTCCTCTTGACAGCTTCCTTGTCAGATGTACTTCCTTACAGTCCCTGTGGTTAAACTTCAACTGGCCACCTCTGAGATCATCCCCTTTCATCACTTATAAGAAAATAAAATCTCAATATAGACTCAGATTTAGTCTCCTTATACCTCTGGGCACTTATGAGAGTGAAGCAGCTGAGAATGGTGAGACTTTCCTCAAAACTGAATCTCTGTAGTCATATATCACCCATGCCCCAGGCCATCTGTCTGACACATGTCCCTAAACCTGCATCCAGCATCTCCAGTAGCAGTCACATTTTCACCTCTTCCTTTGCACTCCCATTGGTTGCTCAGTCTTATTCTTTTCCATTGATGTTGCCACAGGAATCAGAATTCTTTGGTTGCAAACAATAGAACCAAACTGTCACTGATTTGACTATTAAAAAGTGTATTGGAATTAGCAAGAGTGAAGTACCTGATGAGAACCTGAAAGTTTTAGTAAGAGTCACCCACTTCCTACTGGCTCTGCTATTGGAATGAATAAATTTCCACTTCTTCAGTTCTTCTAGCACTTGACGATTCTAAGGCAGTTCGAGGAAAGAAGGCTTCAGTTGGGCCCACTGGGCCCCTTGCCCATGATCAGATGATAGGAGTGTAATGAGAACAAGTTGAAAAATAAAGAAAGAAAGCAAAGACAGAAAAACAAGTCTCTAGGAGCCATGTTGTTCCCGTAGTAGGAAGATAGACATCTGTATTTATTGATTTGCTAACACTGTGTATTTTCCCATAGATGTATCAGGATGCCACTAGAGATGGGAATGAATCCAGAAAGCAAATATACCTGGTATCCATTTTATATTTTTATTAGCCCTCACTTGAGACACTGAGGTAGCATTTCCTAGAAGGCTGTTATTCTTCCCACCTTGCTCACCAACCCTGACTCGGCTGTCCAGTGAACTATCCTGTGGCACACTCCCAACAACCACATTTCTTGTTTAGGCACCTTTAGTGATTTCAAGATTAAGTACTCTGTATAGAGCAGCCATAAGCTAGATTTGCTCATAGAAGACCAGTCTTTGGCTTTCTGGTAGAATCATGTATAATATGAAAAAAAAAATTTTTAAACTATCAGAGTAATTTGAATCAAATGCTGTATTTTCTGTGTTCCATTCACTATACCATTTGAATGTACAAATATATTTTAACATGTTAGTCCGTGCTCAGCTTATACTTTTGGTTCAACTTTCATGCAGTTTTGAACAATAATGGACTCAAGATACACCCGAGAAGAAGAAAATTTTTCATTAATACAAACTAACAGTAGAATTGCAGTACATACTGTGTAATTTCAGTATAGTACACTTATTAAATTCAGTATCTATACTTAACACAATATAAGAACTTAGGAACTTATGATCATAACATTAGGGGAAAAGTATTGGTTGCAACAGTCTCTTTAGGAATTGTTACTTAAAAACATTTACTTAAAAACACATATTAATGATAAACTCATTTAAAGCTCTAATTGAAATTTTTAAAATTTCATTTGAGCCATCTGCTTCCAAATTTATATTCTAATGCCAACTTTTATATTATTTATTTGGCATTGCCAATTAATTTTTCATTTTCATGAATTTTCACAGCAATTGCAAATTCAGTTTTACTTTTAAAGTAGTTTTAAATTTTGAAGTAGTTGAAGATGTCAAGAAAGGAGGAAAACTTGGTTTTTGTCCACATAAAAGTTAACTTTCTTTTGTCTTACTATTATTCTTAATATGTTATTTGGAAAGCTCATTGATTTGGCTAAAGGTTATCACCCATTTTAAAAGTAAGAGAAACTGAGGCAGAGAAAGTTTGTATAATTTTATACTTAGCAGTCTTTCCACACTGAGGGACAAGGTACTGGAACTGGTATTGAATTTGTAAAATATTACAACATTTTTCCTCTAAGAAAATTTATATCCGTGTGTATAAATAGGAAAACATTTTTCTTGAATGTCTGATAGTGGCGTTGGTGAGTTCTTTTTCCCTCTCCATATGTTATGCCTTTATCATTGTAATATTTTTGAGGACCAAAGAATTATGTTCCCAGTTGAGCCAGTAGCCTTAACAAGCATTTTGAATAAGAGCCATTGATGTATTTTTGTTGCTCACCCCCGCACATTAGCTGATGAATGAGTAATACAATAGTTAACGGGAGATATTTTCTCTGGGATGACAAAGGGGTGTGACCCCTCCCTTGCCCTTCCCCAGCCACTGCCTCTGCGCAAATTAGGAGGCAGTTTTAGTGTCATAAAGACTTTCATTCCAAGGCAGACTGAAGTGACAGTAACAGACCTGGGACTCTAGCCCAGAAATGTGGACTCAGCCTGCTGTTCTAACCACTAGAGCATGGACACCAAATCCATGCATTTTCTAAGCCAATTCCAGGGCAGCTGCTTATTAACGAACAGATGTCACTCGATGGCATTGACATCCATCAGAGAAAATGATTCTGCTTGAATCAGTCCCTGGGCAGTGCAGAAGTCACCATTGTAAGCATCGTCCCAGGATTCCTGCATTTTGCTTTATTAATAATGAATGTCCATGTTGCCTTGGCATTTATCTGACTTGCTACTGCTGCTGCTAAGTCGCTTCAGTCATGTCCGACTCTGTGCGACCCCTTAGACGGCAGCCCACCAGGCTCCGCCGTCCCTGGGATTCTCCAGGCAAGAATACTGACTTGAGGAAGTGAATAAAATTTGACTCTCTGTGTTTAAATGAAATGCCTTGTAAATCACGGCAACCTCTGCATTTTACTGTTTCATTTATTATGGAATAAAGTAAGCTTTGGCCAGCTGAATGGGATGGAAGCTCATTATACCTCAAACGAAGTGATAAAAGAACAGTTTTTTAATAAAACAGACAGCATGACTCTTTGACTTGTAGTATTCACTATTCTGTTGTTAATGGAATCTTAAGAATGTGATTTTGTTTTCAGTCAAATATTTCCAGTCACCACTCTAAGCAAAAATCCTATAGTAGTCTCTCTTCTTTAAAAAATATTGCCCAAGTAAGAAACACCATCCCTAATAATTGTAATTTGCATTAGCCACACATTAAGGATTCAGTTTTGAAACTTGTTAGTTTCTTATGCTGCTGCTGACATACCATCTCTAATCCATATATAGTGATAATAGCTATATTTTTCTAAACCCTATTGATGTTGAAGTCTGCAGTTCTTCAAATATCCCTCTGTGTCTTTGCTGAGTGCCATCTTGTGCTTAGTTAAGAGTCCTTTGGAACTCCCCTGGCAGTCCGGGGGTTAAGATTCTGCACTTCTAATGCATGAGGCGCAGGTTTGATCCCGATCTGGGAAGTGAGATCCCACAGGCCACATGTGGTGCAGCCAAAAAAAAAAAAAAAGTTCTTTGGTTGCAAATAACAGAGATTGATTTTTACCAACTTAAAGAAAATGTTGAATTCATTAAAAGACTACCTGCCTCTGTCATAGTAATCAAAGCAGATTAGAATAAGTAGCCCCTGGAAACCACATCAGGACCTCTAGCAGTAGGTGCTCAGGGGTCTTCTTTTTAGAATCTTACCATATCAGGAACAATGACTCTGAGTCTGTCATACTCAAGAAAAAAAAAAAAATCCAAATCCCTAAGAGACTGGACCAATTAAAATCTGATACTCCTTTTCAGATCAAGATCATGGTGGTGGTTCTGAGAGAAAAGGAGGTTAGTGCAGTCTACCCAAGAGTGCCTCCTGTGTTCCACCCCAGTAGATTCTGAGAATATATAAGCACTTCCTTTTTAGATAAAACATTTATTACAGCACCTAGCACTTTATAAATGTGCAATTAGGTTTCCATTGTTATTTTGGTGATTGCTATATGAGCTTCATTTTTGTGGCTTATTGACTCCATTTAAATGCATTCCTGTTAACGTAATTTCAATATGCATACAACATTAAACATTTATTTGCTTTTTCCAATGGGAGAAAATGCACAGTGGTACTGAGTGACTACATTCAGAAGTGATGTTATGGAATAACTTCCTCGGGGTTATTGAGCAACTGCTTCATAGTAGGATTTCATCTAGTTTGGAAATTTAGCATATAGTAGACTGAGGTTACTCTCTGTATTACCTAGAGAGAAAGAATGAGAACAGAAAAGAAACAGTATTTGCATTCTTCATGTGCATGAATATTCTCACGTAGCTACATTTTTGTCTAGATGTCGGTATATATTCAGAGGCTTTATAAACTGCTTGTAAAGCCACGTCTTGTGTTCAGGACTTCAGCTCCCTACCACATCTCTGCCAGGACCTCTCCTGCTTTCCCTTTAAACTGATCCCCTTCTCTTTCTTTGCCTAGAGCTTATCCCCATCAGAGCTTCCCTTTTGTAGAGAGTTTTGTCTGTATAGGGGTGGGATTATTTGCTGGAGGCCTTTCTCTCTGAAAGTGGAAGTACACAGCCGCTGTAGGTTTTCTCTGGGATTCTGTCCTATACCATTTTGCAGAAGTAACCTTTTGTCTCTTTGTTAATAAAGGTTCCTCATTCCAGTCAACACTATGACTCCAACTCGTTGCCCACCTAATACCTTCGTGTTATGAGGACCTCCCAGCTTCAACTAGGTGGTTCCATCTTGGGGTTGCTGGGTATAAACAGTATTCACTTAAATCGAGTCCTTAAACTTCTAGACCAACTAAATTAAAAAAAGAAAATTGGGTATGAGGTAGTGTGAAGAACTCTAAAATATATCCTTGAGTGAGATGTAAAGAGTTATGTTATCTGAGCTTTGAAAGGTAATGAGGCAGTAGCAGATAGCAGTGAACATAAGTAGAATCTCAGGTAAAACTATACATTAGTTTTGTCTTGCATAATGTATTCGATCCATGTACTGTTGTTTTGTACATTGCTCTTAGGATAAGGGCCTATTGTCATCCATCCCCTTATGACACAAACATGGTAGACAGGATTCCTGAGGCAGTGATTTGCTGCAGTTTCAGAAATGCCAGGGGCATCGCTTCCCAGCAGTGATAGTTTTGCCAGTGTGGAGATCCCTTCTTAAAACTGCTAGCATCCCTGAGTGCCGGACGCCAGATCGGTTTCCTCACTCTTGGATTCTGGGTGGAGGTTTCTACCCCAGACCTTGCTTTATTTGAGACAAATTGTCACAGAGTTGAACCTAATTGGTGGATCCTTGTCATATACGTAGACATTAGATGTGAAGGAAGCTGGGGAAGTGACACTGTAACCAACCTAGACCTATCATCACATGAAGCAGGATTATACAAATGGGAGTGAGCATATGGAAAATGCTAAGGAATCCACCTGCAATGCAGGAGCTGCAGGAGACTCAGGTTCGATCCCTAGGTCAGGAAGAGCCCTTCGAGGAGGAGATGGCAACTCACTTTAGTATTCTTGCCTGGACAAACCCATGGACTCCAGGAGGAGCCTGGCAGGCTACAGTCCATGGGGTCACAAAGAGTCATACGCAGCTGAAGCAAGTTAGCAGCATACAGAAAACATGCCCACTTCAGGGAAGTATTATGGAAATTTGACTGCTTCTGCTTAGTAGAGAAGGCTAAGGGTGGTCTGTTTATAGACTGAGAGAAAATTCAAGAAAAAGATAGAGCTCCAAAGAGAATCCTTAATGAGTCCTACATAGCCTATCGTGATCTGGCTTCAGCACCCATTTCCCACATCTTTTTTCCTTTCGTTTTCTCCTGGTCCTTAAACTCCAAAAGGGTTGACTGTCCTTCGGAGTCTTATATGTGCTGAAATACTCCCATTGCCATCCTTCTGGGAGGGGGTGGGATTAGCAAAGTGATGAGGTAAGCACTTAAAATTCTGAAATGAAATCACTGGATTTACAGTCCTCTGTCATTTGTACATTACCTGTAGTTCTGCTGCTGCTAAGTCGCTTCCGTTGTGTCCGACTCTGTGCGACCCCATAGACGGCAGCCCACCAGGCTCCTCCATCCCTGGGATTCTCCAGTCAAGAATACTGGAGTGGGTTAGGGAAATGAACTTGGTGATTTTCCAGTCATATTTCTGTGACACTGTGACTTTAATTCATGGAACAGTAATTTCAGTAATCTTTGCTTATTTTTCCAGAGCTCAGCCAATTTAGTTTAATTCTGTTCCCTGCCCCTGGAGTAATTGTTTTCTATCTGTTTCCTACCTTTGGGAGCCGGGCCTGCGTTATGCCATAACGCAGTACCATAGACTGGGAAGCTTAAACAACAGATGTGGATCGTCTCAGTGTTCTGAAGACTGGAAGTCCAAAATCAAGGTGTTGGCAGGATTGATTCCTTCTGAGGGCTGTGAGGGAAGAGCCTGATTCAGGCCCCTCTCTTTGACTCAGAGATGTGTGGCTTCTTCCCGCCTCTCTCCACGTTGTCTCCCCTGGAACGTCTGTACATGCGCCCGTGTCCCAGTTTCTCTTTTTCATAAGGACACCGGTCTTATTGGACTAGGGCCCACCTTCATGACCTTATTTTAACTTGATTACTTCTTTAAGAACGGACTCATTGGAAAAGACCCTGGTGTTGGGAAAGATTGAAGGCAAAAGAAGAAGGGGCAGCAGAGGATGAGATGGCTGGGTGGCATCACCGACTCAATGGACACGAATCTGAGCAAACTCTGGGAGCTAGGGGAGGGCAGGGAAGCCTGGTGTGCTGCAGTCCATGGGATCACAGAGTCACACATGACTTAGTTTCTGAAGAACAACAGCAGCAACACCGCTATAAAGAGCTTGTCTCTAAATAAGGTCACATTTTGGGGAACTGTGGGTTAGGACTCCAACAGATCCTTATCTGCATGGTACCACTGTGTGGATCACAATAAACTGTGGAAAATTCTGGAAGAGATGTGAATACCAGACCATCTGACCTGTCTCTTGAGAAACCTGTATGCAGGTCAGGAAGCAACAGTTAGAACTTGACATGGAACACCAGACTGGGTCCAAATAGGAAAAGGAGTACGTCAAGGCTGTATATTGTCACCCTGCTTATTTAACTTATATGCAGAGCACATCATGAGAAACACTGGGCTGGAAGAAACACAAGCAGGAATCGAGATTGCTAGGAGAAATATCAATAACCTCAGATGTGCAGATGACACCACCCTTATGGCAGAAAGCAAAGAAGAACTAAAGAGCCTCTTAATGAAAGTGAAAGAGGAGAGTGAAAAAGTTGGCTTAAAGCTCACCATTCAAAAACTAAGATCATGGCATCTGGTCCCATCACTTCATGGGAAATAGATGTGGAAACAATGTCAGACTTTATTTTGGGGGGCTCCAAAATCACTGCTGATGGTGATTGCAGCCATGAAATTAAAAGACGCTTACTCCTTGAAAGGAAGGTTGTGACCAACCTAGATAGCATATTTAAAAGCAGAGACATTACTTTGCCAACAAAGGTCTGTCTAGTCAAGGCTATGATTTTTCCAGTAGTCATGTATGGATGTGAGAGTTGGACGGTGAAGAAAGCTGAGCACCGCAGAATTGATGCTTTTGAACTGTGGTGTTGGAGAAGACTCTTGAGAGTCCCTTGGACTGCAAGGAGATCCAACCAGTCCATCCTAAAGGAGATCAGTCCTGGGTGTTCATTGGAAGGACTGATGTTGAAGCTGAAACTCCAATACTTTGGCCACCTGATGTGAAGAGTTGACTCATTGGAAAAGACCCTGGTGCTGGGAAAGATTGAGGGTAGGAGGAGAAGGGGACGACAGAGGATGAGATGGTTGGATGGCATCACTGACTCGATCGACAGAAGTTTGGGTAAACTCCGGGAGTTGGCAATGGACAGGGAGGCCTGGTGTGCTGCGATTCATGTGGTCGCAAAGAGTTGGACATGACTGAGCGACTGAACTGAACTGAACTGAATTCACCCCTTACCAATAGGTGTCATACACCATGGAGTTCTAATTCTAGAACACATTGCGCTTATAATGTTGTTACTTATGCAGTGATGTGTTTGTCTATCCCCCACTGGATCATTCTCCCTAAGAACACGAGGTCCTCACCTCAGAGGTGCTAGAGGGTACGTGGTAAATAAACAGAAGGGAGGAGACCTGCATGCCGGGCTCAGCTGTTTGGTCCTTGGCATGTGGTCCCTGAGCGACAGCAGCCTGACTTGCTGAGAACTCTGATTTAGGAAGTGGAAACAGCACCTCCTCCTTAAAAACCAGCATCAAGTCAGTGCCAAGTGCATCATATGTTGCCGAGTGAGGGTCATGTGCTGTCAGGAAAGCTTCACCGTTTAAAGCTTCTCTGTGCAGCTTCCCCTCAGAAACAGTCCATCAGCAATGAAGTGGAAAAAGTATTCAGTGTCTCCTATGCACTCACTGCCACTGCAGCAGTGGGTTTAGAGTATATTCTTACTAGAAATATGTATCTTTCAGCACTTATGTGGAAAAAGGACTTCCATGCTGGTACTTGAAATTGTGTGTGTTCCATTTCCACATACATTGTTTTAGCACATAGTTTTCAGAATAATACAGTGTCAGTAAGACATGAGCTGTTAAACACCTATATATATATATAGGATGCTCTCTGGGGTTTGGAATGGTAAAACTCCACTTTTTTTTTTTTTTAAAGTAACAAAATTGAGAGCTAAATCTGGGAGGGGGTAGGATTAGCAAAGTGATGAGGTAGGCCCTTAAAATTCTGAAGTGAAATCACTGGATTCACAGTTGTCTGTCATTTATAGATTACCTGTACTTCTAGAGATAAGGAAATGAACTTGGTGATTTTCCAGTCATATTTCTGTGACACTGTGGCTTTAATTCATAGAACAGTAATTTCAATAATCTTTGCTTATGTTTTCCAGAACTGAACCAATCTATTTCTTCCGTTAGAAACTTTCAAAACAATGCTCACAGCTTCTGCAGCTCACAGTCCCCAGACCACCATGATAATCATAATATAGTCTTCTACCCCCCCCATTATATAGTATAATGTTACATATTTATCACAACGTGACATCATTGGGCATTGTATCCATAACAATAAACTTAATTTCTAATGTTATAGTTTTGGAAAGAACACATTCTGGATATTTTGTGGCATGATAGTAAGAATTTTGAGTTACCTGGGAAAATAGAAACTTCCTTTGAAGGGTTAAACCCAGTGGTACCATTAGACTAAATTTTAGAAAAAATTATGTATATAATGAACTATAGGTTTTTAACGTATCTCTGTTGATTCTCTGTTAAATTCAGATAATATTTCTATGGAGGTCTCATCCTTAAGAAAATAAGCATTTTACCAGGGGAGGATAAATATATACACATCTACAGTATCATAGTAAAAATAATAACAAATACATGCATATAAACATATATATGTACATACATATAGTTCATATAGAAGATATGTATCCTAAACAGTCTTTAAGGTGAATACTATTTTCCCTATCTTCTAGGTGAAGCTATTGGGGTATCATCACTTGTCCAAGATCACAGAGCTAGCAAGTGACAGAGCCAATATTTGAACACTGGCTGTTAGTTTGGCTTCTGAGCTCCTGTCTTAAATTGTTGTTTCACCCAGAAGTGTTACTAAGTCACTGGTGAATATAACTAACTACGTTCAAATTAATCATCAAGTTATCTCTCTTGCCTTTGCTACTTACAGTCTTCTTAGATTCAACCACTTCTCTGCATTTCTGCTGCCACTGCCCTGGTCCAGATCAATGTCATGTCTGAGATCATTACAGGGGACCTCAGCAAAAGCTCACCAGCTGCTTTCTCCACCTCCTTACTTGGTCTCACTGATCCATATGGCACCCGTAACAGCCCTATACAACATGTGGCATACATCATTCTCTCCTAAACGTGTCCGGAGATTTGCCAGTCCTCAATGGATGAAGATAAAATCTTCATGTTTGCAAGGCCCTTTAGTGATCTGACTGCCACCTGGCTTAGCACAGTGTCATGTGTTCCTGTGTTGCTTATTTGTGTCCTTATCACGCTGGCCTTTTGCATTCCTCAGATGTGCCATGCTGCTTTAGACTGTAGGATGATTAAATATGTCTTATTCTCTCTGCCTAGATATTTTTCCCCAGTTCCCCCCGCATCATCGATTATATATTTGCCAAGTAAATTCTACCCAAGCTTCACAGCTTGGCTTAAATTTCATGACCCCATGGAAGTCTGATTCCTTACTCCAGACTGAGACAGGCCTCCTTTTAATCAGTTGACTAAGAAACCTACACTCCTCTTTATGCCACTTGATATCAAGTCATGGTTTATTTTGTCTTTGATGTTGCTCCCCTGTAAAATGTAAACTCATAACTAAGAATGGTCTTCTCTTTTGTTTCCTGCTGCAACCATTGTAAATAATATACAGGCTGGTCCGAGTGCAGTGGTGTTTACAATTAATTGATCACAACCAGGTACAGATTTCTTTGTTCCTTCTCCACTCCCACTGCTTCACTTGACTAGTAAAAAAAAAAAAAATACACACACACACACACACACACACACACAGTCTTTCATGGTTGAACTGTTGAATGTCTATTGAATGACCAGAGTAAGAAAACTATTTCTGATGAGGCAGGTAGAAAGCAGCATTGGGAAAGTCACATTTAATCTCCATTTTGAAGGGTGACTAGGATCTAAATAAGGCTTAGGTTAGGAGTGGGGAAGAAGTCTTTCTAAGAAACAGAAATCACTTGAAAATCTTAGTGATAAAAAACACAGTGTTTAAAGATGTTGAATAGTGTAGATTTATTTGAATGCAAGATGAGAAGTGGCAAGTAGCCAATGATTTTGAAAAGTTGGCTCAGGTCAAATCAGAGAGTTGAGTCATACATTTATTCTATAAATAATGAGAAACCACTACAAATATTAAGGATGGGACTGATAACACAGTGATTTAGGGAGAACTATTTGCCAGGAATGTGCTTAAAATTTAATGTTTTATAATCAGATATATTATGTTTCAATCCCAGCTCTCATCTTTACTTGCTCTTTGACCTTGGAAATTATACTGAAGCCCTATATTAGTTAGAGCATTGGCTTTTATAGCAAACAAATCCTGAAGTCTCTGTATATAATAAAATTTCTAGCTGTTGTCCAATATGAGAGTCCTTGGTAACTACTCCTTAGTCTTCATTCCTTTTATCTGTAGTTTGCAATCTTCTAAGAGATTGCTGTGTTCAGCTGTCACATAAGGAATGGGGTAGAGGAGGAGATCTGCTTGCTTCTTAAAAGGTTTATCTTTACCTTCAGTGGGTGAAAACTTGTCACATGGTCATACCTGGATGCAAATAGAATTGTTGACTGGCTAGATGCCATCTGGACAACTCTAGCCTGTGTAAAGAGGAATTTGAAATTTTGGCAGGCAGTCAGCCAATTTTGCTGTGTACTCTAAGCCACAACTTCTTTTTTCAGTAAAATGAGGATGTGAATAATATCTAACATATAGATTCATGAAGAAAAACGGTGATATATTATATATGAAATGTCCCAGCATAGTGTTAGGAGTGTAAATGATCCACTCCTTTGATTAAGGGGAAAGATCAGGGACTAAATTCCACTGAAGAGATTGGAAAAGGAAAGGCCTGGGAAGGAACCAGGAAAAGTGTGTGTTAAACTTGGTTCTTAATTGATGTTTTCAGTTTTGCTTTTGGAACATATATTTAAACTCTTGAGAACTTGAATGAAAATGATAACTTTCCTGTATTCAGCTAGATACAGCTCTGCAATGCAGCCAGCAGCTGCTCTCAGCAGTCCTATTCTATGCAAATATCATAGTCCTACATCTATCGTTAGCCCAGTGTTCAAAGATTGCCAGGATTCTATAATCATTAGCAATTTTTTAATTTATTTTTTAAGATTCATTGATACTGGTTAGTGTCTCAGTGAAACAAACATTGTTGGACTTTGCTTGTAACATGGAAGAGATGATTATATCACTTCTTGCTGTTGTTGTTTAGTAGCTAAGTTGTATCTGACTCTTCTGAGACCCCATGGACTGTAGCCTACCAGGCTCCTCTGTCTATGAATTTCCCAGGCAAGAATACTAGAGTGGGTTGCCATTTCCTTCTCCGGGGATCTTCCTGACCCAGGAATCGAATCCACATCTCCTGCATTGGCAGGCAGATTCTTTACCGCTGAGCCACCAGGGAAGACCATGTAATTTCTTAGTTTAGCGCTTCATTCAGTGTTCAGGAAAAAATACGAAAACAACTTAATAATGGATAACTATGTAAATCAACTTGAAATTTTATCAGTAAATATCACCAAAAGTAAAACAAAATTCCTCTACATTGATACAGAGCCCCTGTTTCAGTTTCCTGAGCCATACAGCAAATTCCCTCTTGAGAAGTCAACACAAGATCATTCAAAGTAGAAGTGACATCTTCATTGTTGGCCAGTCTTTGTTGATATCTCTTTTCATCTATCCGTCTATCCATCCATCTGTCTAATCTACCTGCTCTATCATTTAGTCATTCATATATTAATACATGCATTTTAAATGTTATGCTTGCATTATTAGGTATAATCTTTTCTATATGTTTTCAGATTTTGACTTTGGCTTGACTCTGATGATATCCTGTGACATGGAAAACTTAGAAAAATGGATTTGCATTTGTAGATTAGATTTAAAAAATCAAATAAATGTACAAAATGTGACACTTCATGTTGCAGTTTTACAAGCTCGTCCTTTCATCTTTATCGTTCAAAGAAGAAAACAGATGGAATTGACCTGCTAAATTTATCTGCAAAACCAAACTCTTCTTTTAAAGAGTTATTAAATATTAAGTGATTTTAATGACCCCTAGAAAAATAAGGTAGTTGAAAAGAACCTTCCCAAGTACTCAGACTGAAAACCTTGCAGTTATTTTTCCCCCTGTGTCACTTCCTTGTTTCTTTGAGCTGTTTTACTGGCCAACACTTTGAGTCGATTATATCCTGGCCACACTACATCCTTCTGTCTTCACACTGTCTGTGTTTACTCGTGTCCTTACCTCAACTAATAGCCAATCAGCTCAACCAGTTTTCCATTTTGCATTCGTGACTTAGTGAATCATCTTTATTCATGTCACTCAAAGTTCTGTGACTCAGTATTGCCTAAAGAAACATAGAAGCTAATCTTGTGATCAAGCTTTGTTTATTCTTATCCCTCATTTCTTACCTAGCATTATTCAATGACACCAAAGTTAAAGTGAGTGTGAACTTGTCATTCTTCTCCATACAGACCCCAGCGTTTTCCAGAGCCTCCTCTCTGCTCATTCGATTCTCTTCCTTCTTAATTTCTCATCTCTGCAAGTGAGGATTCAACCAGTTCTTCAAGTCCTGAGGAGTCAATGTTGGAAAGACTAGGAATTCGTAAGCTGGAATTCCCTAATTCTGTTCTCAGTGCTGCTTTTTGTTTGTTTGTTTGTTTGAAGACCATGAGGCAGCTTTGGCTTTCTGGTTATTCGCATAGGTCCCCCAACTGCACAGCATTTAGGGCTCTTGGAAGTTGAAATATCAAGGTGGAAATAACATCTATTCCTTCTGAACAGCCAGGACATGTTTTCTGTTGTTCTCAAATGATGGGTACCTTTTCTATTTATCTTAGGTACTGGTTTTATTATACGACCTGAATATGAGCTGTTTGAAAATGTAGTAATTATGTTTGTCATCTTGGTATTTAATTAGCCACTGTGTTTATAATGACAGAGACCAATGTCTGATTTCTCTGGGTATCCCATTAATAGTGTGTGATTATTAGTTGAAGGAGAAAGAAAAGAGAAAAGGAGGGAAGGAGAGAAAGAAGGAAAGAAAAAAAGAGAAATAATGTTTTTGTTTTTACATTTTGAGAATGTGGTCATATAATGTGTTTTTAATCCTGCTGCTTATTAAACCACTTGTGTTTGTGTATGCTCTTAGGACTCGAAACTGGCACTTTCTTATCATTACCTATAGTTCATTATTAGTTAAGTTCCCAAGTTTAATTAAATTCTGTCACAAATGAAGAAACTTTTAAAATAAGTTTAAAATAAAAATGTTCACTCTAATAGTTATGTCCTTTCCTCTCAGAAATAATTCCTTTTACATCTTGTTCAAAATATACAGTCTTGTGTTAAATGTTAGTTTGCTTTTTAGCTTAATTTCTTTCTTGCTTTTGCTCAGGTTTGTTGGTTAATTACCTTCCTTATTAGCAGGTATCTGTTTAAGGAATTTAACATTTTGTGTAAGTGTATTTTTCAGCTAATGTGAAAGCAGGATTTCTTAGAGCATAATTTCTCTGTGTTTTATTGAAACCAAAGTCATATTGCGGCATCAGAAAGTCTAGACAGAACGTCTAAGAACATTTACTAGTTAACTGAAATTACCCAAGGCAACACCTCTGATGTATTGGGCAAAGACCAAGATAAAAATTGATTTGGAAACCTTTTTAGTCTTCCTCAGGACCTCATTCCTGCCATGGTCTTCCTGACTGATTATATATCATTTATTTTACACTGTATTACCAAACTTTTCCTTCTTTTCTGCACTTTGAATTTAAATGGCCAAGTGGGCCTGCTCTGCCTTAAATACATCCCATCCATGTAGATCACTAGCTACACATTAGCTGTGTAATAAGAATATCTCAGTGCTTAGCCCGTGAGCACACCGCAGCCCCAGCTCTGATTCCTCTCCTCTAAGCCTTTGGGTTTGTACAGGCAGATAAGCCGAGTAAAATGGCTGGGTCAGGAGTCAGCCCATGAGGCAGGAATTGTATACTGCCAAAATTATCCATGAGACTTCTATACAGAAGGACAAAAGTTTCAGATGGACCCATCTTTCAGTTGGTCTAACACAGTTTTTGGTTTTTTTTTTTTTCTTTAACATTAAAACACATACCTATTATCCAGTGGAATACCAATTAACTGTGTTTGGTTTGTTTCAGGGATGATAGCTAAAAAATACCTTGATACACTAGAATCTAACTTAATACAGCTCACTATGGTCAGAGAAACTCAGTATCTGAAGTGTGTAGAGGGAATGCCAGAGGCATGACTTCCTCACCCCTAGCCCCGTGGCTACTCACAGGAATCATTCGCCACAGGGCATAAGCAAGTAGAAGCACCTGCCATATTTAATTTCCCTCCTCCTAATTATCTTTGTTTGTTTCAACAAACAAACTTAATTCACGGAAGTGACTCTAATGTATCTGAAATATAGTAGAAGACTAAATCTGAGTTTTCTATGTGGACAATCCCAGCTTGCCTATGTATTGGTTTTCTTCACGATTGCCTCTTGTAGATTACGGAGATTAACCACTGGTTCTCTTTTCTACTCTGTATTTTAAATTCAAAACAGCCACTGGAGTTGAAGAAACCTCCTGTCCCTCAGGAAAGATGATCGATTTTATCTGCTAACTTGTTAAGCTGAAGTGACTTGTTTGAATTTAACAAGAGTTGGTTGAACTCTTCTTCCCTGCAGACACCATGTAACTTGCCTTCTCCTTGTCTCCTCTTGGTGACTTGGGAGTTGTAATATATCTAGTGCTGAGTAAGATGTGTAAGGCTCATCTTAAACTTTATACATAACATAGGCTCTGTCACATTAAAGGGAGAACAGATCTAGCCAGGGATTCAGTTCAGTTCATGCAGACACAACCAAGTCATAGAGGGAAAAAACAGTTTTGCTTCTGTATTTTTTTTTTTCTTGCTTTACATGAGAAACCAAACCTTGAGGAGTCTTCAATACCTTATTCACAGCTCAGAGATCCACTGTACATTGCTTTATTAGCGACTTTAAGAAGCCTTGAGTAGAAAACTTTTACATTGGTATCTCACTTTGGTTTTGAGTTGCCTCTCCCTAATAATTAGGGTCTTCTCTGATGTCTCAGTGCTAAAGAATCCACTTGATGGTGCAGGAGATGTGGGTTCGATCCCTGGGTCAGGCAGATCCCCTGCAGAAGGGAATGACAACCCGCTCCAGTATTCTTGCCTGGGAAATCCCATGGACAGAGGAGCCTGGTGGGCTATATTCCGAGGAATCACAAAGACTCAGACAGGACTGAGCATGCACGCAAATCAGACCTATGACACAGTTACCTCTCGTAGATGTAATTCATTCCCATCACAGCTTCTAGTTTGAAGAGCTAGAGTTCAAATCCAGAACCTCAGATTCTGACCACAAATTTCAGATTCTTTTTTCCAATAGACCGCGAGTCAAGCCAAGGATTTGCAGATGCTTCTTTTTAACAAGGAAACCCTCTGCCAGATGGCTGTCAAACTTATGTGTCCCATTACTCTTGAGTATGTTTTCTGTGCCTGTCATCGAAATGAGAAGTATCCCATCTGACTAGAAGTCTGCATCTAGTACCTTTTTGCTTCTATTTAATTGAACTTTTCTTTTCTATTTGTTACCTTTGAATTTTTAATTTTAAGCCAATCTATTTTATCCTTAATGCATATGCTACTTAAGTTCTATTTCTAACAGTCATTTTATTTTTAACTGAGCAAAACATCCCATGATCATTTTTTTAAATTTATTTATTATTTGACTTTGCTGGGTCTTAGTCAAAGCATGTGAGGTCTAGTTCCCCAACCAGGGATGGAACCTGGGCCCTTTGCATTGAGAGCACGGAATCTTAGCCACTGAACCACCAAGGAAGTCCCCCATGATCATTTTTTAAAAAATGAATCCGATTAAGCAAAGCCTCAGTAATTGCTGAATTATTTCCCCCTGCTCCAGTCTTAGTTCCTACTTATTATCTGTGTCTTGAGCATGAATAGTCAGTCATAGAAGATATTAAATATGGTCTCAAATTTCTTTGCAGTCCTCCATTATAAATTACCATAGACATCTTAAGCTAGTGTTCCTTTCTCTTCTTATTATACCTGGTGGCCTCCATAATGACTGGACGCACTGCATTCTTAACATTTGTCATGCCGTGTTCTCCCTACACTTTTCCTTTTAGTTGAGAGACCCCCTCAGTTAGATTTGTCTCAGGCTTTAAATGTCTTCTTTCCCTGAATGCCCATCGTTTTGGAGCCTTCGCCAAGGTTTCAAAATCCAGATTCCAGATTTTTGGCCCTAACTACCTGGACAGTTGTTAATTTCCTCTTTCTTGTGTTCCTTAAAAAGTGTTGAAAGTAGCAACAACAGCAAAAACACCTTTCTTTTATAAGCTGTGTTTGACATTTCTTATAGGGAAAATGTCTTTGGCCCCAGCTTTTAAAGCAATATTAAATTACACAAAACTTAAGAAAAAATATAAGAATTTAGTCTAATGGACTACTGTGATAACGATATCAACCTATTATTTTCTTATCTGAGTTCACAGCTAGAGAATGGCACAGGCCCAAAGTGGTGTGGTTTTATTCTGCTTATGACTATTCTCAATGTTTACATCTTTTTCCCACTTACTTTATTGTCCTTGTTTTTACATACCTTCAGTTTTCAAGTTAGAGAATTATGTAGGTAATAAAAAAACTTCTCAGAATGTACCGATAATGCAAAAATCACCCTATTTAAATAAAAGAACATTTTAGTATATTTTACCCTTTAGATAGCCTAAAGCTCTTCACCCCTTAATGTGCCATTATTCCAAGCATTGTAAAACTAGCTACCCCGCAATTAGCTATTTTGTTGTAGTTTGCAGATTTTCCTCCCTTTGGTATCTTTTTGGATAACTTTTAAACATTATTGCTTCAATAAAAATCTTTTGGACAAGATTGCTTTTGTTTTAGTGTTTTATTATTTATTTATTTATTTTTACCTTTAGTTTCCCAATAAAAAAGGAGGAAAGATCTCAGGGAAAAAAATGGATGATGTTGCAACCCAATAAATCTAGCAGTTTGTGTTCTGCTTTTAGCTCTTGTTAAACATCAAGTTCAGAAATGGCACCAACTTCTTCAAAGTCGCTTCGTATTTCCAATTCCTCAAGTAGGAAAAGTTCACTTAATTGTAACATTTTTTTTTTCCTGAAGGAAAAATGTTCTGTAGTCTCACCAATAGTAAGAAGTGTTCAAGGTAAAAGAATTCTCTCTAAAGTCAATGGAATTCTTTCATTGATAATGTCTTCCATTGCTGATGTCCACAGGGAAATAGACTATTTTATGAAAGCATGTATGAATTGATGTAGTAGGCTTTTTGGGGACCCTACTTTGTGCTAGGTATTAGGCACAGTTGTGGGAAATATGTTAAAAAGATAAGAAAACAGTGGTTTTGAACTCTAAGTTGTTTTCAAGGAAAGTATAATTCAAGCTATCACATCACATCTTGGTAAGCATAGCGGAATAGCATGGTGAGGGTGACTCTCAAACAGGCTGGGTGAAAGTGAATTATAAACCTTTAAAATATATATTCTTGGGGTAAGAAAGGGATGGCTAGGTGAAACAGAGCATTTTTAGGACAGTGGACATATTTCATATGTTGTAATGGTATATATGGTATATATCTTATGATACATTTTTCCAAACCCATAGAATACATGATACCAAGAGTGAACTCTAATGTAACCTATAGACTTTGGATGATGTGTCCATGTAAATTCATCAGTTGTAACAAATGTACCCCTCTAGAGGGGAACTCTGATTAGGAAGGAGGTTATGCATGTGTAATCTCTAGATACATATGGTAAATCTCTGTGTCTTACCATTAACTTTGTGGTGAACGTAAAACCACTCTAAAAAATAAAGTCCTAATAATAATAATAATAGTAAAAATAGATGAACAAAATGATAGAGTTAGCCCAAAAGGGGAAGCATGTGTGATATGAATCATCTGATTAAAAATTCTCATCAATCAAATAAAGCTATTAAGGGGTTTCATTAACTTTCTCTGTAGATAGGTAGACACACACACACACACACACACACATATATATATATATATATATATATATATTTGCCTTATTCCAAGAGATTCTGGTTCTCTAGTTCTAAGTTGTACCTGAGCATACATAGTTTTTAAAGTTCCACATGTAAATCCAATGAGCATTCAAGGATAAGTGTCAGTGATGTCAAATCAAGTGTCTCGATGTCAAAGACCAAGACATTGGTCGAGGAAAAATCCATAGCTAAGTCTTATGTATTGTACTTCCTAATTGTGTACCAGGGAGAAAAATACTTCATGCCTTTAATACCTGAAATTTTATATTTTAATGGAAATTGGAGAAGTAGTGATGCATAGAAAGGTCTCGTCTTGGGGCTGCAACTACGTAAAGCGAAAGTGAAAGTCACTCAGTTGTGTCCAACTCTTTGCCACCCCATGGACTATACAGTCCATGGAATTCTCCAGGCCAGAATACTGGAATGGATAGCTCTTCCCTTTTCCAGGGGATCTTCCTGACCCAGGAATTGAACCTGGGTCTCCTGCTTTCCAGGTGGATTCTTTCCAACTGAGCTATAAAGGAAGCCCTGGAAATAAGTAAGTGCTCACTTAATGTTAATTTTTATTTGTACCATTGTTCTTAATGTGATTATTGCTGGTGCCATTAACAAAGATGATGTGAGTACACACACGTGCAGTGTGATAAAAACTCAAAGAAACAAAACAGTTCAGGGTGGAGAAATTGAGAATGTCTTTAGGGAGGAAGAGAAATTTAATATGGAATTTCAGGTCATGCATTGAGTTGAACTGATGGGAACAATAATACTCTGAAGACAGAGAATGGGTTGTCCTGAATGTCATGCTTAGAAACATGGCCCTGGCCGAAGATATCACTTAGAACGACTAACATCTGTCAGCAGATGAGTGGGTAAAGAAGATGTGTGTGTGTGTGTGTGTGTGTGTGTGTGTATTTTTTTTTTCCCAATGGGATATCATTTAGCAATGAGAAAGAAGGAAACCTTGCCATTTTTGACAACGTGGATGGACCTTGAGGATGTTATGCTAAGGAAGATAAATAAGGCAGAGAAAGAGAAAAACTGTATAGCATCACTTTCATCTGGAATATAAAGAAGCCAAACTTGTAAAAAACAGAGTTGAATGGTGGTTATCAAGGGCTGGGGGACAGGGAAGAGAATGTTTCTTAAGGGTATAAACTTTCAACTAGCAGTAAAGAAATCCTAGAGATCTAATGCACAGCGCAGTGAATAGAGACAATATTATAATCGTCAAACTTTCTATGAGACTAGATCTTAATTACTGTACTACAGACAAGAAATGAGAATAATGTGACATGAGAGAGATGCCAACCATCTCTACAGCAGCAATCATTTACAATTTATAAATGTAGAAAATCAGCACGTTCTTTACCTTAAAGTTACGGTGTTGTATATTAAATACACATCAATAAAAATTAACTTTACACACATGCAAAAGAAATAAAATTAATAAACATATATGGCGAAAAATGTGACATCTGATTTGTGTTTTTAGGTGATTAATCTTATGACAGTGGGGAGAGATAATCGGGGAGAGATGAGAGGATGGAATATAAAGTAGAATGAGAGAGACTAGAGGCAGAGCCATTGTATTAGGGGTACAACATACTCAGTAGCGCAGTTTTATAGTAGAAGATGCAGCTTTATATGGAAAACAATCTTGTCCCATTTTTGAAAAAGTGAAAAGAAAAAACTCGTGGCTGTCTACATATATCCTGTTATAAAGAACTATTCCCCTGCTGTGATCTCTTTTTATAGAGCTCCTTGTATTAGCTGAATTAATAGGTTTTATGTATCAATTTCCAAAATAGAAGTAGTTTTATTGTTTTATCCTAATAAAAACAGTGAATTACAGTCATAAAATACATGCACATATGTATATATATATATGATGGAATATACTATATATACTTTTACATCTATATTGTAAAGGAAAAATATTCACATAATAATGTAAAGTATGTTAATGATCCTGTTGTTCAGTGATAATACTGTTACCACTGTGGAATATAACTACATTCTGATACGATTCTTCTCTGTCTGACTTCTTGTGTGCATCTCTTCCTCTATTTTGTACACTCTTTTTTTTCCCACTCAATGCATCATAGTATTTTTCCATATAAATAAATTAAAACTACATTATCATTTTTAATGATCATATGCTATTTCACCTCATGAATGCTGATGTATTTACACAATCTGCTCATGATGAATATTTATATATTCAAATATATTTGTTTTTACAAACCATGTTGTGATAATATACCCATTACATTATTCATTTCCAGTTCTGTCCTGCCTTCTTAACTCTTATTGTTGATCCATTTTTATTTCACTTTGTCTTTCTACTTACTGATGTTCTGTGCTCACCTGATTGTCAACAGTAGTAGTAATAAACAGAAAATTGTTCAGTTTAGTGTGTCAGTCACTATACTGAGTGTTTTAACACATTATCTATGTTTTTCATTAAGATATTGTTAAAGTAGTTTTAGTTTCACAGCAAAACTGAAGGGAAGGTATAAGTCCCTTACCCCCACATACACAGCCTCCCCTCTTATTAGCATTCCCCAACAGAGCTGTACCTTTGTTATAATTGCCGTACTTACATTGATACATCATAATCATCCAAAGTTTACTCTTGGTGTTTTGTATATTCTATGAGTTTGGACAAATATATAAATGGAATGTATCTATCGTTATGGTATCATACAGAATATGTTCAGTACCCTAAAAATCCTGTGTTCTGCAAATTCGTCCCTCCTCCCACCTCAACTCTTGACAACCACTGATCTTTTTTGCTGTCTCCATAGTTTTACTATTTCCAGTATGTCATATAGTTGGAAACATACTGCACGTCTTTTACTTTGGCTTCTCTCTCTTGTAATACACGTGTCATCTCCTCCTTGTCTTTTTTGTGGCTTGATAACTCACTGTCTGGATGTGTTGCAGTTTACCCATTTACCGGCTGAGGGGCATCTGGCTTCCAAGTTTGGGCCAATTATGAATAAAGCTGCTATGAACATTACTGTGCAGGATTTTGTGGGGACTTAAGCTTTCAGTTCCTTCAGTTAAATACCAAGGAATGCAACTGCTGAATCACTGTAAAGATTTTTTAAGTGTCATTAGAAATCGTCAAACTGCCTTCCACAGTGGATATACCATTTTGCATTCTGTTCAGCAATAAATGGTTCCTATTTCTTGGCATCCTTAACAACACTTGGCATTGTCAATGTTTTGGATTTTGACCCTTCTAATAGGTGTATAGTGCTATCTCATCTCATCATTGTTTCAGTTCGCATTTGGCATATGGTGTGGAACATCTTTTCCTATGTTTATTTGCCATCTGTTTAGTATCTTTGGTGAGATGTTTGTTAAGGTCTCTGGCCCATTTGTAAATCAGCTGGCTTATTTTCTTATTTTTCAGTTTTAAGAGTTCTTTTGATATTTGGATACCAGTCCTTCCTGAGATGTATCTTTTACAAATATTTTCTCCCTGTCGATGGCTTCCTTATAGTTCTCTTTAAAAGACATGCAATTTTGTATTATTTTTATGAGTTAAGTGGTTATTACCAATATCTTACAGATAAGGAAACAGAGGCTTGGGAAATTTAAAATGACTTGCCAAAGTTAACATATTCAGTAAATGCTGAAGCAAATATTTGAACTCTAGTCTCTTTGAATGCAGGTACAGTGGCCTTAATTATTAGACCATATTATAATGAGGGTGAGGAAAATAGCTTCTATTTTTATCCTTTGATATTCACCTCTCCCAAAATAGACCTCACCACTTTCTTAGGGAGTTTGGAAGGGCTGGTTATATGTCACAGTGCACAGAGGGAGTTGAGAAATGATTTTTTTTGGCCACAGTTGTTGTTATGTCCAGAAGTTTGTCTGAGCCTGCTAGCTAATTAAAAACCTCAGAGAAGAACTGAAGATGATTTATGCCCCATAGAAAATAATCATCTTGGCCAGGTTTCCTCAGTGTTCAGTAGATCCTACTATGCAGTGCTATTTGAGCATTTTTAATTGGACTTCTGTAGCTCTTTTGCTGCTACTCACTAAGAGTGAGCTCATTATAAAGCAGTGTTATTTCATAGGCATCCTAGGATTGCACTATTGAGATAGCTCTTGGGCATGTACCTCATTGATGTCCTGTGAGACATGCGACATTCTTGGGGTTCACATCTCATCCACTAGCGTAGGAACTCTGGGAACAGGGCTCAGTGATCTGCTTTACCAAACTCCCTAGGAAATTCTGATACTGCCAACACATGAGATCCTGTACATTATGCCCGATGCCACTAACTGGGGGTACCTGCTCTTCAAAGTCCCCAGATCATGCCAACACTCATATCTCTGGGGCCAGAGCCAAATACCTTTCCAGGAAATGGAGCAAATTGTGTCTCTGAGGATATTTTGGCCTGTCCTTTCTCACTTTTTCCGGTGGAAGTTATACGGTCTAACTAAACCTATAAGTCAAGATCTGTAATTTTCCTAACAAAAATTTGCTAGTTTCTGCTGGAGCAGGAAATGTCTCTGTACACCAGGAGACAAGGCCTGTTTTCCAGTCATTCTGTGGAGAACGGACTCTTTAGAGAACAGCCGTGTGGCTTTTGCCAGAAGCCTTCCTAGATCTGTCAGCATTCAGAGTAATGCCGAAGCAGAGTAACGGGTTCAATAATCACCCACAGTTCAGATTTTGTGTTTGTCTTTTTGCTCTAACACTCTGTCATTTAAAGTCAACAGAAAGTCAAGTGCTTGAGACATGTGCTTTTGTTTGTTTCTTTCTTTCTTTTTTCCTTAGGGAATTCAAGTACAGATAGGTATTTCAAAATAATGCTTTATTCTAGAGTTGTCCTTTTAAATATTATGTATGAACATTTTATTTGTCTTTGTATGAGAATCGAATCCAGGTAATAAGTTCTGTTGAAAGTTTACTGCCAGGAGAAGTGTGAACTGAATACCTTGGCGTTGATCCTCATTGTTCATTAAATAAATTTTAGTGAGATTGATTAAAATCTGTAAGTCCGTTGTGTAGTTATTTAAAAAAAAAATCTCACCAAGTATTTCAGCCATTCTAGTTAACTGATTCTTTTATCAGACAATGTTACCCATCTCTTGCTGTCTATTGTGTATTTCCATGTATTTTGTGTTAGTTACTGTCTAGCTTAGGGAAATATTTAATATACCATTGTAATAACCTTCTTTAGCTCATCTGTCTGAGATAATCACAGTTTCCCTTGGACTATATTACGTTTCCAGTTTTATTTTAATGATCCTGATGTTAATTAGTCTTCTGTGATTAGTAATCTCAAACTTTTCCTGAAACTAGTATAATTATAAATAATGTTTTATTTTATTCCAGGATACCAATGTGTGTAAGACAGCCTTCATATAAGTAAGCCATAATTAACCATTGATTTGGTCTGAATTCTTGTATCTCTATCAACTGAATGCTTCTCATTTCCTCAGCAAGAGAGGAAAACACACACGCACGCACGCATGCACACATATACGCATGCACAAACCATCTTCTTTTCTCTAGCTAGGACCAAGATGTGTCTTTGAAATCAGACAGACATGGCAGGAGAGAGAACTATTACCTGTATACTTCCCAGGCTACTCTCTGATTCCCATTGTCATCACTTACAATCTTGTATGATCATTGCCTCCTGGTCTTTCTATGGGTTTCCCTGGGGCTCAGTGGTAAAAATCCACCTGCCAATGCAGGAGACATTGGTTCGGTCCCTGGGTCAGGAAGATCCCCTACAGAAAGAAGTGGCAACCCACTCTAGTATTCTTTCCTGAAAAATTCCATGGACAGAGAAGCCCTGCTGGCTACAGTCCAGGGGGTCGTGAAAGAGTTGGACATGACTTGGCGACTAAACAACAGAAACAACTTGTTTGGTTTATCTAGTTCTTCATTCATTTCTCAAAGGCAAGGGCTGTGACAAATGTATTGCTGTAGTCTCAGTGGATGATGTACAGAGTAGATTCCCAAGAATAAGATTAGGCGCTGAATAGTGTGATGCAGGGCTTCTCTCTCATTAACTTAGGAGAAAAACAAACCAGAAGGATCAGCGTTTCCTGGGGAAGGTTTATAGCGGCAGAAAGACATGGCCTGGACACTGGCTGCACAGCTCTTGTATTTGGCATTGAACATGGGCAGAAGCTTAGATATGTGCTGTCCAGGGGAGGTCGAACCTAGGAACAAGAGATTTGCTTGTAACGGAAAAGAGATTTGTTTGTAGCGGGGAATGAAGAGATGACTTGTTTTGGGGGGTAACTGGAAGTAAAATGGGGGAGTCTGCATTACCAGCCTGAGCAAGAGCCAAAAATCCGGGAGAAAACTTTACAGCTGAGAAACAGGAAGCATATGTCCAAAGAACTTTGCAAGTGAGTGTGCAGTATAATTTGCTGTATAATTTGTAATTTAACTTTCAGTGTGACAGAATATTCTAAGTCAGGGGTTGGCAAGCTGTGGCCTGCAGGCCAAATCCAACACACAGCCTCTTTTTGTGGGGCCCTCAAGGGAAGATTTTTTTTCACATTGTTAAAGGGTAATTAAAAATAGAATATGAAACACTGAATTTTTGTGGCTCTCAAGGCCTAAAATATTTATTATCTGACCAGAAAAGGGTTTCCTGGTCTCTGCAGGTGAAAGAGATAGGGAGTGATGAGTAAAGATACTGGAGTAAAAGGTTTACTTGAATGTGTAAGGGCAGGAAAGATAGCTGTAACAAATGGAGCAGTCTAGTTCAGCAGCTGAACACAGGCGTTTCTCTCTCACACATGTGTTTTGGTGGGTGGTTTCCTCCCTTCTGGAGATTTCGACACCCAGGCTCCTTTCTTCCTGCGGCTCTTAGGTTCTGTAGGATCTCATCATTCTTCTATCCAAATAGTGAAAAGAAAAACAGAGTCACAGACATACCTGCTTATTGACAACCTTGTTGTAAGGTGACCCATGTCCCTTTTATTTACTTTTCATTAACAATAACTGGTTGTGTAGCCTCACCTAGAAATAAAAGCCTCGGAACTTTGACTCCTTGGCTGGGTAGGACGAGGGGTCAGCCACTGATCTGTGTTTGGTCTGATCTTCAGCTCTGGGCCCGCCCTTTCTCTCAGGGCGGGAGGTGGTTGTGTCAGTTAACTCAGCCGGAAGGTGATTGTTTCTCATAACAGGAAAACCAGAGCCATACAGTGGCACATAGATCATGTCTGTGTGTGTGTATACACATTTATATATGTAATTATACACATGCATGCCTTAGGTACACACACACATGTATAAATGGGGAGGTGATGAATGAGGGTGGGTTGGAAACTAAAAGCCTGGATCTCTCCTACTTCTCCTGGAACTTCTGACTTTCCTAAATTCCAGTTACAATACTGAGCAGTGTGTTATCCTATCTCATGTACTTTTCCCTGAATGAGGATTATGTAGCTCTTGGCTTGTAGTGAAGGTTACTGCTATGAAGCTTTAAGATCATTGCCTGGCCATATAGTAAATGCTCAGTAAAAGCTGTCTGCTACTGCTGTAGTTATCACTATTTATGATGTGATTGCCTTAAAATATCCTAAGGAATGTTTATGGGGCTTATCAACAACTAGCTATGGATGGATGGAAGAGAGACAAGAAGCACAATGGCCTCACCCTTTTGTCTTATATGATGGGATAAATGGAGGGAAGATGGGAAGAGCTGGTATTCTGGGTGAACCTGAAATATGTGTCTATCAGTCCGGCAGAAATGGTAATGAAAATAATTGGTGCACCTATGTGCTTCTCAGGAACTCTGGAATTTAATGGTCATGAATCAAACATAAAGCATCACAGAAATGTCACATTGCAGAATAAGGAATAAATAGTGATTGCTCCAGCACCATATTCGAATGACTGCATAGTGCCTCTTTTGCTGAAGCTGTCACACTGAGTATTTTATACACACTCACATACGTTTCACAGTTTTCATGGTGAGCAACATGTTTTTTTTTCTTTCCTGAGAGGTTGTTGAATGTTGATCAAGTCCTCCTGTCTGCATTGGTCCTATCTTCTGTCCTAAACCAGAAGCCATGGTCGTGATTGTGATTACGCTCTAGTCAAGTAACAAGTCCGTGAGTGATTTTTGCAGATATCCTGTGTGTGTCCCTCGTGGTCCTCTCCAGTGTGTACAGTTTTTAGGAGCACGCTGATCAGGGGAAAGCGGGTGTTCAGCCTCATTTCATGTAAGCCAGGTTATTCCTTGACCAACTTAAGTCTTTCCAATAGTTACTCTCCACATACAATGTATCTTCTGGTAACAATCCCAAATGGATGTTTTCTTATCAAAAATAAAGACTCAGGAGCAGATTTCAAAACAGACACCTGCTGCTTTTAGACACATGGGTTTCTGGGCCTGTTTTTAAAGCCAAGGGAAGTTCTGAACTCACTTGTTTTCTCCAGTGTGGGAGCGAGATCTGACAGACCATGGTTCCTTCCCTCTTACTTCCTAAATACATTTGCTTTATTCTGTTGAGTTGTTTATGGAGAGTTCCACTCATACTAACACAGTGCTTTTTTTGTGCCAGTTCTGATTTCTGGTGTGGGGCAAGGCTCTAGGAATCACCATTTTGCAAGCTTGTTACTGATTGGTGGCTGTCTCTTGTGCAGGAAGATTACCTATGGTTCTTTTTTGCCCATGGGAATCCCCCTGCCACACACAAAGACAGGATGGAGTCTTCAAGTAACACATACTGTTGAGTGAAGCATTCTGTTAGACTTGGAGAAGTACGGGTGCAGCTCCTGGCTCACCCTCACCAGAGATCAGATAGACATCTGACAGAAGCGGGGCCGTGTGTGGGAATCTATTTCCCATCATCCCCAAACCATGATTTTGCATCATAAAAATGATGGAAGTGCACCTGATCTCATTTCCTACAGCACTAATGACAAACAGCTTTCATTGTTACCTTCCCACCTCTTTTGAAATAGTCATGCCCTCTGATGCCCAAGATATATATTTATTTTATATATAGTCTTCTTTATTCTTTACCAAGCATTCACTGACTGCATATTATATGATAATCTTTTGATACAGTGTGAACAAAAATATCTCTATGAAGTTTTGGGGTTTTTTTTTGTTTTTTTTTTACTTGATTCAGATTGGTTATTGCTTTAGAGCCTACATGGTCCTATCGTGTCAGCTATGACCATGAGAACAGAAGATGGTCCTTCCATATGATCACACTGGCCTTGAAGTTGACTATCTTGATATCCAGCCTATTGGCATAACTTCCATCTTGAGCCACTGCCTCTCAACCCTTCCTTCAATATTTTGTAATAACTGTGTGTATGTCTATGTCTCCCACTTTGTGTTGAAGGACATTCTGCATCTTTTTCAACTTTGTGATAAGTCCTCTATATCTAGATAGTTAAAACTTCATTTTATATATGAGCAATTCAATAATCATTTGCTGATGAAAAAAGACATCATCTTTGCAGAAATCTCATTCCTGGATATTTATGCTAAAGGAATAAAAGCTCATGTTTATACAGAAATCTTCACAGGTGTTCATTGCAGCATTTTTCATAATCATAAAAGCTGATAACAGTTGAAATGTCCATCAGTTGGTGAATGAATAAACAAATTGTGATGTACCTATATATATGTGAATACTAGTCAGTCATCTGACAAGTATTTGTCTGACTAGTATACTAGTCAGATCAAACATAGTGGCTCAGATGGTAAATAATCTTCCCGCAATGCGGGAGACCCTGGTTTGATCCCTGGGTTGGAAAGATGCTCTGGAGAAAGGAATGACTACCCATTCCAGTATTCTTGCTTGGAGAATCCCATGGACAGAGGAGCCTGGCAGCGTATAGTCCATAGGGTCACGAAGAGTCAGACATGACTGAGAGGCTGACACACACAGCCATACAAAGGAAATATATTGACAGAAGCAAAAACTTATCTGAATCTCAAAGGCATTGTCCTGAGTGAAACAAGTCAGTCTCAAAAGCTTATACTTTAGGATTCATTTATTTGACATTTTTAAAAGGGCGAGACTATAGAAATGGAAAACAGATCAATTATCAGAAGTTTGTGATTAGGGGAGAATTTGACTACAAAGCAAAATTTAGCCTTTTATGAGGATGGATGTTGATAGAACTGTTGTAGTTGTGACTATAAAAATTTATGAATGAGCTAAAATTCATACGTGCCAATTTTTCTATGAATCAATTAAAACAATACAATAAAAATAACTTTTGTGAACTCATATGGCACAGTTAATATGCCTAACCAGGCTCCGTCACATCTAAACTTTAGCTCAGTGTTCTCAAACTTGACTGATCATCAGAAATATCTGGACCTCTTGTTAACAGTACAGACCCCAGAACTCTGCTGAGGATGTTGACTTGTAGATCTGGCTGAAGGTCAAGAATCTATACTGTAACCAGAGCCTGGGTGATTCTGGGAAGTGAGAAAGTTTGAAAATTGCTCTAGGTCAGTGTTTCAAACTTCAGTGAGAAAACCTGGTATGGTCTGGAATGGCATCTGTAAGTCAGCATTATTAGCAAGAACTCAGGGAGAATCCAATTCAGGTGGTGTGTGGACGCACCTTGAGAACTGCCAGTCTAGCTCAGTGCCATCAAATAAATGTCAAACTCAGCTGGTTCTTTTGTGTCTTCTCAATAATTTTCAGTATCCTTGTTTAGCCCTCTCTCCCATTCTCCGGCGTAGGTATGTCATACATACCCAGCCTCTCCAAATTCTCTACCTCACTCTCCTATGTGTGCTGGTTGCTGAGTTGTGTCTGACTCTTTGCGACCCCATGGACTGTAGCCTGCCTGGATCCTCTGTCCATGGGATAGCCCAGGCAAGAATACTGGAGTGGGTTGCCATTCCATTCTCCAGGGGATCTTCCCAACCCAGGGATCAAAACCAGAACATCTGCATTGTGGGCAGATTCTTTATCATCTGAGCCACAAGGGAAGCCTGAACCTCACTCTCCTGAGTAATTGCTTAAACCTTGCCTTTGCCACCTGGAAAAACAGCATTTTTAGATGAGCTCTGCTTCACCTTCCTGTTCTTATACTTGAAAAAAAAAATGTAGGGGATTACGTGTAATTCCATCCTACTTCCTGGACCCAAGGAAGAGTGTGTCTCACCTTCAGAGCATACACATCTCTGCCTCTGCGCTCTTGATCTCAGTGCCTCTTGATCCCTTGCTCTCTCTCTCCTGTACCTCCAGTCTCTCCCCCTTCACTGTCTGTGCGTGTGTTCAAGTCACTTCTCTCTTACACTATCCACTCTCCTTTGACTTGAAATATCCTTTAATGCTCGCCCTTTCTGTTTTTCTTCACAGCCAGACTCTTCAAGTAGATAATCTCTGATTACAGTTTCTATTGAGTGTTTGCCCTTCACTTTTCAACCCTTCGTAATCAAGCTTTTATCTCCAGCCTTTCACTGAGATGTCACAGGTAAAACCTTCCAATAACTTCCTGGGTACCTAATCCTCTAGACCAATCCAGTTTTCATCTGACTGCATCTTGCCTAGTCCTCCTTTCTTATTAAAAAAAGTTATGCCTTTTCTGTTCTTCTAATTTTCTGTCCGTTTATTCTCGGTTTTCTTCCCTATCTCATAATTCTTTATGCTTCAGTGTCTGCATTATTCAGGGCTCTGTCTTAGACCCTCATCATTTTTTTTAAACTATATTATTTTTCTTTGGGAAATTGCTTCCAGGCCCATGACCTCAGCCACCACCTACAAGCTCATGATCCCTATAACCGTACTTCTGGTTAAGATTATAGGCCTGGAATGAATAGGTGCTTAGTGAGTGTTGGTTTAGAGAATAAATGGATAACTTCCTGGATGGGTTGATAATGGAATAAATACAGTGAACTAAAGAAACATCACAGAAAAAGGAAATTTGTTGTTCAGTTGCTCAATCATGTCTGACTCTTTGGGACCCCATGGACTGCAGCACGCCAGGGTTCCCTATCCTTCAGTATGTCCCAGAGTTTGCTCAGATTCATGTCCATTGAATCAGTGATGCCATCCAACCGTCTCCTCCTCTGTCATCCCCTTCTCCGTCTGCCTTCAGTCTTTTTCAGAATCAAGGTCTTTTCCAATGAAATAGGTTATTGATATCTGATTGTGTGAATTTATTTATAGGCAGAGACAGACTTAAGTTGCTTATTTGCCTTAATTAATTCTTTTATCAGCTCTTAGGAATAATTATGACATCAAATTATGTTTATTTCGGAAGCTCAGTGATGGAACCTAAAACCTTGTTGACCATTGGACCACTTTGGGAAGGTCAAGATTCAGTGGACCTCTCATTCCTTCTATTTTCTTCCAAGGACCTGATTGTCATTACAAATTGACAATTACAAAAAAGCTATGAATTAATGGGGCAAACAAATGGTAATATATGGGCATTGCATCTTTGAAACATCCCTGATGGCTAAGATATTTTGGAACATGCCCATTCATATCCATTCTGTGTGTGTGTGTATGTGTGTGTGTGTGAGATCCCCTCCCTTCTGTCTGTCATTCCCTCTCTCTTGCTCTTATACTCTTTTTCTTGTTCTCTCTCTCTCATGCACTCACATACACTTACAGGGATATGTTGGGGTCATTTATTAAACTAAGGAGCGATGTTTTCAGAAGGACTTAAAATAGAAGCTACGAAAAAAGTATAGGAATTTTGACACACAAATGAATGTGAAACCAGGGACTAGTCTAGTGCAGTTAGAAGAAACTTCACAGAACCAGGGATCGGTGAGATGACAACCACGCATGTGAACTCAGCCTCAGCACCTCGATCTGCTAGTGGATATCTTGACTATTTGAAGTTTAAAAATTACAACCCACTGGCTCCAGAAAGCATGGAACACAGTACCTAATATAGAGTAGATACTCAAAAAATGTTTGGTTATGTTCTCTTTAATTCCTTTTCAAAAAGAGATATTCTCTCTGCTTTAAACATCCTCATGTAGGCCAACTATTTCATTCCTGTTATTTCATGAAGAAATTAATTCTGTGTATTAAATATGTTTTCTATTCATCTAAGTGACTTTGCCTTTTCCAATCTGTAGTCTTCAGTTCACTCCCTTATATAGTCTTCAGACTTTTCTAGAGTAAGTAAAATCAGTTCTTGTCTTCTGCTGATTCACAACAGGCTTTCCGTGTTTCTGTGAGTCTCTCTTTTGAGTCTCTCTTTTCTCGTGAGAATGGGGAGGGGACATTCCTACTGCCTGGTAGGAATGGTGTGAGGACTAGATAGGCTGGAGCCTACTAGTGAGCTTACCACAGAGTTTGGCTTGTAAGGAGCATTACAAAAATGAAAGCTGATATTATTGATGGCAGATGTCTATTTAACATCTTGGGCATTTTCAGTCCTTGGATCCTCCATACTAGTCATGTCTCAGAAGGAACATCAGTCCTTAGGGGAACTTTTATGGTTATCCTGTCTAATGTGGTACCCCAGTATCCTCCTCTCTCAGCACCCAATGGAGTGTGATAGTGAGGATCACAGACTCTGTGGAGTCAGAAAGCAGATCCTGGCTCTACATAGTTACAGCCAAATTTACTTACCTCCTATTGACTTAGTGCCCTAATCTGTTGAACAAAGGTATTAATAGTACCTGTCTCATGGAGTGTGATGAGAGTAAAATGAGTTCATATGAGCAAATTGCTTAGTACAGTTTCTGGCACAAATTGTATGTTAAGTGTTTGTTCTTTTTATGATCACAATCACAGCACTCATTGCTTTCTGAAATTACCTTGCTCAGTTATCATATTATAGTCTCCTTCACCCCTCCAGAAAAAAAGAAAAAGAAAAAAAAGAGAAGCCAGTGAAAGAGGGAAAGATCCATGCTTCATCTCTCCTTCTTCACTGCTCTGTCCCCAGAGTTTTGTACGGGACTTCCCATCCATCATGTCTTTGTGAAGTGAACGAAGGAGTGGTGTACATAATCAGTCACTCAGTCCCTAATATCTGGCTTGGCACGTCGTGAAGAGTAGGTTATCAAAATACACAGGATGGTGATAACATTTAAATACTGTCTTTTTTTCTTTAGTAGAAGTCATACAGGCATTGTGTAGTGAGAAAGTTGAGAGCCATTATTACTATTTGAATTGTGTGAATTCTTTGTGAAGACTCCTGACCTCCCTCCATGCTCCAATGAGCCAGAGGGGCTACCTCTGTCACACTTGATTTAGTTTGGTGGCTTCCCTTGGATGGGAGCCATGAAAAGAAATTACAAGAAAACCCCCCACTGTGTTCCCCAATTCAAAGAAGGTTCTTTACAGATTTATTTCTAGTAGGAAAATAAATTGATGTTTGTCTTAACTTGAGGACCTGGACTGAATTTTTCTTGCCATTCCACTAGACTCCACATACAAGCTCCAGAGAAAAAGAAATTTGAAATTTGGAAACCTTGTAGTTGGTATGCTGGGGGCCGTGGAGTTAAATTGGCTTCGAAGCAGCTATATTTTTGTGATTTGTCCAGTAAAAGCTTTAAAGCAGGGAGCTGCGGAAACTTTGAGATTGGACTTTATTAAATAATAGGGTGTGAAACTATAAAGGGCATAACAGAGAGTATGAAAGGGATAAAGGGACTTCGGGAAGGCAGTGAATCTGGTAGTCCTTTCTAGAAGTCTGTTCTGATCTACTAGGATAAAAAAAGGGTGCAGACTAAATATGTGATGGTCAGTATTTGCTAACAGCATTTGTTTGCAATGGCTCCCAATTCAAATCTTGAGTCTTACTGTATTAGTCAGAGTTCTCTAGAGAAGCAGGATCGATAGGATATGTGTATATACAGTATAAAAGGCTGATAGATCTGAGATCTAAAGGGTAAGTCAGTGGAATGGAGATCCAGGGAAGGGCCAGCGTTGCAGTTCAAGCCAACGGCCTTCTGACCAAGCTCTCTCTTGCTAAATGGAGTCAGGCTTTTGCTCTATTTTAGGTCATCAACCTATTGAACAAGGCTGACCCACATTATGGAGAACAGTCTCTTTTGCTTCAGATCCACCTATTTAAATGTTAATCTCAATCAGAACATTCTCACAGAAACACCAGAATGATACCACATACCTGGGAACTCTGGCTCAGACAAGTTGATGCATGAAATTAACCATCACCCAGAGCATGATGTGGCTCCTCCCTGACTCTCCCCTTGGACCAGTCATCTGCTTCAGACGCAAGGGCCTTCTTTCAGTTCCTCACAAACACATTTCTTCTCCCCACTCCTTACATACTTTCCCTTTTGCTGAAAATGCTCTTCATCCTACTTATGGCCTGGAAAGCCCCTCCCTATCCTTCAGTTTCAGCATAAATGGCATTTATTTAGTGGAGATGTTCTTGATCTTATTAAGATCTTCACTTTAAGCTTCATTCTTTTCTCAATACATTTATCATAGTCATATTTATAATTACATGCATTTTCATGTAGCTTTTCACCATAAGATGTAGGTATTTCTTGAAATAAAAGAGGTCTTCGAGCTTGACTAGGCCCTTGCTTAAAAAACAAAACAAGCATATTCTTTGGAACCATGCCCCATGTGTGTCGGTAGATCACAAGGTAGAACTAGAGAATCTTGCTTTGTAAAAGGGGCCCAAGTAACTGATGTTTCTAGTTAATATACCAGCATCTGTTGTTCAGTCTCTCAGTTGTGTCTGACTCTTTGCGACCCTGTGGACTGAAGCACATCAGGCTTCCCTGTCCATCACCAACTCCTGGAGCTTACTCAAACGCATGTCCATTGAGTCAGTGATGCCATCTGATCAACTTGTCCTCTGTCAGGAGGATCTCCTGCCCTCAATCTTTCCCAGCATCAGGGTCTTTTTTAATGAGTTGGCTCTTCACATCAGGGGGCCAAAGTATTGGAGCTTCAGCTTCAGCATTAGTCCTTCTGATGAACATTCAGGACTGACTCCTTTAGGATTGACTGGTTTGATCTGCTTGTAGTCCAAGGGACTCTCAAGAGTCTTCTCCAACACCATAGTTCAAAAACATCAATTCTTAGGTGTTGAGCCTTCTTGATGGTCCAACTCTCACATCCATATATGACTACTGAAAAATCCATAGCTTTGACTTAGATCAGTTCAGTTGGTCAGTCGTGTCTGACTCTGCGACCCCATGAACCACAGCACACCAAGCCTCCCTGTCTATCACCAACTCCCGGAGTCTACCTAAACCCATGTCCATACATGACTACTGGAAAAACCATAGCCTTGACTAGACGGACCTTTGTGGACAAAATAATGTCTCTGCTTTTTAATATGCTGTCTAGGTTGGTCATAACTTTCCTTGCAAGGAGTAAGCGTCTTTTAATTTCATGGCTGCAATCACCATCTGCAGTGATTTTGGAGCCCCCCAAAATAAAGTCTGACACTGTTTCCACTGTTTCCCCATCTATTTCCCATGAAGTGATGGGACCAGATGCCATGATCTTAGTTTTCTGAATGTTGAGTTTTAAGCCAACATTTTCACTCTCTTCTTTCACTTTCATCAAGAGGCTCTTTAGTTCTTCTTCACTTTCTGCCATTAAGGGTGGTGTAATCTGCATATCTGAGGTTATTGATATTTCTCCTGGAAATCTTGATTCCAGCTTGTGCTTCATCCAGCCCAGCGTTTCTCATGATGTACTCTGCATAGAAGTTAAATAAGCAGGGTGACAGTATACAGCCTTGACATACTCCTTTTCCTATTTGGACCCAGTCTGTTATTCCGTGTCCAGTTCTAACTGTTTCTTCCTGACATGCATACAGGTTTCTCAAGAGGCAGGTCAGGTGGTCTGGTATTCCTATCTCCTTCAGAATTTTCCACAGTTTATTGTGATCCACACAGTCACAGGCTTTGACTAGGCAGACCTTTTTTGGCAAAGTAGTATCTCTGCTTTTTAATATGCTATCCTTGTTTGTCATAGCTTTTCTTCCATGGAACAAGCATCTTTTAACTTCATGGCTGCAGTCAACATTTGAAGTAATTTTGGAGCCCAAGAAAATAAAGTCTGTCACTTTTTCCATTGTTACCCCACCTGTTTGTCATGAAGGGATCAGACTGGATGCCATGATCTTAGTTTTTTGAGTGTTGAGTTTTAAGCCACCATTTTCATTCTTCTCTTTCACTTTCATCAAGAAGCTCTTTAGTTCTTCTTCACTTTCTGCCATAAGGATGGTATCATCTGCATATGTGAGGTTATTTGATATTTCTCCCCAAAATCTTGATTCCAGCTTGTGCTTCATCCACCCCAGCATTTTGCATGTTGTCCTCGGCATGTAAGTTGAATAAGCAGGGTTACAATATACAGCCTTGACATACACCCTTCTCAATTTTTAACCAGTCTGTTCCATGTCTGGGCCTAATTGTTGCTTCTTGGCCTACATACAGATTTCTCAGGAGACAGGAAAAGTGATCTGATATTCCTTTCTCTTGAAGAATTTTCCACAGTTTGTATGATCCACACAGTCAAAGGTTTGGGCATAGTCATTTTTTTCTGAAATTCTCTTGCCTTTTCTATGATCCAGTGGATACTGGCAATTTGATCTCTGGTTCCTCTGCCTTTTCTAAATCCAGCTTGAACATCTGAAAGTTCTCAGTTCACATACTGCTGAAGCCCAGCTTGGAAAATTTTGAGTATTACTTTGCTAGCTCATGAAATGATTGCAGTTGTGCAGTAGTTTGAACATTCTTTGGCATTGCCCTTCTTTGGAATTGCAGTGAAAACTGACCTTTTCCAGTCCTGTGGCCACTCCCGTGTTTTCCATATTTGCTGGCGTGTTGAGTACAGCACTTCAACAGCATCATCTTTTAGGATTTGAAATAGATCAACTGGAATTTGATCACCTCCACTAGCTTTGTTTGTAATGATGCTTGCTAAGGCCCACTTGACTCCACTCCAAGATGTCTGGCTCTAATTGAGTGATTACACCATCATGATTATCTGGGTCATGAAGATCTTTTTTGTATAGTTCTTCTTTGTATTCTTGCCACCTCTTCTTAATATCTTCTGCTTCTGTTTGGTCCATATCATTTCTGTCTTTTATTGTGCTAATCTTTGCATGAAATGTTCCCTTGGTATCTCTAATTTTCTTGGAAGAGATTAGTCTTTCCCATTCTATTGTTTTCCTCTATTTCTTTGCATTGATCACTGAGGAAGGCTTTCTTATCTCTCCTTGCTATTCTTTAGAACTCTGCTTTTAGATGGGTATATCTTTCCTTTTTTCCTTTGCCTTCCACTTCTCTTCTTTTCTCAGCTATTTGTAAGGCCTCCTCAGACAGCCATTTTCCCCTTTTGTATTTTTTTTTTTCTGTAGGGATGTTTTTTTATCACTGCTTTCTGTACAATATTACGAACCTCTATCCATAGTTCTTCAGGCCCTCTGTCTATTATACCTAATCCCTTTAATCTATTTGTCACTTCCATTGTATAATTATAAGAGATTTGATTTAGGTCATACCTGAATGGCCTAGTGATTTTCCCTACTTTCTTCAATTTAAATCTGAATTTTGCAGTAAGGTGTTCATAATCTGAGCCGCAGTCACCTCCTGGTCTTGTTCTTGCTGACTGTATAGAGCTTCTCCATCTTTGACCACAAAGAATATAGTCAGTCTGATTTCAGTATTGACCGTATGGTGATGTCCATATTTAGAGTCATCTCTTGTGTTGTTGGAAGAGGTTGTTTGGTATGACCAGTGTGTTCTCTTGGCGAAACTCTGTTAGCCTTTGCCCTGCTTCATTTTGTACTCTAAAGGCAAACTTGTGTATTACTCCAGGTATCCCTTGACTTTCTACTTTTGCATTCCAGTCTCCTATGATGAAAAGAATATATTTTTTTTCCTGTTAGTTCTAGAAGGTCTTGTAGGTCTTTATAGAACCATTCAGCTTCTCTGGCGTTACTGGTTGGGGCATAGACTTGGATTACTGTGATATTGAATAGTTTGCTTTGGAAACAAACAGAGATCAATCATTCTGTCGTTTTTGAGGATGCACCCAAGTACCACTTTTTGGACTCTTGTTGACTGTGAGGGCTACTCCATTTCTTCTAAGGGATTCTTGCCCACAGTTGTAGATATATGGTCATCTGAATTAAATTCACCCATTCTAGTCCATTTAATTCACTTATTCCTAAAATGTCAATGTTGACTCTTGCCATCTCCTGTTGACCACTTCCAATTTTCCTTGATTTTTGGACCTAACATTTCAGGTTCCCGTGCAACATTGTTCTTTACAGCATTGGACTTAACTTTCACCTCCAGACACATCAACTTCTGAGCGTTGTTTCCCCTTTGGCTTAGCCATTTCATTCCTTCTGGAGCTATTTCTCTGCTCTTCCTCAGTAGCATACTGGACACCTACCAACCTGGGGAGTTCATTTCTCAGTGTCCTATCTTTTTTCCTTTTCATACTGTTCATGGGTTTTTCAAGACAAGAATACTGAAGTGGTTTCCTGTTCCATTCTCTAGTGGACCATGGTTTGTCAGAACTCTCCACCATGATCTGACTGTCTTGGGTGACCTTACATGGCATGGCTCTTAGTTTCATTGAGTTAGACAAGATTGTGATCCAAGTGATCAGTGTGGTTAGTTTTCTGTGATTGTGGTTATCATTATGTATGCCCTCTGAAGGATAAGAGGCTTGTGGAAGCTTCCTGGTGGAAGTGATTGACTGTGGATAAAACTGGGTCTTGGTCTAGTGGGCAGGGCCATGCTCAGTAAGTCTTTAATCCAATTTTCTACTGATGGGTGGGGCTGTGTTCCCTCCCTGTAGTTTAGCCTGAGGCTGAACTGTGGTAGGGGTAATGGTGACCAGCATCTGGGAACTATGTTGTTGGTGTCTGTGCATCTAAGTCTCTTCAGTCGTGTCTGACTGTGTACAACCCTATGGACTGTAGTCCATGAGTCTCCTTTGTTCATGGGATTCTCCAAGCAAGAATACTGGAGTGGATTGCCATACGCTTTTCCAGAGGATCTTCCTCACGCAGAGATCGAACTCAGGTCTCTCCTGTCTCCTGCATTGGCAGGCAGGTTCTTTACCAGTAGCACCACCTGTCTGAGAAGATATATTATTAGAGCAAACTTTAAGTCAAGCCACCTCCCACCACTGGTGATGGGAGCACTTGGAGAGCATACTTTCAAATAATTAAAAACATCTCTCATCGCCACTAATCTCTCATCGCCTCGGATATGCGGATGACACCACCCTTATGGCAGAAAGTGAAGAAGACCTAAAGAGCCTCTTGATGAAGGTGAAAGAGGAGAGTGAAAAGTTGGCTTAAAGCTCAACGTTCAGAAAACTAAGATCATGGCATCTGGTCCCATCACTTCATGGGAAATAGATGGGGAAACAGTGGAAACAGTGTCAGACTTTATTTTTTGGGGCTCCAAAATCACTGCTGATGGTGATTGCAGCTATGAAATTAAAAGACACTTACTCCTTGGAAGGAAGGTTATGACCAACCTAGATAGCATATTTAAAAGCAGAGACATTACTTTGCCAACAAAAGTCCGTCTAGTCAAGGCTATGGTTTTTCCAGTGGTCATGTATGGATGTGAGAGTTGGATGGTGAAGAAAGCTGAGCGCCAAAGAATTGATGCTTTTGAACTGTGGTGTTGGAGAAGACTCTTGAGAGTCCCTTGGACTGCAAGGAGATCCAATCAAACCATCCTAAAAGAGATCAATCCTGGGTGTTCATTGGAAGGTCTGATGTTGAAGCTGAAACTCCAATACTTTGGCCACCTCATGCGAAGAGTTGACTCATTGGAAAAGACCCTAATGCTGGGTAGGATTGGGGGCAGGAGGAGAAGAGAATGGCAGAGGATGAGATGGTTGGATGGCATCACCGACTCGATGGACATGGGTTTGGGTAGACTCCGGGAGTTGGTGATGGACAGAGAGGCCTGGCATGCTGCAATTCATGGGGTCGCAAAGAGTTGGACACGACTGAGCGACTGAACTGAACTGAACTCATCGCCACTATTTCTTCATGTTCAAAATAGAAATTTACACTTCCCTCAATGATGACTGCTCCTTTCTGGACCCTTAACCTTCTCTTATTCCCTCAGTTATTTAATACACGGTTCCTCCAAAGCTGTAATTAGGAGACTCAAGCAGTACTCTTTTTCTTGACGTATTCCTAATGTAGAAGAATGAGAGTTTCTTCAAAATAGTGCAGTCCCATTCAGAGTGACCTCTGTTTAGTATTTTTTCCCTTGACTTCTGCTCTTTGACTTGTTTCTAATCTCTGAAATCTCAGTCAAGTTTTATATTTTCAAAATCTCTGCTTGTAATCGAGGTAATACCTCTACCTCAAAAGAAAATACTTTATACCTCATTGGTTCTTCCAGGTTAGCAAGAAACAACACTAACTTTCTCGTGTTATGATTTCTTTACTAATCAGCTAACAGAATATATAGTCACTGCAGTGTTTAAAAACTCAAAATCGAAAGCCCAGCCAACTCAGGACCATGGAAACAGTTTCTCCGTTCTCAGACCCAGGGAGGCTGAATGAAAATGAACGTTTGGTGGAAGTTGAAGATTATGGGAGACCCAGTTGAGTATTCTGTTTGTTGAGTAACGTAAGATTTTAAAAATAGATTGCTATGAGACTGTGGAGGCTAGCCATGGATTTATTTTGAAAGTAGTAGAGAGCCAGTAGAGCTGATAATGAGTTTTCATCTGAGCTGTTGTAGAACCAGCTTTTAAAGACTGTCAATGTAGCTGAGAAATAAAAGATAAGTGAAGAAAAGAGGTGACGGACAAGTACACCACACAACAGCATGGATGAATATTCTAGATAAGATGCTGAGCAAAAGAAATCACACAGAAAGGGGTAATGGTCTATGATTCCATTTATATGAAATTGAAAATGTAGGAAATACTAATTTATGTTGATGTAATTCATTGGTTTACTTTTGGAAGGAAGAAATGCCTGGAAGGCCTCTGGGGGTACTGATAACCTTCTATATCTTGATCCAAGATGTGAAACTCACCTAGTTCTACAATTTAGTTGTATGTTCTTATAGTATGTGTATTATAACTCTAAAGGTTTACTTGTCAAAAGAGGAATGGGGTTAGACTGGAGGCAGTGAAATGGAAAAGCCAGAAAAAAGTCTTTCCATAATGCATAATCTATAAAAAAGTTCTAATAAGATGTATAAATAGGGTATGGCCATTCCTGTTGTTATATTAGATTGTCTCTGGAAATTTCACTAAGGCAAGTAGTCTCCAAAGATGACTGCTGTCATTTCCTCCAAATCTGTGAATAGATAAGGTCTGTGAGCCTCTCTGTGAATCTGGGCTGCCCTTGTGACTTGCTTTGATCCTTGCAGCATAGAGAAAATGACACTGTGGGAATTCCATGCCTAACCATTAAGAGAGCTGGAACCTTCTACTCTCTTGGGAGATCTGTCCATGGTGCTAGAAAGCAATACAATTTACACTGACGAATGCAGAGGCGTCACGTGGACAGAGAGAGCTCTGAGAGACCCGCTGTGTGAATGAGATATTTATGCATCTTCCAGTTCAGCTGTTATCACAAGGCAACTGAGGGAGTGTTGGGGGCTGATGCCACATGGAATAGCAGAGCCACTCAGCCATCCCTTTACTGAATTCTTGACCCACAGGAACAATTGCATGGTTGTTCTTTTAAGTTCCTAAGATTTGGAGTAGAGTATTACACAGTAATAGATAAATGCAACCATTTTCTTCTAGAATGGTGGCTCTCAATGGAGGATGAGGGGATTTTGTCCTAAAGGGGACAACTTTAATCGTCATAACTGGAGAGGCTGCTACCAACACCTAGTGGGAAGAGGCCAAGAACATCACTAAACTCCCTACACAGCTCAGAATATCCCCACAACAAATAATTTCCTAGCTCAAAATCATTACAGTGTGAAGCTTGAGAAGTCTTGATAGAGAGCAATGATTCACCACCACTTAGGTGGTGCCCAGGAATTTATCTCTGAAGCTAAATTTTTTAAAACATTTCTGATATAATTATCTTGTATTAATGTTGTATATAACATAAAATCTTAAAATCATCTCAGACTTTCAGAACCAGAATCTCTAGGGAAAGGACTTTGGAAGTTATGTATATTTTTACGTTAATGGAAGTTTAAAAAAACATTGCCTTAGTCCCCGATTTCTCAGATTTCATTGTGTGTAGAAAAAATCTGGGCATCTTGTTAAAAACTGTAGAATCAGATTTCCTTGGACTGAGATGAAGCCCAAATTTCTGACGTCTAAAAAGCTCCCAGGTGATGCCCAAGCATTATTTTCTGGACCACACTTTGCATAACAAGACCCTGGAGCAGTAGTTCTCAAAATTTTAGCATTCCTCAAACTTCAGGATCACCTGGAAAGCAGGGACTGCTGGATTTGCCCCTAGAATTCGATTCTGCAGGTTTGAGATGGGGCCCAAGAATTTGCAATTTCAGTAAGCTTATACGTGATGCTAACAACACTGGTCCAGGAATGAAACTTTGAGAACCAATCCCCCAAATTATTACTTAACACATCTAAATATGTATAAAGTTTTACCTAAGTGATTACAAACATTGAAGTTTCTCAGAACTCTCCCCATGTGATACTATATATCTTCCTTCAGAAGAATTGAAGTAATTCACATTTTAATAAATTGCCTCACCTGGAGTGATTCTAATATTTGTAATAGAGAACCACACTTTAGAGGGATGTTAGAATATCTAGAGTTTGAAGGAGGAGCATTGGTATTTTGGAAAAGTGCATATGACTCTATAATTGGTTTAATTTGCATCTAACTCCCATTCTGAACTTATTTTGAAATATCAGGAACAATTAAAACAGTAGAGGACATTTTTATGCTTATCAAAGTTGTCCATGGCTTATATACTAAACCAGAAGTCTTAGAAAGGATGTTTTCTCCCTGGGGCAGTCACTCAGTTCTTTGTACCTAGATTCTCTGTAGCAGCTACAAGTGGGATGCTGCTGCCAGTTTAGACAAGGCGTTAAGAATAATGACTTCAGTTTAACTTTCTTGAATTTTTGCTATGAATACATTATGTCACTCTCTTGCCAGTGATGTCTAAGATGATACACTAGATAATCCCTTCCTATGCACTTATTATCCCCATTGAATAGATGGGGAAATGAAGGCATACCAAGTTTAAGATACTTGCCTAGGAATCTATAGCTAGTTATTAATAATGTCAATGTCAGTAATAATATTAATCGAATCATATCAAAGTCAGAGTTTTTCACTCGGTCTAATGGATAACTAATAGGCTAACTGATAGATGGATAAGAGATAAGATACAAGCATCTGTTTTTGTTGTGGTACTAACCTTTCATAAAACTTTCATATATTCTCCTTACCCTGATATTAGCGAGACTTTTGAGGATGTGTGTTTTTCAGTAATGCTTTTTAACTTGTTGGCACAGTTAGTTAAGAAAGTTTCATAGTCATTTTGTGTCAAGTCACATATAGTTTTCAGGGTTATCTTGCTCTCCACTCTGTGATTATGTAGGAGGTAGATGTTTTCCTGGCCATATGCTATCTTCTTCTGCTTAATACCTGCACACAGATGGAGTTTCAGACAGACTGTTGCTGTTGTCACTTGTCACTTCCATACTCCCAAGTCGAAATACAGCATATTTTAAGACAAAAACACACATGTAAAGTTTCTTTTGCTACTTTTATAAAAAATATAACTTCTGATTCTCAGTGACATTAAAGATATAATCAAAATCTTAAACATACCCCAGACCTTTTGAATCAAAAATCTTCATAAAAATGATTTTAGAAAATTGTTTTGAAGTTTTATGGAACCTTGAGCTTGTGCATTGATCTCTGTTTCCACAACCTGGATTTGAGCTACAATTGTTTAGAAGGCTAGTGTCATTTTAGAAGTGATTCTTACTGATTTCTTTTTTCTAAAATGCATTCCCAATGAGTCCAGACTTTAAAAAATTAATGTAGTAATACTTTCTAATATATTAGGCATCATATAGTATACAAATATTGTGTACTCATACACAGGAAATGGATGCTCCTATAGGCTCTTATTCTTACCACTGTGAATTTTTATATTGGATGTTATATTGATTCCAGGACAAGCAGGGGGACTTTCTGGGAAGGATGAAATTGAACTATGCTGAAAGAAATACGCAGTTGTTAAGGGCCAGGCTTTTTAATTTTAGAGGAAGGCAGGGTGTAAGTGTTTGGGTTATGAATGGTGGGAAAGAAGAAAGTTCAAACTCACCCGGTATAGGCAATATATTGTTTCAGTTAAAGGAAGAAGTTCAAGTATCTGGTCCTCATGCCAGGAGACAAAGTTGAGAGGAGATGGTCACTCCCAACAGTCCTCTCTTAGGAACAAGGATATATGTTCTTCAGTGCCTGCAGCAATAGTCCAGTAAGTTACATTGACCAGTATTGGGTTACCTGCCAATTATTTAACCAGTCCCTTTAGCAAGGAAAATTTCATGAAGTCCATTGGTTTATCCCTGCATTCCTGAGCCCATCGCTGGCAAAGGGAAAAGGATGCCCTTAGCCTTATCAGGTCTGAAGATCAGGGCAGGACTCCCTAAAGTGCACAGACTACCTCACAAGGAAGGATGAACACATACATGAAAACATGGAGAAATGGGCTCTGGGAAGACATAACCAGTATTGAGATTGGAAGGAGGACTTGGCCAAATCAGAAGTGTTCTTGGTTGTGTTATATGTCATAAACTGACTTCTCCATCACTGGAAGCTCCCTTGGTTTTTAATAGAAATGGAAAAATGTTAGATCTAGTGCTGCATTAATTGTAGAGCATTGTTTTCTTATGACATTTATAAATGAATTCATTAATAATTACTCATATTAAAAAGAAGTTTGTAAGAGGGAAAATATATGAAGTGAAGTTCTGGGTCAATATGTTGGGGATTTCTGAGGTGTCTTTCATCTGTGAATAACTAATTCAGTGAAAATCAAAAAGGTTTGGCTCTTGATAAGTAAATAATTAATAATCAGATTGCTTTCTGGATTTATTTAAATATTATCTTTAAAATTAAGTATAGGAAGAAGAAAGTAGTGTGGAAGGGTGTTGATGTATATTCTGTATATTCAGATTGAATCATGAGAATATGAAACTAGGGTTTTAGACTCCCAGCAGTGTTAATTTTGCTTTTTTGTTGTTATTGTGTTACCTGTGTAAGGGGTATGTGTGTGTGTGTGTGTGTGTGCATGTGTTCACTTATGTCCAACTCTTTGCAATCCCATGAACTGTAGCCCACCAGACTGCTCTCTCCATGGAAGTTTCCAGGCAAGTAGAGTACTGGAGTGGGTTTCCATTTTCTAGTCCATGGGATCTTCTGAACCCAAGGATCGAACCACATCTCTTGCATCTCCTGCATTGGTTTCTTTACCACTGTGCCACCTGGGAAGCCCAACTGTGTAAAATAGCTGTTCCCAAACACCATGCTCTGTCTCTTTGAGTTAACATCAATGCTCGTACAAAGTGAGTGAATTGGTTGTGGTCTTCAGAAACATATTAAAAATAATAGTGTAATCATTTCAAAAGTACTGATCTGGGACTCTTGGATGGCAAATGGTACATTCAGTTTACTGTCAGCATTTTCCAGTGCAGTTTATAATTTTGAATTAATAATTTGGGAAAGATCTTTAAATAAGGCCATAAAATTGTTCATTTCAACTTCATAGCTAGGTTAACCAGTTAACATACCCTCCTAGTGGCATTAAGGGATGGAGAGTCAGCCCTGAGGGATGTTTCCTAGCTCAGGGACACTTAATTCATCAGGTGCCAGACACTAATTGGGACTGGTAAGATGTGCTGTTTTTATGCAATACTTTCACATCATGTTTCTTTTTTTTTTTTCTTTCTTAAATTGCTTTCCAATAATAAGACTCATTGACTTTAATGTTCTCTGAAATGGTACATCTTTGAGGATGACTTCAGTGTTTGAAAATACAACAAAGCCAGTCATGATGGTGTGTGGTTAATTACACGAGTATGCTGACCCATTGCAGGGAGGCAGAGAAGGTCAAACCAAGGTATGAGCACGGAGTAATGATGATGATTTTCATATAGGGCTAATAAATCGGCCATAAGGATGGTTTCTGCAAAGGAAAGTAAGATGATAATCTGCTCATTTTCACCACATTGAAGACTCATTCGAAGGGCCTACATTTTTTGTTTGTTTTGTTCATTTAAACATCCTGGTGAAAGTAAGAATGGCTGGAGTTATGTTATGTGTCTTTAAATCCTTCTTAAATTTCCCCCATGTACCTCAGTGTATCAGACATAATTGTCTTGGTTCCTGAGACGAATATACACTGAAATCTTTTAATAAAGAGAGAAGACTGTGACGTAGTCCTCATTGGTGTAACTTGGCGAGTGGGGCTTGGAATGTACTTGCTTCTATGTTCCTTAGGCTTTTTTGCTTCTATTTTTTTTCCTTCCCTTTCTCACTGCCTCTTCCTGGCCTCTTCTTTGCTCGTTAGATCTCTCATTACAAGGCAGATAGGGAAATCAAAAGGTAATGAAACTTAAATCTGCTAATTTGGCAACTTGTTAGCAGCTCGTATAAAGTGTTCAGTGGGAAAGACGCTATCATTATCAGCTAAAAGGAAGCTTATGGATAATCTATGGAATATATTTGTCTGTTACTATTTCATTAATAATTGATCATTAAATTAAGCCAACTTAATTTATTGCAGAACTAAATTACATCATGTGTTCTTTCTCTCTGCCCATTGTTAAAAATCTTTCCTGGAAAAGAAATCAAGTTTTATATAGTTAATAAGCCATAGATTTCATAAAACAGGGTTCATGACCTTGCAAAGCCAACCTCTTGTATTCCCTGGCATGTATAACAAGTGCTAATAATGGTGAGGCTGAATCATCTTGGACCAGAAAAAAAATAACCCTGTAGATTCTGAGGTGCAAGACAGGAGAGTCTATATATCTGCTAAACCTTTGCAAGAAAAGAAAAGGGAGAGATAGCATCAGAGAAAATTTGTAAGTGTTGGTAGATTTCAGGGCCCAGCTTGTGATAGTGTGACTGTAATTGTTTTCAAGAACATGGTGATGTAAAGGAAATTTGAAGCTATTTCAGCCTTCTTTTATCATTTGATGTGCTCTAATGGATGCTTGCTTCCAAACAGCTGACTTTGTAATAGGATCAGAACCCCCAGGTGCCACGAAAGGCTTCAGTAGAGGAAGTACCAGAGAACTTTTTTTGGTTGAAAATCTGGACAAGATACCTACGTAAAGTGAAGTAGAAATTTCGGCTTAGAAATCATTTCCATATGAACTGTTTGCATGGAGAGAGAGTAAAACCTATGAAGAAAGTGATCATGAAAAAATTAAATGTAACCTGAAAGAGAAATAGAAGAAAGTAAGGGAGAACAAAAGGTTGTCTAGGGAGCATGCAGAAGATGAAAGAACACATTTATCACTGCATAAATGAGCTCCTGTAACCCCCACTTTCTTAACAGTGGGTCTCAACCTTGGCTTAACTCCGACATTTCTGGGGAGTTTGATAATATACTGATGACTGGGCCCCACTCCTAGAGAGTCTGAGTTCAGCAGTCTAGGGCAAGGCTTGTTTATGTGGAGTTTTTGCAGTGGCCCAGGTGGATGTAATATATAGCTGAGCTGGCCAACTATTTATTGCTCTGGAAAATGAAGATTTCATTTCATGCCATCTTCTCTTACCGCACTTTCCATCCACAGGCTCCCTTTTTATATCCTGTCCATTATCCCCTTTGGGCACATCACCTCAGCCACATCACGAACCCACATAAACTGATAAAATATTCTAACACCCAAATTCAAGAAGCAAATTCTTTATAACAGCATCTCCATAAATCGAGGCTTCTACCTCAGGTTGAGACTTCTGTCTCCTTGGCTTCAGCTTTGAACACTAAATGTGTAGGATGTTAAACTCTGTAATAGGAAGTAGTAGAATTATAGTGGATATTTAACATTTTTAAGACATTCATAGCATACATTTCAGATTATGTTGCTCTTTTTCCAGATCGTACCAGCTTTGCTGTGTCTCTTCAAAAACATGATGAAAATGGCACATTTTATCTTTCAGATGTCTCTGCAATTATAACCATGAAAATGGGATTTATTTACTCAAAACCTGTTTCTTTCTTGAAGGAATATCTGAAGCACAAAGGATAAGTGTTCTTAAGTGGGTCATTTAGATATACTGGACCTTCTATGCTTAGTGAAAGAAAGTGAAAGTGAAGCTGCCCAGTCGTGTCCAACTCTTTGCAACCCCATGGACTGTAGCCTACCAGGATCCTTCATCCATGGAATTTTCCAGGCAAGAATATTGGAGTGGGTTGCCATTTCCTTCTCTAGGAGATCTTCCCAACCCAGGGATTGAACCTGGGTCTCCCGCATTGAAGGCAGACGCTTTACCATCTGAGCCACCAGGGAAGTCCTGTGCTTAGTACAACTGCCTTAAAATGTGCCAAGATAGAGAAAACACTTAGGACAAGGCGTCGGTCTTGGAGGGCAGATTATTTAGCCACAATTACTCGTAAGAATTGGAGAGAATTAATACTCCTCCCCCATTTTATCTCTCTCCAGAGATTCAGTTGTTCATGTACCTATTGATTCACTCCTTTGCTCTTGTTTTCTTTCCTTTCAAATGGCAGTGATACTGGAAAAGAGCAAAGTGCACACAGCCCTGACCTTCCCTGGCTTCCCGTCCTGCTTAGTGGTGACTGTGAAGGGCGAGGCAGAAACACGCATTCAGGACGGTGGCCTGAAGACCAAGGTGGTCTAGAACTCCTGTCCTCAGGTCGCTGGCTTGTCCTTGCTAGTGTGTGGTCTTGGGAGACTTACCGAGCTTCTCTCTGGTTCGGTTTTCTCATCTGTGAGGTACAGATGTATTTATCAAGTCTCCACTAGCACCTTCTGTGTGCCGGGCATGGTGCTAGGTTAGGGAGGTACAGAAGGGCATAGGCAACAGGGAGCCTTGCCCACAGGGCATCTGTTACACAATTCTCACTGTAATAAATACTAACCACCATCATTTTATCATCACAGGTCTCTTTTGGGCTCTGTGGGGCATTCAGGACATCAAGGGTGATTGCTGTTATATCCTATGGCAGTCCTACTAGACAAATACTGTTATATCCTATGGCAGTCCTACTAGACAAATACTGTTATATCCTATGGCAGTCCTACTAGACAAATACTGTTATATCCTGTGACAGTCCTACTAGACAAATTATTTTCTTTGATTTTGTTTAACCGAGTGGTGACCTCACTCCATACTGCTCTGAAGTGTGTCTTCTCTAACAGCACTCAGGCATCAGGATTGGAAACAAAGAATGAATGTTCAGCATAGTCTTGGATAAAATTTTTTCCAGGCCAATGTGATAGATAGAAATCAAGTGACTCCAGAATTCTACGTTATCATGGTAGAATGTACCTTCTGCAAGTTGAGGTATCTTATCTATACTACTTACTACTGGCTTCCCAGGGGTGAGTGATGTCTGGCAAACACTGGGATGGAAAGAATTGGTTGAATGAGTAAATGAATCAAATAAAGGACCTAAGTTGGGTAGATAAAGGAGTAGGACATTAGGAAACAGGTTCAACCTCCAGAATCAGTGTGCTGTAAGCGAGGGGATTCGAAAGCTGGAGAACATGAAGCTGGTTGTCAGAGGGCTAGGTGTTTTATTTGAAGCTGAAAAAATATCAAAAGCCAATTAGCGACTGCACTGTGGCATGTACAGCCAATGTTGCATGTACAAGAGAGAAAAAAAAAAAACCCTATGGTACTAAGGAGCTGCCTTTTGACTGGGGAGTTTAAAGGTAGACAGAAGTCATCTAGGAGTGAGTGTTGAAGATTGAAGAGGCAGAGTATAAACCAGATGTAATGTGTTCGGTGAATATGGAACTGGGAAGGAGATTAGCCAAGAGCCATAATACGGGACAGGAGATGAGGTGGGGAAACAGAGGAAGGTATAATTGGTTGGCATGAGACTCAAAGGATAATTCTCATTTTAGTGCTTTGCGGGAGGACAGAGAAACAGTAGTTTAAACTTGGCAGGGGAAATGTGTCATCTCCTTTTAAAGATCAAGGGACGAGAGGAGTGAAGTGAAAAGACCCAGAGAGTCAAACTTCTCAGCAAGATGGCCTCACATGTACTAACTCACTCCTATCTTTGTAGAGAGGATCCTTTAGGCATGCTAATGAAGTGTTTCCTTTCAGGCCACTCAGGAGCCTGTTCTTCATCAGGCCATTCACAGTCTGATCACATCCAATGCCTCTTTGCATTCAACTGTTGCACATTCTTCAAGATAATTGGAAGTGGCTTGGGTGCCGAGTCAAGGAATCCTAGCTAAGAAACTTCTCACAGAGCTTCGGCTGCACCGAGCCAGCACGAGTATTATCAGCTTAAACAAGTGGAGGATTTGCTCCATCCTCATCTCTTAGCTGTGGTGGCTTCACAGCCGATGAAATGTACCCAAAGGAGTACTCCCACCATTGTCTTATAAACCTTAGTTTGCCATTCAGCATACAAATGAGGCTTGGATTATCTTCAAAGGATTTGTTATCGAGAAGGTAGAGCCCTTATAGACACACACACATATTTATACACATGTTCTTTAACTAATAAGCTTTAGGAAATGTAGGGATGTGGAAGCATAGGCCAGGCGTTATGAAAGGAATACGTTTTTAAGAAGCAAGAACAAAAATGCTGAAAGCACCCCAGATGAGATTTTAATGGAACTTTCCTTCTAATTTAAAATCCTACTCTCCAAAAATAAAAAGAGTATTCCAGAAATGTAGTATAAAATGAAGTATCTGAATATCTCAGCATCAAAGTGAAACTTGAGGACCATATTCACCACAAAAGCCTTTCATGACCACTCCACTTTCGGCTCACACATTCCAGGAGTGTGAGTGACAAGACACAGTGATACAGCAGTATGGACAGTTGTGCACATGTTGTGTATTGTTGTTTTTGAGGAATTACAGTGTAGGCTTTTACACTGTATGATACTTAGCATGAATAAGGGAAAAAGTAAGACTTTTCCACATTTGATGAAAGCACCTCACCTTTGATAAAATACGTGTATGATTTGACGAAGCTTTCTAAAAGGCAAATGCACAAATGTGAGTTCTGCGTAAATCCAGTTGTAGTTTTGCAAACTGCAAGGCACACGCAGAGCTCCTGGGGTGCTTATTGTGTTTGCAGCAGCTCCTATTGGGTTTTCCATTCAGATTCTTTACAGGGAAGGCCCAGTCCCTCTGGAATTCTGATGCAGGTTGGAAGAAAAACAGACACTGAGAGACACTGGATTTGGTGATGGTCATTGTGTGTTTCTGAGTGGAACTTCTAGAGCCTTGAAGACAAAACTGGTAAAGCCTGGCTGTAGTTCTTACCAGGCAGAGTAAGGTAAATCCATCATCTGTGAGTCTCAGAGGTAGAATCTATTTTGAAGACTGAATTTTATGTAAACCTATAAAAAGGGCCAATAAATTCCCAGTATTCCAAATTAGCCTTCTGAATTTCTGGAGCAAAAAGGCACCCAGGAGAAAAATATGATATAATTTTGCATATCAACTGGGAATAGCTATACAAAATAAATATGGACAAAAACTCATTTTGCATTTTAGGCTTCCCATTGAATTTAACAGCAGACATGATTAATGAGAAATGTGAGGAAGCCATCTCTTCTTCCTGACCCCGCTCTTGCCTTTGACATCACCAAGCGTGGCTGCTTTCATTATAGCTCTCCCACTGTTGACTTCCCTGACTATTCTTCAGGCTCCCTGGATCTCTGACCATTTTTTGACTAACTTATTTTGGGGGGCTAGCACCTGTTCTTTCCAAATTAACAAATGTCATTCCCTCAGCATCAGTATTTGTTTTTAAACAGGATCAACTATTACAGGCAGGCACATCCCCTTCTAAACTACCTCCCCAGACTTGACTTTGGGCATGCATGCTCAGCTGCTCAGTCGTGTCTGACCTTTTTGTGACTCTATGGACTGTAGCCCACCAGGATCCTCTGTCCATGGAAATTCCCAGGCAAGAGTACTGGAATGGGTTGCCGTTTTCTTCTCCACGGGATCTTCCAGACCCAGGGATTGAGCCATGTCTCTTGCCTCTCCTGCATTGGCAGGTGGAATCTTTATCACTGCGCCACCTAGGAAGCCCATTTGACTTCTCAAATTATGTAAGTTCCCAGTTGAAGAAGCATTCTTGTATAGCAAACAATGAAATTAATCCCCCCTTTCTCAATGAAGCATCATTTTCCAAACTCCTGTTTGTCCTCTATCATTGTCTTGAATCTTCTTTCTGTGTTTTATTTTATTTATGTATGTTTTACACTTAGATTTAGATCCTTTCCAACTTTCTCATTTTTACCAAGTGGTAAGAAAAGCGATCTGCCTACTCGCTTTTCCTGACTCTTCTCCCTTCTTCTTGTTTTTCTCCTCTTTCTTAATTTCCTCCTCCTTTCTGTCTCTTTCTGTCTTTCTCCACTTCTCCACTCAGTACTTATACATCCAGCCATACACTATTCAATACATATTTAAGTGCAGTCTATGTGATAGAAATTGTGCTCATTTCCAGAGATATAATGGGTGAAAGAGAACAAGTGTGTGTAGCCTTTAAAGGAACTTTGAAGATTAAAAATTTAATGAAATATTGACTCAAATATATAATTGCACACTCTGAGCACTGACAAATGTCCAGAATGCTGTGGAATCCATGAGTGAACAACCTGATCTCCTGAGAGTTCAGGAAGGGATGAAGGAGGGTATTTCTGAGAAAGATACTTTCTGACCAAAAGACAAGGGTAACTTACCTGGCTAAAGTTGAATATGAACGATTAAAGAACATTCTACAGTTTCGTGCTTTTATTTATCCATTCCTTCATCAGTCAAGTAGTAACCATTATTTGAGTGAATATCTTTATGGTGCTAATACCTGGAGATTCAGTGGTAAGCCATATCTTCAACAATTAAATCAATATTTATCATATATCTATTATGTGCCGGGCACTGAGAAGATACTGCAAGTTGAGCTTCCATTCCTCATCCACACATGTGTATCCCTGCAAGGACACACCACCTTTTCTCTGATGAAGATCTTATGAATTCTATAGTGTATCCAACCTAAACTGTCTAAAATAGCTGTCATAGCTTATCTCAATCAGACTAAAGTATTTGATTACTGAGATTCCAGTATTTTCGGTTAAATGAATCACTTTAGGATCCTCTGTGAAATGGTATTTTTATTTTGATACATACTTGTCTCTCAGTATATTTCCTTGGTTTGAACGCTGCCCTCCAGGAAGTGATACAGCTAAGAAGAAAGAGAACAAGTCATGGAGGCAGATTCAACTTCAATCCTAGCTCAAGCAGTCACTTGTCGTGGACCCCTGGGCCAGTGACTGAACCTCTCTGACTCTGTTTTTGTCATCTTCAAAAATGGAGAAGAAAACAAGCTTGCCAAGTTATTTTTCATGATTAAGTAGGACTCAGTACAATGCCTGGCACATAATGCTTGTCCAGTGAATAATAGTTGGGGGTGAGGAGACTATTGGTAGCATTATAACAGCGAAGATTGCTGTTGCAAGGCACAATCTGGTCCAAAACATTTAACTGTTTAGAGGCCATTTTGGATTTTCACCATCTTGATTCTGTTCCATTTTCACGTTTGTTTCCCCATGCTTTCGCTAAACTCCAAGTGAGATACTTACTAGCCAGTTCCATCATTTCTTGCTCAAGTCAAGGAAATTTCCTTATATATCAGCTCAACAAATCAGAAATTAAATTGTTAGAGGATTGTCTTTTTGAGATTTTTTTTGTGTCAACTTGATATGAAAATTGGATTTGAACAGTATTAGCCAAATACTCCCCTACAAGATTGATAATAATCATGATTTCTTTTTTCCAAAGAGTCTATGGAATTTACCACTCATTTGTCTCATAATAACATTATTGAATGCTAGACTCATAAAACTAGATGGGTAGGGAGGCCCTTGTAGTTCACCCACTTCAGTCTTTTCTTGTTACACTTAGAATAAAATCCAAGCCCAGGGGTGTGAAGTGACTTCATTATAGTTATGCAAAAACCATATACAACCTTAATACAAGGTTGGGTTGTCTGGGATGTAGGTTATAGGATAGAGATGTGTGTGCAGGAGGTTTATTGGTAAGAACTCTTTGGAACACTTGTGAGGAAGTGAAGGGAACAGGAGGGCAGAGGAAGAGGCTGAGCATCCATGCAGTCCTAGTGAAAGCCTCATATGATCCCATAGTGGGCTCTGGGCGAGGATGGCCCTTCAAAGATGTCCTGCCTTGAGGTATTAGGTTGGTGCAAAAATAATTACAGTTTCAGATCCTGGATTTTAAATTATTCTAACTAGACTCAGGCACATCTTTATTAATCAAAATAGGAACCAATACAATAAAGCATTTTTGGCAATGAGAAATAAGTTTGTTTATTCTGGTAGCATAAAAATCCATGCTTCAGGATTTGACAAACTCTTGGAAAGCATTTTCTGCATCCTGCTAGTTTTAGAAGCATTTCCCTGCAAAAAATTGTCAATATATTTGAAGACATGGTAGACATTTGGTGAGAGGACAGGTGAATGTGGAAGAGGAGGCAAAACTCTGTAGCCCAATTCATTCAACTTTTGAAGAATTGGATGTGCGACATGTGGTCGGGCATTATCTTGGAGAAGAATTGGGCCCTTTCTGTTGACCAGTGCTAGCCGCAGGCATTGCAGTTTTCAGTGTCTCGTTGATTTGTTGAGTGTACTTCTCAGATGTAATGGTTTTCCCGGGATTCAGAATGCTGTTGTGGATCAGAGTGGCAGCAAACCACCAAATAGTGACTGTGACCTTTTGGTGCAAGTTTGACTTTAGTAAGTGCTTTGGAGCTTCTTCTCGGTCCAACCACTGAGCTGGCTGTTTCCGGCTGTCTTATAAAATCCACTTTTTGTATCATGTCACCATCTGATCGAGAAATGGTTTGTTGCCATTACACAGAATAAGAGAAGATGACACTTCAAAATGATGAGGATTTTTGTTTTGTGGTCAGCTCATGAGGCAACCGTGTATGGAAAGTTTTCACCTTTCCAGTTTGCTTCAAATGCTAATGACCATAAAATGATCTACATTGAATTCTTGGACAGCTTCTCATGTAGTTGTAAGAGGATTAGCTTCAGTTATTGCTCTCACTTGATTGTTGTCAACTTCCAATGGCCAGCCACTGTGCTCCACATATTCAAGGCTCGGGTCTCCTTTGCAAAATTTCTTGAACCACTACTGCACTGTAAGTTCATTAGCAATTCCTAGGCCAAATGCGCTGTTAATGTTACAAGTTGTCTCTGCTACTTTAGGACCCATTTTGAACTTGAAAAAGAAAATTGTTTTTCATATCATCTAATATCAAAATTTGCTTTTTGTCTAATATCATTTCCATAGTCTAAAATATATATAAAATAAACGGCAAGTAATAACTTATTAGCAAAAAAACATAAAGCAAGAATATGCATTAAAATTATATATAACATAACCACATTTATTTAGGAATGTATTCAAATATCAAATGGAAAAGTTCACCAGTGCAAAACTGAAATTACTCTTCCACCAACCTGATACATGTACACGCGACTAAGTGTGGGCTGTCTTTGGGGAGCGGGCATGACCTTAGACAAGGACAATTCTAGGAGTGCCATCAGTTGCCAACATTTCTGGCCACTGGAGGAATGAGAGTCTTGGTCCTGAAAGGAGTCTAGGAGGCTCACTACAGCATCCATCATATAGGATAAGCATAATTTCATCACTTTATCTTCCAATAAAGAGAAACAAAGAGCCTATAATTGATTCCTTAGTAAGTGTCTGATTACTGGGCAACATCTCCATTCTTGTCTTTTAAACAAAGAGTACTATTCGAAGAAGATACATTTGCCTGAAAATCTCATTCAGTGATAGTTTGCAGTGTTCATAAAGATCATATGAAAGAGGAGGAGAAAACACTCAGTGATGGTTATTGGGGATAGGAGCCCACAGTCAAAAGAGTCAAATACTGTGTGAACCACATTTTGGAAAGTCACCTATAAGGTTCTACATTGAATGTAGAGGTCAAAAGTATATACCATACAGGAAAGTGAGAAGAGCTTATCATGTCTAGTAACAATCTGATCATTGGACAAGAAATTACTGTTTCTCTGAGTCTTAACTCCACAAATCTTTGTTGAGCCCCTATCTGTTCCTGGTGCTACTCTAGGTTCCAAGATTCAGCAGCAAACAAAGTCGAAGTCCCTGCCTTAGAACCTCCACTCTTATAGGTCATTCTATGTGTTTTTACATGTCTTTCCCTCTATGTTGTGAATTTCTGAAGGATGGAGCTGTGTTCCATTTTTCTTTATATCTCAAGTGCCTGAGTTTGTGCCTGGCATGTAAACGTTCGTTGAATGAAACAAGTTAAATGAAACAAGTCACAAGCTCTTCTACACATGTAGACAAGTACCTGAGCTTCAAACTTCACACCTCTAAATATTTAGTTGCCCAACAAGTATTTCATCTTGAGCCAGATTTCAGAGATCTCATAAATCATCCTGAGGTGGACTAGAAGGTAAGGAAATGCTGCCAGGTTTGAAAAATCCACGTAGAAGAAAAGAGTATGATTTGCTAGTCATTGAAAAAAGAAATCTTGGCTTTGATTTTTTTTTGTTTGTTTTTTTCTCATTTTCTTGACATAGTTATTCAAACACCTACAGACTGTACCTGAAAAGGTTTCAGAGTTTGCAACATTAAGTTTCTTACACATCCCAGGATTTGTCTGACATTCGTGTTCGGAAAGACCTAGAAGCCTCATTTGTCAATGATCATATGCCCCCAATGGAACTTCTTTCAAAGTGAGAAAACATATTTGCTGTTTCATAAAATCATGTTTTATGTGTTTTAAAAATGACCTCTGCAAAAAAAAAATGCAAATGATTTTTATCACATGGTAACATGCTTAGTCTTATACAAGCCCCCTTGTAAAATTGATTAAATACTTATTTCCCTAAGATTTGTACCCTACAACTCTGATTTTAAAAGTTGTGCAAGACCTTGTAATCACACATTGCTGAGCATTCAGAATTGTTTAATACATTGGAAAGAACAGAGACTTTAATGTCAAAAGTGACACCTGTGTCCTGACTCTGATGCTTATTACTTCCTGGCTCCAGGCAAGCCCCAGCCAGGAGCTTACCTGTGCCTCCATTTCCTCAATGTGTGTAAAGTGATATTAATGTTAAATGTCTTTTGTATTCTCAGAGGTTTGTTCGCATGTATTTAAGATGTGAGTATGCATATAAGTCTTTTATAAACCTTAAAAACTATGCATTTGACCTTGTAAATGAAATGCTAAAGGACTAGACATCACACTCTAACTCACTACACTCAACACAGCCATTGCAAAATTTGCCGAAGCTCAACATTCCCATCAAGTGAATTTCTGATACCACCTGGGAGATTCCCATCCAGTTGTCTTTTTTTGGAAAACCTTGCAAAGATATCCCATATCACAGGACAAGAATAAGAATTGTCAAATAGTCACCATTTAAAAAAAACAAGTTTAGCCCTATGTCTGTAAAGGTTTTACATTTTTCAGATCTCTTTAAAGTAACAAAGTGAGTATTTTCCCTGATCTGCTCCGAATCTGTTTTTATTTCCAAAAGGTTTTAGGAAGGCCTTGGAAACTTATCTCTTTCTGCTAATCTATTCACTTTGTAGAAACACAACTTATTTAAGCGTGGTTAAGTGCCAACGGTTGTCATTTAGAAGCTGGGGAAAGCACAAGATGTGGATTTTCTGTTTTTGCACTATTATCATATGTTAGCATCGATTCCGTTCAGTCACTCAGTCCTGTCTGACTCTTTATGACCCCATGGACTGCAGCGCTCCAGGCCTCCCTGTGCTTCACTGTGTCCTGTTGCTTGTTCAAACTCATGTCCATTGAGTCAGTGGTGCCATCCCATTGTCTCTTACTCTGTTGTCTCCTTCTCCTCATACCCTCAGTCTTTCCCTGCATCAGAGTCTTTTCCAGTCAGTTGACTCTTCACATTAGGTGGCCAAAGTATTGGAGCTTTAACTTCATCATCAGTCCTTCCAATGAATATTCAGGGTTGATTTCCGTTAGGTTTGACCTGTTTGATCTCCTTGCTGTCCAAAGGACTCTCAAGAGTCTTCTCCAACACCACAGTATGAAAACATCAATTTTCTGGTGCTCAGCCTTCTTGAAGCTCTAACTCTCACGTCCATACATGACCACTGGAAAAGCCATAATTTTGACTATACAGACCCATGTCAGAAAAGTGATGTCTCTGCTTTTTAATATGCTGTCTAGGTTGGTCATAGTTTTTCTTCCAAGGAGCAAGCATCTTTTAATTTCATGGCCGCAGTCACCATCCGCAGTGATTTTGGAGCCCAAGAAAATAAAGTCCGTAATGAACTGATGGGACCAGAGGTCATGATCTCGGTTTTTTAACGTTGAATTTTAAGCCAGCTCTTTCACTCTCCTCTTTCACCTTCATCAAGAGGCTCTTCAGTTCCTCTTCGCTTTCTGCCATTAGGTTGTTGTCTGCATAGCTAAGATTATTGATATTTCTCCTGGCAATAATGAGGGTACTGTTAGTTAATAGGAAGCCAGTGTGTGTGTGTGCATGCATGTGTGCATGTACGTCTGATAGACTTTTGAGTGTAGAATTTTAAAAATATTATTTCTCTAAAATAATATAAGTACACACCACAACTGAAGACAGAGTGTGACAGAGTATTTTAATGCTGCCCTTGCCAACACTGTGAAGAGATGAGATTGCCTCAGTTCTGAATGATACGTAGGATTTGAGACTGCTTTTAAGTCTCAATCAGGATTAAAAAATAACACATCTTTTTGTGGCCACATTCTTTTATATGCAGTACTAATATCACTAATACCCAAAACAAAATGCTGTCTATTCTTGCAGAAATTTGATAACAAATGTTTCTGCTAAAGTTGAAAGTCTGCATCCGAGAAATGTTTAAGGGTGTGTGTGTGTGTGTGTGTGTGTGTGTGTGTGTGTGTGTGTGTGTATGACCCAACTGACAGCTTTAGAGATGGTATCAGACATGCCAGTACTAAATTCTGCTGCATCAGCACGTGTTAGGATATTCATGTCATTGCAGACATCCATCTTTGATACATGATCCAGGCATCCCTGTAACCCACTAGATGGAATGTTTTGTAGTGATTTATATAATCACATTTACTTTTTGCATCCGGAGGGGAATGGTTTCCTCTCTTTAGCCAAGCTGGTATACCTCTAAGATCATTTGTCTACTTAACTGTTGCTGAAATTGAAAAAAAAAAATAATAAATAAAAGGAAAAATAAAAAGTCAAAATGCCTTTCTTAACAGAAGAGAGCTCATTTGAAAGAGAAATGAGGGACTAAGATGCCGGACCAAGATAGGAAGTGAAGAGGCTCTGCAGCATTACAAAGGGGCCACCAGTGAGCCTGCTGATGGGATTCTGGCAAGTTATATTTTTGCTCCAATGGAGTATTGACTTGCGTGTGTGCTGACTGACCTAATTCCCACTCAGCTGGCAGAGTATGGAGTTATGAGTGTTTCCGTGTGGCTTCCTGGCTGTCCTCTTCAGCCTTATTACCTGCAACTGATTTTTCCATTCAGGTTCAGGTTCTTACTACAGACTTTTTTAAATGGAAATGATTATCCAAACCTAAAATTATAAATCACCAAGGCTGTTATACTTTTTTATTTCCTTTAAAAGACATTGAAATAAAAATAGAATTGTGAAAACCATAATCACTCATAGTCCTTTGTTTATGTTTTATTGAGGATTTTCTTCTTTACACATACGTATATGCTAATTGCAAAAGTAATATGTGTACATCATGAAATTGTTAAAATTTTTATAAGCAAGTATCTATAAAATGAAAAAAATACTTTATAACAGAAAGTTATATTTAATATTAAAAATGACTTATAACTCATAAACTTAAAGGTAATGGTTGTTCATATGTACATAGGGATATATATGTATGTGTGTGTGTATGTATGTATGTGTATATATAAAATATACACTTTTTTTACAAATAAACTCTACATTATGTAATTTTTGTGATGTTTCTCTTAGCACTTACAATACTGCAGTCATCCTCTGATATCCTTCTTATCCAAGATTTCTATTTCTTTTAAAATTATGATTTAAGTACACTATAGCATTATATCTATTATATGGCTTTACCAGAATATATTTAGCCAAATCCTATCGTTGAACTCAAGGTTATATCTTATCATGACCATGTGTGACTGAGATGTGACTGACTTTGCAGCAGTTAGTTTTACAGTTAAGCCTTCAAGAATCCCAGATTATTCCTTAACATAAATTCCTAGAAATTCAGTTTTTGATTGAAAAGCATATATATGTTTAAATATTGGATGTACATTTTCACATTCCTACAGAAGTCTCTTATAGACTTACAGTCTGAACAGCACAGATAACATCATATATTAATACTGAGTATTATCAGTGTTTTTCAGCCTTGAAAATGTCTTAGGTAACGCAAGATACTGCCTCAGTTAGCATTATTTTGATTTCTACTGAAATTAAAAATATTTCTTACTTTCACATCTTGACTCTTATCACAGTGCTCCAGTCAATGTGTTTTTGCATGTCATTTTGTACATGTCTGAATTGGTCTGTATGATTGACATTGTTGGATATATATTTATGATTAAATGGCATTTGTTTTCTCTGCTAAAATAGGAGGTTATGGTAAATAATATGGTAATTGATTACAGTTGGAGGCATCAGTATAAATTCATATTTAGCTTATTGTAGTCCCAGATGGTTACATGTAGAAATATTTACATATATTTTTATACATGTGAATTAGTGTACGCACACATTTTCTTGCTCTTTTCGTGTCAACTGAGAGGACCTGGAAACAACTACACTTCAGTAACATCAGTGTACCTGGCACCCAAGTCTTGGTTTCCATACCATTCTCCAATAAATAGAGCCGAGCCTCCTTGGGAAAACGGCTGATTTTATGATTGGGGCAGAAAATATGAGCCTGGATCATTTTATACTTTTAGAAAGTAAAAATTTTAAAAAGTGCTCAAAATTTTAAGGAGCAGCAATGATAGGAGTATGTAAATGGGATGCAGGAACCAGTGAAGAGTTCTCAGTGGCCAAATTGGTAAACATCTTAGCAACACAATGAATAAAGTAGTATCAAATTATAACCTGAAGTGTACAATAAGGATCCATCAGTCTGTACTGATGTAAATAAATGGCTTACTAAATAAGTAAATGGAAAAGGATAGAAAAATCTCCCACACTAAAGAATTCCAAATGCGGTAATTTCTGTAACTGCTCCATCTGTAAGGAGTTAAGAGCATCCGTCTCCATTCCTTAATACGGGCAGCATAAAGTGACTTTCTTTTAAAAAACACAGTATGACAAGGAGGGGAAAGAGTAACTGCATAGTGGAGAAACCTGACCAACCATTTCAATCAGGGTATTGAGATGAAAAGCAGTAGTAAATTGTGTTGATAGTACAATTCCCTTAACATGAGATCATGAGAATGACGCTTTTTGCCTTCACAATCATCTTTCCAAAAATACATACCCAGATTAATCATTCAAACAAACAAACAAACAAACAAAAAACCGTGCAAATCCCAACTGAGGGGCATTCTGCAAATTGCCTGTTCAGTACTCTTCAACATTGCCAAAGTCATCAGAAACCAGGGAAGTTTTAAGAAAACGCCGTAGCCAAGGGAAGCCTAAGGAGGCGTGCTGACTAACTAAAAGTGGTACCTGATACATCTGGAACAGAAAAAGGATGTTAGACAGAATAAGGAAATCTTAATAACGTGTGGACTTTGGTCAATGCATCAATACTGGTTCATTAGTTGTGATACATGTACCATACTCATATAAGATACTAATAACAGGGGAAATCAGGTGGGAGATGGCTGCAGACGTTTTCACGACTTTCTGTAAGTCCAAAACTGCTTTAAAATAGTTTCTTTTAAAAAGAGAAAAAAAGAGAGAGAATGAGAGATTGCTCAGTCACCCTGCTCTGAGGTTATATGCATCTTAACTCCCAGCAGCAATGTAAGAAATGTTTCCTTTACAAAATACAAATCAGGCATTTTTCATTTCACTACTCTGATAGGCTAAAGATAGAATCTCTGTTTCAATCTTTGTTTTTCTTCTAATGAGCAAAGCTGAGCAGCTGTTTAAATGTTTTTAAAAAACTTTGTATGTTTTTCTGTCAACGCTCCAAACATTTCCTTTGCTTATTTTTCCTTTGAGTTTTTGTTCCCCGCCTTGGATTTGTAGGAACTGTGCAACAAATAGTTTTCCACTGTGTCTTTTATTTTTGTTCCTTGATATGTAGATGTTTTCTCTTTGTTTAGTTGGCGTAGCCAATCTCCTCTCACATGGGTTCTGTATTTTATATCATAAGTGCGTCTCACTCCGTGGTTATTTAAATAGCCTTCCACATTTTCCTCTAGTATTTTTATATTTATATTTTGCACTTATTTTCTTTCTTTCTTTCTTTTTTTTTTTTTTTTTTTGGCTTTACTAGTATATTTGTGGATGGATGGAACCTTCATCATCAGCACAAATTTAAGATCTGTCAACTTCCTCCAAGAACACTACTATAGGAGAAATAGTAATACTGAGTTCTGTTTCATAACCATTTCATTTGGGAAATTGTGAAAAATAAGAGGGGGAATGAATTGGCTAATTACTTTACAATATTGTAGTGGTTTTTGCCATACATTGACATGAATCAGCCATGGGTTTACATGTGTTCCCCATCCTGAACCCCCCTCCCACCTCCCTCCCCATCCCATCCCTCTGGGTCATCCCATTGCCCCAGCCCTGAGCATTTGTCTCATGCATCAAACACGGAATGGTGTTCTGTTTCACATATGATAATATACATGTTTCAATGCTATTCTCCCAGAACGTCCCACCCTCACCTTCTCCCTCAGAGTCCACAGGACTGTTCTATGCATCTGTGTCTCTTATTCTGTCTCACATATATGGTTATCATTACCATCTTTCAAATTCCATATATATGCATTAGTATACTGTGTTGGTGCTTTTCTTTCTGGCTTACTTCATTCTGTATAATGGGCTCCAGTTTCATCCATCTCAATAGAACCGATTCAAATGTATTTTTTTAATGGCTGATTAATATTCCATTGTGTATATGTACCGCAGCTTTCTTATCCATTCGTCTGCCGATGGACATCTAGGTTGCTTCCATGTCCTGGCTATTGTAAACAGTGCTGCGATGAACATTGGGGTACACACGTCTCTTTCAATTCTGGTTTCCTCGGTGTGTATGCCCAGCAGTGGGATTGCTAGGTCATATGGCAGTTCTATTCCCAGTTTTTTTAAGGAATCTCCACACTGTTCTCCATAGTGGCTGTACTAGTTTGCATTCCCACCAACAGTGTAAGAGGGTTCCCTTTTCTCCACATCCTCTCCAGCATTTATTGCTTGTAGACTTTTGGATAGCAGCCATTCTGACTGGTGTGTAATGGTACCTCATTGTGGTTTTGATTTGCATTTCTCTAATAATGAGTGATGTTGAGCATCTTTTCATGTGTTTGTTAGCCATCTGTATGTCTTCTTTGGAGGAATGTCTGTTTAGTTCTTTGGCCCACTTTTTGATTGGGTTGTTTATTTTTCTGGACTTGAGCTGCAGGAGTTGCTTGTATATTTTTGAGATTAATTGTTTGTCTGTTGCTTCGTTTGCTATTATTTTCTCCCATTCTGAAGGCTATCTTTCCACCTTGCTCATAGTTTCCTTTGTTGTTTGCACTTATTTTCACACATTGTCTCTAATAATAAATTTTATTTCTTTCTAATGTTTTTGTTACATATTTACTTCCTTCTATTCTCCTTTATCTATGTTGTTATTTGGTTTGTTTTTTCATTTCTCTTGAATGATTTGAAGGAGACACATCTTATTTTTAAACTTCATAATAATTACCTTTAAGTTAAAAAATCCTGAAGTTATATTTATGAATCATCACCAACAACGTGATGATACATCTAAATACTTCCTTTACAAGATGTGATCAGCAGGATTTCAAGCTACCCCCTCCTCCCCACCAAGATTCGTGTCTTCTGATTATTCAAACATTAAGTGGTGCTGAGATTTTGCAAATGACATGAGTTGGTATTAAACTAGGTAGATGGTCCAAGATTATCTGAAGAGGTCCCGTGTAACTATGGCAGCCCTTACATATGGAAGAGGAAGGCAGAAGAGTTAGTCAGGGAGACATGTCTAGAAGAAGAGGAGAAGAGATGAGGCCGAAGGGAAATCTTTAAAACTGATTGGAGAGGATCTGAAGGATATGTGTGTGTTAGTCGCTCAGTCATGCCCGACTCTTTGCGACTCCATGGACTGCAGCCCACCAGGCTCCTCTGTCCATGGGATTTTCCAGGCAAGAATACTGGAGTGGGTTGCCATTTCCTTCTCCAGGGGATCTTTCTGACCCAGGGATCGAACCCGGGTCTCCTGCACTGCAGGCAGATTCTTTACCGACTGAGCTATGAGGGAAGGATGAGAAGGACTCAATTCAACTCAAGGTTTTGAGGATGGAGAGAAGGTCCATAAGCTAACAAATATGGCAGTTCCAGAAGCTAAGATTGACCCCCCAGTTGACACCAACATGAAAGCAGGACCACAGTCTTATAACCACCGAGAACTGAATTCTGCCAACAGCCTTGAAGCAGATTCATCCCCAGACTCTCTGTAAAGGAATTCCAGCCTTGCTGACACTTGGCTTTCAGCCTGTGTGACTCAAAACAGAGTAACTAGTGAAGGCCACCAGCCTCCTGACCTACAGAACTAGGAGATAATAAAGGGATACTGTTTTAAAATGCTAAATGTGTGATTGTTTATTGTGGCAGCAATAGGAAATTAATACAGCAGGCAGTGAAATTAGCTTGATCTCAGTTTCCTTTTACACACCGCTCCATCCTAGATTTGTTGGTGTAATCTTGCAATTTGCATTACATTTCACAAGCGTTAATTAGAATTCATTTTATTTTAAAATTATTTCTGGGTTCATTGCCAGTCCTTCAGTTTTTTTATCCAGTTTGTTTTCTTAGCACTTGGATATGAACGTGTACGAATATTTATTTCTTGCCATCAACATAATTGACAGCATATCTAGACAGTGAATTTTGGAGTGAGTTTCTTTCTCATAATTTTATTCATATTATTAAACTAATGTTGGAAGGGAAACAACTTATTTTTCCCTATCATCTATGCTATTTTTCTATTTAGATACTTGTTCTTGAAAATAAATGCCGATATAATTGCATATGTGACTTTTTGCTGTTAATATTTCCAATTTGCATCTATACTCAGAAAATGTTTGTGTATTATTTATTAATCATTATCTGACTTCCTTTTATTTTGTCTTTGAGGACTGCCAACATCTCAATTTTTGTTTTCTTCTGATATTTGTACTTCAGTTTCATAACTCTTACTTTATGGGTCCTTGTCTTTTTTCCTTCTCGATGAAACTGGATGAATGCTTAAGCTTCCGTCTCCACTACCATATTGCTTATTTTCTTCACTGCTTCCGGGGCTACTACTTTTAGTTCTGCAAAGTATCAGCAGATTTTGTCCCATGGTTCATCTCTCATTTCATGTTCTATCTTCTAATTTTATTGTAATCACAGGGTATAGTCTCTGTAATATTCTTTTTCCCCATAAGGAGTTGTTTTTTCAAAAATAAATTTCTCTTTCTTGAGTTATACATAGTCATCCCTTTTTACAGAAGCTTTTTGTGGTTTGGATATTTTTGGTTTATTCTTCTGTACATGGAGAAGTCTATTCTGGTCTGATCTTCTCTACAAACATGGCAAGAAAACTCCCTTTTTTCCATATCATTGCCCGCAAGGACACTCATGAATTTTTATTGTTATGGTTGCAACTTAATATGGAGAGCCCGATAATAGGAATACATATGGCCATTGTAGGAGTTTTCTAGCTGGAAGACTGAGGAGGCAGCTGCAGGTTAGTGTGCAAAGGCATTTGATCGCTTCATGGTTTCTTCTTCAAGTTGGTAAAGTTACTCTATCATCTATTTTTTATACGTTTATTTTTAACCGGGTTGTCATTATTTTATAGAGTATGGCTAGTCATTATCTCTTTCCTGTTGCTTTTATTTTTGTCTCAGGGATTATTTCTTGGCTTTCTGTTTGATGTCTTTCTTGGCTTGGATCATCCTAGAGCAACTACATTCAAAAGTTGCTGTTTGAGAAGAGGAGATAATTGCAAGGTAGTGGTCCTTGTGGATTCCACAGCTAATCCTATTGACTAGTGTTTGTTTGTTTCCTATTTAAGAAATGGAAGAAAAGAAGAGAGACTACTGAGTGTGTTTATTAAGCAAATTATATTTCTTTAGTTCTCCAAACCACTGATCCTAGCAAAGTACCTCAAAATTTGTGGATATGTTTTCAGTGCCAGCAGTTATGGAGGAACTTTCTTCTCTGTGCATGCATGTGTGCTGAGTCACTTCAGTTGTGCCTGATCCTTTGTGGCTCGCTAGGCTCCTCTGTCCATGAGATTCTCCAGGGAAGAATACTAAAATGAATTGCCATTTCATCCTCCAGGGGATCTTCCCAGCCCAGGATCGAACCCGCATCTCTTAAGTCTCCTGCATTGATAGTCAGATTATTTACCACCTGGGAAGCATGTTGATAGAGTTTTGACAGTGTGGTAGATGTGTATTCGATGCAGTGTCTGTAGTGTGGGATGTAGGGGGAAAGTCATGCCGAGGGGTGGGCACGTACACCTCAGTCACCTTCATTCCCGAGGATCAAACATTTCATATTGCCACACTCAATAGTTTCGCTCAGCCTTATGTGTCCTTCTGTTATGCTTTGTATATTACAAATTGTATACTAAAATATTATTGTTTATCTTTAGCTTTGATAATTATAATTTTATAGCTATTTAGTATAATCTTCCGGTAGTTTGTGCACCATAATATATAAATTGCTTCTTTGATGACTCATTGTCATTTACTCTTCGCATTAATAGGAAATACTGAAATTAATATTTTCATTTTAATGTTACTCTTGGCTTTTTTATTCACATATATTTTAAGAAAGAGTAGGATTAATGTATTATAGTGTTAATTTTACCATCAGAATCTTCACTCATACTTTTCAAATTGCTTTTCAAGATATTTATACCAGTTTATTTATACAACATCTTTAGCAATATGTAACCATGCTTTCTACTCAAACTTAGCAGCGTCTGGTGTAATTTCTTCTATATGTTATATATGTTAACTGAATCAATTAGCTAGAAATGGACATGTCCAAATTGGCAAGGTGATCATTTTCTTAGCATATGATAAGTTTGCTGGTAGATTAAACATATATAGAATAGTTTTTAAAAGTTAATACATATATTTAATTATCTCATTTATAAGATAGTGATGTCCCATAAACTATTTGAAGGGAGATTCTGAATTTCTGGAGCTCAAACGATAGTTTACAAATGGTACCTAGAACATCAGCTTCATCTGATAATCCACTTGTAGTAACTATCTGTGTGGCTCTCTGTGAGAATAGCAAAATCACTGGTAAGCAGCTTAGAAAGTTTATATCATGCCCTAAGGTCTTCATGGTCTTTTGAAATGAAGAGTACCATTGCCTTCTCTTGGTAAGGTTGTATTCTCAATTATGGCTTCAAAAAAATGACATTCACTTGTTAAATATTTGCTGTGTACCTATTATATGTCAGGTCTTCAGACTCATCCAACGTATAAACAAGGCAAATTTCAGAAGAGCATGTAGACCGGTTTTCTGTCACTGTGTCACGAATTACCATAAATTTAGCAATACACGTTTATTACCGCACAGATACTATAACTTACAAGTCAGGGCACAGTTACATGTCTGCATTCAAGGTGTCAGCCTAGGCTGGAAGAATGCGATTCCAAGCTCACTGGAGTCGATGACAGAATTCACTTCCTTGTTGCTTTGTGACTCAGTGCCCTGGCTTTTTGCTGGCTGTCAGATAGAGGTCACCAGAGTCTAAGACTCATGACAGCTCCCTCCCATGTTCATCTCTCCACGGACACTACTTCTTCGAGGGCAGCTGAAGAGTCGCTCTCACTCTAGTGTGCTAAGAAGGAGTCCCATAACATGTAAACATAGGCGTGATATGCCCAGTAACTGTGCCCTATTCTATTGATTATCTGTCTGCACTCAAGGGAAAGAGATTATACAAGGTTTCATATCATTAGGTCACCTTAGTGTGTATCCAAAACAGAAGGTAATCAAAAAAGTTTGAATTTTTCTCTTTGAAATTATAGAAAACAAGAGCCTCCTGCCCTGTTCTTCTTTAGGGTCAGTTGATTCCCACGTTATCTCCTTTGTTTTTGTGCAAGTCCTCATGCTGTGTTACACTCTTGAGTCTGTACTTGCGGAATTTGCATGATAATAAAACTCTATTTTAAGGGTTTTTATTATTTCATCACAGACATTTGTTTCAGGATCAAACCATACAAAGCCTAAGAGTGGCATTGCTCTAATTTGTTCCCATAAATAAATTTCACTTATCATTAAGGATATTCAGAGGGCACTCTCAAGGTCATTTTGATTTAACTGAGACTTGCTGGAAGTTAACGAATTATCTATCCATTATTAGAAGAAAATAGATACCAACTGTAGTATTTGGTTGTAATTTTTATTTAAATTATTTTAATATTTATTAAGGTGTCTCCTGCAATAGCCTATTTAAGTATAGACGCCTTATTTAGTCATGTATGAATCATTTTCTGTATTAGATATAATGATTTCTTTTTGAGTTACATTTTGCCATTTGTAATTTTACCACTTACACTAATCCATGGGAAATCCTGAAAATTCAGTTCATGTGAATGAATGTTTATAATTCAGGCATTTGAAACAAAGGGCGATCATTCATTCTGGAGTAATTGGGCAACTCTGTACAACATGGTTGTTGGAGTCCCAGCAGACGGTGGCATAGCTGTTGCCTCTGGAGTGCCTCCCCGAGTGTGTCTGACATCTTTTTTCATTTTCTCTTTTAATTCGCTATGTTGTCCCTCAGAAAGTACAGTCATTGAGATCATAGGCACCTAGGATTGTGCCCACCTCTTTCAGTACAACTTTAAATAAAATACTATTCTCTCCTTTGAAATTCTCATGGGAATAGTAATACTACCCTCTTCCTGCCTGCAGATGTGACTGCTCTTAAAATGAAATGTCAAAATAAAGTGCCTATCGCTGAAAACATACAAAGAACTCAACAAATGGGAGCTGTTTGTTTGTTTTTTTAAGTCGCAGTTATACCTAAAAGGCATAAAAGGGCAACATCACCACCGTGTGTTACATCGGAACCAAACCGTGAAAGAAATTTTCACTGGCTATCTATATCTAATCAGATAAGACTCTTTTGGTTGTAAGTGACATAAATACAAGTCATGAAAAAAGAGAGGCAGGAAATATAATTTCTTAGAAAATACAAAAATCCAAGGTGGTTCCTTGTTTTAGGGATTGTTGGACCCCTGGGCTCAGATTTAGGTCTCTTCCATTGTCTTGCATATACTTTACAATGAATAGTCTTCACTTAGTCACAGTCACTCCGTTTACCACAGTAACCAGAAAGGCATTCCTTCCTAATATGTTTCTTAAAAAAATACCTGTTTAGCTCTGATGTTACAAATTTATGTCCTATTTCCATCACTGACCTTATAGGTGAAGCACATGGACCAAGAATAGATGAGGAGAAGTGCTGATAACCTGAGGGAAAAAGGGTTAATGCTGGGTGTTATATCAATAAATGAGACAGCAGACACTCATTATAGGTATGTTTATGGTAAATGCCAGGTATATATAAGTTACAGGGGTTTTGGCAGTAAGAAATAGATATTGATTCTAATTAACACTAGCAAAAACTTAATGTATTAGTGGGGAAATAGGATTTAAGAATTTCAGCATACAGCATCTTCAGGAATCCAGTCTTGAGCCCTTGTTTAAGGAGAATTTCCTCTAAATCTTGCATTGTTGAAATAAAAAATTAAATTCTTGGGCGAGGGTGAATGATTCACCTAGCTTGGGTCGTGTTCCCATCCTTTGCACAGCAGTGGAGGCCATTGTGAGGCCACCATGCCCAGCACTGACCGCACGAAGAATGTTTCCACAAGGAGAGGGGGAGTTTCCCCAAATCATCATCTAATGGGATTTTTCCAAAAAAAAAAGTGGAAATGGACACTTGACAGGCAAGAATAACAGAGGAGTCATTTCCACAAGAGGCTCAAGGAATTTAGAATCATATATCCTGGCTTTAATCATGGCTGTGCTACAAAGTATGTTGTATTACTTAATATCTCCATGTTTTGGCTTTCTCGGTGTGGATGGTATTGATACCTATGATTTGCATATGTAGAAGAGGAAATGATAATAGCTTTGATAATGATAAGATGAAGATGTGGTCAACCCCCTGTTGACTAGGATGATATATTAATACTTTTGAGGAGGGCATGGCAACCCACTCCAATATTCCTGCCTGGAGAATCCCTATGGACAGAGGTGCCTGGCAGGCTACAGTCCTTGGGGTTACAAAGAGTTGGACACAACTGAGTGATTAAGCACAAAGCACACAGATTAATACTTTTATCTAAAAATTTGGCAAATGTTGACATAGTAGTAAATGTATATTTTTACCCCAAAGGAATGGAAATCAGAATCTTCTTTTAGCTTCATAGCATCATTCACTGGAAGGATTCATGGGGTGAGAATAAGTAGATTGAATAATTTCCCTGATGTCGATTGTGATCAACTATATGACCCCCTGGTGGCTCAGATGATAAAGAATCTGCCTGCAATGCAGGAGACACAGGTTCCATCCTTGGGTCAGAAAGATTCCCTGGAGAAGGGAATGGCAACCTACTCCAGTGTTCTTGTGTGGAGAATGCCATGGAGAGAGGAGCCTGGAGGGCTACAGTCCATGGGGTCACAAAGAGTCGGACACGACTGAGCGACTAACCATTCACTTCATATGACCCCTTAGAAGAGGTCTCATAATATTCCTGGGCTCAATTATTAATCTGAGGGGTGGTGTGGGAGAATTCAGGGTCTTGTATTTACCTTCTAGCCTTAAAATTTATGACAGTGAAGCAGACAAATGAGAGACAGGTTACTGTATAGAACTATCAATATTTTTACCATAGGTAGCCTTTTGAGCATTGACTAAGAGAGATTCATTTAAACATGTACATGTATTAATTCGTTCAATCTGCATAATGACCTTCATAATGAGGTAGACTCATCATTTCCTTGTTACAACTGAGGAAACTGAGACACAGAGAGTTAATAAAATTGTCCAGCTTCTTCCATGTAGAAGTGGCAGACTAGGGCTCAAACCCAAACACTCAGTGAGTATTCTGTAAACTGTCATCCATCTACATGTGGAAATACTAATTATTTATCCACTGTACTGACTAGTAGACTCAATAGGATTTTGTAAGATGTTGAGGTGGCTTGAATATAGTGCAAAACAATGAAGAGTGGATGGATTTTAATGGGAAATTCTCTCTGGAGAAGAACAATAGCAGTGAGAGAAAGAGAGAAGACAAATGGGCTTCTTCCCATTCCCCACTCAGCTTCCCCGAGACACACTTTGTATCTGGTTGACAGACGTTTAATGCTTCTTTATGTTTCTAGACTCCATGGATTAGCAGTTTCCCACCTTCTACTTGAACCTTATGTAGCAAAGAAATTACCTACTCAAACTGATTAAATTAATAGTGATATAAATACAGGTTCACAGATTTTAGAACAGAAACAAGCACAATGTTATACCCAGCACTTGAATTAAAAATTAATATAGAAAAGGCACCATGAAGATGCTTATCACTTTAAAGTTAAGAGCAGCCAAAATCATATAATGCAGGTTTTTTTCTTTTTTTTTTTTGCACCCTCTACCAGAGGTCACCAGGTTGCTCTTCTGTAGAAGTTACATGAATCATTGTCATCTGATTAAGTATGTGCCAGAACTGCTCCTTAGTGTTCAGCTCTGAGTTAAGGTTCATTTTTCAGTAGGAGGTATTTGGTATAATTTTGGTGCTTCTCTTGTAAATGTTCAAGATTCCTCTGAAGTTAATGAGAACAGTGGAAGGTAAGGAGAAACTCAGTCATACAATAGAAGTTGGATATGGGCCCGTGCTTAAAGGAACTTTCAAAGAGATTTTGTTTGTGTAAGAACATATATATATATATATATATATTTTTTTTTTTCTGAACAGCATTTGTGAATAGACAGTAGTCTGAAAAAACTTAAAATGTGTGTTAAAAAAATTGTACAGACAGCATTAAGCATGCCTCAGGGGAAGAAAATAATGGAGCAAACCAGGGTTGTGAATGTAGGAGTAATTCTGGGAAGTGGCTATTGCTCAAGACGCTTGTGGTCCATTTATGAATCTCTTAGTGGGGAGATGGTGATATGGGCCATTACCACCTCAACTGGACCACATGAAACAGTACTTATACTCACCCATTCATTTCTTATGAGCATCAGCCCTGAAAACCTTCCCAGCAATAGGCTTAAACATGGAGCTATCACAAATTGTGTATGCATTAGGGGGAGGGGAGTGGGGAGTGGGAAGACAGAGGAAAACAGGACTCCGGTAGGTAGCACTGCAAGGAATAAAATGTTTGGATGTCACCCCTCCTTTTGGAAGGTTCTAGGAGTGAGGCCTGAATTAAGCATTTGGCAAGTGAGTTAGTGATTCTTGGCTTTCAGTCAATTTTCTTGTTCCGTACATAATCCATCCAAAGAACATGTGCCCTACCAAAATTGTTCAGATAAGCTCAGCAACCAATTGAAAGGTGTCTCATAATACAATATCAGCACTTAAATATTTCCTTAGAATTTCATCAAATTGAGCGTAAGAACAGATGGCATTCTAAAATATTTTTATCTGAAGTCATTCTTTAATCGGGAGTGTATTTTTTCCTTTCTGGAACACCTTGTGTATTGGCCAAGTTCCAAGGCTAACGGATGAAAGCACCTTCGCTGGCATCTTCCGGGGCAGTGACTGAGGGATCTGCAGAGGCAAGTCACCATAACAACTGCAGGGACAACAGTCGCGTAGCAGGTGGCATTTACTGAACGTGCTGTGTGGGGGGCGCTGAACTCAGGACTCTCCGTGCGCTCATTTACTGAGTCCCACAACCTGTCTGTGAGGTGGATTCGATCATCTGTTTACAGAGGCGAAAACTAAGGCGTTTGGTATTTGAGGAACTCCCCAAGATTCCACAGTTAGGAGGAGGCAAATTTGGATTTAACCAACAATCAGGCTCTAAATCTGCCCCCTTAGTGCTTCCGTCTCGTGGGGCAGTGCCTCAGTTCACCGCTTATCAGGACCCAGTCTGTACCAGTCATGCTGCACCAGTGCCCATGATAGAAAGGAATCCCAAGCCCCTGTGAGCTGCTGGGCGAGACAGACGTGAACAAATAGCGACAACACCACACTGTACAGAAGTGTATCATAGATAATCAAGCCAGACAGAGGAGCAAGTGGCTGACTGCAAGGAAGCAGGAAGGGAGAGACTTTATGGATGTGGTTACATTTGAGATGCTTTTGATGCACGAGTAAGAGGTTCAAGAAGTGATGATCCAGAAGGGAGATATAAGCATATGTGCACAGTGCAGAGACATGAAAAAGCTCTCTCCGGAATATGGGGAGACTCTCTTCCAACATCTTTTCTCACTCTTCCAACATCTTTTCTCACTCAGATCTTGTTTAAAAAAAAATGCCAAATTCACAATGTTGGCTCTGGATTGAACCAAAATATACATCAATTTTTCACAAAACATAGGGCAACTTTTCCAAGTCAGACTGAGCTTTTTTTTCTTATTTGATTAATGCTCTAAATTATTTTAGACTTTATAAAGACAAGTTTTAGGTGCACAGCAAAATTGAGAAGATGTCATTTCCCATCTACCCCGACTCTCATACATGAGTAGCCTCTTCAATTATCAACATCCCTAACCAGATTGGTATGTTTTTTACAATTGGTGAACTTACAATGACGCATTATAATCACCCAAAGTCCGTAGTTTACATGATGACTTATTCATTCTAATACTGTACATTCTATGAGTTTGAACAAATGCATACTGGCATATATTCATCATAACAGAGTAAGCTTTTTATCATAGAAGTTGGAGCAGAGATATGATAAAAAGTAGGAAGATAAAGTCTGAGCATTTACCTTCCCTTTGCCCACTGTAGACCTTTTCTAGACCAGACCAGGTGAGAATAATCTAGATGGAAGTGGAAGAAAATGGACTGAAGTATCAGAGGGTAAGAGGAGAAGTAAAAAGGGAAGAGTTTCTCAGAGTCAGTTTGTTTGGAAGAGAGATGAGTCAGTCAGTGTCATTTTGAAGTTCTTGTAATTCCTGAGAGATGTATGTGGGACTCTCTTACAGTGATATGATGAAAAACTAATATGTGGAGGCATTTGCCATGTGCCAAACACTATGTTGAGTGGTTTGTCAATTATAATTCTTATAATTCAGCCTACCTGCTCACCTACCTGACTTCAGTAGCTACTTTTATTAGTGACAATTTGCAGATGAGGACTCTATAACCACTAAGAAGCCAAGTTAACATTCTGACTTGAGGCCTGATAGACTCAGTTTTGGTTGCTTAGGATGGACTTTGCCTCCTGACTTAGCATTATCACAGTCCTCTCTAGGTGACTCCTTTCTGTGAATCCTCAGATAATAGTGAAATCTGGATATTTATAGAGGCATATGAGTACCCTAATGGGATTTCTCAGTAAATTAAGAGCCTGTCTGAATATAGATTATTATTTTCACAACTATAGGGAGAGTAATGTTAAAATAATTTTGTGTTGAACAGATTTAAAGCTGTTACCGAGTTTTGGTTCTGACTTTTTGTTTTTTTTCTTCAGAATCTGATTATGTGTCTTGAAATAGAGACTAGAATATATATGTCCTAGTTTAGAATTCTGGAAAACTTTGTAACTGAAGTTAGAGAATTACATTTTGAATTGAGAGAGCACAATTTATTTAATCTGCTTATTTCAGCTTTCCAAGATAAGATTTGTCGGAAGGCTAAAAAGTCTTCCTGACCACTAGCAAGTTCTTCTAAATGGGCACTTTGATTAATTATGATCCTTCCCCTGATTAAACATCAATGACTAATTCTCTAATACAGGGGGAAGGAAGCACTGCTATAATTGCTGGAAAATGTGTGGATAGGATTTGGAGAAAAATATAGTTATGATTATGATATCAGATTGTACCAGCTATTGTAATTAAAGTTTCTTAAAGTCTTCCACCTTATTTAATCTGTGCAAGGAGAATAAAAATTTGTAATAGGAGTTTTGAAAGACTCTATGATCTTTTTGTAATTGTACAAACTATAAGCAATAGAGCAATGGGTACTTAATGAATATCCATTATGTGGGAGACATCGTCCTGGAGGAAAGAAAAGTGTGAAACAGCTAGAACTGCTGTATTAAGTTTTCACAAGTATCATGACTTTTGATCAAGTCAGAACCTTCCTTTTACAAAATGACTCCAAATTGCAGTGAGTAAACCCAATGATGGGATTTCCATGGAATTTCTTGGCTGAAGGGAGGCCATCAAATCCACCCCCTTCCCACTGTTATTTAATATCTTTTTAACGTCAACATTCCTTTTGAGGGACTACCTCATCTTTTCTTGAATACTTCCCACCATGAGTAATTTATCATATCCTAAAGTTGGTTCATGATATTTTTATGGATTTTGGAACATGTTAAGTTTTCTTCCTGCAATTTCTCCCTGTGGGTCCTAATTTTAGTTTCACCATAGTTTAATATTTGTAATGCATTTTTTCAAGTGTCTTTCAATTATTGGTTTAGATGTTCATGGGCTCCCCAGGTGGCTCAAGTGTTAAAAAATCTGCCTGCCAGTGCAGGAGATGCAGGAGACATGAGTTTGACCCCTGGATCAGGAAGATCCCCTGGAGTAGGAAATGGTAACCCACTCCAGTATTCTTGCTGGGAAATCCCATGCATAGAGGAGCCTGGTGGGCTATGGTCCATGGGGTCGCAAAGAGTCAAACACAGCTGAGCACACAGGCATGTGAATCAGATGATTATGGATCCATAATTCAAAATGCATATTAAGTCACCATGTTGTACTTATTGTAAGTTAGCAAAGATCAAAAAGGTTAATGTCATAGTGTTGGCAAGATTTAGAAAAACAGGCATCATCAAACACTGTGGAAGGGGAGAGTAAATCACACAAGCTCTTTGCCAGACAGTTCAGCAATATCTGTTAAAATTACAACTGCACACACCCGATGACCCACTAATTCCACTTCCAGAAATTTATCCTATAAATGTACGGTGTGTGTGTGTGTGTGTGTGTGTGTATGTGTGTGTATTAGTCACTCAGTAATGTCTGACTCTTTGTGATCCCATAGACTGTATGTAACCCACCAGGTTCCTCTGTCCATGGAATTCTCCAGGCAAGAATACTGGAGTGGGTTGCAATTCCCTTCTCCAGGAGGTCTTCCCAACCCAGGTTTAGAACCCAGTCTCCCACATTGCAGGCAGATTCTTTACCATCTGAGCCATCAGGGAAACCCAAGCATACCATAACAGTTTTAAATGTTTAAACGTAGAAACCTTTATAATAGCCAAAAAAAAGAAATCCTGATGCAAATTGCAATGGAATTTAGGAAAATGAAATTGTGTCATATTTAAGCAGAAGTAATGCTTTAATAAAGTTCTAAAAAATAAGGTAAGTTTTAGAAATGGAAACCAAATTTGCATGCATTCTGAGATTCATCATAAAATGTATATCTGCTTCATTAGTATTAATAATAACCTACAATCAACTGTGTGTGCACGTGCATACTCAGTCATGGCCAGCTCTTGCAACCTCATGGACGGTAGCCCACCAGTTCCTTTGGTCATGGGATTTCCCAGGCCAGAATTCTGGAGTAAGTTGATGTTTCATACTCCAGGGGATCTTCCTGACCCAGGAATCTAACCTACACAGGTTTCTTGCATCTCCGGCATTGGCAGGCAGATTCTTTACCACTGTGCTACGTGGGAAGCCCATAATCACCTATATTCCAGTATAAAATTAAAATGTAAAAAAACAAAACGAAACACCCACTTTTAGTGGTTAAAGTGGATTCTGACTGCCTGGTTTGGGTTCCCCTCTCTACCGTTTACCATCAGCACCTCTTCTGATGAGTTACTTATGTCTCTGGGCCTCAGGTTCTTAACCAGTAACAACAGTACCTATATCATAGAATCCTTGTATGACTGTGATAACATTATGCTCATAAAGTACCTAGCATTGGGCCTAGTCCATAAGAACACACTCAATAAAATCATCCTTTAACGAATGTCCATTAGTGACACATGTATCAAGTACTAAGGTTGATTCTTTATATGACACAGTGTGGTAACCTTTCTTGAGGGAAAATACTTTTTTCCACATTTTTTTTTTCCTGGCAACACCAAAAGATGATATTTTCTTTATGTTTTGAGGAAATGATCATTAGGTTACAGACGCTCTTTGGCTGCAAAATAGTGCAACCATTTGGGATTTGCAAAAAATCTAAAAATAATTATTGAGGGATAATTGTTAACCTAACAGATAAGAAAAAGGTTTGTGACATTTTTCCAGTATATACTCTCCATTAGAAATGATGTTTTGCTTTCCTCTTTAATATTTTTGAAAGGAGTCAGATCAAAGATTCTTTCATTAAACTCATAGAAATTTTTTTTTTAAACCCATCTTAGGCCCAGCCCCTGCGATATGACATTCATCTTTCTTTGTACTGCCTATAATGAGACTGAACTCTTCATAATATTCATTTGTGTGACCCTACTCTAGATCCATGTTGATACCTAATTAGTATCTAAGCACCTCCCGTATTAGAGTACAATTTTCAGTCTTTAAGTTAGATTACCAGGTTTTAAAACCTTTCGCTTTAAACTAATGTTACCTTGCTGGTTGCTGCTAATCAACTAGACAGTAAACAGCAGGAACAGCCAGTACTTTTTTCCTTTCTATTTAGATGTGGATGTCCTGGGTATTTGTAATAGTCCTTCATGCATTGTGCTTCTGTAATTTTCTGCTCCTGTAAATAGTGTTTTTCAGCTCCTAATATGTGAGCCAAGTCACTCACTATATTTGAGACAGCATTCTCTGTACATGGGTGGGTACAGACTCTTTTGCTTCTTAAGCTTCTCTGAAGAAATGTTTATGCTAGTAACTTGGCCACCACCTACATAGATGGCAGTGCTAATCAGCACTCCCGGGCTGTCCATGCTGCTCAAGTATTGACCCGACTTCATCTCCAGTCCTCAAGGACTGTGATAGAGTTACACCCGCACCTCCAGACGTTCGACCTCAGCTGCCAAGCAGACCCTTCACAGCAAGGGGCGGTGCACTCCTCATCTTGCATTTCCATCTTGCTTCTCTTTGTACCGCTGTCACAGGAGAGATGCAAATGCATTCAACTCTCAATGGAAACATAGCCTATTTTTGAGCTGCCTACACAGATAATAGTCATCATTTCTCAACTAGGTGAGAAGAATATACATATAATTTGTTCCTCACCCAGAATTAACTATATCTGGAGCTCAGAATTTCTTTGAAAGGAGAAATACAACCTACTTAGAAAATGTTTGAATGAATCATAGTGCGTAAATTAGATCGATACAGCAAAGGCAGCAAGATTCACTTATTGGGTGCCTAGAATGTGCCACACAGTACTTAGATCTTTGAAATATCTTGTCTCATTTTTATCTTTACTACAGATGTGGATGGATATTAGCATTTTCCTTTTTCAAAAGAAGGAAAAGGAGGAGGTGTGGAGGATTGATTGTAGTTTTAATATTTTGTGCCTTCTCCTGGCCATGCCTCAGGCAATGTGAGTTGATGGCAACTCTTATCAAGAGAGAGAATTTTTCCCAATGCTTGAATATGGGCTGCCTTGGTGACCTGCTTTGACCATTAGAGTATGTTGGAAATAGACAATATGCTAGTTTCCAGTGCTAGCAAGAGGCATTGCCTTCTTTTACTTTCTGTCTTTGAACTCTGCCCAGATGCCTTAGCAGCAAGCTTAGATGGGCCTTTTAGATGATAAGAGACCCAATGCTCACTTACTACACTTGTCAGGACAAGAGCCAGCCACCCACCAGGCAGATGAGCCATACCTTTCCTAGAACATCCAGTCCCAGCCTCTAACTCAGCTGACTATAGACCCATGTTCCAGCCCTAAAAGGGCAACCATGCCCGGCCCAGATTGGCAAAACCACTCACAGATTCCTGAGCAACAATAAATGCCTGTCGTTTCAAACCGTTTTGCTTTTGGGTGGCTCATTACACAGCAATAGCTGTCTGATACAGGGAGGCCTCTTCCTTTTATTCTTCCATCTCAGCCACATAAGGCACCGATGCTGTTAAGTTTTACAAAGGAATAATTAAGTACTTCTTCATGTACAAGCCTGTGAGGACCAAAGTTCACTGATTTGGTCCTCAGTGAATTTCAGAGGATAGTATCTTATCTCCATTCACGCTCAGAGGAGGCCCCTTACCCAGTCACTGGGTCATTAGGGGCAGTGCTTGAATTTAAGCAGAATCCCGAGGCCCCTGCCCTTTCCCTTTTCACACTTCTCTTGCCCCCAGTCCCTTCCTGATGATGTTTAGCAGTTGTCTTAAGAAATCTTCAACTTTAAGTAGTCTTTCCTGGGGATCCCACAGAATATCTGATAGACAATTACTCTTTTTTCTGTCCTTTGCAATTTGGGGCCACGCCAGGTGCTAGGGAAACAACAACAACATAAAACCCTATTTCTTTTCTTCAAAATCCAACCGCACAGTATTAAAGGCTGTATCGCTCACAGTACAGAAGTGGATCAGAATGATGTCCAACGCAGCATTCTTCAAATTGTGTGGAAAGTTTCTTTTTCTGGGTGTGGTAGTTTGGTCCTATGTAAAATATCAATATGACTAATCCTACCTTATAGACTGATGGTAAGTGTAATATGGATAACTTTCATCTGGCATGTAGCCCAGTATCCAGAATATAATAGGCTCTGAATAAGGGAAATTTCTCCTATCACTGTTCCTTCTCAGTTTAGTTCAGTCGCTCAGTCATGTCCAACTCATTGCAACCCCATGGACTGTAACATGCCAGGCTTTCCTGTCCATCACCAACTCCCGAAGCTTGCTCAAACTCATGTCCATTGAGTGGGTGATGCCATCCAGCCATTTCATCCTCTGTCATCCCATTCTCCTCCTGCCCCCAATACTTCCCAGCATCAGGGTCTTTTCCAATCAGCTGACTCTTCCGATCAGGTAGTCAAAGTATTGGAGCTTCAGCTTTAGCATCATTCCTTCCAATGAATATTCAGGAATGATTTCCTTTAGGATTGACTGGTTGGATCTCCTTGCAATCCAAGGGCCTTGCAAGAGTCTAATCCAATGCCAAACTTCAAAAGCATTAGTTCTTCGACGCTCAGTTTTCTTGATGGTCCAACTCTCATATCCATACATGGCTACTGGAAAAATCATAGCTTTGACTGGATGGACCTTTGTTGGCAAAATGCTGTCTAGGTTGGTCATAGCTTTTCTTCCAAGGAGGAAGCACCTTTTTATTTCATGGCTGCAGTCTCCATTGCAGTGATTTTGGAGCCCAAGAAAATAAAGTCTCTCACTGTTTCCATTGTTTCCCCATCTATTTGCCATGAAGTGATGAGACCAGATGCCATGATCTTAGTTTTCTGAATGTTGAGATTTAAGCCAACTTTTTCACTCTCCTTTTTCACTTTCATCAAGAGTCTCTTTAGTTCTTCTTTGCTTTCTGCCATAAGGGTGGTGTCATCTGCATATCTGAGATTATTGACATCTCTCCCAGCAATCTTGATTCCAGCTTGTGCTTCCACCAGCCTGGCATTTTGCATGATGTGCTCTGCATATAAATTAAATAAGCATGGTGACAATATACAGCTTGATGTATTCTTTTCCTAATTTGAAACCAGTCTGTTGTTCCATGTCCTGTTCTAACTGTTGCTTCTTGACCTGCATTTAGATTTCTCAGGAGGCAGGTAAGGTGTCTGGTATTCCCACCTCTTTAAGAATTTTCCACAGTTTGTTGTGATCCACACAGTCAAAGGCTTTGATGTAGTCAATAAAGCAGAAGTAGATGTCTTTCTGGAACTCTCTTGCTTTTTCTATGATCCAGTGGATGTTTTCAATTTAATCTCTGGTTCCTCTTCCTTTTCTAAATCCAGCTTGAACCTCTGGAAGTTCTTGGATCACGTACTGTTGAAGCCTTGCTTGGAGAATTTTGAGCATTAGTTTGTTAGCGTGTGAGATGAGTGCAATTGTGCAGCAGTTTGAACATTCTTTGACATTGCCTTTCTTTGGGATTGGAATGAAAACTGACCTTTTCCAGTCCTATGGCCACTGCTGAGTTCTCCAAATTGGCTGGCATATCGTGTGCACCACTTTAACAGCATCATCTTTTAGGATTTGAAATAGCTCAGCTGGAATTCCATCACCATCACTAGCTCTGTTCATGGTGATGCTTCCTAAGGCCCACTTGACTTCACACTCCAGGATGTCTGGCTCTAGGTGAGTGATCACACCATCGTAGTTATCTGGGTCATTAAGATGTTTGTTTATATAATTCTTGTGTGTATTCTTGCCACCTCTTCTTAATATCTTCTGCTTCTGTTGGGTCCATACCATTTCTGTCCTTTATTGTGCCCATCTTTGCATGAAATGTTCCCTTGGTATCTCTAATTTTGATGAAGGGATCTCTAGTCTTACCCAGTCTGTTGTTTTCCTCTATTTCTTTGCATTGATCACTGAGGAAGGCTTTCTTGTCTGTCCTTGCTATTCTTCTCATACCTGTCCAAATTTAAGTGAAGCAGTGATATTTATTTACAGAATCCTGACAATACTCTATGGGCCATAGTTTGCCGAACCCCTGGTCTGAAGTCTGTGTTACTGTCTTGTATCAGTTCTGCCTTTATTTTGGCTTTTTCTGCTTTGGCTTCATTCTAGGTTTTGTGGAGTTCAACAGAGGCAGAACCTTCCTGAGACTTAACCCTCTAGGTTAATTTCTACTCTAGGAGTCTCCTTTCCTAGCTCTTGAATTTTCTATGAACATCCTCCTAAATATCCATAACTCACACCACCATCTCTTAAGAATATAATTTCTGACCCTGGGCACTATAGGTAGAGGAGGACATTTTTTTTTTTAATCTAGAGAATTTTCCTGAGGACTCTTAAGAGATACTGTTCATTTAACTGGTTTTCAAAAGCCAAGGTCTGAGAGCAAGAAACACAGGGGTTAAGGCTTTGTGCTACTTCTTTCAGGATGAGGGTTTCTCTCAAGGCTTCAATTCACAAGTTAGTTCTGCCCTTCTTCTGAAATCAGAGCATCACACACTGTACCAAGTAGCCTAACTGTAACTTTTGATCACATTTTCAATTACTTTTTGCTGCAAGCAATCACCCAGATTTTAACAAGCATCCTGAGTAAAGACACTCTATCATTTTATCAATTAATTCTCCATACCCTGCTAGAGATGGTGCCTAATAGGAGCAGATATCCACTCTTCCCAGTGGATTTCCATCAAACATCTGTGAGTTAGGAGGGGCAGCAATCTTTTAGCATGGTTTTTTTTGTTGTTGTTGATGAATTTTTCATTCTAGTTTGACAATCTCTTAGAGACAGCAGAGGCAGATCTTGGTGGTATGGAACTGAACTTAGTTCTGGTGGTGGGAGGCCTCATAAAATACATACTGATAGTGATACAGATACAGATATAAAATGAGGTATAGGAACTTTCAAGGAGCTGTGTTAGTGAGAAGCCCTGCACTGAAGGTTCATTAACTTTGCATTGCATCATGGTCATCAAGGAGGGTATTAGAAATCTATGGATATAGGGCAGAGGTCACAGTCTCTGATGTTTGGATGGACTGAGCAAGTAATATAAGAAAGTGAAGTGAGCTCAGTGCAGGCACATCCACGGGGTGAGCGGAAGGGCTCTGACACCCTGTAGAGAACAAACCTTTTCCAAATAAGGGGGCTGCTATTCCTCTTCAGGGCTTCCCTAGTGGCTCAGTGGTAAGGAATACACCTGCCAATGCAGGAGACACGGGGGATGCAGCTTCAATCCCTGGGTTGGGAGGATTCCCCTGGAGAAGGAAATGCCAACCCACTCCAGTATTCTTGCCTGGGAAATCCCATGGGCAAAGGAGCCTGCGGGCTACAGTCAGTCTATGGGATCGCAAAAGAGCTGGACACAACTTAGCAACTAAACAATGACAAAAATTCCTCTTCAGGTGATTGTGGCCATGCAAGCCCTCTACTGCCATATCCTGAAAATTTTTAAAGCATCTAGACATATTTTTTATTAATTTTTTAAATTGAGGTACAGTTGCTTTATGCTGTTAGTTTCTGCTGTACCTCAAAGTGAATCAGCTATCAGTTCAGTTCAGTCACTCATTCATGTCCAAATCTTTCAGACCCCATGGACTGCAGTATGCCAGGCTTCCCTGTCCATCACCAACTCCTGGAATTTTGCTCAAACTCATGTCCATCGAGTCAGTGATGCCATCCAACCATCTCATCCTCTGTTGTCCCCTTCTCCTCCTGCCTTCAATCTTGAATACTGAAGAATGATTGAAGCCAGAATCAACTATACATATACATATATCCACTCAGTTTTAGATTTCCTTTCCGTTTAGGTCACTGCACTGAGTAGAGTTCCCTGTGCTGTACAGTAGGTTCTCATTAGTTATATATTTTATATATAGCATCAGTAGTGTATATATGTCAATCCCAATCTCCCAGTTCATCCCACCCCTTCCTCCCCACTTCATATCCATTAAGTTTTTTCTCTACATCTGTGTCTCTGTTTCTGCTTTGCAGGTAAGTTCATCTGGAACATTTTTATAAATTCCATATGTAAACAATATTATACAACATCTGTTTTTCTATTTCTGACTTACATCACTCTATATGATAGTCTCTAGGTTCATCTACATCTCTGCAAATGACACCGATCGGTTGCTTTGTGCGGATGAGTAATATCCCATTGTCTATATGTTCTATATCTTCTTTATCAATTCCTCTGTTGATGGACATTTAGGTTATTATTTTTAAATCTTAAAGCTCCCAATTTTAAGATGCACCAAATAAATATATCTGTTGGGAGTAAATTTAACCTACTGACTTATAGTCTCCAACCTCAAAAATATTTTTTATTTGCAAGAAAACATTGCAGTAGTTTGAAATATGAATGATGGAATTATATATAATAATTAATTATATGTAACTATTAATATATGGTTAAATGTTGGCATATACCGAAGGTCTAGTTTGTAAGAAGGACGATATATCTCACTCAGCTCTCAAACCTGAAATATCCATTAGCAGCCTATGTCTCTCACTTCTGGTATTGATAGAGGATGTTAAAAAAAAAAAAAAAACGTTTTACCTTTTGCCAGTCCTTTTCTGGAAAATTTCAGTCTCATCTCATGCTGCTTATTCCTTCACTCATTCTTTCTCAGATGGTTCTTAGCAGTGTCTGGCACATAAGTAATCAGTATATGGTTGTTGAAGTCATTAAAATGTAATTCAGCCAAGGTTTTCTTAATGTTGACTTTCCTTATTTGATTTCAAATTTGAGAGGATCTTAATCAATGAATGACATAGCACATGACTTCATTTGATCAGAAAGGTTTGCTTTGATTTCTGTGTGGGTTGTGAATGAAGGTATCTATATGAATTACAAACATGAATAATAATAATAGTACTGTCAATAATAATTGTGATTATAATAATTATTTATGCTTATAAATGTGTCATGCACTATTTGAATGATTTACACATGTCAGTTAATGTAATACTCATAATTGGCCTTATTGGTAACCTATACAACAAGGTTACCTATACAATAACTACCTATATGGGAAGTTTCTTTTTTAAGTTTAATTTTGGAATTTTTAAAAACTGTGAAATTATTGAATAAGACCATCCCATAAGCCTGAGATAAAGCAAGGAAAAGGAAAACTTAAAGGCATGACTATTTACTTTTGTGTTAAATATACTCAATCAAGATAGATTATTTACCTACTGTGAGCTGGATGCTGGGATAAATACCAGACTATGCAGTTTAGCGAGCTGGTTATTGAAGGTGTAAGCAGATCTTGAATTTCTACAGTTGTTCCAATCTTCTGTCAGTATGAAAAATGGGAGATGTAGGAAGCTGGTGGTACTTCAGATTTGCCAGCTGAGCAGGTCACATGGTTTCTCTGACCAGCTTTCCAGGGCAGCTCTCCTGATTTCTGTGTAGGCACAGATGCGTGTGCTGCATGTTAGAACATTTCCGAGATCTGTCGGCTTTTAAGGGTCCCAGCTCTGTCATCATGCCTTGGGAGCAAGTTTCTCAGCAGTGCTGGCTTACGGCGGCTATCACTACGCCTGTTTTTTCCCTAAATCCCCTGCTGAAATCCCTAGTTTTTACTTTTGGAACTTTTTTATGGCTTCAGTGTAATGGGATGGAAACAATGTCTTTATTTCTGAGAAAAGTGAACAGCCACTGGCACCACCAGCTGAGCTGTTATAAGCCCTCTTTGCACTGGATCTTTTTATCTGATTCCCTGCTGGATGTATCTTAGCATCAGAAGAAGATTAAACAAAGATGTCAACTTAAATAATGATTCTCTGACTGGCTAGAGCTAAACGGTCCAGAGAAATAGGACATGCTGTTTACTTCCCAAGGAGCACCTCTGTTCACAATATGGGATCTCTTACAGGGTGTGTGTGACAGCTGTGGGGGAGGGTAAAGTGACCAGAGAACCTATACGGTTCATCAGAAAATGATCAGATTGAGAATGGCCCTTCTCATCTTTAAAATGACAGAGTCGAGCTAGTGGATGGGCTAAAATCTCTTCCCACATCACACAGTGGGTCTTTCTCCATGAGATTTGATATGACCACATTCAAACTGTGCTTTGCCCCGTGCCGTAGACTATTTGAATGCTGGTGCCTTTATTTCTGCAATTGTTTTACCCATGATAATGCAATTATTTAAAAATGGTGAGTATTATTCAAATGATGGAAACCTTAGTGTTCGCTGGGCTTTGAGTATCTAATTTTGGCAAGTTTAAGACTTTGGGGTGTAGGATTTTCTCAAACCTGGACTCTGCCACAGATCATCTAGATTTCAGCTGAAGGACACTGATACATTTTAGAATTATTTTTCTGCAAACTCATCTCTAGTCCCCCAGAGTGTTCCAGGGTTGTGCGTTAAATGTCTTTCCATTTGTTAATTATCCCTTTTAATTTGTTTCTTTCAGTGTTGACATAACCTCTTTCCCTTCATGCTTGTACAATATGTCTTCAGACTTTGCCCTTGGAATTTTGCAGACAGAGCTGACAATGTGGAGTCATAAAATGGTATAGATTAAAAATCCATTAAAGATCTCTTTCTCATTTTTCATATTATAAAAGTGGAGTTAGATATACTAAATGGTTTGCTTAAGGCAGTGCTTTACAAACATTTTCATAGCAGTGCACAGATAGAAGATAATGATATGCATATGACAAAACTGAATAACCTTTTGAGACTATTAGTGGCTAAAACTGACCAGCCCAGGGCCTCCAGTGACTGAAAGTCTTTACTGGCCTTCCTAAAGGTGGAAAGATTAATATTAAGCATAGTTTTCACTCATTTATGACACATTTCATAATACATTGCGCTTCCCTGCTGGCTCAGATGGTAAAGAATCTTCCTACAATGCAGGAGACCTGGGTTTGATCCTTTCGTCAGGAAGATCCCCTGGAGAAGGGAATGACAACCCACTCAGTTTTCTTGCCTAGAGAATTCCATGGACAGAGGAGCCTGGTGGGCTGCAGTCAATGGGGTCACAAAGAGTTGGACATGACTGAGCAACTAACACTTCATAATGTATCATTCGCAAAGCTCTGAGCTAAATTCACCTGGTAACAGAGCTACCAGTAGGCTAGTCTCTGTTGGCTTAGGTTAAAATGGCATTTATTGCCTCATGCAACATAGATCAAGTTGAGACTTGTGCTGTGTATCCAACTTCCCTTGGAATATCTTTAGTCCTTAATTGCATTGGTTCCTGTCTAGTGTGCCAACTGTCTGTTGGCTGCATTCTCAGGAGGTCGACAGTGTCATGATGGCAGCCAAGTGGCATCAGCAGTTCCAGACTTTTCAGACTCCTAGGTTAAACTTCCACAAGAATGCGAAGCTCCTTCCCAGGATTCCTATAGAAAATCTCACATCTCATTGGTTCTGAATGGAATGTGAGCCCAGCCCTAAATATTCAGGGTGCTCAGAGAGTGACTGACTGCCTTTTGAGACAGTGTGAGCATGACTGAAATGGGGAAAAGGTAATTTTGCAAAGCAAAACTACAGTGTCCCAAAGACGGAGAACTGGATGGTTGGTAAAAATAACAGATATTCTCTGTAGTCTGAAACCTAGATTTTCAGATTTCTTTATCACTTAAACTTTGTGTTATAATCAGGAGAAATACAAAACAATTAAAATGACTAAGTGGAAACCTAGAACTGAAAAATTCAATATTTAAAGTCATAAATTTATTAGATAAGATTAGCAGAATGTTGGACTTAGTAGATCTTTTGTTCAATGAGCTTAAAAAAGGCAAATAGGAATCAACTAATTGAAGCCCAAATGACTGGAAAAAGAAACCCCAAAAAACAGCTGAGCAAAACCTTAAAAAGCTATGAGATAATATCCAGTTGCATAACGTATATCTGTTTAGATTTCCAAAAGGGGAGGAGAGAGAAAACGAGGTTGAAGATATATCAGAATAAATAATGCCAAAGATGTTTTAAAATGAAGAAAACAATACCTTCCAGATCAAAGACTCTTACTGACCCTCAAGCAGGATAAGAAGAAGAGGTTCATATCTAAGCATATCATGGTCACTTGCTGAAAACCAAAGAAAATGACATATTGAAAGTAGGTAGAGAGAGACATGAGGAAAAAAAAGGGGTGGTGGGGAGACATGATCAGCGATGCCTGACTTCTTGTGAGGAATAATAAAACATCCTTAAAATGTTGAATTGGAAATAAAATAAAAAATGTAAGAAAGCCCATAAACCTTGACTCCTAGATCCAGAAGAAATATCTGTGATGGTTAATTTTATATGTCAACTTGACTGGGCCAAGGGATGCTCAGAAAACTGATAAAATGTGATTTCTGGGTATGACCCTGAGAGTTTTCTGGAAGATACTGGCATTTGAATCAGTAGACTGAGTGGTGGAAACAACCCTGAGCACTGCAGGTGGGCATTACACAATTCCACGAGCACCCAGAAAGAACAAGAAAGTGGGGAGAGGACACCATGCTCCCTTCTTGATCTGAAGCATCCATCTTCTTTCCTCAAATATTGGTGCTCATGCTTCTGAGGCCTTTGAACTTCAACTGGAACTTAAACTATTGGCCTCTCTAGGTTCTTAAGCCTTTGGACTTGAGCTGGGCTCTCCTCGTTCTCAGGACTAGAGGTTGGGATTAGAATTCCAACACCAGCTTTTTCTGGGCCTCCAGTTCACAGATGACAGATGATGGAATTTCTTAGCTTCCATAACTGCATGAGCCAGTCCATCATAGTGTCTCATATATGCACACATATCCTGTTATCCAACTCTCACATCCATACGTGACCACTGGAAAAACCATAGCCTTGACTAGATGGACTTTTGTTGGCAAAGTAATGTATCTGCTTTTAAATATGCTATCTAGGTTGGCCATAACCTTCCTTCCAAGGAGTAAGCGTCTTTTAATTTCATGGCTGCAATCACCATCAGCAGTGATTTTGGAGCCCAAAAAATAAAGTCTTGACACTGTTTCCACTGTTTCCCCATCTATTTCCCATGAAGTGATGGGACCAGATGCCATGATCTTAGTTTTCTGAACATTGAGCTTTAAGCCAACTTTTTCACTCTCCTCTTTCACTTTCATCAAGAGGCTCTTTAGTTCTTCTTCACTTTCTGCCATAAGGGTGGTGTCATCTGCATATCTGAGGTTATTGATATTTCTCCCAGCAATCTTGATTCCAGCTTGTGCTTCTTCCAGCCCAGCATTTCTCATGATGTACTCTGCATGTAAGTTAAATAAGCAGGGTGACAATATACAGCCTTGACATACTCCTTTTCCTATCTGGAACCAGTCTGTTGTTCCATGTCCAGTTCTAACTGTTGCTTCCTGACCTTCATATGGGTTTCTCAAGAGACAGGTCAGATGGTCTGGTATTCCCATCTCTTTCAGAATTTTCCACAGTTTATTGTGATCCACACAGTCAAAGGCTTTGGCATAGTCAATAAAGCAGAAATAGATGTTTTTCTGGAACTCTCTTGCTTTTTCGATGATCCCGTGGATATTGGCAACTTGATCTCTGGTTCCTCTGCCTTTTCTAAAACCAGCTTGAGCATCTGGAAGTTCACGGTTCACGTATTGCTGAAGCCTGGTTTGGAGAATTTTGAGCATTACTTTACTAGCGTGTGAGATGAGTGCAATTGTGCGGTAGTTTGAGCATTCTTTGGCTAATACAGTGTACTTCAAAAATGAACATGGAACTTGGAGAATTAATCTCAACAAACTTGAACCAAAGGAAATGACAAAGGAAATTCTATAAGCATTAGGAGAATAATGTCTAATAGAAATTTTGATCTTTTGAAAGGAGTGAAGAACACTAGAAATGTAAACAGTGATAAAAATTATGAGTTTATTCTATTCTTAAATTCTTTATTGAAAGCAATTAATTATTGAAACAATTAATTATTGAAAGCAAAAATGATAGCAGTTGTTTAGGGGCTTCTCATATATGGGCAAATACAAATTGCAGTGGTAGTAAATTGTTCAGTTTTGAGTTTCTTAACATGTCAGTGTCCTCTGAAATAACATCAAAATAATAAACTACTTAGTAATAAATTGAACACATTATGTGTGTGACTTTTACCCTGAAGATTTCAAACATTGCTGAAAGAAATGGAAGAAACTATAAATGGAGAAATTAAAGTCAGTCATTGTTAGAAAGACTTAATATTATTCATGTGCCTTTGAATGCATTTTAAATAAAATCCTTTCTCTTTCTGTGTTAGAACCTACATTTGTTCTCAAAACAGAGCATGTATCTAACTACAATGAATCTTTATTAGCAATACAAAAAATCATGAGATTTCTGCAGTTTTCTAGCTCTTCTCCCTTGGAAATGTGAAAGAGTTGAAGCACCAGTGATGCCGTAATTATGAAAGTGAAAGTGTTGGCTGCTCAGTTGTGTCTGACTCTTTGTAACCCCATGAACTGTAGCCTATCAGGTTCCTCTGTCCGTGGAATTCTCCAGGCAGGAATACTGGAGTGGGTTGCCATTTCCGCCTCCAGGGGATCTTCCCGACTGAGGGCTCGAACCCAGGTCTCCTGCATTGCAGGCAAATTCTTTACCGTCTGAGCAACCAGGGACTGTTTTTGATAATTATAACCCCAAAGCAATTAGCTTATTGCCTCTACCCGAGAAGTATTATAAATTGCTGGAGGAAAGCCTTAACTTTGGACTTCCTTTAGTGAGGTGGCGTATCTCTGGAAGGAGCCCTAGATACTGTGTCTACGAAGTTATTACAAGAGACGTTAGCTCCTGTGTGCTTAGAGCTTCTAAGGAAAGTGAACCTCACATCCACAGTGGGGACTGTGTCTCCTTTCACCCCAGCCGTCATCACTTTGTAGATCAAAGACAGTCATTCCTGGATGGCTATTTAAATAGACAGAAAAGAACGAGTAGATAAATTTGACTTTGTCAAAGCTAAAAGTTCTGATCATCAGAAAGGCAAATCACAAATTAGGAGGAAACCTTGTGTATAAATATCTTGTATATATTGTGTCTCAGGAAGAAAGACTGCCTTCAAATCCATAATAAAAAAAGACATAATCCAGAGTAAAGTTTGAAGACTTAATGAAAACTTCACAAAAGAAAATGTACAAAAGGGAAATAAGTATGTGAAAAGCACCCGCAATGTCATTATCATCAGGGGAAGGCCAGTAAAACTGTGTGAGATGCCACCTTGCTACCACCAGCATGGCTAATACTAGAAGTGAAAGTGAAGTCGCTCAGTCGTGTCCGACTCTTTGCGACCCCATGGACTGTAGCCTACCAGGCTTCTCCGTCCATGGAATTTTCCAGGCAAGAGTACTGGAGTGGGTTGCCATTTCCTTCTCCAGGGGATCTTCCCTACCCAGGGTTTGAACGTGGGTCTCCTGTATTGCAAGCAGACACTTTACCATTTGAGCCACTTGAGCCACTAGGTTTTTACTAAAAAAAAAGTACTAAAACTAATACTAAAAACAAAACAGCTCTGAAAATATCAAACTAGAACACTCATGTATAACTGGTTGGGATATAAAATGGTACAGCTGTGTTAGAAATATGTTTGTCACTTTCTTTCAAAATTAAATACCTGGTCTGTAACCCAGCTGTGTCACTGCTGGTTTATGGGGGTTTTTTGTGTTTTTTTTTTAAATGAAAGCCTCCCTCCCCATCCCATCCCTCTGGGTCATCCCACTGCCCCAGCCCTGAGCATTTGTCTCATGCATCGAACCTGGAATGGCGTTCTGTTTCACATATGATAATATACATGTTTCAGTGCTATTCTCTCAGAGGTGGGATGGAGGTTCAGGAGGGCGAGCACATGTGAACCCATGGCTGATTCATGTCAATGTATGGCAAAAACCACTACAATGTTGTAGAGTAATTAGCCCCCAACTAAAATAAATAAATTAATAAAAAAAAATAAATAAATGACATACCCCCCCCCCAAAATGAAAGCCTGTGTTCACTTAAAGACTTGAACATAGACGCTGCTGCTGGTTTACTCATAATCATCAAAATTAGATGTTTGGATGATACTCTACAGAAAAATGTTCATTAAGAAAACAAGGGCAGTAAGGATTGTGTATACTCACACACGGAAATGACATTTAGCAGTGGAAAGTAACAGACTCCCAAGTATATACATCCAGATGGATGGATCTTGAAAACTTGTGGGATAAAGGAAGTCAGACATAAAAAAGGCATACTGAATAATTTCATCTCTATGACATTCCTGAACAGTGAAACCCAAAATGTGGTGATTAAACTCGGAATAATACCTGACTTTGGAGGAGGAAGTGGATTTAAAGATGATTTGGGAGATTGATAGAAATGCTCCTGGTCTTGATTATGTTTGTCAAAACCTGTTGAAACTTAAAATTCTGTACATTACATAGCATGGAAATCATTCAATTAAAAAAAGATTTTTGGATATACAATTAACCAGTAAGGTTAATTTTATCCAACATAATAAGGGGGTTTTGAGTTCTGGCTCCATATTAAATGATTTTAGTTTCAAATGTGTCACTTTTTATAGGATGAAGGCTTTGACCAGTGGTAAAAATGATCTATGCTTCACATATACTGCATGTAAATTAACTACATAAGATCTTTATTTTGAAGGTCAAATAAGATAAGGTGTATTTAGTACCTAGGGCGTAGGAGGTCGTCAGTCCAGATAGCTTTGCTCCTCTTACTGCTTTTGTCACCTGTATCATCATATATAAATGAAGATCAGAAGGAGAACACAAGAGTTTATTAAGCACCAAGTTATTAAAAATCTAGGAGACAAATATATAGATAGTGATAAAAATAGAGATACAGATATTTAAATAAATGTCAGGCTAGGTGTTTACTCTGGAATTCACATCTGGTCTTCTGTAAGTCTGTGAAGTGACTTTAAGAAATTAAATGTTAAGTGCATGTGTGTATTGATATGTACTTTTGCAGAGATAGAACTTCCATAGCTTTCTTGAAATTTTCAAAGAGGTTTTGTGACCTCCAGTGAAAGATAAATTATATGTATTCATGAAATTACCTGTCATTAGGTTATTTTATTCCAAGCAGTTATCCAGCTTTAAAAAAATTAATTTTATGTTGGTGTATAACCAATTAACAGTGTTGTGATAGTTTCAGGTTCACAGCAGAGTGACTCAGTTATACATATACATGTATCCATTCTCCCTCAAACTCCTCTGCCTTTCAGGCTGCCACATAACACTGAGCAGAGTTCCCTGTGCTGTACAGTAGATCCTTGTTGATTATCCATTTTAAATACAGCAGTGTGTACATGTTGATGTCAAACTCCCTAACTGTCCCTTTCCCCCAGCCTTCTTGAAAATAAAGACAGAAAGACTCTAGAAAATAAGTTGCTTTGTCATCTGTAGACTTCCTCACATATGTTTTTTGTGCTCTGTTTAGCTTTTACAATCACCCATCATTTCTTGGAGTGAAGGTAAATGAGCAGGGAGAGAGAAAGGTATCTCAATATTATTATGGACAGAATAATCCTATGTGTTATCAGCCACATACATATAGACAATTAGAAAGTGTGGGTAGGGGACAGTTTTGAATGCTTATCTTCAAAACCATAGTGTTTTGTGATATTAAAACTTAAATATGGTTTAATAAAATAGAAACCAATTCTGATAAGGGAAATACATATAGATTTAAAGGCAGAAAAGTGAACATATCACTTCTTAATTACCAACATTAAAAGTGTTATAGACAAGTCACACATTAGAATGTGATTGCTTCCTCCTGAATTTTCAACGTGAAAAATATGTGGAAATACTCAAGGATTGATATTTCGGTATTTGTTATAAATATAACTGTATGTGAGAGAGTTCAAAAATAGCATAATAAACACAAGAGAGAGAAGTATGTTTCTGTCTCACTGCTGTCTGAGTAGATCTGTGTACAAGTCGTTAGAGACTCATTCTAATTCTTCCTTGTTTACCATGCCAAGGACATTGCCCTAACTAGCAAGAATCAAGATTGCCCACCACATGTCTGCATTCCAACCAGGAAGGAGGAAATGAGAGGGAAAAAGAACACTCTTTCCCTTTAATGACACGGCTGGAAATTGTGGGTATCCTCATGCTCATATATCTTGGCCAAAAGTTAGTCACATTATTCTTTTTTTTTAAAGGCTCAGCTAAATATTCTACAGAAAAAGGGAGAGTGGATAGTCATGGAACAATGCACTAAAGCTAGATATCCCTAAAGAATTACAGCTACAAAGAAAAAAAATCAAAATATTATTTTTTCCTTTATGCTAATTCTTTCAAAGGATTATATCATTCCTTATAATTGGTAATGACTGTGGTTAGGAACCAGAGAATATAATTTTATTTTTCTCTTTTGGCAGGAAACACTTAAAAGTAGTTAAAAGAATGAACTTATCTTCTGAAACTAACGTAGAGATAAGCATTTATGTAAACACTAAACATTTCCTGATATTCAGAAAAAAAAAAAAAATTGGCAGACTGGAAAAAGAAATGGAAACCCTTTCATGGTATGCACTTTGGAAGCTGGAGTAAGTCTAGTACTTATGAATGTATTAGATGATACATTTGATTACAAGTGAGAGAGTCCAATTAGGGAAGCTTAAGAAAGAGAAAGATGGAGAGAAAATCAATATGGCAAGATTGGAAGGAACTTGAAAGCAAAATGTTGGAGATTATTATGGTAAAGAGGTTGACTCAGGTTGGATTGTGAAGTACCTTCCGAAGCTTAGTAGGAAATTTGAATATTATTCTGTAGGCAATTGGGAGACATAAGGTAAATGTTATGTTATTAGGCTAATGATATACTGAGAGGGAGTTAGGCAGAGCTGATGGAGTTCAACAAGGGGCTATTAAAAATGTAAGAAGCCAGGAGAATTTTAATGCTTCCAAAGAAAGGGTAAAAGGAATGTGGTTAATTTACTGAGAAAAGTGTACTTAGCTAGGAGTCAAGAGAATAATTATTCGTTCAAAGCCTGACCTTAAATCATCTATTTTTTTTTTTAGGGTTTCAGTGTCAATGTGAGGGTATTGTTATACTTTTCACATAGAGAGTGTGGCAATAGAATGACAATATGCATACAAGTATGTGAAAAAATACTCAATGGGATTCAAATCCTGTATGCTTGGATCATTTGAATATAATCATAACAGAGCAAATAGATGTTTAGATTAAAGTGCTGTTAGGCTATTATGGTCCTTGTATTTTAATTGTGATAACTTGTTATGAAATAGAGAACCATTGTAGGCCGCTATTTGGTTTAGATGGTAGCAGTGCAATAATATTCAGAGCAAATTGGCCACTAGTTGAATTCACTCCCAAGACATTCACTTTTTTTTTTTGTTTTTCATGAACTCAATTTGTGTGCCTGATCCTCTAATAGATCCTACAAGTAGAGCAACTCCCTCGCAATATCTGGACTAAGATTTAAGACCTTTAAACCCCTTGTATGTATCAAAAATCATATGGATAACCTGCCTTCAAGAATGAATTATCAAAGAGATTTGTTACTATTCCATTTTTGTTGCTAGAAGTGAGAGGCCCAAAATGGATGAATAATTTCCCTTAGCCAAACGATAGAGGGCTTTTTTTCCAATTATCAGAAGTAAATATTTAAACTGAGGGTGGGAGCACAGGGAATCCGCTCTCTGCCTCCCTCTTCCAAAGTAAAAATCAATGCAAGATGTCTGACTTATATTCAGATTAAATTATAACTCTTTCCTCAGTTGACTTTTGAAACTGAAATAAGAAAAGATTATGTGTATGAAATCAGGCAGAGAAAACAGAATGTGTAGTAGAAAGGAAGCTCCCTGGTGCTAAAAGCTAGTTTGAGAGGGTTCTGATGTTTGCAGTAGAAATGACTGTATTAAAGAGAACAAGTTGTATTTCCCTTCTCACCTGTTTCCCCCATTGCCCTGGTGTCCTTCTGGATGCAGAGCTCCACACCATCTCAGAAGGTCTTCTGAATTAGAACAGTTTTCCCCAGGCTGAGAAATGTTGATGGTCCACTGATGCTCTAGAGTTGGAGTTCTCACTCTTTCCTGGAGCTCACACCCCTTTGAGAATCTGATGGATGTCACACAGGAAAGCTTGCAAAATGTTTGACTAGAGGATGAGGTTAGATGTTGTTTGATCTGCTTAGGGTATTTGAATGAAATTGAATTCATTGTCAACATTGAAAACTTGGGAGATTTCTTGCAAATATCTAGATGTCTGGCTTTCCAGGAAAAGAGAGTTGGTCTCACTGGCTATAAAGCTGAGTGGTTGATGACCCTGTAGAAGAAGATATGCCTTCTTCATTACAAGCATTGCCTGCCACTCTATTTTTAGAGTACCAACTTCATTTATTTGCATTCATACCTTATTGATGTATGCAGACCAGATAGATATTTTAGTTTATAATCTCTTGCTTTTAGTTCCAGTGGCAGAAAATGAGGAGGAGGAGGGGGGTGAGGATGGTGGAGGTGATGAATACTGAGGTAGTATTCAGCATTTGCCAGATGTTATTGTAAGAATTTCACATATTTAAGTTCATTTAATCCTTTAAGGCATCCCTATGAGTCAGTTGTATTTCGAATCCCACTTTACAGCTGAGGAAACTGAGACACAGAGAAGTTAAGGACCTTGCCCAAGGTCAGTGTTACAATGTAAGGATTCAGGTGCAGGGATTAGACTCTAGAGGTAGGGCTTTAAAACTGTTCTATGAATTTTGCCGACCATTCAGACTAGACTGAAGTGCCCCCAGCCTTTTGAGGGACCCCCATAAAGATTTCTTGGGCAGTGGGTTAAAGCTCTCTCAGAAAATGCTTTAGAAGAGTTCACTTCAGGTTCATCATGAAATAGACAATTGTGGAAACTAGAAATTGAGTTGTTTCATTACCCTATTATAATTGATTGGATCAGAATGTGAAACCAAAATTGTTCATCATTTATGTAATCTAACAAATAATGGCTACGTAAGTATTGCTTTAAAAAGGAAGATGATCAGCGAGTTAGCACTGCTGAATGTAAGGAACATGGCTTTCATATTGTGACCCCTTATGGATGTGACCCTATAGATGGCCTTCTCCCCCATCCCAGTAGCTCACCCAGGACCGAAGGTGTGGCAAAGAATCACGTCCCTTCCGTAATCATGGAGATCACCGTGCCATGCTCTCTTGGGCACAGTGGTTTCACAAATGATATTATCAAGGCTGTATAAGGAGCAGGGCCATCTTCATCTCACCGGGCCCCATGGTAGCTTTAAGGCTCTGCTGTTGCCATTTGCAACCTATAAATATGTTTTTTTTTTTTCTTTAAGATCTCCATTTTCATTTTGTACTGCGCTCCACAAATTCTGTAGGCAGATCTGATCAAGAGGTAGCAGGTCTTAGGGTATCACTTCCCAAAAGCAGGGAGCTTTATCCATCTGTTTACTGAACTTCCAAAGCACCCAGAACTGTGCCCCGACACTGTAAGCAGCCAATCAACATTTCTTAAAGAATGTTCAGAGTACACACTCCAGTTCAGCAGATGTTTTCTGTGAAAGGCAAGATAGTAATAAATATCTTGGCCTTGGCAGCAATATGATCTCTGTTGCAATTCCTCAACTAAGCCACTGTGGCTCAAAAAGCCATGAGAGTAAAGAAAGAGGTGAGCTCAGCTGTGTCCCAAACTATCTACTGGTTTGTAGGTAGGTAGCAGGCTGGATGTGGTCAGTAGGCTTAGCTGAGCTCTGCTCTGGACTCAGACTGCTCAGATTCTGACTCGAATGATGCCATGTACTCTGTGACTCTGGGGTAGTTGCTTAACCTCTGTGAGCTTTAGTTTTTTGTAAAATTGGGATAATAAGAGTACTTTCCTCATGGGATGGCTGTGAGGATTAGATTGAAGTCATGTATAAGAGGCACCAAGCCTAGCTCAGCACATGGAAATAATGTAGTTGTTACTTCTCTGCTGCTGCTGCTGCTCAGTTGCTTCAGTCATGTCTGACTCGGTGCAACCCCATAGACGGCAGCCCATCAGGCTCTGCCATCCCTGGGATTCTCCAGGCAAGAACACTGGAGTGGGTTACTTCTCTAATCATTGCTATTAATGGGTTTACCTTCAAAACTCTAAGCATTCTACAGATGATAAACAGATAAGACAATTTCATCTGATCCTTTCCTAGATCAGTTTTGAGGGAAGACCAAATATTCTGTTAATTATTCCAAGGAAGTAGCCTATCTCCACCTTCCTCTGCAAAATTTTTCATGGTGAGGAAGTAATAAGTTTGGTCTTTATAAGGCATCTGTGCCTACTGGAACTAGTCAATGAGGAGCAAAAGATCTCATTTTTCCTCTGCAGGAGGCCTACTGTCTTTGAATCTTAGTTGCTTACCAGTTAAAGAAGGGGCCGCATTAGAAAAATGTCCAAGGCTTTTTTTGAGGCGGAAGAGGTACCATAATGTAGACATTAAGCACTTAGACTCGGGAACTACATTTGGTTTTAAATTCTGTCTCCACTAGTCTCTATCCTGTGATATTCATTTAACTCTCAGAGGGGCCACTGCCTTTTCAGCTCCTGGAGTAAATAGTCTACCCACTTCCTTCTCATTTGTCAGATTCTTCTTGTAGAAAATAAGAAATCAACGCATTACCTTGACTATTCAAGTATGACTTTAAATTAAGGCTGATATTTTATAAAAGGGTGCTCAGAAATGTCTCCATTTAAACTGCATGCTTTGGCAACACTGTTTGATTGTTTCAATATTTTCAAAGAACAGAACCACAAATGGTCTAAAAACAAGTTATATACTCATTCAACATGTTTAAACCATGAATTTTCAAATACAAAAGATGATGGAGAGAAGTTGGTTGGGTGAAATTTCTAGCAGTAACAGCTTGGTTTCTCCCTTAAAGACAATGTTGATGAGAGCTTAATTTTTTTTTTTTTTTAAGAATTAACCCAGCTTCTATCTGGATTCCACAAAGCACACCAACCAGCTATAAAATATCATCCCCAAATGACTTACCACAGATTTCCCCTGTGGGGTTTCTCAGTGTACACTCTTGTTTCGCTGCAGTCTGTTTCTCTGCAGAGCTGTGCAAGTCATCTTATAAAACTGCAGATCAAACCATGCCGCTCCCCTGGGTAAATTGCTCCATTAACAAAAAAATGTGCATCCCTCACCAGGCCCCAGGCCTAATACGGGTGTTCCTGCTCATCCTTTCTGCCCCTCATTCTGTGTACTGACCTCTTCTCTGTTCCTCCAGTGTGCCATGTTTATCTCCTTCCACGATCCCTGCCTGGCTGGTTCCTCTGTCTAAACAATATTTTCCCAGATCTTGCATGCTTGCCTCCTTGTTACTCTCCAGGGATAAGCTGAAACATCAGATCACACTTACTACTCTAGGAAATTCTATGTTTTATTCATTAATTTATGGTTTCATCTGTTAGAGGGAAATCACCATGAGAAAAGAACTGTCCTATTTAGTCTAGTCCCTAGATCACTGACTGATACATGGTAGGTGTACAGTAAATACATATTTTTTGAGTGGATAAATGAAAGAATAAAAATTATTTCTGTTTGGAGTTTGTTTAAAGGAACACTTTTAAACAAGTGGAAAAGCTTACCTGCTCACCATTTTATCACTTCAGTATCAGAGAAAAATGTTTGATGGTAACTGGAGTGCCTCTGTGGTTTTCTCTAGTTAGAAGTTTGGGGAGTTTTTATAGTGAGGTGACCCAGTTGATGTAATATGATGGTTGTTTTGTCTATGAGACTGTAGACTTTCTATGCACACACACACACTCAATAAAAGACATCAAGTTCCTAAAAAAGGTCCCAGGAACCATTTACTGAGCAGCTACTGTGTCCTAAGGAATATTCTAGGCTCTGGAAATGCAAAGTTGAGGAAGGGTGACACTTATCCGTGAAGAATTTATCACCTAGTTTAGAGACAATTCAATACATAGGTAGTACTTTGATAAATCTCTGGTGAAGACTGCTAAAAGTTGCTGAGAGAATCTAAGATAGAGTGATTACATTTCTCAGGGAATTTGAGAAGCCTTAACTAGAACTAGATTTCAACAGTCGATTTTGCCAGAAAAGATGAGGGTGTCATTTCAGAGTAGCTGCATAAGCAAAGGCTTGGAAGTGTGGAGGTGGATTGTACATGAAATTATTTCCCCCATTTCCCACGTCTTACATCAAGGTTCTGGCTACCAAGTAATGCAAGTCACTCCTTCATTAGTTATCAGATTCTTTTCTGGAAGTCCTAAATGAGGGAGTATATCATCTGCACGGTGTTTATTTTATCTTCAGTCTTATCCATAAAGGCATTTTCTGAGGATATCTTGACCACGTGAGATTAAGAATCTTTCTGGTCAAGAGTAACCTAGTATTTTAACTAGCAGAGCAAATCCCTATGAATGGCCATTAAAATTTGCTTACTGCTTGTCAAAAAATTTAGGAAGCTCAACACCTCACATGGATGGTAGTATCTAGAGAGTAAAGCTTTGTTTGCTCTAATTTGGCTTCCACTCCTTTCTTCTTCCCCCACAAGAATAAGAATTGAACAATGAACACAAAGGTAGGAAATGGACTTTTGGTTACCAAATTGGAAAGGCAGGGAGGGATAAATTAAGAGTTAGCAACATATACACACTACTATATATAAAATAGATAAACAGCAAGGACCTATTGTACAGCACAGGGAATGACATTCAGTATTTTGCAATAACCTACAACAGAAAGGAATCTGAAAAAGAATATATATATATATATATATATATATATATATATATATATATATATATATATATATACACACACACACACACATACACACACACACACACACACACACACACACACACGTATATATAACTGAATCACTTTGTGGTACACCTGAGACTTAACACAAGGATTATAAATCTACTATACTTCACTTAAAAAAATAAAGAGTTGAGTTATGAGTATAGTTTTCTCACATCTATTCTGTGAGCTTATTTATTCAAATCCAAGTAAGCCTAGATAAAAACCTAGTGGTAGGAAACCAATTTCATCACTAATAATTAACTAAGGTAATCAATGTTTTTACAAAACCATTCATGTTAGTATTAACTGGATTTCACATGTCCATCTGTAGCCTCTTCCATAGAGCCCATCATAGTCCTGTGAACTTCTAAGTGTCATTCATTGACCCATATAAGGGATTTCCATATTGAAAAGTTTATAGCTGTACAGAATTTCATTCCTCCCCCCCTTCTTTTTTTTAATTGAGTGACTTCCCATAGGAAATCACAGGGACTATTATCCAGCTACCTTCTTGCTCTTCTGCATTTTTTAGTTTCTGGTGATTGAGCCATCCATGTATTGAATATTGTGCAAAACCTTTTATTTAATCCTTATAGTCTATCCCTAAAAGTGAGGTAGTGCACATTTGCATCATATATTTTTCCAGTTGAGGCTACTCAGGCCCAGAAAATACAGTATTCAGGCACGTGCAGTGAGTGACATGGTGGCCTAATTCAAACCCCATTCTTTAACCACTTTTATTTACTTAATTTTATTAAACCATTGTTTAACACAGTATTTCCTTGCCAGCTTATTCTCTTTCTCTATATTTGCACTTGCCTGTTTCTTAGCTAGCTCTCTCTACTCAATCCATTTGTATTGTGTCTTCTAGGGTCATTGGAGGTTGGAGAGAAGCATGCTTAAACCTAGAGCGTAGAGGACCAAGGAACAGGTGATCAGGTTGAGAAAGTAGGCTTTATGCAAAAATTCAAAAACCTAAAGGCCTAGAATCTAAATAGATTAATACTGCCAAAAAAGCAGACAGAGAATGAAAGCAATGGGAACTAGTATAAACAAGGGCAACTGGAGGGTCCACATCCTTGTTAGAAATGAAACTCCTATTCACCCTTGGACAAAGGGACCCATTGGCGAAGTCCTCTCATTCTCCAGAAAGAACCATAAATCCAGATTTTTCCAAAAGCATTCCAGTTTTTGAAGTTGGGACCACTAATATGAATCCGTGAAGACAAAGTATAAACAAAAAATTCGTGCAGCCTAACTTTAGGCTGTGAACTCCTAGTTAACCCCTTGATATACTCTAAGACTAGGGATGTTTGCTATCATTCCTTGCATCCTCCTATTTTATTTCAAGGAAATCTGTGTTGTACATTCAGTGTTTTGTTGCCACTCTAAGAGTTTAGAGAGGATCAGAAGGAAAGGAATATGACAAAAGGGTCGTTGAGGGGTAAGGAGAGTCCAGATCTTGCACACAGGTGCTGAGAGAGCAGAAAACAAAGGATATGGAAATGTGGTAATCCAAGGGGAAGACTGAAATCCCCATGGGTTTTGCAAAAGTACTTTACAAGACTCACTTAAGGTATGTGTGGAAATGAATGAGTGTGCCCTGCAGCAGGTTCCAGATGAACAGTATTGGCACTGGTCTATGCTAGGCTGGAGCCAGATGGAGCCGACAAAGCCGACAGTGTAAATGATCCATTTGTGCTCACAGCTCTTCATCCACTCATTTGGAATCTCTTTTTTACCCCTTTTATGCTAGAGCATTTGGATAGCAGCAGGCACTGCTTGATTGGAATTCTAAAGCCCACCTTGGTTGCTTGATACATTTTGCACTTTTTAAAGAATGTTACTTTATTTGTGAAACAGAGGTCTTGGAAACGCCCAAGCCACATGAAGGAGCCCTGGGCTTCATAGGATGGTTAGAAATGAAGGGGCAATCCTGGAGAAAGGTTGTGGCTGGAAATCTACAGGGAAGTGGTCATTGAAGGCAGTCAACAGAACTGATTCTTCACTGTTTCTCGTGGGGAGGGCTCTGGTCAGTGGTTCTGATTTCCAGCAGTCAGAGAACGTTAGCCACGCAAAAGCCCCTTGAGATGCTCCACCGTGCTCCTCTCATTTTGCTGATGAAGAGCTGAGACTTGGAGATGAACTGAGTCTCCATGAACAGAGGCTGCATCTTGTCCTCTGCATCCCGAGGGCTGCGGCTAAGAGCCTGCTCTCGTTATGGGTACCATAAGCAGCGGAGTCTCGGAGACTAAAATCCAGACTCTGCCAGTTTCTAGCTCAGTGACTTCTTGGAGTTGAGTGCACAGCTCTGTAAACTGAGGATGACTGTGACGACTAAGTGAGTGAATGAATGAAAAGCTCTTGGCACTACATGTGTCAAAACATATTAGAGTCACTCTTTGGGGCTCCGTTCACTTACTGTCAAGTTAAGGTAGCCCAAATCGGTGAATGTATTTAAGGCAGCTTGCGTTAAACCTGCCAGTGAATGGAGAGTCAGTGACTGTTCACTTGATTATTAGTGAACAGTTTATATATATATATATTTTTTTTTCTTTCTATTGGATCTGTATGTATTTTTCCCAGTATGCATTGAGAATATTCATGTAGTGGCTGGTGAAGAGATAGTTGTTCAAATTTAATTTTCAAATCACTGGTATGCTTTTCAGCCGGCACCTTTTCCTTTTCTAGGTGAATGGGCAGTTGGGTATTTGTGAATTCTTTCCCAAGAACTCATCCCACAGTCACTTAAATCCTATGCTAGATAGGCGATCAGAAATGATACAGCCCAGCTGCCTCTGTACTAGGGTATAACACCCTAGCTATTTCTGAGCATATTTTGAATGGAAACCATTTTAGTCTGGACTTTTCAATTGACTTCAGGTTAAATTAAGGGCAGACCTTTAAAGGAAGTACCTATATGATTCTGGAGAAGGAAATGGCAACCTGCTCCAGTATTCTTGCCTGGGAAAACCCATGGACAGAGTTAATATGCTGTCTAGGTTGGTCATAACTTTTCTTCCAAGGAGTAAATGTCTTTTACTTTCATGATTGCAGTCATCATCTGCAGTGATTTTGGAGCCCAAAAAATAAAATCTGTCACTGTTTCCACTGTTTCCCCCGTCTATTTGCCATGAAGTGATGGGACCAGATGCCATGATCTTAGTGTTCTGAACATTGAGCTTTAAGCCAACTTTTTCACTCTCCTCTTTCACTTTCATCAAGAGTCTCTTTAGTTCTTCACTTTCTGCCATAAGGGTTGTGTCATCTGCATACCTGAGGTTATTGATATTTCTCCTGGCAATCTGGATGCCAGGTTGTGCTTCATCCAGCCCAGCGTTTCTCATGATGTACTCTGCATATAAGTTAAATAAGCAGGGTGACAATGTACAGCCTTTACATACTCCTGTTAGGTGATAATCCTGTTAGATGGATATTATTATTATTATTCACATTTTATCTGTCTTTTAATTTCGTGGCTACAGTCACTGTCCGCAGTGATTTTGGAGCTTAGGAAATGCTCGGGGAGGCCAGGTGAGGTTACAGGGAAGGGTATTTGGCCATCTGATGTTGCTTTAGGACCCCTGAGCTAGACAGCGGTAGTGTCAGGTATGGGCATTGTTTCCACCCTGGCTCCAGGGTCACTGGGTAACCCTCTGAGCCCTTTGTCTCCACAACAATGAAATGAAAAGCTAAAAATGGTTTTAAAAAAATAGAAAAGAAAAAGAGAGGGGTTGGGGAGAGAAGGAAGCTCTGATATATCTCACCGTGATGAAATGACCAAAGAACACACCAGAAGAAAGGAAAATACTAGTCTGTTGTTCAAGAGGAAAACCAAAATCTAAAATACAAGTTAAAGGCAGTGCTATTAAAACTCACTTTTTTTCTGGCTAAAAATTGAAAAATTCAGTACAGCAAAGTGTTTCTTTTCAAAAGAAAGCATTTAGTTTGAATACACCATGCTTGACAATCACCTAAATTACTGCATGAAATTACAAGAACTGGTGTTGAAAAATAAAACCATGTCATGGAACATGGAGTTTCTCAGTGGAGGCAGAGGCTGCTGGAAATTGCTTTTTGCAAGGAAGCCCAAGTGACATCAGAAAGGATTGTTGGCGTGTGGCCAGAGTTGTACCCAGAAATTATGTGCAACAAACAAATCTGTGAATTAGAAATGCTTGAACATTGTTATTACTCACCCTTGAAAACCTTATGTAAGGAAAACAATGTGCCTTCTTACTAATTTTTTTTTTACGAAACAAAATGATTTCTATTTTGTTCTATTTTTTCAATCCAGCAGAAAACATTCAGCTCAGGATTTTTGGCATGAACTCAGTGAAACCCAGAGAAATGTATCTATTTTATGACAGTCTAAACAGAAACTGTGCATTGTATTACTCTCAACTTGCTGAATGTACTTGAACCTCCAATCATAAAACCACATTCGCTCTTTAAACTTGAATAATTCATTTTTTTTAACAGAGGTAACTAACTCTTCTGAAAATAAGTTTTATTCAATATCCAAATGTAACTTGAACTTAGTTTACATCCCCTAATCTGATCCTTTGACTTTGGAATTGTAGGAGGCCCATTTAGTGTCTTAACTGTCCATTTAATTGGTTTTGTAATAGCAGTTGGTAGTTTTCCAAACAGAGGGGAGATATTTGCTGAAATTGAGTATTGTTCTCTGGTGCTTGTGTCTGTTGTTTCAGGGAAACTCATAACGCTTATTGTGCTTTGGAATTTGTTAATTGTATTTTTTCCTTTTTTTGAGTGAAAAAGATAAGAATAAGGTTGGAAATTGCTTCTTGGTGGAAAACTGAAATGCACTGATTGATTAGTCATAGGAACTTAAGAGGCCCACGTTGATTTTGGCAACTATTGACTAGGCCCATCTCTCTACCTTTGGTTAGCAAGGAGACAAGAGAGCTGAAGTTTTCCTTTTTGTTTTTCTTTCTCTATTAGCAAAAAAATTCAGGAAGAATATTCTGTCTCCCATAATGAAACCATGCTGTTACCACAAGGCCTTGAAACGTTAAAGTGTAGAATGGGTTAATGAGAAAATTGTATCAATTGATATTCTAGTGAGAAATCCAGAGGCAAGGGGTTAGAATTGTATTGTTATGAGAGCTTAGTTTTGCAGAGTAGGGGAAAGAAAGGAATAAGACACTGGCCCCTTGGTTATAAATACCCCCTGAGGCTTTCCATTAGACCCCATAGAGACTCCTCATGAGCCCGTGTCTCTCAAAGGTTTTCACCCCTAATTTAGAGTCAGTCGTATTTAAATATAATCCTTCAATAATGGTGAAATCATGATTCTCATACAGATTTAAAATGAGCCCATTGAAATTTTTACTTAAGTATTAACAGAGGACCCTGGGTGATATTACAACCAGTTCAGAGGAGAACCAAAGAACAGACACATTTATAGATCAGGAATACTGAAACACTTGCATATGGATGCAAAACTGACTATGGGGAAGGGCAGTCAATAAAAATTCTAGCAGATAAAACTTCCATATATTCACATGTCTTTGGACTGTATTATTATTTCCTATTGCTATCAGTTATCTACAATTTGGGCTTGTGACCTATCTCAAATGAAATGAAAGCACAGGACCCCTGTATAATCAGAAGCAGATGACCTAGAAGGAAGGATGTTCTCTAAACTAGGCTGTCTTCCATGGAAGCATATGGTTTTTACTACAGTTGTATGGTGGGATCCATAATTCATTTCGCTCATGAAGATAAAAGTTTAACAGAAAACTTTTCCCATATGAAAAGAAGGGACCTGAACAAGAAAGCCAAAATGGACACTCCTGTATTCTTTCTTGCCTTTCTGTTGTTATTCAGTTGCTCGGTTGTGTCCTACTCTTTGTGACCCCATGGACTGTTAGCCTGCCAGGCTCCTCTGTCCTTCTAGAGTTTGCTCAAGTTCATGTCCATTGAGTCAGTGAAGCTATCTAGCTATCTCATTGTCAGCCACCCACTTCTTTTGTTTCTTGCCTTAAGCAACAGCAAAGATATTCTACCAGAAGCATAACTTTGCTGACTCTTATTTTTCAAACTAAACGGTGCTTCAATCAACCCTTGCTGCTCATTAGAACCATCTGAGGAGCTTTAGAAAAACCTGATGCCTGGACCCAGGCCAAGATATCCAGTTTAATTGTTCTTTGTCCACCCCCTGCATATGTTTAGAGCTCCTAGGGTACTTCTAATATGTGGGCACGCTGAGAACTACTTCCTTGAAGAGTTGAGTACCATTTCTCAACTGTTTCTCCTGTGATGATTTAGCCAAAGGTGCAAAACCAAAGGCAGTTAGGGACCAGGCTGATGATGAAAATGCATGAAGAAGACCTGCTTCTCCTTCTCAAAGTAAAGTTGACTCTTCTGCTGCCTAAGGAAGATAAGAGCAAAATCAGCCTTTGGGCTGCTGTTTCCTGATCCAAGTCCTCTTGCTGTGGAACATCTTCTCACTTCTTTCTTTCTAACCTTCCCTCCCCTCCACCTGGTCTTTTGCACATTAACTCCTACCCTTCCTTTAGGTTAATATTTCACAAACTTTAGCATGCCTTGGAATCACCTGAAAGGCTTTTAATGTGCCTACCCCTAGGTCCCACCCCAAGATTTTCAGATCCAGTAGATGTGGGATAAAGCCAGAAAAAGTTGCATCACTGACAAATTCCCATGAGACGCTGATGTTGCTTATATGGGACCGTAAATTGAGAACCGCTGTGTTAAATCTCAACTTGTGATTTCTTATTTGAAGGTTTGAAAACTGAATTAGCTCTCCACTGGTGTTTAGCTAGAATGCGCCTCTTGTGGTCAAAGATGGTCTTTTGAGGACCATAGTATCTTTAGTGTGTGTACGGAAGCGTGGACAAAAAAGACATTGGTGGATAAACATGAATGCTTAAGAAGCAGTCATCTTAAGACATCAGTTTTTCTCAGCACTTCCTCATTTTCTTTGAGTTACTTTTTCCCAGTTCTCAGTTTATTACATGCTGCTGCTGCTGCCGCTAAGTCGCTTCAGTCGTGTCCGACTCAGTGCGACCCCATAGACGGCAGCCCACCAGCCTCCCCCATCTCTGGGATTTTCCAGGCAAGAGCACTGGAGTGGGTTGCCATTTCCTTCTCCAATGCATGAAAATGAAAAGTGAAAGTGAAGTTGCTCAGTCATATCCAACTCTTAGCGACCCCATGGACTGCAGCCTACCAGGCTCCTCTGTCCATGGGATTTTCCAGACAAGAGTACTGGAGTGGGTTGCCATTGCCTTCTCCGTTTATTACATGGCTTCTTATCTATTCAGAGATCTTCTCTGTGACACCTCAGATTGATTTAAAAATGGTTCCCTCTCCAAGTTGCATGTTCTTTATCCTCAGAGCTTCACAGCTTCCTCATCACCTAGTGTTTGATAGAAATTCAGAATCTCAGGCCTCACCCTGGACTCCCCAAATCAGAATCACACTGTGTTAAAGTCCCCAGCTGAGGAGTATAGAGGCCCACACTTCCAAGTTCAAGAAACACTGTTACCAGCCTAAATGCATCTTCAGTCTACCCTGTATTAGTATTAAAAAAGAAAAACAAAGCCACTTGAGCTAGTTGCTTCCTGTGTTTTCAGGGCCATCTTGGCTGAGTGCCTTTCGAATCTTATCACGTTTGTGCTGCACTCTTGGCAGCTGATAACTGCTTCATGTATCCTTCCTGAAAGATCTGTGTTCCTGTTTTAACAGGGTCTTTCTCAGCCCCATCTAAAAGAATTAAGGAAGCAGAACTCTTAAATATTGTGACAGATTCATGGAGAAGACAGACAGAGAGAGCTTTAAATCATATACACATTTTATGGAAGAAAGCCATCTCTGAGTGGTTAGGATACGATGGTTATTCTTACACCCCAGCTTCATCTTATTTCTCCATTGTCATCTTTTTGCTCCTTCTTCCCCACTGCTTTCCTCTCTCCCCTCCATGACCTTTTCTCCTCTTCCTCTCATATTCTCAGACATTTTTTCATTATTTTATAATGTAAAGCAACGCATTTGGAGTCCCAACTTCCAAATGACCTAGGCCAGAGAACACACATAATCGATTTCCACTTGAGTAACTAAGGCTAGAATGATGCAACCTTCTGATGCACAATCTGGAGATCATGAGTTTGCCCTAGTCCTTTCAAGCTCTGGCCCTGGACGCAGCAGCCATCACAATGTTGGTGCCCAAGAAGAACCAGATTACCATTTATGAACTTCCTTTTAAGGAGGGGGTGATGATGACCAAGACGGGTATCCACATGCCTAAGCATCCCGAACTGGCAGATGAGAACATGCCCAATCTTCATATCATGAAAGCCATGCAGTCTTGTAAATCATGAGGCCACGTGAAGGAACAGTTTGCCTGGAGACACTTCTACTGGTACCTCACCGACGAGGGCATCCAGTATCTCCGCAATTACCTCTACCTGCCCCCTGAGATTGTGCCTGCCACCCTGCACCACAGCCGTCCTGAGACTGGCCGGCCACGGCCCAAAGGTCTAGAGGGAGAGCATCCTGCAAGACCCACACAAGGGGAAGTTGACAGAGACACCTACAAAGCACCATGCCCCCTGATGCCAACAAGAAAGCCAAGGCTGGGGCTGGGGCAGCAACTGAATTCCAGTTTAGAGGCGGATTTGGTTGTTGATGTGCTCAGGCACCTCAGTAAAGTTGAAAGGGATTGTTTTGTGTTGAATAAACCTGTAGCCAGAAAAAATAAATATATAAATAGTTTGACCTCAGCCTCCCATGAGTTGCCACTGAGAATGTAACCTTATGACGTAGGACTATATTGGAGGGCATGTTTTAGGCGATTGCAGGAGATGGTGCACTACCACACTATTAAATTCCTCGTTTTAACCACTACCTCTTTAATGAAATATATGTATAAAAATGCCTGTCCCTTTATAGTAAACACATTGCCTTGATGTAAGAGAAAATGAACAAGCTCTAAATTTTAGTGTCTTCCTTACAAAAGTGTGACTTCCATCCCAACACAGTTAATTTACAAAAGGCTAATTTGTTTGATTTTTCCCTTGATTCCCTGCCAAGGTGCACTTCTAAAAGCGTGTCCTGTGTCAGGCTCCCCTAGTTGGGAGCCTCTGTATACTAGATTTAATCTTTAATGTACTTGTGATCCTGGTCTGACGAAAGACTTAGTGCATGCTCCATAACTTATCTGAGATGAAAATTGCTGCAGGATCAATTGCTAAGATACAGGGCTAGAATATACCCTTAGAGTTCTAATTATCAAGTTCTTTATGGGTTGTATTTCAGACTAGCTCAAACCAAAAGTGAGGCCATGTAATCAGTTACTCATCTTTTTGACCCACTGAAATATAGCCGTAGCCCTTTTGATTTATAAATGCCTAAGTATTTTTGACTTTTTTTTTTTTTATTGTACAGTGAGAACCATATACACACTATAAAGTATAGAAAAATACTTTGTTGGTATAGTAATACAGCATTTTAGTTATTATTATTGTTGTTATACTCAGGGATCACTGGTTTATTGTAAAAGTGTTGCCAAAAGTAGTGCAGGGTTTGCCTGCTCACTGCTCAAAAGCCAGTAAACAGGCTAGGTTGGTGGAAAGGAAAGTTTGCTTTATTTGAGATGCAGGCAACTTGGCGGGGAGGGGCAGACGTTTGTCCAAAGGCTAACACTCAAGCCCCTGCACTGGCAACCAGTGGGGCAAGAGCTTTTCTAGAGCGGGGAGTGGGGGAAGGGGGTGTGTGTTACATTCAGACACCGCACAGTCAGCACTGGTCTGAAGCCAACTCTCAGAATTGTGGCAGCTCATGTCCTGGGTACAGTCTGGCCCTCACGTAGTTAACTTCTCCACCTGGTCTTTTAGTATCTATAAGACAGCTCAAAGGATGTGGCTCAGAATATTATCTGTAACCTTGAGAAAGAACTAAAGGTCCTTGTCTGTGCTTAATGACTACATTATTATTATTACTGAGTCTCCTTTCACTGTTTTCCTTTTTTCTGCATTTCTCTCTTCTCTGATTAAACTATTCTTCAACTAACGTTTTCCACAGACAAAAGGCAGGCAGAGGACATGATGGGGTACAAGGGCCATAGGGTCCTGCTCCGTTAAAAAAGTACAGCGCCTTGCCAGCTTAGCTTACAGTTAGGTTTTGTTATAATGGTTGTTTGTTTTGAACTTGAACCAATGAAAAACAATATTACAGTTCGTAGTTAGTCCAGTCAAAGGAAGGAGGCTTAATCTACCACATGATCAATCTCATTGCTTGGGCTTCAGTGAATATATAGACACAAGCAGTGCACATGTATACATGTGTATGTATTATAATATTTAATCTAGGCACCCCAAGTCTCAGTCAATTTAACACGTAAAAGGAACCATTACAACCCTAGAGTCCAATTTTATCCTCATGTTTTCTCCCACATAAAGTCTTTGGCTTGCCACCCTAATCTGGATAAGTGACTTCTGGAATGTTAGGTTTCATGAACCAGACAGTTTTCTAACAGAACAGAAGTGTGAGCTAGAAGGAGATTTCCAATGCTTTATTTTGCCATGACTGTTTAAAACAGAATCTATTTCTATTTACTATCCACATTATTTTGTAAAAGATGAGTATCTCTTGGAGAAGGCAATGGCACCCCACTCCAGTACTCTTGCCTGGAAAATCCCATGGATGGAGGAGCCTGGTAGGCTGCAGTCCATGGGGTTGCTAAGTGTCGGACACGACTGAGCGACTTCACTTTCACTTTTCATTTTCATGCATTGGAGAAGGAAATGGCAACCCACTCCAGTGTTCTTGCCTGGAGAATCCCAGGGACGGGGGAGCTTGGTGCGCTGCCGTCTGTGGGGTCACAAAGAGTCGGTTACGACTGAAGCGACTTAAGCAGAGTATCTCTTATTGGCCACATTTGATCAGAATGGATATTCTGAAACAGTCAGTAGTGGCCTGGGGTAAATGTTCAGATGGTATGAATCTAGCTGTCTGGATCTATATCTATTCATTAAGAAGAAATAATTGTTCCTATACATTTTAAATATTTTCATTGCATTGTCTATGTTATTATGGTTTTCTTTTAATAAGACATTAAAAAGGAATAAGTTGAGAGAGAACAAGATGAAGAGGAAAGAAAATGGACAGGAAGATATTGGTATGTTTTGTATTTTTTATAGTGACTAGCTAAGAAAGATGATTGTGATACATATATGTTATATTTGAATCTCTTTTTATTCCTTAGGCTATTATAAGACAAAGTAATAATTGATGATTTTTCAAGATATTAAGAATTCTAAGTAATATATTATTGTGAGGACAAACACTTTTTGCTTTGATATCTTCTCTTTTTAATATTTGCCTTTCAGTTGTTATTGAATAGCATTTTGCTTTCTAAATTAAGTTTACAATAGCATTTATATATTATGGGGAATTTGATTTACTTAGCAAAAATATTGTTAGCAGTGAAAAGATGCATAAAAACTATGTTTAAGATAACTTAAAATGATAAGGTCATGTTAAATAGAAGATGCCCTAAAGCCATTTCCAAATAAAAGTGTTAATTAAGCAGTATTAGGCTCTTGGTTTGATTTTGTTTTTATCTTTAATTTTATCATGGTTAAACTAAATATAAGATTAAAATGAAAATTTGATAAACTCCAAACTACAATTTGTCTTACTTGAGCAAACCAGTGTTCATATAAATGAAAATATATATATATAATTATTAACCAAATGAATACTAGACCATCTGATCTGTCTTGATGAGAAACCTGTATGCAGGTCAGGAAGCAACAGTTAGAACTGGACACGGAGCAACAGACTGGTTCCAAATAGGAAAAGGAGTACATCAAGGCTGTACATTGTCACCCTGCTTATTTAACTTACATGCAGAGTACATCATGAGAAATGCTGGGCTGGAAGAAGCACAAGCTGGAATCAAGATTGCCAGGAGAAACGTCAATAACCTCAGATATGCAGATGACACCACCCTTATGGCAGAAAGTGAAGAAGAACTAAAGAGCCTCTTGATGAAAGTGAAAGAGGAGAGTGAAAAAGTTGGCTTAAAGCTCAACGTTCAGAAAACTAAGATCATGGCATCTGGTCCCATCACTTCATGGCAAATAGATGGGGAAACAGTGGAAACAGTGTCAGACTTTATTTTTCTGGGCTCCAAAATCACTGCTGATGGTGATTGCAGCCATGAAATTAAAAGACGCTTACTCCTTGGGAGGAAGGTCATGGCCAACCTAGATAGCATATTTAAAAGCAGAGACATTATTTTGCCAACAAAGGTCCGTCTAGTCAAGGCTATGGTTTTTCCAGTGGTCATGTATGGATGTGAGAGTTGGATGGTGAAGAAAGCTGAGCGCCGCAGAATTGATGCTTTTGAACTGTGGTGTTGGAGAAGACTCTTGAGAGTCCCTTGGACTGCAAGGAGATCCAACCAGTCCATCCTAAAAGAGATCAATCCTGGGTGTTCATTGGAAGGACTGATATTGAAGCTGAAACTCCAATACTTTGGCCACCTGATGTGAAGAGTTGACTCATTGGAAAAGACCCTAATGCTGGGAAGGATTGGGGGCAGGAGGAGAAGAGGACGGCAGAAGATGAGATGGTTGGATGGCATCACTGACTCGATGGACATGGGTTTGGGTAGACTCTGAGAGTTGGTGATGGACAGGGAGGCCTGGTGTGCTGTGATTCATGGGGTCGCAAAGAGTTGGACACGACTGAGCGACTGAACTGAATAGTATTTTATGTTTAAAAAGTGAGTGGCATCATTGCTTTAATTCATCTTGTTAAACTTCTTAAAGGACCAGCTCATTTCCTTTTTTCTATTCTTCTTTCTAACTTACTTATTGATTATTTAATATACAGACTTTTGGATTCATTTACTATTGATCTGACAAGCATCTATTGAACACCAATTTACTAGGCATTTACTTGGTGTTAAGGACATACAATGAGTAAGTTGTGATTGCTGCTATAATAATGCCACTATCCAGTTGGTAAGGCAAGTATGAGAGCAAGCTCAAAGCATGTATGGCATGTGCCATGAGAAAGTGTAAGGCTGAACTGGCAAGAATATTAGGAGAAAAGTTATTATTGAAAAACAGGGAATTCTCAGGTCTTTGCTGAATGAGTTAAATATAAACTGAGTCATTTCTAGGTAAATAAGGCATATCAAACACAGTTGTCATTTAGTTTTGGGGGAAGGCTAAGGTGTCGTCAAAGATATATGACTATATAGAGACAGTAGGACCCTAAAGAAGGCTGAGTGCCTTCTGTAGATGAGTGAAAGCTCATGTTATGAGGGACCAGAAACCATGAGGAAGCAGAGAAAGCTCTCTGTGGAGATAGGAGTATAAAGTTGAAAGAAGATAGAAAGGTAAGGCAGCAAGCAGCTGTAAGGTGTGCCCCAAAGAGAAAGTGGGGAGTGGCCACCCTTGACTTCATGCCTTTTAAGCTCCACTCCTGTAAAACTCAGCTAAACACCATTTCCATGCTGTGAATGCTTCTCCAGGACTTCATACTTCCTGATGTGTGTGTCTGTGCTGGTGTATGTAAGTGAGAAAGCAAGCTTTAGTTGGTTTATATTCATTGAACCCAAAGAACTGCTTCTATGAAATGCGTGTTGAATTGCAGTTATGGTTTTTCCTGCTGGGAATCAGTCTTATCAAATAAATGGTCACATCTGGACTGTTTATCTTGGTCCTGAAAACCATGGCCCATGTTCTTCCCTGTAAACTTCTCTCTTGGTCCAGTGCCAGAAAGGGGGCCTCATGACAACAAGGGAACTTCACCAGCCTGAGTTTCTTCCAAGACATGGATGGTCCCATCAGAAATAGGAGTGTTTGCTCTGTTAAACTAAAACTTAATTTATTGTCTCATTGGAAAGTCAGAAAAGTTTAGCACTTTGTATACTCATTAGTTCTAAAAAGGCTGGTTGATGTTGTTGTTCAGGTACTCAGTTGTGTCCGGCTCTTTGTGACCCCATGGACGGCAGCACACTAGGCTTGCCTGTCCTCACAGTCTCCCGGAGCTTGCTCAAACTCATATCCATTGAGCCGGTGATGCCATCCAACCATCTCATCCTCTGTCATCCCCTTCTCTTCCTGCCTTCAATCCTTCCCAGCATTAGGGTTTTTTTCCAGTGAATCAGTTTTTCACATCAGGTGGCCAAAGTATTGGAGCTTCAGCTTCATCATCAGTCCCTCCAATGAATCTTCAGAATTGATTTCCTTTAGAATTGACTGGTTTGGTCTCCTTGCTGTCCAGGGGACTCTCAAGAATCTTCTACAGCACAGCATCACAGTTCGAAAGCGTTGATTCTTTGACGCTCAGCCTTCTTCATGGTCCAACTCTAACTTCCAGGCATGACTACTGGAAAAAATGTAGCTTTGGCTATATGGACCTTTATCGGCAAAGGAATGTCTCTGCTTTTTAATACACTGTCTAGGTTTGTCATAGCTTTTCTTATTCTTATGGGCAAAAGTTGAACCTATCTACACCAGCAAAACTTAGTGAAAGGTAGCATTCTGACTCGCTGTATCTGGACCAGTTGGAAAGTCCTTGGTCTCTGAAAGGCAGAATGCTGCCTTTAAATATGACTTCCTGTATATGACATTTGGCATACCATGCTCCCTAGGTATCAGTTTCATCATTTAGACAACTTTATGTCTTTTTTAATTGTGACAGCAGTTATCTTATATAATTATGAATGAGTGTTCTCTGGACCCGTACCCTGGACTAAAGTCCTGGCTCCTCTGCTGGTTAGCTGTGTGACCATAGGCAACATATGTGGTGATGTATGTGATGACTCTATTTTGCCTTGTGCATCTACAAAATGAAAAGAGCGGTGATACCTATTTATAGACTGTCATGAAATGTAAACATGATAAAACATGTAAAGCCCTGATACAAAGCCTCGTCATGCCTGGCACGTAGCAAGAGCTCAGAAAATTGTTTACAGTAAGTGTTATTATAGAGTGCTTTGTAAGTTCTACAGCACTGTACACATGTGGTAATGTTGGAACAAAGGTTTCTCAAGTCATGAAACAATGTATTTTGAGTTAATCTTTAAAGTACCTACAATTGACAGCTTGCTAATGGTTGAACTTGTAATTTCTATCTCCTTATTTGAATACCAGTTAAGTAGAAATGGTCCAGAAATGAGCTCTCCTGTGGGACTGAGAAGTTTTATGAAAAAGCTTTTTATCACCATTGCCAGAGTTTCAGGTAAGGAGAATGCATTCGTTTCTAGGGATTTTAACTTGGCACCTTTCACGGACACTAAATTTACTCTGAAAAGAAAAAAGAAAAAAAGCATCTGTTCTTGTTGTGCTGGCAAGGTAGCAGAGAATGGTTCTCTTTGGCATCCTCAATATTACTTAAGCCCTTTTTCCTCCCCCAGGCAGGTAAGAGGTAAGATAATTGATGAGGCTTTCTGGTTCCATCCTCTTGGGTGTTTCTAAAGCAAGGATGAAACACTGGGGATAAAATTTGTTTTAAAGTACAGTTTTTAAAAGAGAATAAGGCAGAAACTTCTAGAGTCTTATTTTATCTTTTATTCTGTGTAAATATAATTCTTTTTATGGTGCTAAACAGTTATTTTAGGTGGCTTTGTGATCAAATTGAGACTATTTCATAAGAAATCCTCTTGTGCTTCATGCTTCTTCTGTCTTATTAGTGATGCAGATTGTTTCTAAATTGTTAGAAATAGGAGACACCAATGAATTGTGACATTTCTCCTCTGCCCCCTTTGTGTAGAAATTTTTCTGTGTCATAAACATTGATGGATGAAGCAATACTTACAAATCTATTTCCTTGATTGTTTATCTGCAGGTAGGCATTTTCTGTTTGAAACTTCATGGGATTCCTTTTACCAAAGTTTTCCTAAGAAGGCTAAAGTTGTTTTGGTTTGTTTGTTTGTTTCTTCTTCTTTTTTTTTTTTTTGGTACACTTTTAACTTTGCTGCTCTAAATGTGATTATCAATCAGCAGCATCAGCACCAATATCACCTGGGAAGTTTTCAGAAATGCAAAATTTTAGGTCCCACCCCAGACCTATTGAATCAGAATCTGTATTTTTAAAACACATCCACACAATTCATGTTCACATTAACATTTTAGAGAAACTACATTGAAACATTAGAATTCCATTTTCTACAAGCTTTTAAGATGTGCCTCATCAAGCCAGAATAATGGACTAGATCTGTATTTCCAACATTAAGTTTGACATTCAGTGTTACAAGGAGAATGGTGTATCAGTTTCCTGTTTACCACTGTAACAAATTACCTTAACAGCAGTGGCTTAAAACAATATAAAACAAGATGGATTATCTTATAGTACTGAAGGTCCAAGGTCCAAAAGGAGTCTCAGGTGTCTAAAACCAAGATGTCTGCAAGTCTGTCTTCCTTCTGAAGTTTGGAGAAGAACTTGATTCCTTCTATTTTCCAGATTCTAGAGGTTGACTCCATTCCTTGGTTCATGGTCCATCTTCAAAGCCAATAGTGTAGCATGTTTGGAACTCTCTCTGACTCTTCTTCTTTCTCTCATACAGTGACCCAGGATGAGCCCACTGGATAATCTGATCTCAGAGTCAGTTACCTAAAAATCGTAATTCCATCTACAATCTTATACTTTCCTTTCCATAAAATATAACCTAATCAGCATTTCTAAGATTTAAGCATTGAACACCTTTGGAGCGTCATTGTGCTACCTGCACAAATAGGATCTGTGAACCAGTAAATCTGAGCAACATTGATTAAACATAATTAAAAAGGTGTCTTTTATGCAGGACTTGTCAAAATCTTTGTAATATTAAAGTCACATTATGAAACACTGAGAATGAGAAATATTGTGCAATAATCCCCAAATGTGTTTGCCAAATTACTCTTCTGTTCACATCTCCCAGAAGAGGGAGCTTCACTTGGGAAATGTGGACCAGAGGAATTTCCCTTCTTCCTTTCTATCCTGTCCAAAGATTAACCAGTAGACAGAGGGCTTGGAGTTTCAGACTGTTTTCATCACTGGACCTGATCTCAGATTCCTTTCATTGTAGGCAAGTTAGCTTACTCTTCTGTTTCAGTTTTGATTGGTTTATTGAAAAACTTGTATTCACATCTTCAACCTGCTGCTGCTGCTACTAAGTCGCTTCATTCGTGTCCGACTCTGTGCGACCCCATAGACGGCAGCCCACCAGGCTCCCTCGTCCCTGGGATTCTCCAGGCAAGAATACTGGAGTGGGTTGCCATTTCCTTCTCCAGTGCATGAAAGGGAAAAGTGAAAGTGAAGTCGCTCAGTCGTGTCCGACTCTTCGCGACCCCATGGACTGTAGCCTACCAGGCTCCTCCGTACCTACCACTTACTTTTTGTGGCCTTGATTTTATTCTAATTCCAAGTTCTGAGTTGTGGGAAATGTCAAGAGCATGGGTCCTAGGGTCAGACAGCTGGGGTTAGATGTTAATACTGTAGACTACAACACAGAAAAAGGGTCTTTTTCTTTAACTTCTTTATGCTTCAGTTTTCACATCTGTTAAATGAAGGCAAGAGTGGTGTAAGCCTCATAAAAATGTGAATTTAAAGTAGATAGTGCACTTGAAATGCTAGATGCAAAGCTTAGCACACACTAAGTTCTCAGTTCAAGTTTGGATGAGGATCTTATTTTTCAGTTATTATTATTAATATTAATAGGAAATAAAGACAAACACCACAATTGCATGCAAACATATAGTATAGGAAGGATAAGCCCCATGTCTCATGAGGATCTTGATTTAATGGATATGAAAGAGCACTTTTGATTCTTAAAAAAAAAAAAGAAAGAAAGAAAGAATTTGAAGTTAAGCTTTACTGTTAAATGCAAACCAACCAGGGAGAAGAGTTTGGAAAGGCATTTCATTGTATAAATAAGAGTTGAGTTTAAAGGCTTTGGGGCATTAGTTGGCAGAAATACTTTTATCAAGAGTATCATTTCAGAGGAGTATCTACACAAGTGTAACTTATTGGAACCAAAATCACTGAAAGATTCTTCAAAATTGTGCATATGGATTTTTCCTGAAAGTTAAAAATTTCAGAAAGAGAATTATTGACATACAGAAACCACTTCAGCAGTTTTTCTAAAAGAGATAAATAGGGTTCTAAAAGAAATAAATAGGGTTTAAAATTTTTAAATATTATTTTAAAATTCTAATAAAACCAATTTTACATGAAAGCTGATTCCAGCAACATACAAATAAAACCAATTCAGAAGATTAGGTCTTGTAATTAAAAATGCTGTATATATCTTTGTAAAGTGACAGTTCAAATATAACTGGAACTACAGTGTCAATATCTTTCTGAGGAAGGAGAACATAATTGGAAATCTTAATTTGTCTCTATTGCAGCCTATTAACTCAATTAAATTGTGATAGAAAAATGAACTTTGAAGGAAACTGAGAGAAACACACTAATTTCCCTAGGTTTAATTAGCTAAGTAGAAATCACAAAATTCATAATCACAGATACACATAATCATGAAATACGGATTACCAAAATACCAGAATATTTGGCTTCAGGAGTGCGAATGTATGGTGTGTGTGTGGTGATGGTGTGTGATGTATATTTGTGTAGTATGTGTGGTGTGTGTGTGAGTATACATAGGTGTGTGCTTGTGATATCTGTGTGTGTATATGTGTTATGTGTATTGAATGTGGTACATGTATGTGATATGTGTATGTGGGTATGTCGTGTGTGTGTGTGTGTGTGTGTGTGTACTCAGATCGGTACACTAGTGCATAGAACTGATGCTAACAGTCAAAATGGACAGATTTTTGAGAAATCAGTACTGTATTATGTAATTAATAGGAAGTGCTATGTCATCTGTTTTGAATAGGGAGATGTAGTTTGGGAAAGGTTGGACCAGGTGCATTTATAAGTTGTGACCTCCTTCTGTCTCTTTATTGCAATTCATATTTAATCAAGTCTCAATAGCACACTGGTTAGGAAACCTAGGGCTGGCTTTCCATGTTATAACTCAGGTTTGCTCCAGGTCATAGCCATTGTTATATTCTGTTTATAGTCCGTTTATGATGTAGTGGGATGCTTATGTTATATAATTAGACCTACTTTTCTTTTTAATTATGGTTCATTATAAAATATTGAATATAGTTATCTCTGCTTTACAATAGGAGCTCATTGTTTATCTGTTCCATAAATAATAGTTTCCATCTGCTAGTCCCAAACTCCCAATCCAACCTTCCCACATCATCTCTGACCTTGGCAGCTGCAGGTCTGTTCTCTATGTCTGTAAGTCTGTTTCTATCTCATAGATAAATTCATTTGTGTCATAGTTTAGATTCCACATATAATGTTATCATATGATATTTGTCTTTCTCTTTCTGACATACTTCACTTAGTGTGACCATCTCTAGGTCCAACCATGTAGCTACAAATGGCATAGTTTCATTCTCTTTGATGGCTGAGTAATATTCCATTGTATATATTATGCCACATCTTCTTTACCCATTCATCTGTCGATGGACATTTCAATTATTTCTGTGTCTTGGTGTATGTGTATTTTCAAAGTATAGTTTTGTCCAGATTTATGCCCAGGAGTGGTATCACTGGATCATGTTATAATTCTATTTTTAGTTTCCTAAGGAACCTCCATACTCTTCTACAAAGTGTCTGTAACAACTTAAATTCCCACCAGCAGTGAAGAGGAGTTCCCCTTACTCCACGTTCTCTCCAGCATTTGTCATCTGTGGACTTTTTAATGATGGCCATTCTGACCAGTGTGAGGCCATACCTTGTTGCATTTTGCTTTGTATTACTGTAATAATGAGCGATGTTGAGTAAGTACCTATAAATTTACTTTTGAAATCAGACTTAATTTACCTCACAGCTACTCTTGGAAAAATCACTTTCTCATCTTTTCCTCCATTTTTGAAAGAAACATGCTGTTTACCTTCGGTGTTCTTAGCCTATTTGACACTCACAAAATTTCTAATGACTTTTTCCTCTGCATGACAAAATTATTTTCAATAATAATCATGAAATGAATAATAGTAACAATGAAAAAATTCTAGCAGTAAAAATCTTAATTTATTGCAGTTCATATGTCTACACAGGCTTGTAATAAACAAATGTACAAATAAAATTACAGTATAGAATAGAAAAACCGTAAGAGAAGATGAAATTTAAATGCATCGTCTTTTTTACTAAAAGAAAAAATCCTTAATGTCCATATCTGTTGGCCTGTTGCAGTAACAAATATCATCCCAGTTTCTGTTTCCAGGCTTTAACTTTAGTGAATTTAACTATTTTGTAAAAATTGATCTTCTTTGCATATTCATGTTCATTAGACAGCTTAACCAGATTTGTTAATCTGAATTTGTTCAAAGTTGATCAGAGAGCCCTTTTTACTAATTTTATTTCAAAAAGATTTTTTCCCCACAAGAAGCGATAAATACACAAATAATGAAACTCTTATAGATAACCATGGAATGCAAAATTCATGAAATTCCGAAAGTTGTCAGAACATCAGTTGTTCTGTACTTCTTTGATATGAATTTTTCAAATGTTTCCACATTTGGAGATTTTCTCCTGAAATATGTTTCCAAAAACAAATTATTAATGTATCTCATATTTTGTAACACTTTCTGAAATTTTGTTTCTATAAAATTAGATAAAATGGTGACTGATAACAGACATTGACATTAATCCATTGCTTTACAACAACTAACAGAATTGAAGTATTAAGTGTAATGGTTCTTCATGTCTGCAATCATCATGCTATTATTATTACAAATGCAATTTTTAAATCTGAGAATATGCAATGCTAGAGGAATTGGAGGGCTTCCCCGATAGCTCAGTTGGTAAAGAATCTGCCTGCAATGCAGGAGACCCCAGTTTGATTCCTGGGTTGGGAAGATCCTCTGGAGAAGGGATAGGCTACCCACCCCAGTATTCTTGGGCTTCACTTGTGGCTCAGCTGGTAAACAATCCACTTGCAGTGCGGGAGACCGGGGCTCAATCCCTGGGTTGGGAAGATCCCCTGCAGAAGGGAAAGGCTACCCACTCCAGTATTCTGGCCTGGAGAATTCCATGGACTGTATAGTCCATGGGGTTGCAAATAGTTGGATACGACTGAGTGGCTTTCACTTCATTTCAGAGGAATTGGAGGCGTGAACTGTGCCTAATGTGACTTGGATGATTCCTAGCTGTAATGAACTTACTCCTGAAATGTGTACATGTATGTGTGACTGAATCTGCGTATGTCAGGAGCGGATGCATAGTTTGGGATTCTCTGAGTTCAGTTCTATACAGGCGATGTTTGTTGAAAAGAATAAATGATAAAAGTTGCACTCATTTGAAGCTTATGTGTATACTACCAAAACTCAGCAGTTACTGCAGTGTTTAGAAATCAGACCAAGAATGGTCAGTAAACTTTGACCTTTGGGTTAGTTTTTCAGCTGTCTATTTTTATAATTTTTTTTTATTTTTTTATTTTTTTTTTAATTTATTTTAGTTGGGGGCTAATTACTTTACAATATTGTAGTAGTTTTTGCCATACATTGACATGAATCAGCCATGGGTTCACATGTGCTCCCCCTTCCGAACCCTCCTCCCACCTCCCTCCCCTTCCCATCCCTCTGGGTCATCCCAACGCTCCATCCCTGAGCATCCGTCCCATGCATAGAACATGGAATGGTGTTCCGCTTCACAAATGACAATATACATGTTTCAATGTTGTTGTCCCAGAACGTCCCACCCTCACCTTCTCCCTCAGAGTCCACAGGACTGTTCTATGCATCTGTGTCTCTTATTCTGTCTCGCATATAGGGTTGCCGTTACCATCTTTCAAATTCCATATATATGCATTAGTATACTGTATTGGTGCTTTTCTTTCTGGCTCACTTCACTCTGTATAATGGGCTCCAGTTTCATCCATCTCAATAGAACCGATTCAAATGTATTTTTTTTAATGGCTGAGTAACATTCCATTGTGTATATGTACCACAGCTTCCTTATCCATTCGTCTGCCGATGGACATCTAGGTTGCTTCCATGTCCTGGCTGTTGTAAACAGTGCTGCGAAATTACCATTTTTTAAAACATATTGTCTAGGGAAAATGGCTGCTTTTATGCTAAGTTGAGTAGAATTGAGTAACTGCAACAGAGATCATGCGACCTACATGGTCTGAAATATTTACTATCTGATCTATGGCAAAAAAAAAGTTTGACAGATCCTCATTTAGATTGACCAGAGTTTTTTAGAGGGGAGCATATTTTTCCTTTCCTGGCATTGTTTAGAATTGCTAGCCCAAGATTGTAAAAAAAAAAAAAAAAAAGTGAACAGATAACTTGCAGTTGTTTCTTGTTGAAATTCCCTATAAATAGTGAATCTCTTATTGCCTGACCATTTGCACCACCCCATTTCATTATTCCTTTGATTCATCCTGTAGTATTCTTGGGTTATTTTATTGAATGAAGGTCATACCTAAACACCAAGTAGGGTCTAATGCATAGCAAACCTCCCAGGATTATTAGTGTACTTGCCCTTGCAAAAGCACATGACTGTAAATTATAAGGAGAGATAGTCTAAAAATGTACAGATAGTAGCAGAATTTTGGGTAGAATGTTGTAAGGTGCAGTGTACATATGCTTACAACATCCAGGTAAGTCCTTATATCCCTGAGGGCCAGGCAGGACCCAGTGTGTACTGTACAGCCGCTGAAATTTTAGCTGACCCTCACTTCCACCTGGGACTTCTCAGGTGGCTCGGTGGTAAAGAATCTGCCTGCTGCTACAGGAGATGCAGGAGACTCAGGGATGAGACCCCCTGGAGGAGGAAATGGCAACCCACTCCAGTATTCTTGCCTGAAAAATCCCATAGTCTGAGGATCCTGGCGGGCTACTCAGCCCAGTGGGTCGCAAAGAGTCAGACAGTACTGAGCACCTGAGCACACACACAGCTTCCACATAGTCCACTGCTTTTTAAAATTGAAATGTGATGTCAACCCTCTTTTGTTTTTTAATCTGTATTTCATATTGAACTATAGTTGATTTACAATATCGTGTTAGTTTCAGGTGTACAGCGAAGTGATTCAGTTATTCATATACATATATCTATTATTTTCAAATTATTTTCCCATTTAGGTTATTAAGGATACTGAAGAGTTCCCTGTGGTATACAGTAGATGCTTATTGGCTATCTATTTTAAATATATCAGTGTATCTATGTCAATCCTAACCCCTTTTTGATAAGACAACTCAAACTTTGGTTTGAAAGGAAAGAAGATTCTTGATTTTTTTTTAATGTCTTGGCCACTCTTCTATTTATCATCTCGTTTCATGGAATTTTCTTCTTCCCCTTTATCTCTGAGTAATTCCTGAAGCTTGCAGTTGATTTCAGTGTGGATACAGGGTTCAAAACTGAAATTTTGATGTGTCGTTCACAAGTAACATGAGTTGAATCCACATTATGTGTGAATATAGAACATCTCCTTAGATACGAATGATCTGTGCATTCATTCGATTCTAATTCACAACACTGTCAAAAAAGTAGCAATCTAGATCTGACCCTAGTCTCTAACTAAGGTATATGAGTAATATACAACATGTACCTTCCCCTTTAAGGAAGGAAATTTAATAGAGCTAGCTCAAAGCTTGGAGCTCACATCATCACAAACGTGATTGCTTGGTCAGCCTAAATTAAAACCCGTATTCATTGTTATAAGATTACATGCATTTTCTTAATATTTTGCATTAAACATTTAAACACTGGTTGATTGCACTGCATTTTGTATCACATTTCACATTTCAAGATGTAATTTGGCATTGTTGGGACAATCGATAAACTTGAGGTTTGTGTGATTGCTGACTTACTGTGCTCTGGGTGGAAACATTTGTTCCCTTAATTCTTTCCTTGTGTGTATTGCTCTGACACTCACCTGTAGCTCTGCCTACCAAAAGCAATCACATTGCAGCCCCAGCTGCTTCAAAAACCTCAGTTAATTTTTATGCATGAAACATAGACTTCTCATTAGTTTGTATTTCATTTGTTTAATTTCAGTAGCCCTTTGCATATGCAATAATAGGTGGCCGTGATGCCTCATCCTCTTTTACTCATTTTTTCTCCACTTTGTGACCCAAAACTTGAATCTGGTCATGTTAAAAACTGGTCATGTTTTATTTAGTCACTCATATCTCTTTCTGGAGAAGGCAATGGCACCCCACTCCAGTACTCTTGCCTGGAAAATCCCATGGACGGAGGACCCTGGCAGGCTGCAGTCCATGGGGTCGCGAAGAGTCAGACACGACTGAGCGACTTCACTTTCACTTTCCACTTTCATGCATTGGAGAAGGAAATGGCAACCCACTCCAGTGTTCTTGCCTGGAGAATCCTGGGGACGGGTGAGCCTGGTAGGCTGCCTCTGTGGGGTCACACAGAGTCGGACATGACTGAAGCGACTTAGCAGCAGCAGCATATCTCTTTCTAGAATTTGAGAATATCTGCATGCATGTCTCTTCCTTTCTTCTTTCTTAGGTTGGGATCATTACAGTGTGATTTTTACTTATCTTTTGAATATACTCTGGCTTTAAAAATGAAAAATTGTTCATTTCTAGTATCAAATCACAATAAAAAATGAGTATGTCACTAAAAACAAGTATGTTTGCAAAGGCATTGAAGGAAAAAAAAATGTCATCCTGGTTTAATACTAACAGCCCTACCTTAGAACAGGACCTAGGCTTTATCAGGTACAACTTTGACTAAAACTTATGAAATCGTTGTAGAAGGATCTGTTTCCTGACTTCTGATGGAAGCCTTGCACCCCATCGAAGCTAGAGTGGTTGATAATGTGGAAGGTAGTGATTTAGATATGTCAAAATAAGCTTGTCAATAAACCCATATTTCATTTGCAAATGATAGATTAACCTATCGGGAGAGATTTATTGCAGTAAATTCTTCACACTCTTAAGTGACCTGAGAATTCAGGAAGTACTGATTTCCCAAACTTGATGGCCTGGTTTGTGACTTGACTTCTCGTGGGAATGCTCTAAAGAAAATTGAGTGCAAACAAGATTTCTCAAGGGCAACTAGTAAATTGGAAGATGGAGGAATTCACTTCACATGTCTTGTTCTATCCAAGACCCTTGGAAAACTCAATAAAGACTTGACTACTTTACTGTTAATAATTCAGTCATCTCCTGGGACATGAGAAGTGTTTACACAAAGCCACCTGCTTTAGTCACATAGACGAAAACCCTAATGTGACCCAGCATCCTTCTTATGTCTTGTGCTTAAAGAAGCATTATCTTTGTGCATGTTAATCCTGATAGAATAGATAACCAACAGAGACCTACTGTAGAGAACAGGGAAATATACTCAATATTTTGTAACAACTTACAGGGGAAAAGAATTTGAAAGAGAAGACATATACATATAACTGAATCGCTTTGCTATATACCTGAAACTAACACAATGTTGTAAATCAACTATGCTTTAATTTTTCTTTTTTTTTTTTTAAAGAAGCATTATCTGGCATAAAGCATTAAATATACACTCCTCAGTGAGGGAGGGGAAGACTTTCTTCTGAGTATGTGAAAAATGGTGGGAGTGACATATTTCTAAAGCCATTAATTGCAGGATTCATTTGTTTCCACTTCTTTCGCTTCAGACATACACACTGATAAATAACAAGGTTCCTTTAACAATGATAAATGCTCAAATTCTTCAAAGATGTCTTTTATTGATATGTGTACTCTTTCAAGTCTCAAGAGAATAATATTTTGCTGCAAATCTGATCTATCTTAGCAGAGACACCAAAGGGGGATGGAGAAGAGAACTACAGAAAAAGATGCTGGGAAACAGCAGAATACTAAAAGTTCAGTTTAACTTCTTTTTTAGCATGCAGAGGTCACAATTTCAGTGACAGCTGGTCATATGAGAGAAGTATAATTTTGATATTCACCATGGAAAACTGTTATCCAAATTGATAGTTAATCATATGAAATTGATGATTTCTTTATTTTTTATAAAGATAAACTCCATGTATTTAAATATTCCATCAGCAATGCTGAATGAGCCTTGAGATCTGAGTACAATTATCCCTTTCCTATTGACAGGATGAAGACTCAGTCAATTTTATCCTCTAAGGATATACAAAGACAGATGTGATTTTTTTGGGGGGAGGGTGTAGGGGTTGAGTTAAAATCTCAGGCACTGATTCATTAAATGAAGAGAT